>OY390739.1:5196284-5844928 GCA_959613385.1 Geotrupes spiniger
AATGAACAAATGACGCAAAAATATATAAGTGAATTAGAACAATATTCAAATAAATATGATAAGTTAAAATTAAGTACGCGAGCTATTGTTACAACCGAACAGCAAATATTTAAAGTTATACATTACTAGTCTAGAGAAACTTTTTTCCGACGTTCCTGCTGTCCTAAAAGACAGGCTGCAGGTCAAAATGGCTGAAACTTTCAACCTTAAAACTGCATGCAGTCTTTTACCGTCAATGGATGGAAACGACGACACAACGAAACGACTGATAGATTCTATTGAATTATACGCGAGTATGTTGAGTCAGGAGGATCAAAAAATCGTTATTAATTATGTTTTAAAAACGCGATTATAAGAAAATGCGAAAGTTAGGACCAGTTCAAAATATAACACGGTAAAAAAATTAGTATCAGACTTAAAAAATAATTTTGTAATACGGAAATCGGCAACAGTTCTCTCAAACCAACTTCACCAAGCTAAACAGCAATTGACGAATTTGGACGAAACATTGAGCAAATATTAAGCGAATTAGCGCTGGCCCAGGCGGGTAACAATGAAAATCTTTTAGAATCATTACGGGGAGTAAACGAAAAAGTTGCGATAAATTCTTTCTGCAATGGTATTCGGAACAACGAGGTGCGAACAATTTTAAAAGCCAGAAATTGTCAAACATTAAAAGACGGTATTAAATTGGCAAAGGACGAAGAAGCCAATAAAACTATAACGTCCACGATGTTTTATACATATAACAGAGGACAAAATCATAACAATAACTACAACCGTTTCAACAACAGGGGACATAATTTTAGAGGCAGTCTAGAGGTTGGTCCGCCACCAACTATCAGAGCCACAACCCACAACGTGGTTCGTACCGGGGACATCCACAACGAGGAGGTTTCCGAGAGGTCTGTCAACCCCCACAAACTCAAAATCCAAATTTGACTATGCCGGAATTATGTGCTCTTTATGTGCTAATTATGTGCCGCAGCGCTCGAAGCGGTCATAGAAAAAATCGAATTTGAAAAGTGGGGGTGCTAACTTGATGTCAAGCTAGCATCCACCCATCTAAAAAATTGGAAAGGAGAGATCTGGTTATCGCTATAATTATGTGCTATTTATGTGCTTTCCAAATACCCTGGAGAGAACTTGCTAATTCAACACCCTTGGCGAAAAAATCACCCTAACAGTAAGAGCCGCAAGAGGTAAAATCTATACTAAACGAGCACAAAAATTCTAACCTATACTGAAACGTTGCAATAATTATGTACTCTCAAGATATCGTACTACCGATTTTTGCGCTCGCACCCTTGTCCGAAAAATTCACCCCTAATAGTTGGAGCCATAATAGGTAGAATCTATACTGAACGAGCACAAAAATTTTGAACCATGCTAAAACGTTGCAATAATTATGTGCTCTCAAGATATCGTACTACCGATTTTTGTGCTCGCACCCTTGTCCGAAAAATTGACCCCTAATAGTTGGAGGCGTAAGAGGTAGAATCTATACTGAACGAGCACAAAAATTTTGACCCATGCTAAAACGTTGCAATAATTATGTTCTCTCAAGATATCGTACTACCGATTTTTGTGCTCGCACCCTTGTCCGAAAAATTCACCCCTAATAGTTGGAGCCGTAAGAGGTAGAATCCATACTGAACGAGCACAAAAATGTTGACCAATGCTAAAACGTTGCAATAATTATGTGCTCTCAAGATATCGTACTACCGATTTTTGTGCTAGCACCCTTGTCCGATAAATTCACCTCTAATAGTTGGAGTCATAAGAGGTAGAATCTATACCGAACGAGCACAAAAACTTTGACCAATGCTAAAACGTTGCAATAATTATGTGCCCCCAAGATATCATACTCCCGATTTTTGTGCTCGTACCCTTGTCCGAAAAATTCACCCCTAATAGTTGGAGCCATAAGACGTAGAATCCATACTGAACGAGCACAAAAATTTTAACCAATGCTAAAACGTTGCAATAATTATGCGCTCTCAAGATATCGTACTCCCGATTTTGGTGCTCGTTCGGTATAGATTCTACCTCTTATGGCTCCAACTATTAGGGGTGAATTTTTCGGACAAGGGTGCGAGCACAAAAATCGGGAGTACGATATCTTGAGAGCACATAATTATTGCAACGTTTTAGCATTAGTCTAAATTTGTGTGCTCGTTCGGTATAGATTCTACCTCTTATGACTCCAACTATTAGGGGTGAATTTATCGCACAAGGGTGCGAGCACAAAAATCGGGAGTACGATATCTTGAAAGCACATAATTATTGCAACGTTTTAGCATTAGTCTAAATTTGTGTGCTCGTTCGGTATAGATTCTACCTCTTATGGCTCCAACTATTAGGGGTGAATTTATCGCACAAGGGTGCGAGCACAAAAATCGGGAGTACGATATCTTGAAAGCACATAATGATTGGAACGTTTTAGCATTAGTCTAAATTTTTGTGCTCGTTCGGTATGGATTCTACGTCTTATGGCTCCAACTATTAGGGGTGAATTTTTCGGACAAGAGTACGAGCACAAAAATCAGGAGTATGATATCTTGAGAGCACATAATTATTGCAACGTTTTAGCATGGGTCAAAATTTTTGTGCTCGTTCGGTATAGATTCTACCTCTTACGGCACCAACTATTAGGGGTCAATTTTTCGGACAAGGGTGCGAGCACAAAAATCGGTAGTACGATATCTTGAGAGCACATAATTATTGCAATGTTTTAGCATGGGTCAAAATTTTTGTGCTCGTTCGGTATAGATTCTACCTCTTACGGCTCCAACTATGAGGGGTCAATTTTTCGGACAAGGGTGCGAGCACAAAATCGGTAGTACGATATCTTGAGAGCACATAATTATTGCAACGTTTTAGCATGGGTCAAAATTTTTGTGCTCGTTCAGTATAGATTCTACCTCTTACGGCTCCAACTATTAGGGGTGAATTTTTCGGACAAGGATGTGAGCACTAAAATCGGTAGTACGATATCTTGAGAGCACATACTTATTGCAACGTTTTAGCATGGTTCAAAATTTTTGTGCTCGTTCAGTATAGATTCTACCTCTTATGGCTCCAACTATTAGGGGTGAATTTTTCGGACAAGGGTGCGAGCACAAAAATCGGTAGTACGATATATAATTATTGCAACGTTTCAGTATATGTTAGAATTTTTGTGCTCGTTTAGTATAGATTTTACCTCTTGCGGCTCTTACTGTTAGGGTAATTTTTTCGCCAAGGGTGTTGAGTTAGCAAGTTCTCTCCAGGGTATTTGGAAAGCACATAAATAGCACATAATTATAGCGATAACCGGATCTCTCCTTTCCAATTTTTTAGATGGGTGGGTGGTAGCTTGACATCAAGTTAGCACCCCACTTTTCAAATTCAATTTTTTCTATGACCGCTTCGAGCACGAAAATCGCGATTGGGGCACATAATTCCGGCATAGTGGGGGTGCCAGCTTGACAGATCTGTTTCCGAGGTCAAACGACTCGCTCTCCAAGCGGCAAAAGATTCGCTTCACGAAGGGTATTTTATACGGGAACAGAAAAACCGACAAAGCCTGATCAGTTTTTTCGTGAATAATGAGCGAAAGGTATTATTTTTGGTAGATACCGGAGCATCAGTAAGCATTATTTTTAAAAACATATTAAATGACGAAAAAATCGATACCCGACAAAAAATAACAATAAATGGTATTGCGGGATCAATAACGTCAAGAGGTTCTACAAAATTAACTTCAAATGTACAAAATTACAAAATTGAGCATGAATTCTTGGTTATGGATGAATTTGAAACAGAAATGAATGGAATTATAGGATGAGATTTTTTCAAAGAATATAGCGCTATAATTGATTTTGAAAAATTTTTATTTTCATTTGGGAATAACTCAGAAAAAATTGTAACACAATTAGAATCAAAATTTAACACATATACCACTTTACCACCACGGTGCGAAGTTATAAGGTATTTTTGGGTTGACAACAACGATGATTGTGTGGTATTGCCAGGCGAAATTTCTGAAGGAGTTTTCACAGCGGCAATAATAGAAAGGCCAAAATCACAATGATTCCAGTTCGATTCCTAAATACAAATGAAAAAGAAGTAAAATTAAAAAAAAACTCCAAACCAATTTTGGCAAAATTAGAAACATATGAACTTTATAACTTTGATTCACTTACGAATTCGGTAGCAAGAGTTGATAAACTGTTGGAATTAATCAACATAAATCATTTAAACGATGAAGAGAAAGATTCTATTGAAAAAAATTGCGCCAAATACGCAGATATATTCTTGTTAGAAAATGACCCTATAACAGTAACGAATGTAGTGCGAGAAACAATAAAATTAAAAGATCAAGCAAATCCGATTTACGTTAAACCGTACAGACTACCACAGGCCCAAAAGAGTGTAATCGATCAGCAAATTGATAAAATGCTAAGAGACGTGATTATGGAAGAAACAAAATCCACATGGTCTTCACCAATTTTAATAGTACGGAAAAAAGGGGACTCAAATGAAAGTAAGAAATGGCGAGTAGTTATTGACTATAGGTTATTAAATAAAGTCGTAGAAGACGATAGATTTCCATTACCCAATATAACGGAAATTTTGGACTCATTATCAGGAGCAGTGTACTTTACGCACCTAGATCTATCGCAAGGATATTACCAAGTGGAGCTGGAACCTACGAGTAGAAAATGTACAGCATTTACTACAGGTAAAGGGCAGTTTCAAATGACTCGATTACCAATGGGATTGAAAACTAGTCCTAGTTCATTTTCGAAAGTAATGACAATTGCTATGTCAGGATTAAACTACCAATCATGTTTTGTTTATCTGGATGATCTTATTGTTTTTGGAAATAATTTAAAAAGTCACAATCAAAATTTAGTAAAGGTTTGTAATAGACTTCGGGAAGACAATCTTAAACTTAATCCGAAAAAATGTCAATTTCTTAAAAAAGTTCTCTATCTGGGACACGTAATCTCAGCAGAGGGAATTTTTCCCGATCCAAATAAGATTAATACAGTTATGAATTATACAATTCCAAAAAACACAGATGAAACAAAGTGAATCGTACATTACATAAAGGGAAAGAATAACGCAGCAGCAGACACATTATCCAGAATACAGATAAATTCACAAGATTTAAAAGAAATGCCAAACAATATATATGTTATGACAAGAGCTTCTAAAAAATTGCAAAATGATTTAGAATCAATGGAAATTTCAAACGATGAAAACTACGAAAGGATTGGCCATCCAGGAATAGTCGAATTATTGAAACGACCTGTAGATTCAACAGAGCTACGAATGCTATATAAATCATAGAATATAAATGAATATCAATCCATTAAAGCGCGTAATACATTATTTAACAAAAAGGCAAATATAATATATATAAAGCAAAGGAACCGATCAGTTCAAGCCCTAGAGGCTGAATTGAGGTTCTTGCAAAAAAATTGTGAGGAATGTAAAATCCCACAATTATGCATCTTAAAATGCGATGAGAAAGTTTAATAACCAAGCTATCAAACGAATCTAAAAAGCTCAAAGACTTTAACATAAATATCTGTATTATAAACCATTTTAATAAAATCAAATGTAAGGAAACAAGGCGACTGATCTCGAACGATTTTCATATGCTGCACACCGGGGGTCATGCAGGAATAAATCGCATGTACGCAAATATTAAAAAACAATATTATTGGGAAAACATGAGAGATGATATTTCAAAATTTATTGCGAGGTGTGATGGCTGTCAACGATATAAGCACTCGAGGGCTCATATCGAATCACTGACAATCTCCACCACAGCTTCATCAATTAATCAATTAATTTTAAATAATAATTAAATCAGGACAATGAAGATAACAAATATATCTTAACGATTCAGTGCGAGTTAACTAAATTCGTAGAGGGGTATGCAATCACAAATAAAGAAGCTGAGACCGTAGCAAAAAAATTTGTAGATAACTTCATTTTAAGGTTCGGGATAACACAAACTATTGTTACAGATCAAGGGTTAGAATTCTTGGCAAAAGTTTTTAAAGAATCCGCAAAACTTCTGGGGATAAAGCAGTTGCAGGCGACGGCTTACCACCATGAAACATTGGGATCTTTAGAAAACACGCTCAAGAGTTTGGGGGCGTATCTACGAATACAAACAGTTAAGTTTCCAGATACCTGGAGCAGTTGGGTACCATACTGGTGTTTTGCATTTAACAACACGATACATACATCCACAAAATATACACCATACGAATTAGTTTTCGGGAAACATTGCAAGTTACCAAGTAATATTGTGAACAGCAGTAAACCAAATAAATCACGACGAATTAAGATTTCGATTAAAATCTGCATGGGTAGAGGCAAAAAATAATTTAATACTAAAAGTCGAAGGAAAGAAGTTTTAGATAGGAAATGTATAAATGTAAAGTGTTAGTGAAAGCAGAAAACAACAATAAATTAGAAACATTATTCAAAGGTCCATATAAAGTGATCAGTGAGGAACCACCGAACGTTAAAATAAAAATAAACAATAAAATAGTAGAGGTACATAAAAACAGAACAAAATTGTACCGCGACTAAAACTCTGTGTAATAATTAAGTTCTAGATAAGTAAGATTAATTAGTTAAGGAAAGTAGAATGTGTAGTGTGTAATATAGAATTATATAATTAAATAAGAGTTAAGAATTTCTCAAGGAAAGTAGTGTAGAAATGGGTCATATAAAATAGAAATATTTAAGAAAATTTTACCAGTAAAATTTTCTTTCCTTTTGGTGTGTGGTGTGAGGAAATGGCGTAGCCAAAATGCGTTATTTCCGTTGCAATTCAGCTGTTAGCAGTTTTACGTACAAACACCATGCATTGCATCAACAAAAAACCAAGTTCAATGATTCGGCATTAACGACGAATAGGAATGTCCAAATAAGGATATTCGCACTCGTCAGGAGATTGCCGAATGATCATTTATTTCAATATAAAATAAGTCAATTAGTTTTCATGCAACAGTAGTCGACGATGGGAATTACCAGCAAGGTAGCACGAGTGGTGTCCGATACATCCGTGACCTACCCGACGAACTATCATATTACAATATGTTACTGAAATGTAAAGCAATTAAATACATCACAAGACGGTGAGTGTTTTATTCAGAGCAACGACCAGCGTCTCGTAACAGTTAAGCAATAATCAAATAGATTGTAAAATATTACATGTGAATAGATTTTACATCACGTGATACAGAATACAAAATATTTCAAATTTCAAATTAAAATGCCACCAACATTCACAACCGAATATCTAACATGCGTTCACGAATTTAACAGAAATCTAAATGAACTAGCACGCTTTTTTTTAAGTGTACAGCTAATTTCAACATTTTATGATAAACAAGATCAAATGTTCAAAACATTTTCAATCTGATTAGTTTGTTAGGAAAACTATCTGGAAACGTCAGACTAATCGTAAATATACGTGTTAATAAGTGGGCTGAACTATATGGTGTTCTTTACCGAAATTTCGCGGATCAAAGAGACGAAGCATGTCACACGTGCGCAATGGGCGACAAATCGGGAGATCTTGGCGGCCAAGGCAAAAGATTAACATTGGCCTCTTCAAAGAAGTCAAGAGAAACCCTTGCTACGTGAGGTCGTGCATTATCTTGCTGGAAAAGTGGGTCTTCCAGCCCTCGAAGATATGGAAGAACATGTGGTTCTACCACTTCGTCAATGTAGCGTCGGGCGGTCATACTGCCCCGAATGAAGAGCAAGGGTGACATACTGCCGTAAGCAATAGCACCCCACAGTTCGGTGAACATGCCTCGCAATCGAAAAATCAGGATTGCGCCTTTCTCCACGTCTTCGTCTAACAGTCATCCGACCATCATGCATTCCTAAACAAAATCGCGATTCGTCACTAAAGACAACTCGATGCCACTCCAAGTTCCATTGAAGTCTTTCCGTGCACCAGGCCAAACGTTCCTGGCGATGTTGAGCAGTGAGGGGTAGCACAAGATGTGGGCGGTAAAACAGCAAGCCAAAGGTTCTTATTCGACGATAAACTGTTCGCAAGCCTATCGGACGACCTTGTTCACCTAACCATCGATCAGCTATTGATGTAGTTGTAGGGAATCGGTCTCTCAAGGCCATTACTCTTAAGCGGCGATCTTGACGTTCATTGGTTCGTCTTTGAGCCCCAGTGCCTCTTTTCCGACGTTCAACCCCATGTTCAGACCACGCTTGATAAACACGCATTACTGTTGAGTGGTGCCGTCCCAAACGGTTGCCGATTTCTCTAAACGAAAAACCTGCTTGTCGTAAACCAACAATCCGCCCTCGGTCAAAGTCACTGAACTGCTGGTAAACTTGAGGTCTCCTTCCTCTAGGCATCGTTAAACACTTGAAACACTTTAAACTAAAGAACGGGAACCGAAAAAGTGGAACAAATTCAAAAAATGACTCCATAATTGGTTGTCTATCACCACCTCTAAAAAATGACACAAACGTCAAAAATCCCATTACTACTTGATAATTGGGTTTCAAATTTTAATCAACTATTTCCCTTGACTAGTCCACTATTCCTGCCAAATTTGGTCCAAAAATTCTCACCCCTGTTAGGTGGTGCAGTTTATATGTCACTGGGTATATTATATAATATTACGGACAATGTACAATACGCTGAGTGCAGTTCTTCAAATTATCACGCGATAGCATACGCCTGAGTTACTCCGTCAAACAACGAACTTTATGATTAAGTTTTAAAATCAACAAATAACCATAGTTCTGAAATTTGCAAATAAATTGTAAATTGAAATAAAAGCAGTTTTCGTGTTAAGAAAAGTTAACTGGCGCAGTGCGGTAGGATTGTGCTGAAGAAAGGCCCTCGTATTCCAAACATTGAAAACTTTGGACAAATTTTTCGTGTCAACCATCAGAAAAAAATCTTCGATTGAACATTGGAGGCGAAGAGGAAGCCCACATCGCGCCAACTCGTGAAAAAGAACCTGACTGTATCGAACATATTCGTCGATCAGCAGAACTTCATCTCATAACTAAGCATCCCAAATGATCGCAGAGATACTTTTATTGTAAGTAAAATCAAGGTTCATATGTCAATAGATTGTACGACGCGCGATACAGAATCAACAAACCCAAACATTTCAAATTTCAAATTAAAACCACCCACACTAATATTAAACAAAATGCCACCAACATTCACACCCGAATATCTAAAATGCGTACCCCAATTCAACGGAAATCCAAACGAATTAGCACGCTTTCTCACAGTAAGTGAACAGTTAATTACATTTTACGATACACAAAATCCTGATAATTTTCAAAATATTTTCATACTGAATAGTTTATTAGGAAAACTATCTGGAAACGTAAGAACAATCGTAAATTTACGAAGTGTTCTTTACGGAAATTTCTCGGATCAAAGAGACGAAGCATGTCTTAATAGAGACTTAGTTATGTTGCGTCAATCAAACGAAACTACACACAAATTTACTATAGATGTTTACAATTGTAATGTAATTTGCTCTTACATTGACATTCACAAAACATCAAACATCAGATGAATCTAAGAAAAAACGCGAACAATACGAAAAATTAACGTTAAAAACATTTTTATTCGGACTTAAAGAACCGTTAGATAGTATAATACGTAGTATGCGTCCCGTAAATCTAACAAGCATTACAATTCATATCCGAAGAAAATAATATTCGATGTTACCAAAATTTTAATAATAAATTGCCCACGCAACAAAAAATTTCCAACCACAGCAATTTCAACAACCCCAATCACCGCAATCATGCAAAATTTCCAAACATTTTTTCAAAATAATTACAATTCTAATTCAAGATTGCAACACAGATTTCAGAATAACTTCAGACCACAAAATTTCCAACATCAACATTATAAACCTCATCAATGAAATGTATATCAACCGAATTCAATGAGACTCTTACCAAAACCAACGCCAATGGATATAGGTTCCAAGCAAAATTTCAAAGTTCCCTCCAAGACAACCCCAAGAAATGTATAATGCCGAATCTAATTGTACAGACCAAATAACCGAACAAGAACCTTCAAACTATGAATATTTTTCACATGATAACCAAAACGATACAGTATACGAGAACGTATATGATTCTAACTATGCAAATGACGAATATGAATCTCAACATCAAATTGATCACACTGAATATCCCCAGAACATGGATGAATACAAAATACAATCTCAAAATCATGATTGATACTGGCTCCAACCGTAGCTTTATAACTCGAAAATTAGCATTCAAACTATTTCCCAACCACATTAAAAATGACAGTACATGGCAAGTACAATCAATATTTCAAACTTCGACCCTCAAACACAGCTTAAACGCCAGACAAAATTCCATATAAAAAATATGTCAAATTCTATATTTTCCAATTAAATTAAATTAAATTTGATGGGCTCATAGAACTTAAAATGATTAATTAAACGTTTGACCCAGACGAAAATCAAATCGAAATAAATCATACACAAACACATGAAATGTTCCAAAACCAATTACCTTGGAGTGATCTAAATTCAAAAATGAGACTGAATCATTTGAATGTCGTTTACAAATCGTTTACAAATCAGATAAAACACGGAATTAAAACACCTATATACACGAAAACATATCGATACCCTTTTGTTCTCGAACAGAATATCATTAGACCCGGTAATTTCCGAGAGTAGTAATCGATTATCAGAAATTAAACGCTAAAACAATTGACGACAAGTACTCTCTTCCGAACATAACTGACATTTTAGACAAACTAGGAAAGTGCCAATATTTCTCGAACCTAGATCTTGTTAGCGGCTTTCATCAAATAGAAATGCATAATGACGATCTTCAAAAAACGGCTTTAATACGAGCTTACCCGTATGCCATTTGGCCTAAAGAATGCCCCTAGTACTTTTCAAAGAGCAATGGATAGTATTCTCAGAGGAATCCAAGACGAAAAATGCCTTGTTTATTTAGACGACATAATTGTCCACTCCACATCCCTTCAGGAACACATTGAACGACTCCGTAAACTATTTGAGAGATTGCGAAAATCAATTTTTAAAATCCAATTAGATAAGTCAGAATTTCTAAAAAAGAAGTTTTTTACTTAGGTCATGTCATGACGACAGACGGCGTTAAGCTTAACCCCGAAAAAATAATTGCAATACAAAAAAACTTTCTAATCCCGAAAACCACCAAAGAAATCAAAGGATTCTTTGGACTGATTGACTATTCCCGTAAGTTTATTAAATACTTTGCGAAAATATGCAAACCTCTTACAACATGCTTAAAAAAGATAAAAAGATCGAACATATTGATAAATTTAAACTTAACTGGCGAATATATTAGCACCATTGAAAAAGAGTTACTGGAAATAGTATGGACCACTAAATACTTCCGACCTTATCTTTTCGGACGTAAATTCAAACTAATCACAAACCGTTACAATGGTTATTTTCATTAAAAGAGCCAAATTCAAAATTAGTTCGTTGGAGACTAAAACTTTGAAGAATACAACTACGAAATGTTATGAAAGAAAGACAAAAATAACACAGACGCAGATGCCCTTTCCAGAATTGAATTAAACGCGTTCACCGAACTCCATGAAATTGTAGAGAAACGTATCGATAACGATTCATTAATAGTTAATACCGATAATGAAAGAGACGAAATAGAAAACATAATTAAAGAAATAACTAAAGACCTAGAAACAGTTTACTCTAATGAAGAAGAACTCCCGATCACAGAAATTCCAATTACCCATCAAATTATTAATAAATATAAAAATCAAATATTTGTAAGTTTTGTAAATTATGAACGATGTCAACCTAAAACACCAACAAAATTCGACGACGAATATACATGTTCAATTTATCAAAAATAACTTGAAAAATGATGTAATTCAATTCGTTAAAACATATCTTACCCAAAAGTAGCTTACCATTTATATTTCGCAGAAATAGTTCGTCAAAATTTTAAATGGCCTACACTAAAATTAATTACATGCACCCAAAAACGAGAAAATGTGCTAACAGGTTATACACGGTTAGCAATTATCAAAATATATCACGAAGGTAAGACAAATCATAGAGGTATTGATGAAACAGAACAACATATCAGTAATAAATACTACTGGCCCAAAATGAGAGATTCAATTACCACTTACTTAAGGCACCAGACCACGGTGCATGCGTGTTACAAGGGTGTATTTTTCATAATTATTTTCAAGCAAACGATGAATGGAATTTATTTCATCAATGCTCATTGTCAATATATGCATATAGAAGACTGTGTACAAATTTTTATACTTGAATCTAAAGTATAGTTTGCGGTGTACGCCGCTCCTAAGAGGAGACTGCGACGAAATTGCTGCGCGGCGGTTGACAGCGATTAAGCCATACGGTTCATCTAAAAATAGTTATTTACAGTCGAATGCGGGAAGTTTAATTTTACAGCGCGACGGCGCACAGTGGTCCGAGCGCGGAAAAAAGTCCAAATCATGAAAGTACGAATTTCAATTTTTTTCTTTTTTTTCTTAAAAGTACAATAAATGAACTATCTTTTGGTGAAAGCATTTTAAATTTAGTTGATGTTATCATATATTTAGACGCGTGCAAAGTTCATCAATGGCTAATGTGGTCTAAATTGTAAAAACTTAATGCAGATTCAGATTTAAATATCAACTAAAGTATTACGTTTGGAATTTTTTTTTAATTAATTCTAAACTAGTTATATATAGATCTTCAAATGTGCAAAATAAAAATAAAATTCCACCACTTGATTAGTTGAAATTAAATCATTTACGCAATTATGTTCTTACAAAGTTGAAATGGAACACTTTTAGAGTTATAAAGTGAGCTCCACGACCCTCCACGTAACAATTTACATGAGGACGTAGGTTATAATCTTGACTATTGTCTCACAAAAAAATCGTTTGCGGATTCTTGCGATCTTCGCTGTAATGAGGATTAACGTTTGTCGGCGCATGGTCCACAGGATTACGCGCGACCGCCCAATGTGGTCTGAGACTCTATTTCCATGAACGATAAAGATTTGATGTAATTACGGTTCTTTACCGTTTCAACCCCGTATGGTAACGTTACAGTACCGTTACAACCCCATATTGTAACGGTACAATACCGTCATTGTTGATGGCAGTAGTTAAAATAATTAAGACCACTCATATTGAAAAATATACTCGATCAAGTAACAACGTGCTCCGAACTAGTTCTCCATCAATATTTTTCAACATGGTTGATTTTACAATTACGAACTTCGTTTTATCTGAAGAATTATTAAATTGTGGTCGAATCGTTCCTCTTTTACGTCCGTATATACGAGAAAATTATCTACGTATTACAGACACCGAAGTTGAAATAGTGTTAGAAGCAATAAGTAAACGATTTCTTCCACATTTAAATGTTCGTTTCAATTATATGACCCGAAAGAAGAAAACATTTTTTGAAAAGTATAGTGAGTGGTTGAGTTGTATTCACAGTGACATTTGAGACTCCGGTAGATGCTACTTCCCCATCAACAAGCGGCAAGGTTGGCAGACCGAGAAAAAACTTCGAAGAATGTTGCGACCGCACAAAACGCTACAAAATAAATGAACTGCGTGCATTATATCCGGAAGACCAACTTTCCCAAGCCAGCATGGATGCACAGTCTTCGGGATATATTGGTTTCCATCCAGATGAGGCTCTAGCCTTTTTTGTGCAAGCTCAAATGACAAGGTACCAATATCATTTATTACGACAAGTCACTAAAAGTAAGGGTTACGATATATTTCCTCCGTACCGCAAAATTATTGAAGCAAAGAAAAAGTGTTACCCTGAAGGCATTGACGTTAGCGAAACCCTTGCGAGTGTTAGTTTGCAGAGTTTGTTGGATCATACAACAAAAAGACTTTTCCAAGCTGTGTCAGAAGAAGAAGCAACCGCACTGCATTGTACAAATTTAACCTTACACACCAAATGGGGATGTGATGGGGCATCAGGCCAAAGTCAATATAAACAACCATTCACCCAAATGGAAGACGGAGATATTTCAGATGCTAGTATGTTTATGACGTCACTGGTGCCATTGACTATTTCATCAAGTGAAGACCGAAAAATGGTGATGTGGAAAAATAATCGACCATCGTCTACCCGTTACTGCAGAGCATTAAGGTTTGAATTTGTTAAGGAAAGTGCAGATGTTATAAGAGCGGAAAATCTACGAGTTGAAGAAGAAATATGTAGGTTAAATGAAACTGTCATAAACATTCATAACCGAACATTTATTATAAAACATGAGCTGATGTTCACAATGCTCGATGGAAAAACAGCGCAAGCTGTCACGGAAACGCCATCTGCGGCTTCATGTTTCATATGTGGTGCTAAGCCTTCAGAGTTGAACAATCTAGATATTGTACAAAGAAAACCCTGCAATGAAAAAGCATTAACATTTGGAATGTCACCTTTGCACGCTAGAATTAAATTCATGGAATATATTTTACACATAGCTTATAATTTGGATTTCAAAAAATGGGCGGCGACAACTACTGACATGAAAGAATTAAAGAGGAATAGAAAGTCGGAAATTGGAAAAAAATTTGAACTAGAGCTAGGATTAAAAATAGATGTAGTGAAACCAGGTGCTGGAACTACTAATGACGGAAATACTTCTAGACGATTTTTTAACAATCCGGCAAAAAGTGCAGAAATAACAGGTGTGGATGAAAATTTACTCAAAAGATTGGGAATAATTTTGGAGGTGATCACAAGTACTGCTGCAATCGACGCAGAAAAGTTTGGAAAGTATGGTTATGAAACAGCGGTGTTAGCTGTAGAAAAGTACGAATGGTATAAAATGCCATCAAGTGTACACAAAGTTCTCATTCACGGGCAACATATCATGGAAAGTGCTGCTTTTCCCATGGGCACTTTGTCCGAGGAAGCTCAAGAATGCAGAAATAAAGATTATAAACTTTACCGGAGACATCATTCAAGAAAATGTAGCCGAATAGCCACAAACGAAGATGTCATGCATATGATACTTATTTCCTCAGATCCTGTTATTACAAATTTAAGACCAGATCCACGGAAAAAAATTTAAATCTTAGTGAAGAAGCCAAGCTAATGCTGTTAGATTCATAAGAGAAAATTTTATTCTACCACCGCGGAAGTAAATATGATTCGCATAGCACCTGGTCTCCTTCATGACGCTGGCGATATGGTAAGAATTTTTATTATTTGTATTATATGCAATAATACTTGTATTTATAGCAGCTATGAATTCACATTTGACATTTAAATATTTATGCATTTTAACTATAACATTGTATACAAAAGCTACATATTATGAAATTTCTAATTCCTATTATAAATTCACAACGCAAATTTTCGTGAAATGTAATGAAAAATAATATGTAGTTACTTAGGAAAAAGTTTTATTGGAATTGGTCGAGTACTTTTCGAGATAATGAATTTTTTCCGCGCGCCCATAAGACCCGGACCACTGTGCGGCGTCGCCTTATTTGCCGGAGCGCTGAAATAATTATTTACAGTCGAATGCGGGAAGTTCAATTTTACAGCGCGACGGCTTCGGAGCGCTGTAAAATAGCTTAACGCATGAGATTTGTATAAAAATTTTTGGCCGATGTTTTATTTTAAATTAAGAAGACATCTTTTTATACCTATATATTTTATTTATTCAACTTGGCAACATTGCATTGTTTATGACAGATTTGACAGATTTGTTACATTTAAATAATTGTATAAAAGTTAATTGTTATTAGGTAGGTAGGTACGTGTATTATTAGATATTTATAATCGAATGTAGGAAATTGCATTTTGCTGCATGAAGTTTATATCTGAAACACGATGCCCAGCGGACCTCTGTGAACTTGGCAGCCGACTTTCGAAAAAAAAATAGTTTAAATTACCACTAGATTCTCTATCGTTTGTACCCGTTTGTACCACTTTCATTTTCGTTTGTACCTCAAACCAAAAAAAATTAAATCGTTTTCAAAATTTGACCCGCAGCCGACTTTGGAAAATCGAAAATTTTCCAACGGAATCTGATTCAGGGTCGTTTGTACCCGTTTGTACCACCTTCGTTTTCAATTTTTCTCGAAACCCAAAAAAGATACCGTAACTTGAAAATTTCCAATGACTAACTTTTCCAATTTTTAAAATTTCGAAAATCTGTAAACGGCGATCGACGCAGAATCGTTTGTACCCGCAGAAATCACTTCCCTTTTCGTTTGTACCTCAAACCAAAAAATTTTAAGAGCCATTTTCTATTCTGAAAAAAATACGCTTAATTTCCATGATTATTGAGATATCTCAATTTTGTAAACGGGGTTCGGTTACTGACGGCGGCGTGAGGTTTGTACCGCTTTGCGTTTCGTTTGTACCTCAAACCAAAAAAAATTACGAGTGTTTCTAAAATTTCAAAAAACCAACTTCCACAATTTTTGAAATTTCGGAAATCTGTAAACGGGAATCGACGCGGAATCGTTTGTACCCGCAGGAAACACTTTCATTTTCGTATGTACCTCAAACCAAAAAAATTTAAGAGCCTTTTTCGATTCTGAAAAATAAAACCCGCTTAATTTCGACGATTTTTGAATTATCTCAATTCTGTAAACGGGGTTCGGTTACTGACGGCGCCGTGAGGTTTGTACCGCTTTGCGTTTCGTTTGTACCTCAAACCAAAAAAAAAAAAATACGAGTGTTTCTAAAATTTCAAAAAACTAACTTCCACAATTTTTGAAATTTCGGAAATCTGTAAACGGGAATCGACGCGGAATCGTTTGTACCCGCAGGAATCACTTTCCGTTTCGTTTGTACCTCAAACCAAAAATTTTAAGAGCCTTTTTCGATTCTGAAAAATAAAATCCGCTTAATTTCGAAGATTTTTGAGTTATCTCAATTCCGTAAACGGGGTTCGGTTACTGACCACGGCGTGATGTTTGTACCGTTTTGCGTTTCGTTTGTACCTCAAACCAAAAAAAATTACGAGTGTTTCTAAAATTTCAAAAAACTAACTTCCACAATTTTTTAAATTTCGGAAATCTATAAACGGGAATCGACGCGGAATCGTTTGTACCCGCAGGAATCAGTTTCCCTTTCGTTTGTACCTCAAACCAAAATATTTTAAGAGCCTTTTTATTGTTTTCGTTGTTGTCTTTGGCCACATTTTTCGGTTTATTTTCGCAACTATTGATAAAGATATATAAACAAGACGGTCTAGCGAAAACAATTGACCTAGGTAGCTCGGTTTTGAAAATTGTATCACTGGATTTTGAAAGACAGTGGTGACTCATGCATGCACACGAACTCACGCGGCTCACGCCACCGTACTCCCCACAGTCCTTCCAGCTCTCCACTATGAATCTTACACTCGAGAATGGCATACATATCAATAGGGAGTATCGTGTAAATCGCCAATTAGCTACACGGGTAGAAAACACAACAAAGAAGAAAAAATTAACCTGTATTTTACACACATAACACATCACATAACCAAGTCCGCTTGTACTCATGCGATATTGTTTTCTAGATAGGATTAACCTTGTACAAATATATCTGCAGCTATAATCTACAGTACCCTGCTGAAGAATTTCTATTATATTAGCTGACGAAATATTTTATTGAAAAATTATTAATTGTCGAGTGCATTTTTGGTCGTATTGATTGGAATTCGTCAGCAGCAAACAATCAAAAGTACAAACGGATACACAACCCAAAGGAATTCGCTCCAACCAACTCAGAAAGCTGTCGCTGATCTTTAGCGGGTTGAAGTCAGCAGTATCACTTTTCATCGCTCATGCGACGGTGAACTCGGTCAGCTGATTGCAGCTCCGAGCCTGGCTTGCGTGCAACCCGGTGCATATTGAGGCAGAGGTTTAACTCACGTTGCGCTGAATTTTCATGCACAACTTTTTAATTGAGGCACAAAAGCATATCAAAGTGATTCCTTCGGGCACAAACGATTCCGCGTCGATTCCCGTTTTTTGAAATTTTAGAAACACTCATAATTTTTTTTGGTTTGAGGTACAAACGAAACGCAAAGCGGTACAAACCTCACGCCGCCGTCAGTAACCGAACCCCGTTTACCGAATTGAGATATCTCAAAAATCATCGAAATTAAGCGGATTTTATTTTTCAGAATCGAAAAAGGCTCTTAAAATTTTTTGGTTTGAGGTACAAACGAAAAGAAAAGTAATTCCTGCGGGTACAAACGATTCCGCGTCGATTGCCGTTTACAGATTTCCGAAATTAAAAAAATTGTGGAAGTTAGTTTTTTGAAATTTTAGAAACACTCGTAATTTTTTTTGGTTTGAGGTACAAACCTCACGCCGCCGTCAGTAACCGAACCCCGTTTACCGAATTGAGATATCTCAAAAATCGTCGAAATTAAGCGGATTTTATTTTTCAGAATCGAAAAAGGCTCTTAAAATTTTTTGGTTTGAGGTACAAACGAAAAGGAAACTGATTCCTGCGGGTACAAACGATTCCGCGTCGATTCCCGTTTACAGATTTCCGAAATTAAAAAAATTGTGGAAGTTAGTTTTTTGAAATTTTAGAAACACTCGTATTTTTTTTTGGTTTGAGGTACAAACGAAACGCAAAGCGGTACAAACCTCACGCCGCCGTCAGTAACCGAACCCCGTTTACCGAATTGAGATATCTCAAAAATCATCGAAATTAAGCGGATTTTATTTTTCAGAATCGAAAAAGGCTCTTAAAATTTTTTGGTTTGAGGTACAAACGAAAAGGAAACTGATTCCTGCGGGTACAAACGATTCCGCGTCGATTCCCGTTTACAGATTTCCGAAATTAAAAAAATTGTGGAAGTTAGTTTTTTGAAATTTTAGAAACACTCGTAATTTTTTTTGGTTTGAGGTACAAACCTCACGCCGCCGTCAGTAACCGAACCCCGTTTACCGAATTGAGATATCTCAAAAATCGTCGAAATTAAGCGGATTTTATTTTTCAGAATCGAAAAAGGCTCTTAAAATTTTTTGGTTTGAGGTACAAACGAAAAGAAAAGTAATTCCTGCGGGTACAAACGATTCCGCGTCGATTGCCGTTTACAGATTTCCGAAATTAAAAAAATTGTGGAAGTTAGTTTTTTGAAATTTTAGAAACACTCGTAATTTTTTTTGGTTTGAGGTACAAACGAAACGCAAAGCGGTACAAACCTCACGCCGCCGTCAGTAACCGAACCCCGTTTACCGAATTGAGATATCTCAAAAATCATCGAAATTAAGCGGATTTTATTTTTCAGAATCGAAAAATGCTCTTAAAATTTTTTGGTTTGAGGTACAAACGAAAAGGGAAGTGATTTCTGCGGGTACAAACGATTCCGCGTCGATCGCCGTTTACAGATTTTCGAAATTTTCAAAATTGGAAAAGTTAGTCATTCGAAATTTTCAAGTTACGGTATCTTTCTTGGGTTTCGAGAAAAATTGAAAACGAAGGTGGTACAAACGGGTACAAGCGACCCTGAATCAGATCCCGTTGGAAAATTTTCGATTTTCCAAAGTCGGCTGCGGGTCAAATTTTGAAAACGATTTAATTTTTTTTGGTTTGAGGTACAAACGAAAATGAAAGTGGTACAAACGGGTACAAACGATAGAGAATCTAGTGGTAATTTAAAATATTTTTTTTTCGAAAGTCGGCTGCCAAGTTCACAGAGGTGCCCAGCGGAGTGTTTGGACTAATTTAATATTAAATTAATATTTAAATTTTGTGTATTTTGTTATACTTATTGAATTAAAAAGTAATATATCTCGTTCTCCTGAACATCGGCTTCATGATTTCAAAATTACGTATTTTTCCTACGTCTCTGGAGTTTAAAAAGAAGGATTATTTACTTTACCGCATACTATGCTCGCAAACGCTCAGTCGTCGTAAAAACGAAGTTACATGTGACATGAACGGTGCATAGTTCCAATGTTTACATCTCGGGAGGCCAAAAATAAAATTATAGTAGATTATACATAGAGGGAGAGAAATGCATGATTTTTCCAAAGGGAAAAATAGCATTCTCTCCCGAGGTGTATATACTATTTTTTGCACAAGCGGGAGTAGAAAACACAAAGATTAATAATTAAAAAGAATTTCCTCAAATTTGCCTGTGATATAATTATTAGTAGTCTGTGGGATTTACACCGTGACAACCATAGTTGACAGAATATTCGAGCATGTGTCAATCAAAAAACTGTAAACGAAAATGTTTTGTGTGAATTGCCAGCAAACGTTAATTTTAATAATTGTTCCAACGTATCATTTACTATAAACATTAATAAATACAATTCCCCTCCCTAGGGAGAAAATGTGAATATTATTCCCTAGGGAATAATATTCCACCTCTGTCACTATTTTGACAACGGAGAAAGTGATTTCTCTTCCCGCTTGTGCAAAAAAATATATTTAGAAACTAGACATATGTGTGTACAGCATCACGTAGGGGAATTTTGATATACAGAAGAAGAAGAAAATAGCGGGCCAGCGAATTTTATTTCCGATTTTTATGAAAAATTTTCATCGTTCATTTGAAACCTATTATAAAAAAATCCATACGTGGTGCTATAGAGACTACATTTTCGAACAGTTTAAGACTTGGTGCGTGCAAATCGGATGTACAGTTTTTCTAATATGTTTTCAACCAGGTTGAAAACGTAGTGTTTCGAGAAAAACGCGTTCAAAGTTTTGGTGAAGGATAATTCAATATACAAACTAACTTTTTTCTTTGTCTCTTTTTCCTTGTATTTTACCATTAGTCAGCGATTCCTGGACCATACAACAGCTCCTCAGCGTCCAGAGAATCATTATTTTTTCCATGTTTTGCACGTAGACGACCCTCATGCGTGCTTTTTTCGGCTTCGTGCTCGGCTTCGCATATTCGCTTCTCGTCGATGTTTTGACAATATGGATAGAGTGCTTCACTAATTTTGATGTCTAATATCTCCAATACATTTATGATGCCAATGTGACCATTGTTAAAAAGTATTCAAGCAATATTAGACTCAGTTTCATGACGGCTTATATAAAACGGGGAATTCAGCGCTTAATATCGGGCCGCAATTGTATTGAAATAGATAACGTCTTGTACGTAACCATTCAAGAGTTTTTGGGTTGAGTAATAAATGTAAACAATCGAACCGACCGTTAGCTGGCGCATCTGCCGAACCATCTGTACCTGGACTAATTGGGATTAATTACGTATGCAAAATATTGTGTGGAAACGAAATAATTGTAGCGAATATTTTGCAGTGGATTGCGCATATCTAAACTAACTTAATTAATTGCTAATATGTACATATGTGGGACCGAACAAATTGAATGATATAGCACATGGGCTGAAAAGTCCCGGACCTAACACATAGATGGCGCTAGTTTTATTGCAGTCACCTTTTTTTCAGTTAATACTAACCTTCAAAAGACAGCTGTAAGAATTTCATGATATTCTATTCATTAGTTTGTGAGTTATTGTGCTAAGAGTGACGCTACTTTTGTTATTTTCAAAACAATGGATCAAAAAATATTTCGTGTTTTAATTTTACACTGCTTCTTGATGGAAAAAAATACCGTTCAAGCGAAGCAATGGCTTGAAAAGTGTTATGGGGACTCCACTACAATAACAACAATAAAACGTTGGTTTGCTGACTTCAAACGTGGTCGTAGAGACACCGATGATGCAGAACGCAGTGGACGTCCAAATGGTTCGGTAACACCAGAAAACATAAAAAAAATCCACAAAATCGTTTTGAATGATCGAAAAGTGAAGTTGCGTGAGTTAGCTGACATCGTAAAGATATCAAAAGAACGTGTTGGCTTTATATTGCATGAGCATTTGACTATGAGAAAGCTCTGTTCAAAGCGGGTGCCGCGTTTGCTCACTGTTAACCAAAAACGAGAACGTGTTGATGATTCTGAGCAGTGTTTGGCCATGTTTAAACGTAACAAACCGGAATTTTTGCGTCGATATGTGACAATGGATGAAACATGGATCCATCACTTCACTCCGGAATCAAAACGATCGTCATCTGAGTGGACAGCAACTGGTGAACCTCGACCAAAGTGCCCAAAAGCACAACAATCGGCTGGAAAGGTTATGGCCTCGGTATTTTGGGATGTGCGTGGTGTAATATTCATCGACTATCTTGAGAAAGGAAATACCATTAACAGTGAATATTATATAGCGTTATTGGAGCGTTTGAAGGCCGAAATTGCAAAGAAACGACCGCATATGGCAAAGAAAAAAAATTTGTTTCATCAAGACAACGCACCGTGCCACAAGTCAATCAAAACAATGGCAAAACTACATGAATTGAACTTCGAATTGCTCCCACATCCACCGTATTCGCCAGATTTGGCTCCCAGCGACTACTGGCTGTTCGCAGACGTGAAAAAAATGCTCGCCGGTAAGAAATTTCGCACGAATGAAGAGGTTATCGCTGAAACTGAGGCCTATTTTGAGGCACAAGATAAATCGTTCTACAAACGTGGTATTGAAATGTTAGAGCGGCGCTGGAATGATTGCGTTGCTCTTGATGGAGATTACGTTGATGAATAAAGCTAATTTTGAACCAAAAAAAACTGTGTTTTCTTTGTTAGGCCCGGGACTTTTCAGCCCATGTTATATACGAATCGTACGACTGCCGCTCGGCGCGGTCGTACGCTAGCAACGGTTTCACATAAAATGCTGTATCTCCATCAATTTGACGAATTTCTTTAAAATATTCGGTGAGAGCATTCTTCACAAATGCACCTTTCAGAAAATGAAGAAAAAAACAAGAAAAAAAATTTTCACCGTGGTCTGGTGCCTTAAATAACTGTCAACCTTGTATGCAACCTCTATGCAAATATGGTAGAAATCCCGTAAAAACATATTTTAATGTAACACCCACACCATCACAACCTTTCGAAATTTTACATTTCGACACAATAGACAAAGTGAAATTCCTAACAATTATAGATGCTTTTTCCAAATATGCACAAGCTTATAGCATCAACACTTTAAACTCAGTCGAAATATTAGACGCATTAACAACCTTCTTTTCTCACAACGGAACACCGAAATTAATTATAACAGACAATGGTCCAGAATTAAATAATAGAATATTCCAAGAATTTGTAAAAATGCATAAAACGGAATTACATTTCATATCAGTAAATCATCCCAACGCGAACGGTTTAATCGAACGCTTACATAGCACCCTCATATAACACATACGTTTATTTAATAATAATGCTGAAAATAAAACAATGCCGACCCAAAGAAAAATGAAATACGCTATAAACACCTATAACAATACGATTCATTTATCAACTATGTTAACACCCTTAGATATAACCACTGGACACACTGGACGTAAAAACACACTCGATGTAAATATCGACTCGTTTTTAGTTAGTTTAAATTACGTTCAAAATCGCAGAGAAAATACTAGATTAAGGCACTAGACCATAATTTTTTTCCTTTTTTTTCTTCATTTTCTGAAAGATGCATTTGTCAAGAATGCTCTCACCGAATATTTTAGAGAAATGCGTCAAATTGATGGAGATACAGCATTTTATGTGAACCGTTGCTAGCCTACGAGTGCGCCGAGTCGCAGTCGTACATACGATTCGTATATATATCATTCGATTTGTTCGGTCCCACATATGTATATATTAGCAATTAATTAAGTTAGTTTAGATATGCGTAATCCAGTGCAAAATATTCGCTACAATTATTTCGTTTCGACCCTCAGATTATTTTGCATACGAAATTAGTCCCAAATTCACGGATGTCCAGGTACAGATGGTTCGACACATGCGCCAGCTAACGGTTGGTTCGATTGTTTACATTTATTACTCATTTTTCCAAATTAAAAACCCAAAAACTCTTGTACGGTCACGTACAAGACGTTATATATTTCAATACAATTGCGGCCCGATATTAAGCGCTGAATTACCCGTTTTACCTAAGCCGTCACGAAACTGCCGCTAATATTGCTTGAATACTTTTTAACAATGGTCACATTGGCATCATAAATGTATTGGAGATATTAGACATCAACATTTGTGAAGCACTATATCCATATTGTCAAAACATCGACGAGAAGCGAATATGCGAACCCGAGCACGAAGCCGAAAAAAGCACGAGGGGCGTCTTCGTGCAAAACATGGAAGAAATAATGATTCGCTGGGCGCTGAGGAGCTGTTGTATGGTCCAGGAATAGCTGACTAAACGTAAAAAACCAGAAAAAATAGACAAAGAAAATAGTTAGTTTGTATGTTGTATTATGCTTCAGCAAACTTTGAACGCGTTTTTCTCGAAAACTACTTTTTCAACCTGGTTGACAACATATTAGAAAACTGTACATCCGATTTGAATGCACCAAGTCTTAAACTGTTTGAAAATGTAGTCTCTATAGCACCATGTAGGGGTTTTTTATAATAGGTCTCCTTCTATTTTTGTTATATGAAAAAAAAAATAAAATTCGCTGGTCCGCCATTTTGTTTTTCTTCTAGATATCAAAATTTCCCTACGTGATGCTGTAGACACATATGTCTAGTTTCTAAATGTATTTTTATTTTATTTTTTAGATGAGTCGTATGGCTTAATCGCTGTCAACCGCCGCGCGGCAATTTCGTCGCAATCTCCTCTTAGGAGCGGCGTACACCGCAAACTATACTTTAGATTCAAGTAAAAAAAATGTATACAGTCTCCTATATGCATATATTGACAATAAATATTGATGAAATGAATTACACTCATCATTCGCTTGAAAATAATTATGAAAGATACACCCCCGTACCGCGCACGCACCGTGGTCTGGTGCCTTAATGTTTTAGATCCAAATAATGCATCTTGAATATAATTTAAATAAAGTATAAGTAAGTAAAAATGCTTTGAAGAACTGTATTGCATTCAGCTTAGCCTTTGACGAATCGACAGATATCACAGATCTTCCGCAATTGGCAGTTTTCATACGTTTTGTTTCACCTGACTTCGTTGTTAAAGATGAATTATTAGATTTAGTAGCACCTGAAAAGTCAACCCGCGGTGTCGATATTAAAAATGCATTAGATTTCATAATGAAAACTTTTGATATGCCTCTTAATAAACTTGTAAGCATTGTACTTGATGGAGCTCCGGCAACGCTGGGTAAACAAATCGGTCTTATTGGGCTTTTAAGAGACGATTCTCAAATTCCACAATTCATACCGATTCACTGCATAATTCACCGAGAACATTTCGTTACAAAATATTTAAAATATCCTGATGTTATGAAAATAGTGTTACACATTGTAAATTACATTCGCACCAATGCAAAAATCATCTACAATTCAAAAATTTCCTTGAAGAATTAAAGGACGAAGAACTTATATTAATTTCTTTTGCATTGCAGATGGTTATCTAGCTACAACGTATTAAGTCGTTTTATTGTAGATTTGTTTGATTCGGTAACTGCATTTCTAAAAGAAAAGGAAATAACCTATTCAGAATTAGACGATGACGTAACCACAAGACAATGTTTTTGACAGATGTCATGGAACATTTGCAAACACTGAATTTACAATTGCAGGGGAAACATAAAATAATATCTAACCTCTCACAGTGTTTTAGTTTTCAAACTAAATTACAACTTTTCAAACAGACATTAAAAATAAAATATTTTGTCATTTTCCTCGAATTAAAAAAAAATGTTCCAATAATAAACAAGAAAAACTCAACGAGTATATAAAAAAGCTAGAAGGAATATTGACGGAATTCCAAAAATAGATTTCAAGACTTGGGATATTTTAAATCGTCTCTTGATTTTTTTCTGAATCCATTTGAAATTAACATAATTCATGGTGAGTTTTCCATTTCCAATATAATTATGACCCAAAAAGCATCTGGAGAATTAGAATTAATAGAGATGCCACAAGATCAAGCTCTACAATTAAAATATAAGGCGACGTAGATTACAGAATTTTGTAAATTTGTACCAGAATCGAAGTATCCTGAATTAAAAAAGGCTGCTTGTCGAATTATTTCAACATTCGGAACAACGTACTTAGTGAATCATTTTATTCCACTTTTAAAATTCGTGAAATCCAAACACTGATCAGTGATTAGTATTAACTAACCAGCATCAAGAATTATCGAGAAGTGTTGTCACCAATTATTCATCAAATTTTAAAGAATTATCAAGAAGTAAAATAAATATGTTTAATTTTTAATATTTAAATGCAATACACATATTTAGTACTTTTATTTATATGTTTTCAATAAATATAATCTCTGTAAAAAAAATTCGCGAAAAATTTTCAAATTTTAAAAAATGGCTCGGACCATCAAGGGGCTTGGCCACCCCTGATATATACCATATATGAACGAAACATAACGAAATAATCTGTTACAGATTACCAGTCTTGAGCCGCGGACAAGATGAAATCAAAATTACAAATTTACACAATAATCCAGGTGTGCTACCATTTAAATTGGGCAGCGCAAAAATACAACAATCTTCAATCATATTAATATATTATTACGATTTAAATTCTCTTGTAGACGAGATCATAAAAATCAAAAATCAACACTCAGATGTAATTAAAACCATCGGCATCCACCTAAATGGAACAGTATATAAACAAGAATAAACTAATTATGACAATACTTTAAACCCTGTACTACGAATGGCAATCGAAAAATAATTAATAATTTAACACCATTCGAAATAATTAATAAAATGAATAAGCGCGGATTAATAAACGGCATCGGATCAATTTTTAAAGCAATCACAGGTAATTTAGACGCCTCCAATAGAGAACGTTACGATCAATTAATTTCAAAATTAAAATCCAATCAAGTAGGAGTAGCAGAATCAATTAAATTACATTAAATTACAAGATCTAATTACAACTGACGTACTCGTAATTGATAAGTTCAATAATATACTATAACTATTGACGCAATAAAACATAACTGTCTGTCTGTTTTGAATTTGAAAGTCGCTGCGACGGGCACCGCCAGCGTGAAGGTTGTGTCCTTTGTCTAACTCCTCTTCCAACTGTGTTTTTGTTTAATACAGCACTATGGTTTCATGTAAATGCTGTGGTAAAAACACACCGGATAATGACACGGTTACTTGCTATGTATGCAGAGGTATATTCAGCAATATTTGTGCAAATCTAACTGACAAAGATACGCGAGTTTTACGATCAAGAAAAAATATAAAGTGGACCTGTTCGACCTGCTCTGGTTGTGATATCATTGATCATATTCAGAGCCTCAAGGATCTTATAACATCTCTGCAGAGGGAAATGGCTGACATAAAAAAAATCGTTGAAATTAAAAATAGTCTAGCGACACCTGACAACAATTCAGGAAATGCGTTTACCTTCGAAGAGGTTGTTCAGGAAATGGATGAGCGTAGATCTAAGGAGAACAATATTGTGATGTTTAATGTGCCGGAAACGGAATCAAATGATGATGATCGCAACACGACGCTTGATATTTTAAAATTTATTCATGTGGATTCTATGATACAGACCGAGGGGGTAAAAATTTTGCGACTGGGAAGGGTCAAGATACCTACTAAATGTAGACCACTCAAGGTTGTTTTAAACTCGGTTAGTGAAGTTAAAACTGTTCTGCGTAATGCCAAGAAAATGAAGGAGTATCCTGGTGAACAGCAAATATTTATTTCCAAGGATCTGACGGCTAGAGAAATTGATTGTCAAGATACCTACTAAATGTAGACCACTCAAGGTTATTTTAAACTCGGTTAGTGAAGTTAAAACTGTTCTGCGTAATGCCAAGAAAATGAAGGAGTATCCTGGTGAACAGCAAATATTTATTTCCAAGGATCTGACGGCTAGAGAAATTGATTGTAAAACTAACACGTTAAATGACTTCCGTGCACGTAAAGCTAAGGGAGAAAGCATAATATTAAGATATATACTTGGTAAACCAAAAATCATTATGCAAAAAAACGGGATTGCGTCCAGCAGTCGAAATTAAGTGTGAAATATTACTACCAAAATGTGAGGGGTCTGAATACAAAAACTTTTGAGTTTTATAACAACCTTCTGTCATTTGATGACATTGACATTGTTTTATTAACAGACCTGGGCGAGTGACAACTTGGTCAATTCTGAGCTGTTTACTCATGATTTCACTGTATTTAGAAGAGACCGAAATGGCCGTGGCGGTGGGGTCCTTGCGGCTTTTAAGTCCAGCTTTAGTTGCAGCGAGGTGCAAATTGGTGAAGATGAAGACTTGATTCGGTACAATGTGGATGTTCTATGCGTTCAGCTACGTGAGCATAATATGATCGTCAATGTTATAGTGACGTACATACCTCCATCGACACCATCGTTTGTTTATGAACATTTATTTCACAAACTTGAGTTACTTGCACTTTTTGACAAAAATTTTATATTTGCTGGTGATTTTAATATTCCCAGTTTGGGTATTGATCAATGTTCAAAATCAAATAGTGTTGCTGATTTTCTAGCCACTACGAATGCTATGCAAATTAATACTATCACTAATAAATTTAATAAATGTTTAGATTTAATTTTTTGTTCAAAGTATACCTGCAGTAATATTGAACGTTCTGAGAACTTGCTTGTGCCAGAGGACTCATATCATCCTGCTCTTGTTTTCCAAACGTCGTATGAATTTTCTTCAATGAAACGGTTTGCAACCTCGTCCAACCCAGTTTATAACTTTAAACGTGCTGACTTTGTTGAGTTGTATAACTTGATATTGAATACTGACTGGAAATGTGTACTGGTTGCTACTGATGTGAACTATGCTTGTGAAAAATTTTACGAAATTCTAGACGGCTACTTTCAACTTACGGTTCCCTTAAAATCCAAGAGAAATTGTTCGTTTCCACGTTGGTTCTCTGCGGAGACCCGCAGGAATATAAAAATAAAAAAGCACTACCGTAAAATGTCAAAGAAATCTAACTCGACATTCTACTCACTCAAATTCAAAGAGTATAGGAAAATGGTGAAGTTAAATATTAAAACGGATTTCCGAAATTATATGACTGAAATTGAACTCAACATAAAAAATGAACCGAAAAAACTTTTTTCCTTCATTAATGAGAGAAAAAATCAAACACGTATTCCGGGATCCATGATCAAGGATGATGAAATAATTGACTCACCTGAAGATATTTCTAACTTATTTGCCGAGGTATTTCAATCAGCTTTTAAACTTGAATGTGATATTAATGATGATGACTATGACAGTGCAAGTTTTAATAACGATATTTTAGTTATCAACAATTTTGAATCATCTGATTTCTTACGAGCAGTGAATTCTCTGAAAAGTGGACTCACTATGGGTTGTGATTCAGTTCCTGCGTTTCTTATAAAAGATTGCAAACATGTTATGCAGTTGCCGATGTTGCACATATGCAACCTAATTTTACAGAATCGTATATTTCCGGACTGTTGGAAAATATCACGAGTAACACCTGTTTTTAAATCGGGTAATAAAAATGAGTTTGTCAATTACCGTCCTATTTCAAGTGTCCAACTTCTCAAAGGTTTTTGAGCTAATGATGTTTAAACCATTATATTACTTTGTTGAGAATAAGTTGTCAACTCGGCAACATGGATTTGTAAAAGGAAAGTCTACTGCAACTAACCTGTGCTCATTTGTTCAATATGTATCTGATTCTATGGATAATCGTTGTCAAGTTGATACAATCTACACAGACTTCTCGAAGGCGTTTGATCAGGTTCAGCACAAATTGATTCTGGTAAAATTAGATAAAATAGGCGTTGGACATGACTTGATTGAAGTATTCAGGTCGTATTTAAAGCATAGAAAGAATTTTGTGCAGTATCGAGGTTTTAAATCATACGAATACATGTCTGTCAGTGGAGTACCACAAGGTTCCATTCTTGGACCTCTGCTGTTTCTGATTTTCGCAGATGATGTTGTGGATTGTATTTCATCGGAATGTATGATGTTCGCTGATGACCTTAAAATATATAAGAAAATAACTTGCAATAATGACTGCGTTGCTTTGCAAAAGGATTTGGACTCCTTGTACGAATGGAGTAAGTCCAACTCTCTGACTCTGAATATCAACAAATGTGCAGTCGTATCTTTCTCAAGAAAGAAAACCTCCATTCAATACTCATACAAAATTGATAATGAGACTTTGCAACGTAAAGAAGTTCACAAAGATCTTGGTGTGTACTTTGATGAAGAATTGACTTTCAATTTTCATATACGGGAAGTTTGCAGACAGTCGTTTGGGATGTTAGGATTCTTGACCAGGAACACTAAGACATTTGTTGAAAATGAATCAGTGATTACTCTATTTAATGCTTTTGTTAGATCTAAACTTGAATACTGTGCTGTAGTGTGGAATCCTGGCTACTTAAATTATAGTGGTGCTTTGGAAAGTGTTCAGAAAAAGTTTTTAAAAACTTTATATTACCGAAAATATGGTATTTATTTACAACATGGTTACGATTATAACGCTCTATTAGCGGAGTTCGGATTTCAATCACTGAAAGTGCGTAGGACCGTTTCTGAAATATTGTTTGCTTATAAAATACTGCATAGTTACGCGAATATATCCTTATTTGTTGAGTTTGTTTAGTTTCCTTGTACCAAGACTTAGCAGTCGTGGTTCTCCTTTTTTCTATATAGGTCAAGCAAACACTCGCCATCATGATCATTCACCCATGTTTTCTATGTGTAGAAGTGTAAATAGTTTTTGTCAGGAAATTGATTTGTTTAATATCACCTTAAATTCCTTACGGGCTCATTTCAGCGTAGGAAGTTTCTCACATTAGTTATAATATAATGTAAGGTAATTTGTTATGTGTTTATATTGTATCTATGTGTATATATATATATATATATATATATATATATATATATATATATATATATATATATATATATGTATTTTGTTTCTTCTAATTATTTTTCTACTGTCATAGTTAGCTTGTACATACAATATAAGTTAATTATAATATTATCCTGTAATCTGTAGTATTTGTTCTACTGTTGGATAATAAATTATTATTATTATTATTATTATTATTATTATAACGAAATTTTATTAACATCAGGCATAATGCAAATTTCTGGTAATTAATGGAAAAGAACGTTTATTCCAAATAGACAGTTACAATCACTTGCGTAATATTTATGATCAAATAACAATAACATTAACCACAATTTTACAATTCTCCAAGATATTGTAAACTCCAAATATTACACCCGTATTCGTTCCCACGATTTATTAACTGAATTAAACAAAATCGAATTACATTCAATGAAAAATCAATTACCATTACCAATTAAACCCGAAAATATTCACTTATATGAAAAGATAATTTAAATTAAAAGTTATATATCTCAGAATAGAATCACATTTATATTAGATATCCTTATCGTTTACCCATTCGAATTCGAATACTTTCATTTATATTCAATTCCAATATTACTTGACAATGATTTATTTAAAACAATAATTCCCCGAAATAAATACCTGCTGACAAATGATCTTTATCACGGATATAATAAGGATCTCTGTAGAAAAATTCGATCAAAAGAATACTATGCACCAAAACTGACTTGATCGAAGCTTCCGAAAGAATCGTTTGCGAAATCGAACTTTTACAACTAAAAACAAATTACTGTACGTGCCAAACGAATCAATCAATATTAACTAATTTAATTGTAGCTAGGATAAAAGCACCAAATCAATGGATAGAAGCCACCGTCGCAAATGAAAAAAATCCGCGGTGGTCCGCACGAAACTTACTTATACTTAGTTATACTACGTTTTTCGAAAAAACTTTTCAAGTGAAAGTTGGTTAAAATATCAATATCTATAATTTATGTAAGAATATTTTTTTCCGTAACGTGTACCGTTTTCGAGATATGGAAAAAGGTGATAAGAGTAAACCATCACTTCCGGTTGAGAGATTGCGTTCAAAATAGGACGTTTTCCTCCTTGCTACATACAAATGTTAAATTTAAAGTTTCAGAGCTCTAGCTATAATCGTTTGGATGCTAGAGCGCGCACAGACACACAGCCACACACACAGTCACACACACAGACGTCATTCCGAAAATAGTCAGAAACGATTCAGGGGACCTCAAAACGCGTATATCCGTTAAAATCTCGAGGTCGAAATTTTTCATGATTCCTATACTTATACATAAAGTATAAGTAAGTAAAAATCCGCGGTGGTCCGCACGAAACTTACTTATACTTGGTTATACTACGTTTTTCGAAAAAACTTTTCAAGTGAAAGTTGTTTAAAATATCAATATCTATATAACGTGTACCGTTTTCGAGATATGGAAAAAGGTGATAAGAGTAAACCATCACTTCCGGTTGAGAGATTGCGTTCAAAATAGGACGTTTTCCTCCTTGCTGCATACAAATGTTAAGTTTAAAGTTTCAGAGCTCTAGCTATAATCGTTTGGACGCTAGAGCGCGCACAGACACACACACACAGACGTCATTCCGAAAATAGTCAGAAACGATTCGGGTGACCTCAAAACGTATATATCCGTTGAAATCTCGAGTTCAAAAATTTTCATGATTCCTATACTTACTTATACATAAAGTATAAGTAAGTAAAATCCGCGGTGGTCCGCACGAAACTTACTTATACTTAGTTATACTACGTTTTTCGAAAAAACTTTTCAAATGAAAGTTGTTTATAATTTCAATCTCTTTAACTTGTATAAGAACATTTTTTTGATAGCTCGTACCGTTTTCGAGATAATGAAAATGGTGATAAGAGTAAACGATCACTTCCGGTTGAGCTATTGCGTTCAAAATATGACGTTTTCCTCCTTGCTACATACAAATGTTAAGTTTAAAGTTTCAGAGCTCTAGCTATAATCGTTTGGAGCGCGCACACACACACACACACACACACACACACAGACGTCATTCCGAAAATAGTCAGAAACGATTCAGGGGACCTCAAAACGCGTATATCCGTTAAAATCTCGAGGTCGAAATTTTTCATGATTCCTATACTTACTTATACATAAAGTAACCCTCCGATAACCGGACAAAAAAGTAAGGACTATGGGTGTCCACTTATTACAGCTTTCACTGTATATCTGTGGAACCAAATGTTTGTTTTATTTATTTTATATGCAACTACCACGAGTTGCAGGCTGTTTGAAATGTACAGATGTTTTACTTTAAGAAAGGTATGTCGCGTGACCGACGCAGTTTACCGAAAAGCGTTCTTTGTACCATTGACGTGGAATTTTAAGGAGTGGGTCGTTCTCGTATTATAGTCGCCGTTTTGCTGTGTTTTTATGCTTTTACTCCATTTTTATTCAACAATAGTTCTTTTTAGAACTAAATTTACGTGTGAGAGACCATACAAGCTGTGTAATTTATCGTCTTATATCGAAGGTAACTTTGAGGTTTTGATAACTAGATTAATTAAAACGTATGTTACGCTACTGGTTTTTTCCTACGCGCACGGTGCGGTCACATGACATACCTGACATACTCCGAATAATTTCGCAATATGCATAGTATGCAATTTTTGTATTTCTTAGCAAATTTCAAAAACAGAAACGAAGAAATGCTTCATTAACTCGAAAACAATTAAAATAAGATTAAAAAGAAACGTTCTTGCTTTGTCTAGCGAAGTTACTGTAATCGAAATTATACTACTCTTTATTAAATTTAAAGTGATTTGCTTTGAATATAAAAGTCTATGAATATACTCTGTATTTAGTAATAAATATAAAAATATAAACTTACTAAAATTTATAATTTAAATAGTCGTTTGGATAAGGTTAAAAAATAGTGATTTTTAAAAGCTTATAAAAATATCATTTAATTTATAAAATTTAGTAATTTATGACATTTAAGATTCTCAAATGAAACTAAATAATAATAATTTATAAAAAAATCTGCAGTGGTCCGCACTGAACTTTCTTATACTGAGTTATACTACATTTTTTGAAAAAACTTTTCAAATGAAAGTTGCTTAAAATATCATTATCAAAGCTTTTGTAAAGGATATTGTTTTCGATAACATGCACCGTTTTCGAGATATGGAAAAAGGTGATAAGACTAAACCACCACTTCCGGTTGAGATATTGCGTTCAAAATAGGAAGTTTTCCTCCTTAGTACATACAAATGTTAAGTTTAAAGTTTCAGAGCTCTAGCTGTAATCGTTTGGGCCGTAGAGCGCACAGACACACAGAGAGACAGACACACTGACGTCATTCCAAAAATAGCCAAGATCGACTCAGGGAACCTCAAAACGTGTATATCCGTTGAAATCTCCAGTTCGAAAATTTTCATGATTCCTATACTTATACATAAAGTATAAGAAAGTAATAAAAATCCGCAGTTGTCCGCACTAAACTTTCTTATACATACTTAGATAAATTTCCAAAAAACTGGCGCAGTCCATTTTTCGAATGAACTTTTCAAATAAACGTTATCAAAATATTTTTCGGTCTTCGCTATATAAAAATCTTAAACTTTCGTTAGTTTCTGCGATAGAGCGAGCACAGACAATTCACTCGAACAAGCAGCCGTCATTCTGAAAATAGTTAGAATTGAACGTATTCAGTCTAGGTCAAAGTTCGAAAATTTTCATGACTGCAATACTTTCTTATCCATAAAGTATAAGAAAGTAAAAAGTGGATTAATTAATTCGATTAAAATCCATAATTTTAAATTAATTTGAATGAAATGGCAAAACTGTTAAAAATGCAAAAAAACGTAAAAAAATATACAAAAATTAAAAAATCTAAATTGTCTTAATTCTCAAAATATGAGAATGTTAACATTTGAAATTGTTTGAAATTTACAAATTTGTAAAAATCTAGAAATGCAAAAATTGCGAAATATATCAAAATATTTAAAAACGCAAAGAATTTCAAAATTATCCAAAATATTAACAAAATTATTTAAATTTAAATTATTGACTTCGACTAAAATCTTAGTTTGAGTTAATTAACATTTTGTTTTAATTTTCTTTCTACAAAAAAAATGATAAAATTTAAGTTGAAATTGTGTAACTGTAAATTTCAGTAAAATATGTTATTACTATATAGTTTCAGTATTCCTTGTTAATTTTATTCTAATATACGTGGTGCGTGTTCTAAAAATATTATAGTGATATATTTATCCAACTGCGAGTTTCGTTCTGACGAATTGTTGTAAATTACTGTAATTTTTAATAAAACGTGACGAATTTGTGTTACCAAGTTTTATAAACAGCTTTGCACTGCATAACCAATATTCTATTGTTTGATAATTTTGATTATTTACGTGCATACTGATAAATGCAATATCAACTGTAAAAAATATTTAAATATCATTAAACTGTATAATTGTTCATTTGGCAAAAAAGGCAGATCGTTTACTTTACCCTTGGTTTATTTTCAGAATCGCCGTTTAATGGAATAGTTATTCGTGTAGTTCATAACTAACTATCGTTCATTGTCAATAAAACGTAAAAATATTAAGCAACAAAAAGTCTTATACAACAAAAGAGATTACATTACAAATGTATTAAATTGATGCATTTATTGTAAACAATTGCATTATTTTGATACAATCGTCATGTAAATTCTTTTATTTGCTTGAGAATTTTAGTAAATTGTTAACATCATTAACAATAACGATAAAAAGAAAAATAAGGAAACGATAAAAGATTTACATTGCTAACAAATTTTATAAACAAATTAAATTTCATTGTCAACAAAAGTTTTTACATATATATATAATATATATGAAATATAATCAAAATGATGTATTTGTTGTAAATAAATATCAATTTTCAAAACAAAACCACCCCTTTCATACCTTTGTAATAGTTATTTTATTGTTGAGAATTTTAGTAAATTATTATTATCATTTAGAACTACAACAAAAAGTTAAAATACTAGTAATTAGGCAATACTCTCAATCAATAAACAAATACGTTATAAATATTATTTATCCAATAAAATTAAAATGCTTTAAATAAAATATACGCACCGAAGCAATGTAGATGATCGTCAGGTTTGTCCTTGACGTGTTACCTTAGCGCACACGGGACTTCCCCACTAGGACGCTTTGCGAAAAATCACATCCACAGTAAATATACCGATAGAAATCACTAGCAAACCTTTGCGTACGATGTTTAAAGTCACAATTATTAATTTTAATCGAATGAATTAGTTATACGTACTTGTGTGTCCTAGGTAACGAGAACTTATATACGTCGCAAATCACAGTTCGAAGGCATTTATCACAAGAATTTAATTTAAGCTTTGTCGTATCTATCGATCATTGACGACAAAAGAAATTGTTGTTGCACTTTCATCGAAATAATTAACCGAAACATGAAAATTAAATGAAATTTGTACGAGTTCAACTATGGCGTACATGTCTGACCGTCAGCTTGTATTTGCGACGCCGTTAGGAAATGGCGGCACATTTACTCCCACTATAATGTGATTGCAATTTTGGTTGCCTATCCTGCAAGTTTGCAACAGACTGAATTGACAATTTATATCTCAAAAGAAATAAGCTTAAGTTGATAAATTCAAACTAAATGAAATTCGTTAGCCAGTTAGGGTAAAATTTTTCAAAATTTGTTTAACCCAGTCACAGCTGATCGAATAATTATTTTAATAAACAACTTTGCAGTATCCCGCAATAAACTTTTTAATACTTAGTATTAAAAAGTTGTAATAAAGGTTGAATGTAGACATATTAATGACTATATTTTTTTCAAATGTGTAATTGCGATTAACTATCTGATTGAAATCAAAAATTCGCGTTGCCATGGTCACAGATCGCAATCAAAAAGTTAATAGCGATGAAGTTAATGGCGTCAGGTTTGATTGCAATTAAATGAAAAATCGGCTCCATTAGAAGTTGATTGCAATTAATTTCAATATTAATTTGACATTAACTTAACTGAAGGCACTAAAACGTTATCTGCACGAATTCGGCCTATTATCGATAAATAAATGGTGATTGTCGATGAAATATTTATTTATTATCTGAAAATGTAAATACATCATATATTACACAATTTTTTGTTGGAATTTATCGCTATCCAGTTCTTCCGAGGACGAAGATGTTCTGACGGCCTTATTACGAACGCATTTTAATAACTTAGGATGATAATAATATTTATGATATTAATATTATATAGTAAGTAAATGCGTTACATTAATTTTTTTCATTTGTCTTAAGTTTTTAATTCAAGAATCATATGTTCTGGTGTTTTTTCTTGAAAAATATTGTTCAATAAAAAATCTATTTAATTTCAATTTTTGAAGTTAAATCAGATACTTATTTTTTATTAATATGAACTATTATTCTAATTTAAACAAAAACAAAATAATTCCTTAATAACATTAATGTGGTCAAGTGAAAAAAAATATTTACAATTTAGCTAATTCTCTTTTTACATTTCGTTTTTATGATTTCCATATCGGCTACATTTATATGTTTTAAGTAAAAAAATCGTTTAACTTGCATCGGTGTTTTCGTTCGTTTTTTGTCGTTTTTTGTTTTTTTTTTGCGAGGAAACTTTTATTAGGGATTATTGGGGTAGCTTGATCCATGCCGAGTACCACTTCATCAGTATCAGGAACTATTAGGGAAACTATTAGGCAAATTTCTTCTACAAGGAGAGGGCTGACTGGGGGTAAGGTTATTAATTCCGGGAATACATTTGAAAATATTATTGAATTGAATATTTTGGCAACTTGTGTCTGGTTTATATACGCCGTAATTTGCGTCAGTTGCGTACGGACGACATATGCTAAGATGTGTATAGAGGCAGTTTGACTAGGTGGCTAAGTTTTTATGAAAGGGTACTCCGTTTTAGGCAGTTTTTTCCAATGATGCAACTAATTATGTCAGTTTTGTATGTACAAAATTTCAACTTGATAGGTTCACGCGTTCTCGAGATGGATTGGCGCCATCTTGTTTCAAGATGACATGCATTTTGTCATCCTGAACACTGAATGTGTTCGCACTATGTGAATAAAAAAATTACACTAAATTGTAGCCTAAGCGAAGCACGTGTTTCTGAGAGAGAATACTGCAATATTCTTGAATTAAGTTGAACATTTGCATCTTTCAATCAAAGACATTTATGCTGCTTTATGTAACGTTTTGTAATAATTCTATTAGATGTATATACATTTTCGCTTTTCATATTTCAATTTTCATTTTAGAGATTTTAAGAAAAATTGCATTTATTTACAGTTTTGGCTACAATATGAACTTCTTTTTTTTTAACATTTGCTAATATGTCGCAACAAGTTAACAATTTGAAACTGTAATAAACTCAATAATTTAAGTTTTATGATTTGCTAATGAGTCACACTAAGCAACCAATTTTAATCTAATATTAATTTGAAGTAAGGTTTACTCATTAAAATCACCTAATTATCATGTTTTGTGACGCCATATGACACGCGCGCAGAAATTAATTTTATATAAAATACACCGCTAAATTATATGCGACTGTGAAGAGCCTTAAAGTGTTGTGCTCGGAATTGTCCATGCCTTAATGTCAATTTTGATATTTTTTGCACTTTTTCCTTTTTTTAATATTTTTAGTTAAAATTAAATGCTGGAAATTTTTTATATATTGTTTCGTTTGTCTTGGCATTTTTTCTGTTGTAAAATCTATTTTGATATTTGTTATAAAATCGTCTGTACTTATAATTTATTAGTGCAAAATTTACAGTTGGCAAAATTCTCATAATATTTGAGGAAGATATTCTTGTTGACTATATTAAAACTAAAAATTTTGTTGAACTTAATTCTACCGAGAGCCGTTATGGCCCTTAACAGCCCGTGGTATGTACAACGGTTTTCGTCGCACTAGCTTATCCAAGAAGGTAAAAATTTGGAATGAAAAATTTTATAGTTTATAATTTTAAAATGATAGATGTCATTGTTTCCGTGACAACTAAATGTTGTACGATCGATTAAGAGCGGGCTGTTATCAAAAGCGGGCCGTTAAGGATCCTTAACGGCCCTCTTTTCATAACAGCCCGCTTAGTGTTGCCAGGGCATTATCGATAGCTTAACGTTTTTGAAATGTGGCATGTTATTCGCTACGTAACAATCTAGTGCGACAAAATAGTATATTGTACAACAAATGTTGAAAAGGCAAGATTTCACACGAGTTTGCAGGATTGAGCCACGAGCCGAAAGGCGAGTGGCTTAAGCAAACGAGTGTGAAATCGACTTTTCAACACGTGTTTTACACGATACTTTTCCGACGACCACCATAACAATAAAAATCAAAAGTATATATTGATTAAAGTTTCAGAATTCACAAATGACACATGTTAATAAATGTCAAATTTCATTTTCCGACGACCATTATGAAATGTATTGAATTGTACACGGTTTTTTGTTACAGAAAGTGGGATATTGCGAATGGAGGGAGTACCCGTGTGAAATATGAAATCGATCAATCTGATTGGCTGTCGTGCCGTGTTGAAAATACAACTTTCAACACGGGTAGTGTAGTCGTGGTTACCAATGAAATCTGACATTTATTAACATGTGTCATTTGTTAATTCTGAAACTTTAATCAATATATACTTTTGATTTTTATTGTTATGGTGGTCGTCGGAAAAGTATCGTGTAAAACACGTGTTGGAAAGTCGATTTCACACTCGTTTGCTTAAGCCACTCGCCTTTCGGCTCGTGGCTCAATCCTGCAAACTCGTGTGAAATCTTGCCTTTCCAACACTTGTTGTACAATATACTATTGTAACCACGATTGCACTACCCGTGTTGAAAATTGTATTTTTGGCCTCCTATGCACCGTTCATGTCTCATGTAACTTCGTGTTTACGACGACTGTGCGTTTTCCCGCATAGTATGCGGTAAAGTAAATAATCCTTCTTTTTAAACTCCAGAGACGTAAGAAAAATACGCAATTTTGGAATCATGAAGCCGATGTTCAGGAGAACGAGATATATTAATTTCTAATTCAATAAGTATAACAAAATACACAAAATTTAAATATTAATTTAATATTAAATTAGTCCAAACACTGGGCATCGTGTTTAAGATATAAACTTCATGCAGCAAAATGCAATTTCCTACATTCGATTATAAATAGCTAATAATAAACGTACCTACCTACCTAATAACAATTAACTTTTATACAATTATTTAAATGTAACAAATCTGTCATAAACAATGCAATGTTGCCAAGTTGAATAAATAAAATATACCGTGCGTTTTATTTAAGTATGGCCATAGGGATTTACATGGTAAACATTTTACCCCATGTTAACTTTTGTTGTCTTGCAAATTTGAAACAATTTTTTGTTTTTATAAATAAATCATAACATTTTTCTACAAACTGTACATTATTTGCAGGACATATGCGTGTTAGAATTCTTCATTTTCGCTTTCAAAGTTGAAATTAATGACACAAATAATTAAGACAAAAGATCAACTTGGCGTAAATGTCATAATGCTTATTGACAACTAAAGGAAGAATAGGACGATTTGAATGTGTCGCAGCGAAGTTATCCACAATTTCGCGGCTTGACATGCCTTTTATGTATGCTGATGTTACAATTTCCACTCGTTCTTTAATATTATAAACAGACATTTTCTTCAAAAATTCACATTAACAAACTTTCGTGCGATTTTATAACCTTTAGTTGTCAATAAGCATTATGACATTTACGCCAAGTTGATCTTTTGTCTTAATTATCTGTGTTATTAATTTCAACTTTGAAAGCGAAAATGAAGAATTCTAAGACGCTTATGTCTTTCAAATAATGTAAATTTTGTAGAAAAATGTTTGATTTATTGATAAAAACAAAACATTGTTTCAAATTTGAACGGCAACAAAACGTGGGGTACAATTTTGACCATGTAAATCCCTATGGCCATACTTAAATAAAACGCACGGTATAGGTATAAAAAGATGACTTATTAATTTAAAATAAAACTATCGGCCAAAAAATTCTATACAAATCTCATGCGTTAAGTTATTTTACAGCGCTCCGGCAAATGAGGCACTCGCCCTTCGGGCTCGTGCCTCAAACGAAGCCGTCGCGCTGTAAAATTGAACTTCCCGCATTCGACTGTAAATAACTATTTCAACACGGCACGACAGCCAATCAGATTGATCGATTTCATATTTCACACGGGTACTCCCTCCATTCGCAATATCCCACTTTCAGTAACAAAAAACGGTGTACAATTCAATACATTTCATAATGGTCGTCGGAAAAGTATATTATGTAACAAGCACATGATATACATTTTAGATATTTACATTTGAATTTTCATGTTAGTGGTTTTTAAAAAAATTAAAAATATTTACAGTTTTAGCTACAATATGAACTAAATTTTAACATCTGCTAATGTGTCGCAACGATTTAAATTTTGAAATTTTGAAGTGTTGTCATTTGCTAATGAGTCACATTAAGCAACCAATTTTAAACTATTATTAATTTGAACTAAGATTGATTCATTGCAATCACCTAATTATTATGTTTTGTGGCGTCATATGGCACACGTGCGCAGAAATCATTTTGGCAAAATTCTCATGATATTCTTGTTGACTATATTAAATCTAATAGCTTTGTTGAAACTATTATTTAGTTTATTTCTGTATTAGACAGATTGTTCTACTGAAGATGAAACATGCTTGTGAAAATAAATAACTGGTACACAGAGAATTGTCAATATGATTCAAGCTTCTCAACGGTCAATCAAAATGTTAAATTGTCAAGTGGACAATTTTAATTCATTAAAACAAAATTAAAAAACCTTTAACAGAATTACAAAAACATATTTAAAACAACAACATCCTTACGTCCTGTAGAACTGGACGTTGATATAAGCAGAATTTGTTAGAAATTCAATGCATTTGACGTAGCACCGAACCTTGGCGCGAATATTAAATAAAAGTCCCCCACAATTTTTTACAGTTTTCTACCAGTTATATGTCAAGTGATTGTACAATGGGTGCACATAATTTAGCGTAAATCTCTCTTGTTCGCTTCAAGGTTATGTGCTGTCAAACGGATGACATTTAATTGCCAACATATTTGCAGACAAGAAGTTCGAAAGCAATCCTCTCCCCAAGCTGGTGTAAAATATGTTTTTGACAAGATTGAAGTATATCTGTTTTATATGTCCACCAATTGTCCATACAAAATTAAACTATATCTATTATATGAAAAATATTACTTCTCCAATGCTATCAAAATGCACATGTTCTATAGAGTATACTCTTTGCAGTGCAATAATTCTACAGATTATACTATTTGATCGCGTTTTACATTTAAAAACTAAGTCTCTATGTGTCTAAATGTGCGCGTCGAAATTTGACGTATACGATTTGTACGTTTCCTACTTTTCACAATTCTATTTGTTAATGCATCGAAGATACAACGAATTCAAACTAAGCTCTATTACCTAATTAATCAATTGATCACTCGCCGAATATTTACAATGCGGAATTTGTACGTATATTTGTAAGTCATATGGAACTTGTGCATAGGCAATTATGTAACTGTAACTGACAGCGTTGCCCGAAGGCGGCATAAATCAATTAAACGGCCAGGTCGGTGATTCTGAACTATACAGAAAGACGTCAAATCTTATCCGATTGAGTGCACATAAACATCCATAAATAACAATTGCCCAAACTACATATAAAGATGATCTTTGAAAAAGGCGTCTTGGGCAGAACACACGTTTGACATTTGAAAGGTCACAACACACACACCTACACAATTCCGTCCAGTTTTGTATCCCAAAGACACGTGTATGCCTTAAAACCGTTCCTGACCGATTCCACATATGTATATTCTCAAACCCTAATGAACACACACTTCTTATAATCTGTTATAATGTGTCGTCGGCCTCATTTGACATTTGCACCATATCAGCACCGCGGGTGAGGTCTCCGTGGCCTAAATGGCCGCGAATCGGCCCCGAACGCCTATTTCTAAACTCGTCTTGTCCAAACTACGCTCGAAAACGACGCCGACGCGAGTTTAAGGTGCGAATTTTGCAGGTTAAGTTTTGACGTTTAATCGAGTTTAAATATGCGTCCACAAACTTGTACCGCTCACCTTGAAGGAAATGTACTTGTAATTTCGAATGTATCATTGATGAACTGGCCCGTTTCACATTTGTAATGACTTGTGGGAAGCCTGCACTACTGTTTCGTGGGCCGGTACGCGATTGGTTGATAGATTCAAAGTACGTATTTTGCATCTTCGATGACTTCACCGGCAGGATTCCAAGTGCCTGCGAATCGGTCCCGAACGCCTATTTCTAAACGCACTGTGTTGAAACTACTCTCGAAAACGACGCATACGCACGAGTTTAAGGGGGATCCTGCTTAGAAGGCTCAAAAAAATTTTATTGCTCAAATCTATGCGTAATATATCTAAGAATATGTATAAAAAGTTATAGCGGCTAATTCGCAATATTTTGAAAGATACAGCACTAAACACAGTGAGATGTCGAGCAAAAAATATACGAACGCACGAACGCTCGGACAAACGAAGCGCGCGCCCCTCCCCGAAGTCACATAACACCGAACTATGTACTGAAAAAAGTTCAATCGGTCGTTCGAAACAATAATATTTTGAATTCGTAAGAGCTATAGTAGGATTATAACGAGATATTCCGTAAGTAATCGAAAATTAACATTTTTCCTGATCGTAAACTTTAGAGCGCGTATTCTCGAGTTTTCGTTTTTACGATTTTTCTAAACTGGTGGGCGTGATTGCGAGAAAACTAGACAAGCAATCAAAACGAAACAACATTGTTGTTAGCTTCAGTAACATTCTATTTGATTTGAACTAAATAGATTAATGAAAAAAATTCTAAACAACTTTTTTAGCAAGTTGAAATGATTTTCTCTTCCTGCAAAGAGCACATTTATTTTCAAACCTGAGACAAATCTTGAATTTCAAAATTTTGGGTTTTTTTAGTTCACCTAGAAGAAAATATATGAGAATTACAATTTTCTTTGGTTTTTTTTTGTTTCAGACAAAAATTACGAGCTACATCTTTCCCATCGATTGTAGACTGCAATTGAAAGGTGTTGCACAAATGTGCATAAAAATCGGTTCCGTTTAAATATTTTTCTCTCGAAATATTTTTTTAATGCTCAAATATGCAATAAAATGCTCTAAAAAGTTCACTAGACTTGCTCATTTTTTTCTGTCCTAAAAAAATTCCCACAAAAAAGCTATTTTAAGGCCTCCTAAAGCAGGATCCCCCCTTAAAGTGCGAATTTTGCAGGTTACGTTTTTGACGTTTCATTCCGGAAGTCGTCCATTCGACCTCTGCGCCGGGCCAATCGTGGCGTTCGGCGCCGTAAATCGAACCTTTCGCGCGTGAAATCTGACCGACGCGCTTCGCGCGTTAGACCGGCGACCAATGAATCTTGAGAATCCAGCATTTTTTTCCGTCAAAGACGAGACGTTATCGTGTGGTTATATACAAGTTGACTAGGTAGCTAAGTTTTATGACACGGTAGTCCGTTTTCCGTAGTTTTTACCAATGATTCGTTTCATTTCTTTCAGCTCTGTGTGTGCAAAATTTCTTGATAGGTTCACGCGTACCGGATATAGAGTGTCGCCATTTTGTTTCAAGATGACATGACAGGTGTCATTTTGTCATAGTTTATTGTCCAATGTTCCCACTATGTGAATAAAAAATTACTCCAAATAAGTAAGCGACGCTCGTGTTTCTGAGAGAGAATACCGCAATATTGTTGAACTAAGTTAATGAGTAGACATTTGCATGTTCCAATCAAAGACATGAGGACTATTTTATGTAACGATTTGTTATAATTCAATTAGATTTATATACATTTTCGATTTTTTCATTTGAATTTTCCTGTTAGTGGTTTTAAAAAATTACATTTGTTTTAACTACGATATGAACTAAGTTTTAACATCTGCTAATGTGTCACATTAAGCAAACAATTTTAAACTATTATTAATTTGAAATAAGTTTTAATGTGCACCACTGTTGGCTATACGTGCATCTATTCTTTTTTTTTCATGTTATCAAAAATTACTTGTAGCTGTTCTTCCGTTATTGTTTGCGCAGCACCTTCTTTTAATTCATACGGTGTGTATAATCGATTGTGATAAATTGTTTTTTTTTATCAGTAATTTAATTTTTGAACTAAATTTTATTTCAAAGGCGTTACACTAATAACAACTGGAAACTATATTAATTTGAACTATGTTTAGAAATGTGTTAATTTCCAAGCTTGCATCAAATGATATTTGAGTTTTGTTACCATTACTTTTGTTGTTTTTAGTCAACTCCGTGGCTCATGAAGTCCACACACGGACATTCATAAATTGATACGTTCAATTATTGTAAAAAGAATACTATTTGAATTATTTTTTGTGTCAAAGTTCCATTGAAACTAAGTTCGACGACATAATTAGTTATAATTAATCAATTTTTTTACCAAATTAACTACAAATCATGTAATTTGCAAGTACACAATTATCTCGGAACGCTAACATAGATTGAAATTTGCAAATAATACTTGGCCATTATTAGTTTTTTGCCGCTCGCAGTTTCCGCAAAATCTTGCAACATGAAAAACATCAGTGAATGCCAACCGTGATATTTAACTGACAGCAATTTAATTTTTTTTCAAATATTTTCGTTTGTGACAATTGACTGGCCCTTAATAAGGCGATTGACATAATCATTTAAGGTTAAGTAATGATTTGTAACTTTTTAGGGATATTTGTTCCTAAAAATTTTGTGGGAAAACAATAACTTATTTAGCGTAAATGTCTTGTTCGCGTCAAGGTTATGTGGTGTCAAATGACATTGAACTGACAACATACAGACGTGAAGTTCGTAAGCAGTTCTCTCTCCAAGCCGTTGTAAAATATGTTTTTGAAAAATTTAAGTATATCAGTTTCATGTCCACCGATTGTACTTATAAAATTAAAATATTACTGTTTTATGAAAATATTACTTGTCCAAGGTTATCAAAGTGCATAGAATGAATGCACTCTGTGTAGTGCATTAATTCTATGTGATTCAATATTAACCAAACGAATTTCACAATTTAGATTCGATTTCACTAATTAGTAGTTTTTTGCTTTTGGCAGTATCCGTAAAATCGCTTCTACTGAATTTTTTTTTTAATATTTAAGATTCTGGTTTGTGACTTTCTTATGCGTTTGACATGAGTATTTCAGGTTATGTATTTATATTGGGCCTGCACTCCTGTTTCATCGGCCGATATGCGTTGGTCCATAGATTCAAAGTACACACTTTGCATCTTCGATGACTTCACCGGCAGGGTTCCAAATGCCCGCGAATCGGCCCCGAACACCTATTTCTAAACGCACTTTGTTCAAACTACGCTCGAAAACGACGCACACACGAGTTCAAGTGCGAATTTTGCAGGTTACGTTTTTGACGTTTAATTTTCGGAAGTCGCCATTAGACGACTCGTAGTGTACGGCGCCGGATTTTGAACGTTACGCGCGCAAAATCGGATCAACGCGCTCCGCGCGTTAAACCGGCGACCAAAGAAACTTGAGAATCCAGCATAACGATAACGTTCGGCATTACCGATATCGGTGAAGAAAATTGGCCGAATAATTTTCTTCTGGATACTGCAATCCATATTCCAACTTTCAATGGATGCCTGTTGAAATACGCCAGGGTTTCCTGCACTCCAAATACGTCCTAATTAATTAATTAAGTTGTTTGAAGTAGTTATTTCTGTTGTATTTTTTTTATCAGTTATTTAATTTTTAACTAAGTTATATTTCAAAGGCGTTACACTAATAACAACTGGAAACTATATTAATTTGAACTAAGTTTTTCTTTTTTAGAAATGTGTGAATTTTCAAGGTTGCATCAAATGACGACCTAATTAGTTAAAATTAATCAAAATTTTTTTTACCAAATTAACCACAAATCATGTAATTTGCAAGTATAAAATTATCTCGAACGGTGACATGATTGAAATTTGCAAATAATACTTGACCATTATTAATTTTTTGCCGCTGGCAGTTTCTGCAAAATCTTCCGTCCGGGAATGCCGGGTTGGTGAATTTGAACTACACACAATTGTTACCTGATCGAGTGCAAATAAATATCCACAAATAACAACTACCCAAACTATTTTACTAACAGTAGATGTACATTTCGACATCTAAGTTGTCATCTTCAGGAATAAATTTACTATTATAATTCAATTAGATGATTTATATATATTTTAGATTTTTTCATGTTAGTGGTTTTTAAAAAAATTAAAAATATTTAGTTTTCGCTACAATATGAACTAAGTTTTAACATCTGCTAATGTGTCGCAATAAGTTAATAATTTGAAACTGTAATTTGAACTATCGACGATTTAAATTTTGAAATTTTGAAGTTTTGTCATTTGCCAATGAGTCAGATTAAGCAAACAATTTTAAACTATTATTAATTTGAACTAAGTTTGATTCATTGCAATCACCTAACTTTTATGTTGTGTGGCGTTATATGGTACACGTGCGCAGAAATCATTTTGGCAAAATTCTCATGATTTTAATATAGGCAACAAGAACATATTCGTGTTGCCTATATTAAAACTAAAAGTTTTGTTGAAATTATTTGCCAGTTTATTTCTGTATTAGACAAATTGTTTTACTGAAGTTGAAACATTGCTTGTGAAAATAAATAACTGGTACACATAAAATTGTCAATAAGAATCAAGTTTATCAACAGTCAATCAAAATGTTAAATTCTCAAGTGGACAATTTTAATTCATTAAAACCAAATCAAAAAACGCCTTTAAAAGAATTACAAAAACATATTTAAAACAACAACATCCTTAAGTCCTGAAGAACTGGACGTTGATAAAAGCAGAATTTGTTGGAAATTCAATGCATTTGACACCGAACACCTAGGCGCCAATATTAAATAAATGCCCCCCCCCCCGCATTTTTTACAGGTTTCTAGCAGTTATATGTTAAGTGATTGTACAATCGGTGCATATAGGAAACTGCAAAAAAGATATTACCGAAAAAACATTAATTTATTTAGCGTAAATCTGTTTTGTTCGCCTCAAGGTTATGTGCTGTCAAACGGATGACATTTAATTGCCAACACATTTGCAGACAAGAAGTTCGTAAGCAATTCTACCAATGCTACCAAAGTGCATATGTTCTATAGAGTACTCTATTTGCAGTGCAATAATTCTACAGATTATACTATTTGATCGCGTTTTACATTTAAAAACTAAGTCTCTATGTGTCTAAATGTGCGTTTCGACATTTGACGTATACGATTTGTACGTTTTCTACTTTTCACAATTCTTTTTGTTAATGAATCGAAGATACAACGAATTCAAACTAAGCTCTACTACCTAATTAATCAATTGATCACTCACCGAATATTTACAATGCGGAATTTGTACGTATATTTGTAAGTCATATGGAACTTGTGCATAGGCAATTATGTAACTGTAACTGACAGCGTTGTCCGAAGGCGGCGTAAACCAATTAAACGGCCGGGTCGGTGATGCTGAACTGTACAGAACGACGCCAAATCTTACCTGATTGCGTGCACATAAACATCCGCAAATAACAACTGCCCAAACTACATATAAACATGATGTTTGAAAAATGCGTCTTTGCAGAACACACGTTTGACATTTGAAATGTCGCAACACATACACATACACAATTGTACCTGGTCGATTCCACATGTGTATATTCTCAAACTCTAATGAACACACACTTCTTATAGTGTGTTATAATGTGTCGTCGAACTCATTTGACATTTGCACCATATCAGCACTGCGCGTGGGGTTTCTGTGGCCCGAATGGCCGCGAATCGGGCCCAACACCTTTTTCTAAACGCGTCATGTCCAAACTACACTCGAAAACGACGCCGACGCGAGTTTAAATTACGAATTTTGCAGGTTACGCTTTGACGTTTAATCGCGTTTAAATATGCATCCACAAACTTGTATCGCTCACCGCAAAGGAAATGTACTTGTAATTTCGAATGTATCATTGATGAACCGGCTCGTTTCACATTTGTAATGACTTGCGGGAAGCCTGCAATGCTGTTTCATCGGCCGATATGCCTTGGTTAATGGATTCAAAGTACGTACTATCGTGCTCAAAAGTATCTGGGACAGCATGTGTCTGTAGACACTTTCAAAATTCAAACGTTCCCCTAGACACTTCCAATTGGTTGTGTAAATTGGATTATTTGAAATTATTATTTTGCATATTATTAAGGCGCGGCATTTTAAAAAACTGACGTTTTTAGAAAATTGTCACTTTGACATTACTTTTTCATAGCTTACTATTTTAAATTCCTATGTGCACCTAAACCAATGCACACAACCGAAATTTTGCTGTCCCAAATACTTTTGAGCGCGATGGTACTCCATATTCGATGACTTCATCGGCAGGGTTCCAAATACTCGCGAATCGGTCCCGAACACCTATTTCTAAACGTTATTGTTTGCGCATCTGGCGATCTTGCTGGAATCATAATAGGCTTCAATGAACCCACATGTATGGGCGTATAGTGTCGATATCATGTTGAAAATATCCCAGCTCAGCAGTAGCTCATCATAGCATAGTTGCTCTATAAAAATTTGCAACATATTGCGATAACGTTCGACATTAACGCTATAGTTGAAGGAAATTGGCCAAATAGTTTTCTACTGGATACTGCAATCCATACTCCAACTTTCAATTGATGCCTGTTGAAATATGCCATGGTTTCCTGCACTCCAAATACGTCCTAATTAATTAACACACACGCTTATTCATAAATTGATACGTTCAATTATTGTAAAAATAATACTATTTGAATTAATTTTTATCTATCAAAGCTCCATCTGATTGAAACTACCCAATTTGTTATAATTAATCAATTTTTTTCACCAAATTAACCACAAATCATGTAATTTGCAAGTACAAAATTATCTCGGAACGCTGACATAGATTGAAATTTGCAAATAATACTTGGCCATTATTAGTTTTTTGCCGTTGGCAGTTTCCGCAACATCTTGCGGAATGCCAACAGTGATATTTAAAGTGTTTACCTTTGTGACAATTAATTTTATTACGATTCGATTGACATAATCATTTAAGGTTAAGTAATGATTTGTAACTTTTTAGGGATATTGGTTCTTAAAAATTTTGTAGGAAAACAATAATGTAATTGGCGAAAATCTGTCATGTTCGGGTCAAGGTTATGTGCTGTCAAACGGATGACATTGCCGCCATATCTGACGTGAAGTTCGCTAATTCAAAAACGTGCACGAATTTAGAACGTGACGTTTACCTGATCTTTGTCCGAAGGCGGCCTGAATCAATTAAACGGTCTGTCCGATGAATTTGAAGTGTACAGAAAGACGTTACCTTGTACCTGATCGAGTGCAAATAAACATTCTTAAATAAAAACTGCCCAAACTATAAAGAAGATGCTCTTTAAACAGGGCGCTCAATGCGTCGTTTGACATTTGAAATGTCACAACTCATACACGTACACAATTCCATCTAGTTTTGTATACCAAAGAGACGTATATGCCATAAAATCCTACCTGATCGAATCCACATGCGTATATTCTAAAATTCTAATGAACATACACTTCTTATAATGTGTAATGTATCGTCGAACACATTTGACATTTGCACCATATCAGCACTGCGGGCGGCGTCTCTGTGGCCTAATAGCCGCGAATCGGGCCCGAACACCTATTTCTGAACGCGCCTTGTCCAAACTACGCTCGAAAACGACGCCGATGCGACTTAAAGTGCGAATTTTTCAGGTTATCTTTTGACGTTTAATCGAGTTTAAATATACCTCCACAAAGTTGTATCACCCACCGTAAGGGAAATGTACTTGTAATTTCAAATGTATCATTGACGAACCGGCTCGTTTCACATTTGTAATGACTTGCGGGAAGCCTGCACTGCTCTTTCATCGGCCGATGTGCGTTGCGTGATGGATTCAAAGTACGTACTTTTGCATCTTCGATGACTTCACCGGCAGGACCCCGAATGCCCGCGAATCGGTCCCGAACACCTATTTCTAAACGCACTTTGTTTAAACTACCCTCGAAAACGACGCCGTCGCGAGTTTAAGGTGCGAATTTTGCAGGTTAATTTTTTGATATTTAATTCCGGAAGTCTTCCATTCTACCTCTACGTCGGGCCAATCGTCGGGCTCGGTACCATAATTCGAACCTTTGGCACGCGAAATCTGACCAACGCGCTTCGCGCGTTAGACCGGCGACCAATGAAACGCGAGAACCCAACATTTTTAACCGTCAGTTGCGTACGGACGACAGACGCTAAGATGTGTATAGAGGCGGTTTGACTAGGTAGCTAAGTTTGTGAAAGGGTGGTCCGTTTGCGGCAGTTTTTTCCAATGATGCAAGTAATTGCGTCAGTTTTGTATGTGTAAGTGTTGTCATTTGCTAATGAGTCACAGTAAGCAAATAATTTTAAACTATTATTAATATGAAGTTTTATTTTATTTTTAATATTTTTGGTTTTGTAGAATAGTTCTTTAATGTTTTCTTTTGTTTCTTTTGGTTTTGGCATTTTTTCTGTTGCAAAATCTATTTTTGTATTTGTTATAAAATCGTCTGTACTTATAATTTAATAGTGCAAAATTTACATATTCCAAGATGCTCATGATATTTGAAGAACATATTCTTGTTGACTATATTAAAACTAAAAGTTTTGTTAACTTATACTTGACAGTTTATTTCTGTATTAGGCAAATTGTTCTACTGAAGATGAAACATTGCTTGTGAAAGTAAATAACTGATACACATAAAATTGTCAATATGAATCATGCTTCTCAACGGCCTATGAAAATGTTAAATTGTCATGTGGACAATTTTAATTCGTGAAAAGAAAATTTAAAAACGCCTTTAGCAGAATTACAAACACATATTTTACAACGCCAACATCCTTAATTGCTGTAGAACTACTTGTTGATAAAACCGCAGTTTTTTTGTCATGTCATGTCATCAACTTAACATAGAACACAACCTTAGCGCGAACAATACTGAATTACATTAAATAAATTATTGTTTTCCTGCAATTTTTTACAGTTTTCTACCAATTATATGTCCAGTAATTGTACAAGTATTAAATGATCTTTGAAGGCTGTTATGGCTCAATCGATTGAAATTTGCCAATAGCAGTTAGCCGTTATTATTTTTTTTGCGGTTGGCAAAATCTTGTGCGCGCGAACTAATCGATCGACCAGGTTGATGATTTGTTTGATGGTTAAAACATGAAATGTCAAAAATATTTTACAACGGCTTAAGGAGATGTCGCTAATTGCCGACTAACTGATTGTCGTCAAAAGAACAAGTTTATTAACATTAAATAAATTATTATTTTCTTTCACAGTTTTCTACTATTTATATGTCAACTGATTGTACAATCGGTGGATATATGAAACTGTCAAAAAATATTGTGGGAAAACAATAATTTATTTAGCGTAAATCTGTCTTGTTCATGTCAAGGTTATGTGCTGTCAAACGGATGACAATGAATCTGCGACATGAAGTTCGTAAGCAATTCTCTCCCCAAGCCGTTGTAAAACATGTCTCTTACAAAATTTTATATCTGTTTTATATGTCTACCGATTTACATATAATATTAAAATATATCTATTTTGTGAAAAAGTATTACTTCTTCAAGTTTATCAAAGGGCACATGATCTACAGAGTACATTATTTGCAGTGCATTAATTCTACAGATTATACTATTTGATCGTGTTTTACACTTAAAAACAAAGGCTCTAAATAAATATTAACCAAACCTATTTAATAGTTTGCCAAACGTGGCTGACGGAAGTTCTTTTAAATATTTACGTTTATGACAATTGACTTTCTCTTGCTTTTGACATGAGCCTTTAATGTTATATAAGGATATGTAACTATTTAGGGATATTTGATCTTAACAATTGCCGAAAAAGTTTCCATTAGAAAAAATTTCAAAATTATAATTATATTATATTCATTTATTTACATATAAGTAAAGGCATGTCAAAAGAAGCGTTGTCTGAATACGGCATGAACCAATTAAACTGTAGAGGAGATGTTGTTTGAACAGGGAGCTCAATGCATCGTGAACTTGAACACGCAATCACACGTTTGACATTTGTAATGTCATAACATATTCACGTACACAATTTCGTCCAGTTTTGTATTTCAAAGACATGTATATACCATAAAATCGTACCTGATCGAATCCAGATGTGTATATTCTCCAACTCTATTGAACACATACTTCTTATAATGGGTATTATGTCGTCGAGCACCTTTGACATTTGCAGCATATCAGCAACAAAACTCGACGTTTGTAACGACGATTAATAATTTCTTGCTTGTTACACACACTCGATGTATCAGTTTCTGTAATAAATCGTAGCTAATCCAATCCACTACACGTTGCAAAACTGAAGTCAACCTTCACTCTGCACGTTAAATGCGTGTTTGACGTTTGCCGCATACGACTTGTACTTTTCCACTTTTGAAAACTCTGTTTGTTAATCATATCGTATGTTGTATGTTGTATCGAATTCAAACTATGCTCTACTACCTAATTAATGAATTGATTGAAAATTTACTCACAGAATATTTATAATGCGCAATTTGCATGTGTAAATCATATGGAACGTCTACATGACTAAACCGATACTAAATTTGCCAACTATACTTGACGATAATTGGTTTTTACCGCTCACGCTGCACTTTTGTAGCTGTTTCAATAAATCCTTGGAAAATTCAAAAACGTGCACGAATTTGAATGTGACCTGTTACCTGAGAACGTTGTCCTTAGGCAGCGTCAACCAATTACATGATCCGTCCGATGAGTATGAACTGTACAGAAAGAAATTACCTTGTACCTGATCGTGTGCAAATAAACATCCAAGAAGATGGTCTTTGAACTGGGCGCTCAATGCATCGTTGGCAAAACACAAGTTTGACATTTGAAATGTCACAACTCATACTTGTACACAATTCCGTTCAGTTTTGTATCCCAAAGGCACGTATATGCCATAAATCGTACCTGATCGATTCCACATGTGTATATTCTCAAACTCTAATGAACACACACTATAATGTGTAATGTGTCGTTAAACACATTTGACATTTGCACCATATCAGACACGTGTTTAAAGTGCGAATTTTGCAGGTTACGTTTTTGACGTTTCATTACCGGAAGTCATCCATTAGACATCTCGTCGGGCCAATCGTCAGGCTCGGTACCATAATTTGAACCTTTGGTACGCAAAATCTGACCAACGCGCTTCGCGCGTTAGACCGGCGACCAATGAAACTCGAGAACCCAACATTTTTAACCGTCAGTTGCGTACGGACGACAGACGCTAAGATGTGTATAGAGGCAGTTTGACTAGGTAGCTAAGTTTGTGAAAGGGTGGTCCGTTTGCGGCAGTTTTCCCAATGATGCAATTAATTGTGTCAGTTTTGTATGTGCAAATTTTCAATTTGTAAGGTTCACGCGTTTCCGAGATAGAGTGGCGCCATCTTGTGTCACGTTTATTTTCCAGTGTTCCCACTATGTGAATAAAAGATTACATTAAATTTTTGCCTAAGCGAAGCACGTGTTTCTGAAAGAGAATACAGTAATAATATTGTTGAACTAAGTTAATGAGTAGACATTTGCAAGTTCCAGTCAAAGACATGTGCACTGCTTTATATAACGTTTTGTTATAATTTAATTAGATGTATATACATTTTCGCTTTTTACATTTGATTTTTTTTATTAATGGTTTAAAAAAATTACCGTTGTTTACAGTTTTGGCTACAATATGAACTAATTTTTAACATCTGCTAATGTATCGCAACAAGTTAAAAATTTGAACCAGTAATAAATTTGAACTCTCAATGATTTAAATTTTTATGATTTGCTAATGAGTCACATTAAGCAACTAATTTTAAACTGTTATTAATTTGAACTAAGTTTTACTCATTAAATTCGCCTAATTATCATGTTTTGTGACGTCATATGGCACACGCGCGCAGATGTCAATTTTATATAAAATACACCGCTAAATTATATGCGACTGTGAAAAACGTTAGTTTTGTACTCGGAATTGTCCAAGTAAAGTAAATTTTGATATTTCTTGTACTTTTTTCTTCTTTTAATATTTTTGGTTAAGATTGAATCCTTGAAATTTTTTTATCTCTTGTTTCTTTTGTCTTGGCATTTTTCTGTTGCAAAATCTATTTTTGTATTTGTTATAAAACCGTCTGTACTTTATAATTTATAACATAGTGCAAAATTTACAGTTGTCAAAATGTTCATGCAGCAGAATTACAAAAACGACAACGTCAACAACAGAATTACATAAAATAAATTATTGTTTTCCTGCCATTTTATACAGTTTTTTACCAATTATATGTTCTCTGATTGTACAAGTATTAAATGAGCTTGTCGTCAAAAGCACATGTTTGTTGGCAATTAAATGTCATCCATTTGACATAACACATAACCTTGACGCGAATATTAAATAAATTATTGTTTTTTTACAGTTTTCTACCATTTATATGTCAACTGATGGTACAATCGGTGCATATATGAAACTGATACAAAAGAATGTGGGAAAAAAATAATTTATTTAGCGTAAATCTGTCTTGTTCACGTCAAGGTTATGTGCTGTCAAGCGGATGACAATGAATTGTCAACATCGTAAGCAATTCACGCGCAAGCTGTTGTAAAATGTTTTTCACAAAATTTATGTATATCTGTTTTATATGCCTACCGATTGTACATACATATAAAATTAAAATATACCTATATTATGAAAAGTATTACTTCTTTAAAGTTATCAAACCGAACGCATTTAATAGTTTACCAAACGTGACTGGCGGAAGTTCTTTTTAAATATTTACCTTTGTGACAATTGTCTTTCTCATACTTTTGACATGAGCATTTAAGGTTAAATAATGATCTGTAACTTTTTAGGGATATTTGATCTTAACAATTGGCGAAAAAGTTTCTATTTAAAAATACACCAAATTATAATTATATTACATTCATTTATTTACATATAAGCAAATGTATGTCAAAAAAAGCGTTGTCTGAAGAAGGTATGAACCAATTAAACTGTAAAGGAGATGTTCTTTGAACAGGGAGCTCAATGCGTCGGAACCCAAGTTTGACATTTGTAATGTCACAACAGATTCACACACAGATTCGTAAGCAATTCCGGCCAGTTATGTATCCCAAAGACACGTATATGCCATAAAATCGTACCTGATCGAATCCAGATGTGTATATTCTCAAAGTCTAATGAACAAACACTCTTATAATTTGTAATGTATCGTCGAACACATTTGACATTTGCATATCAGCACTGCGGGCGGGGTCTCTGTGGCCTAATGGCCGCAAATCGGGCCCGAACACCTATTTTTGAACGCGCCTTGTCTAAACTACGCTCGAAAACGACGGCGATGCGACTTTAAAGTGCGAATTTTTCAGGTTACCTTTTGACGTTTAATCGAGTTTAAATATGCCTCCACAAAGTTGTATCACCCACCGTAAAGGAAATGTAATTTCGAATGTATCATTGACGAACCGACTCCTTTCACATTTGTAATGACTTGCGGGAAGCCTGCACAGTTCTTTCATCGGCCGATGTGCGTTGCGTGATGGATTCAAAGTACGTACTTTTGCATCTTCGATGACTTCACTGGCAGGACCCCGAATGCTCGCGAATCGGTCCCGAACACCTATTTCTAAACGCACTTTGTTCAAACTACGCTCGAAAACGACGCAGACACGAGTTCAAGTGCGAATTTTGCAGGTTACGTTTTTGAAGTTTAATCTCCGGAAGTCGCCATTAGACGACTGTGTCCGACCAATCGTGGCATTCGGCGCGGTAAATTGAACCTTTCGCGCGTGAAATCTGACCAACGCGCATCGCGCGTTAGACCGGCGACCAATGAAACTTGAGAATCCAGCATTTTTTTCCGTCAGTTTCAGACGGACGAGACCCGTTACGATGTGTATAGAGGCAGTTTGACTAGGTAGCTAAGTTTGTGAAAGGGTAGTCCGTTTGCCATAGTTTTTACCATTGATTCGTTTCATTTCTTTCAGCTGTGTCTGTGCAAAATTTCTTGATAGGTTCACGCGTACCGGATATAGAGTGTCGCCATTTTTTTTTTCAAGATGACATGACAGATGTCATTTTGTCATACCTTATTGCCCAATGTTCCCACTATGTGAATAAAACATTACACTTAATTTTAGCGTAAGCGACGCACGTGTTTCTGAAAGAGAATACTGGAATATTGTTGAACTAAATTAATGAGTAGACATTTGCATGTTCCAATTAAAGACATGAGAACTATTTTATGTAAGGATTTGTGATAATTCAATTTTCCTGTTAGTGGTTTTAAAAAATACATTTGTTTACAGTTTTGACTACGATATGAACTAAGTTTTAACATCGGCTAATGTGTCACATTAAGCAAACAACTGCTTCTAGCTGTTCTTCCGTTATTCTTTGCGCAGCACCTTCATTTAATTCATCCAGTGTGTATAATCGATTGTGATAAATTATATTTTTAAAATAACCACATAGAAAATAATCAACAGTAGTACGATCTGCCGATCTTGCTGGAATCATAGTAGGCTTCAATGAACCGACATGTTAGGTGAGTGGCGATATCATGTTGAAAATAATCCAGCTCAGCTGTAGCTCATCATACTGTAGTTGATCTATAAAAAATTGTAACATATTACGATATCGTTCCGCATTACGGATATCGGTGAAGAAAATTGGCAGAATAATTTTCTTCTGGATACTGCAATCTATACTACAACTTTCAATGGATGCCTGTTGAAATACGTCAGGGTTTCATGCACTCCAAATACGTCCTAATTAATTAATTGAATTGTTTTGAGTAGTTATTTCTGTGGCATTTTTTATCAGTTACTTAATTTTTGAACTAAGTTTTATTTCAAAGGCGTTACACTATTAACAATTGGAAACTATATTAATTTGAACTAAGTTTTTCTTTTTTAGAAATGTGTCAATTTTCAAGCTTGCATCAAATGACAGTGCGATAGCTATATTTGGGTTGGGGTGGGTTGGGTTGGGCTGGGCTGGGCTGGGCCGGGCCGGGCCGGGCCGGGGCGGGTCGGGGCGGGTCGGGTCGGGTCGGGTCGGGTCGGGTCGGGTCGGGCCGGGCCGGGGCGGGTCGGGTTGGGTCGGGTCGGGTCGGGTCGGGTCGGGTCGGGTCGGGTGGGGTCGGGTCGGGTCGGGTCGGGTCGGGTCGGGTTGGGTCGAGTTGGGTCGGGTTTTGTTACCATTACTTTTGTTGTTTTCAGTCAACTTCGTGGCTCATGAAGTCATCACACGGTTATTCATTAATTGATACGTTCAATTATTGTAAAAAGAATACTATTTGAATTATTTTTTATCTATCAAAGCTCCATCTGATTGAAACTAAGTTCGACGACCTAATTAGTTATAATTAATCAAATTTTTTTCACCAAATTAACCACAAATCATGTAATTTGCAACTACAAAATTATCTCGGAACGGTGACATGATTGAAATTTGCAAATAATTAGTTTTTTGCCGCTGGCAGTTTCCGCATAATCTTCCATCCGGGAATGCCAACCGTGATATTTAACTGAGAGCAATTTAAAATATTTTAAAATATTTACGTTTGTGACAATTGACTTATTAATGCGATTGGCATAATCATTTGAGGTTAAGTAATGATTTGTAACGTTTTAGGGATATTTGTTTTCAACAATTTTGTGGGAAAACAATAACTTATTTAGCGTAAATCTGTCTGTTCGCGTCAAGGTTATGTGGTGTCAAACGGATGACATTGACATTGCCGACATATCCGCAGACGTGAAGTTCGTAAGCAGTTCGCTCCTCAAGCCGTTGTAAAATGTTTTTGACAAAATTTGAATATATCAGTTTCATGTCCACCGATTGTACATATAAAATTAAAATATTACTGTTTTATGAAAAGTATTATCCAAGGTTATCAAAGTGCATATGTTTTACAGAGAACACTATTTGTAGTGTATTAATTCTACGTGATTCAATATTAACCAAGCGAATTGGACAATTTAGATTCGGTGTGACAGATAAAAAATAATTAGTAGGTTTTTTCTGTTGGTAGTATCCGTAAAATCGCTGCTACTGATTTTTTTTTAATATTTATGATTCTGGTTTGTGACTTTCTTATGCGTTTGACATGAGTAATTCAGGTTACGTATTTATATTTGGGGATATATGTTCTTAACAATTGCCGAGAAAGTTTCTACGCAATAGAAAATTATATTTATATTATCTTGCATTTATTTACTTAAGAGCAATTACATGTTACCTACAGTTCTGCACTAAATGCACTAAATTCTGTTTGTTAATGGCCCGAAGATGCGGAATTTGCATGTATATTTGTAAGTCATGTGGAACTCGTACATAGACAATTATGTAACTGTAACTGACAGTGTTTTCCGAAGGCGGCGTGAAGCAATTAAAAAGGTCGGGTTGGTGAATTTTAACTATAAAGAAAGACGTCAACTCTTACCTGATCGAGTGCAAATAAACATCCATAAATAACAACTGCCCAAATGCCCAAACTACATATAAAGATGATCTTTGAAAAAGGGGTCTTTGGCAGAACACACGTTTGACATTTGAAATGTCACAACACACACGTACACAATTCCGTTCAATTTTGTATCCCAAAGACACGTATATGCCTTAAAATCGTACCTCATGGATTCCACATGTGTATATTCTCAAACTCTAATGAACACACTTCTTGTAGTGTGTTATAATGTGTCGTCGAACTCATTTGACATTTGCACCATATCAGCATTGCGGGTGGGATCTCTGTGGCCTAAATGGCCGCAAATAGGGCCCGAATACCTATTTCTAAATGCGCCTTGTTCAAACTATACTCGAAAACGACGCGGACGCGAGTTTAAAGTAGGAATTTTGCAGGTTACGTTTTGACGTTTTATCGAGTTTAAATATGCGTCCACAAACTTGTATCGCTCACCGTAAAAGAAATGTACCTGCAATTTCGAATGTATCATTGATGAACCGGCTCGTTTCACATTTGTAATGACTCGCGGGAAGCATGCACTGCTCTTTCATCGGCCCATATGCGTTGGTCGATTGATTCAAAGTACACACTTCGATTACTTCACCGGCAGGGTTCCAAATGCCCGCGAATCGGCCCCGAACACCTATTTCTAAACGCACTTTGTTCAAACTGCGCTCGAAAACGACGCACACACGAGTTCAAGTGCGAATTTTGCAGGTTACGTTTTTGACGTTTAATTTCCGGAAGTCGCCATTAGAGGACTATGTCCGGCCAATCGTAGCGTTCTGCGCCGGATTTTGAACGTTTCGCGCGCGAAATCTGATCAACGCGCTTCGCGCGTTAGACCGGCGACCAATGAAACTTGAGAATCCAGCATTTTTTCCGTCAGTTTCAGACGGACGAGACCCGTTACGATGTGTATAGAGGCAGTTTGACTAGGTAGCTAAGTTTGTGAAAGGGTGGTCTGTTTGCGGCAGTTTTTCCAATGATGCAAGTAATTGTGTCAGGTTTGTATGTGCAAAATTTCAACTTACAAGGTTCGCGCGTTCCCGAGATAGAATGGCGCCATCTTGTGTCAAGATGACGTGCGTTTTGTCACAGTTTATTGTTCAACGTTTGTAACGAAGCAACGAGCTTCGTTACAAATTTGGAATCATTACGGCCGTCGAATTTAATTTAATATTAAATTAGATTCGGGTAATGATTCCAAATGAGAAGGAAGATCGCGACGGATACCGGAGCGAGCGAGAACCGAGACGTTCGTGTCAATAACACGCGTCATATGTAGTGGTTTTTTTGGCAACGGGCGGATATATAAACTCCGACCCCTGCCAGTCGACAGACAGAGGCAAGCGAGCGAGCATAGCGAACGGACCTACCTCCGTTTACAAATATCGGGTGCGATCTCCGTATGGGGTACGCGCTTGTTTTGTAAGATTCCTTCCCTCCGTTTGCAGATATCGGGTGCGATCTCCGTATGGGGTACGCGCTTGTTCTGCAGAACCCTCTCTTGTAACTATCGGGTGCGATCTCCGTATGGGGTACGCGCTTGTGTTACAAACACCGAATAACATTTACCGCTTCCCGTTCGCCGAACCGTCGTCCGTGTAGACGAATACCCGCGCATAAATCTTCGCAGTTAAGACATAAACCGGGGAAAATAACAATAATTGATATTGTTCTTGTAAATACCTGTAAATATTCCGTCGTGTACATTTTTATTTATTTTCTTTATTTGTATTGATTTAGTTGGGAATAAAAGTATATTAGTGAAACCGAACGCGATTTATTACCCGGATCTCCGAATTGAGCGACGCCCGCGAGCAAATCGCAACGGGCAAACAAACCGCGATGCAAAATGGCGCCTGAGCAGGGACTTTAAATAAAATTAACACGTTAAATAATATTAATACCGTAAATAATACTAAGACCGAAAATAATATTAATACTTTAAATAATATTAACACCGTAAATAATATTAATACCGTAAATAATACTAAGACCGAAAATAATATTAATACTTTAAATAATATTAACACCGTAAATAATATTCATACCGTAAATAATACTAAGACCGAAAATAATATTAATACTTTAAATAATATTAACACCGTAAATAATATTAAGACCGCAAATAATATTAAAACAGAACAAAAGATTAAATCGAAAATAATAATCCAACCGTAAATATAAAGAATATTAATATAATATAAAAAAAATGGCAGAAGAGGAGTTAGATATTCCGAGAAGTACAAACTGGGTTTATTCAGTTAAAAAGGAAGACCTGATGGTGATTGCAAAACAATTCGGTTTATCAACAAAAGGAACACAAGAAGACATTCGAAAGAGAGTTGTCGAATGGTTAAAGAAACCGACACCGACGTCCGAACCTGTCGAACCTTTGCCAATTACTACACCGATAACATCACCTGTAGCAATCACGTGCGAACGTGTACGAAAATGGGGTGTACACTTTTCGGGCGAAAGTGACGCAGTTTCATTCTTAGAAAGATTGGCGGAACTGCAAGAGTGTTACACGATCCCAGATAAGGAAATGCTTGCTGCTCTACCAGAAGTTTTTAGGGGACGAACTCTTCTATGGTACCGCAACAACAAAGACTTATGGGCAAACTGGAACGACTTCCTGACCGATTTTAAAAGGCAATACTTACCACCGAGATATCAGTCACGTATAGAGGACGAAATCCGAAATCGAACTCAGGGTTCGCAGGAAACCGCTCGGGAATTCGCTGTGTCTCTAATAACGCTGATTAGGCGCTGCGGAGGATTCTCGGAGCAAGCGAGGCTGGACCGAATCTATAATAACCTGCGGCCGGAGATTAGATTATACATACGCCGGTCGAATGTTGCGTCATTACAAGATCTGTTGGATCAAGCGGCGGAGTATGAACAACTCCGTCAAGAAACAAGACTGTTTCAAGAACCACCACCGCCAACGAAAACCCTTATAAGCGAAACTGCTTACCGACGAACGCAAAGCGAGGTTAATGCCCTCGAACCAGCACTGCAATCACGGGAGAAGGAAAGACCCCGAGCGAATTGCTATGCTCCCGTGCAAGGAAATCAATTCCAACCAGGCAATACCAACCAGAGAACAACGACACCGTCTAAACCAGTAACGTGCTGGCGATGCGGACAGACAGGGCATGTCCGTGGGGATTGTCGAAACCGGCCAAAACTATTTTGTTCCCGATGCGGAAAGGAAGGTGTGCTGTCTAGAAATTGCCGATGCCAGGGAAACGCCAGACAGGTCGGTTTCCAGGGCTAAGCCGACCGAAAGAAATAACTAAAACGCCCGTTCCATCACTTCCCAATCCGGACTTAAAAACCGTGGATGTGGTTCATAATAACGACAACAGGCTGTGGGTAAAAATAAACATCCTGGGGAAGGTGTGGTTAGCACTGATAGATACCGGAGCCACCAGCTCATTCGTGAGTCAATCAGTCGCCAGATATGGCTACGAAAATGGTATCCAGAAGGAGGAAACCAAACTACCAAAAGTAAGAATGGCCGACGGGTCATCCAGAAGACTACAGGACCGGATACGGCTAAAAATTCATGTGGGGCACCAGGTCATTGAATCATTGTTCTGGGTGATGGAAACCGCCACTGCCGAAATGATTCTGGGCATGGACGTGCTGCAGCGTCTTAACCTGACCCTGAATACCGGAAACCATCAGATACTAGAAAGAACGCCCAGGCTAGAACAACCGACTCTAGCCACGGTGGACACCCAGTTAAACCCGACACAGGCAAAACGGTTGCAAGAGTTCCTATACACCGAAATGGGTGGATTCCGTACAGTAACGGGACGCACGCGCGCCCCATTAACCAACACCAATCCTCACGACGAAGAAGATGTAGCGACAATGTTCGAGGAAACCTCCTGTAAATGGTATCGAACTAAGTATACGGAGGTACTCGAGAATCCAGAAGCACGACAAGATTTCGCAATACGGGAGGGTAACCTCTACCGATACTTTCCGAGTATGAGTGCCGAAATAGAAATTGAACCAGACCATGCATGGAAACTCTGCGTTCCATACCCCGACCGGGCACGCGTATTAAAAGAAATCCATGAGACACCGGAGGCAGGACACATGGGCATCTCGAAGACCATGACCAGGGCAGCTGATCGCTATTACTGGCCAGGGATGTTCAGGGAAGTCAAAAATTACGTAAGGAGATGTATATCATGTAATAAGTTTAAATTTGACCAACAAAAACCACTGGGACAAATGCACATGACGAAAGTCAGTCGACCATGGGAAAATATATCCGCCGATATTCTGGGACCATTTCCGAGATCCAAGAAAGGATTTAAATATCTACTGGTCTTCCAGGATCGCTTCACCAAGTGGGTGGAATGTCAACCACTAAGAGAAGCTACCGCAAAAACCGTGATCCAATCATTGCAAGAAAGAGTGATTTTCCGTTTTGGGGTCACGAAAATATTAGTATCCGACAACGGCCCCCAGTTTGCGAACCGACAACTCGCTGAGGTCACTAAAGCCTTTGGGATACAACATCGTTTCACCGCTCCGTATAGCCCACACACAAACCCGGTAGAACGCGTAAACCGCGTAATAGGACCTATGTTGGCTCAACACATAACAGAAGACCACCGTAACTGGGATAGGTACATACCCCAGGTAATGTTTGCCATAAATACGGCCAAGCATGAATCAACAGGGTTTTCTCCGGCCTTCCTAAACTACGGCAGAGAACTGCTCCCCCCACGAACACTGAAGCAAGAAGTGGAACCCACAGTTGCAAACAAAATTACTGACGACCCACAGAGAGTAGCAACCGAATTCACGAAAATGAAGGATGTGTACGAATTAGTACAACGGAAACTGGCCGAAGCATTTCAACGGCAGAGTCGACCCTATAACCTCCGACACCGGCCATTCAATCCACAAGTAGGACAGTGGGTGTACCAGAAAAAGCACTACTTATCAAGCGCCGCGAAAAACTTCTCCGCGAAATTGGCCCCGAAGTTCGACGGACCTTACAAAATAGCACAGGTAATTTCACCAGTAATTGTTCGGTTACAGGATTCTAGGCGCCGAAAGGTGGGGACGGTCCACGTAAAGGACCTAAGACCCGCGCAGACTCCGGTGGAGAGGGAAGCCGGGCCACCTGTATAAATGTTCACCGACCAAGAGCCACAGCCAGTTCGACATGGATTCGCCCAGGACACCGAGCCGACCGAACACGCCCATCCAACTGTGTTCGCCTGACACCGCCGCGTTCCTACAAAAGAAATTCGAAGAGCTGTTTGGGATATCCCCAATAAGGACGAGTTCTCCGTGGCCGACGTCTCCACTCGTCTTGGGCCCCCATGGGCTACCGATTACCCCCGGACGAACGACCGAGACGACCACCGCCATGCAGTCCCCCGCAGTTCTGCATATCCCAGAGGAAGTCGCCACCGCGATAAAGCCCGGTACCGGTAAAACCCGAAGACGTGCGATGAAACACCCGAACCGGCCATACATCGTTCCGCTGTCCACGAGGGAACACCTCGTCATGACGAAGAGAGAGGCAGATCGTCTAGGACTCCGAATCGATGTGTAGATAATCGTCCGTCTTGTCGCCCCCCCCCCCCCGTAACAGTGGTGTGTAACGAAGCAACGAGCTTCGTTACAAATTTGGAATCATTACGGCCGTCGAATTTAATTTAATATTAAATTAGATTCGGGTAATGATTCCAAATGAGAAGGAAGATCGCGACGGATACCGGAGCGAGCGAGAACCGAGACGTTCGTGTCAATAACACGCGTCATATGTAGTGGTTTTTTTTGGCAACGGGCGGATATATAAACTCCGACCCCTGCCAGTCGACAGACAGAGGCAAGCGAGCGAGCATAGCGAACGGACCTACCTCCGTTTACAAATATCGGGTGCGATCTCCGTATGGGGTACGAGCTTGTTTTGTAAGATTCCTTCCCTCCGTTTGCAGATATCGGGTGCGATCTCCGTATGGGGTACGCGCTTGTTCTGCAGAACCCTCTCTTGTAACTATCGGGTGCGATCTCCGTATGGGGTACGCGCTTGTGTTACAAACACCGAATAACATTTACCGCTTCCCGTTCGCCGAACCGTCGTCCGTGTAGACGAATACCCGCGCATAAATCTTCGCAGTTAAGACATAAACCGGGGAAAATAACAATAATTGATATTGTTCTTGTAAATACCTGTAAATATTCCGTCGTGTACATTTTTATTTATTTTCTTTATTTGTATTGATTTAGTTGGGAATAAAAGTATATTAGTGAAACCGAACGCGATTTATTACCCGGATCTCCGAATTGAGCGACGCCCGCGAGCAAATCGCAACGGGCAAACAAACCGCGTTGCACGTTCCCACTATGTCAATAAAAAATTACACTAAATTTTAGACTAAGCGAAGTATGTGTTTCTGAGAGAGAATACCACATTGAGAATCAAGCTTCTCAATTGTCAAATTGACAATGTTAATTCGTGAAAACAAAAGTATAATATACCTTTAATATAATTGCAACAACATATTTTACAATGACAACGTAAGTTATTGCAGATGATCTGCATGTCGTCAAAAGCGCGGTTTTATTGGAAATTCAATGTCATCAACTTGGCATAGAACATAACTTTAAATAAATTATTGTTTTCCGGTATTTTTTTTACATTTTCTACCGATTGCATTTTCAAGTATAAAATTGTCAAAAAATATTGTGGGAATATTGTGTCTAACGGATGATATTGAATTGCCAATAAAAATGTGTTTTTAGGGCATGCAGTTTGTCAGTAATTCACTCCTCAAGTCACATGACATGAAATTGTCAATAAACTGTGTTTTTTGTGACATGAAGTTTTTCAGCAATTCTCGCTCAAAGATTTTTCAATACTGTTAAAGGTATCTTTAAATTTGGTTTGCACGAATTAAAGTTGTCAATTTAACAATTTAAAATTTTGGATGAAATGCACGTTTGACAATTATTCTAAAGAGCGGTCTATTTGAATTTTGGTTTAAAAATTAATTTTTATCTATCAAAGCTACATCTGATTCATTCTATAATATAATATATTAATTGATTAACGCCGTCTCACCTAATTAATCACAAAATACGCAATTTGCAAGTATTAAATGATCTTGGAATGCTGATAATGACTTAACTGGTTGAAATTTGCAGTTAGCCATTATTAGTTTTTTTGCGGTTGGCAAAATCTTGTCGCCGCGTTAGTGACGCGGCGCGCGAATTTGTTTGACGTTGGCGATCTCGCGCCTTGACGTTTGAAACGTCAGAAATGTTTTACAACGGTTTCAGGAGATGTCACTAATTGCTGACCAACTTCTTGTCGTCAAAACTACAAGTTTATTGACAACTAAATGTCATCCATTTGACATAGCATATAACCTTGACGCGAACATTATTGTTTTTTTTTACAGTTTTCTACCATTTATATGTCAACTGATTGTATAATCGGTACATATAACTATGAAACTTTCAAAAAATATCGTGAGAAAACAATAATTTATTTAGTGTAAATCTGTCTTGTTCACGTCAAAGTTTTGTGCTGTCAAACGGATGACAATGAATTGCCTACATATCTGCGACCTGAAGTTCGTAAGCAATTCACTCCCCAAGCGTTGTAAAATATGTTTTTGACAAAATTTATGTATATCTGTTTTATATGTCTACCGGTTGTACATATAAAATTAAAATATAACTATTTTATGAAAAGTATTATTTCTACAAGGTTATCAAAGTACACATATTCTACAGAGTACATTATTTGCAGTGCAATAATTCTCCAGATTATCGGAGAATTGAAAAACGTTGATCGTGTTTTATATTTAACAACTGCTCTAAATAAATATTAACCAAACGCATTTAATAGTTTGCCAAACGTAACTGACATTAAGCAAACAATTTTAAACTATTATTAATTTGAAATAAGTTTTAATGTGCACCACCATTGGCTATACATGCATCGATTCTTTTTTCAATGTTTTCAATGATTGCTTGTAGCTGTTCTTCCGTTATCGCGTCTTTTAATTCATACAGGGTGTATAATCGATTGTGATAAATTGTATTTTTAAAATAACCAAATAGAAAATAATCCACAGTAGTAAGATCTGGCGATCTTGCTGGAATCATAATAGACTTCAATGAACCCACATATATGGACAGTGGCGATATCATGTTGAAAATAACCCAGCTCAGCAGTAGCTCATCATAGCATAGTTGCTCTATAAAAAATTGCATCATATTGCGATAACGTTCGGCATTAACGCTATAGTTGAATGAAATTGGCCAAATAATTTTCTACTGGATACTGCAATCCATACTCCAAGTTTCAATTGATGCCTGTTGAAATACGCCATGGTTTCCTGCACTCCAAATACGTCCTAATTAATTAACATACACGATTATTCATAAATTGATACGTTCAATTATTGTAAAAAGAATACTATTTGAATTAATTTTTATCTATCAAAGCGCCATCTGATTGGAACTAAGTTCGACGACTCAATTTGTTATAATTAATCAATTTTTTTTACCAAATTAACCAAAAATCATGTAATTTGCAAGTACAAAATTATCTCGGAACGCTGACATAGATTGAAATTTGCAAATAATACTTGGCCATAAAATAATTTTTTGCCGTTGGCAGTTTCCGCAAAATTAGGTAATTTATTCTTAAAAATTTTGTAGGAAAACAATAACGTAATTGGCGACAATGTGTCATGGTCGCGTCAAGGTTATGTGCTGTCAAACGGATGACATTGCCGCTATATCTTACGTGAAGTTCGTAAGCAATTCTCTCCCCAAGTCGTGGTAAAATATGATTTTGACAAAGTTTAAGTATATCAGTTTTATATGACCGTTTTTCGCCGCTATCGCTGCACTTGTGTCGCGGTTTCCATAAATTCTTGGCTAATTCAAAAACGTGCACGAATTTAGAACGTGACGTTTACCTGATCGTTGTCCGAAGGCGGCCTGAATCAATTAAACGGTCTGTTCGATGAATTTGAAGTGTACAGAAAGACGTTACCTTGTACCTGATCGAGTGCAAATAAACATCCATAAATAAAAACTGCCCAAACTATAAAGAAGATGCTCTTTAAACAGGGCGCTCAATGCGTCGTTTGACATTTGAAATGTCACAACTCATAAACGTACACAATGTCATCCAGTTTTTTATATACCAAAGAGACGTATATTCCATAAAACCGTACCTGATGTATATATTCTCAAAGTCTAATGAACAAACACTTCTTATAATTTGTAATGTATCGTCGAACACATTTGACATTTGCACCATATCAGCACTGCGGGCGGGGTCTCTGTGGCCTAATGGCCGCAAATCGGGTCCGAACACCTATTGCTGAACGCGCCTTGTCCAAACCACGCTCGAAAACGACGGCGATGCGACTTTAAAGTGCGAATTTTTCAGGTTAGGTTAGGTTTGACGTTTAATCGAGTTTAAATATGCCTCCACAAAGTTGTATCACCTACCGTAAAGGAAATGTACTTGTAATTTCGAATGTATCATTAACGAACCGGCTCGTTTCACATTTGTAATGACTTGCGGGAAGCCTGTACTGCTCTTTCATCGGCCGATGTGCGTTGCGTGATGGATTCAAAGTACGTACTTTTGCATCTTCGATGACTTCACCGGCAGGACCTCGAATGCCCGCGAATCGGTCCCGAACACCTATTTCTAAACGCACTTTGTTCAAACTACGCTCGAAAACGACGCACACACGAGTTCAAGCGCGAATTTTGCAGGTTACGTTTTTGACGTTTAAATTCCGGAAGTCGCCATTAGACGACTGTGTCCGACCAATCGTGGCCTTCGGCGCCGTAAATTGAACCTTTCGCGCGTGAAATCTGACCAACGCCCTTCGCGCGTTAGACCGGCGACCAATGAATCTTGAGAATCCAGCATTTTTTTCCGTCAGTTTCAGACGGACGAGACCCGTTACGATGTGTATAGAGGCAGTTTGACTAGGTAGCTAAGTTTGTGAAAGGGTGGTCCGTTTGCGGTAGTTTTTTCCAATGATGCAAGTAATTGTGTCAGTTTTGTATGTGCAAAATTTCAACTTGTAAGGTTCACACGTTCGCGAGATAGAGTGGCGGCATCTTGCACCAAGATGACGAGCGTTTTGTCATATTTTATTGTTCAATGTTCTCACTATGTCAATAAAAAATTACACTAAACTTTAGCCTAAGCGAAGCATGTGATTCTGAGAGAGAATACCGCAATGTGAATTAAGCTTCTCAATGACAACGTTATTGCTGATGACCTGCACGTCGTCAAAAGCGCAGTTTTATTGGAAATTCAATGTCATCAACTTGACATAGAACATAACCTTAAATAAATTATTGTTTTCCCGCCATTTTTTACAGTTTTATACCTATTGTATGTTCACGTATAAAATTGGGAATATTGTGTCTCACGGATGACCTTGAATTTCCAATAAAAATGTATTTTTAGGGACATGCAGTTTGTCAGTAATTCACTCCTCAAGTCACAGGACATGAAATTGTCAATAGACTATGTTTTTGTGACATGAAGTTTTTCAGCAATTAGGGATATTCTCGCGTCAAGTTTTTCCAATACTGTTAAAGGTAACTTTAAATTTGCTTTGCACGAATTAAAGTTGTCATTTGACAATTAACAATTATTTAATTAACAAAAATAAATTTTTATCTATCAACGCTACGTCTGATTAATTCTATAACGTAATTTATTAATTGATTAAAGCCGTCTCACCTAATTAATCACAAAATATGCAATTTGCAAGTATTAAATGATCTTGGAATGCTGATAATGACTGGTTGAAATTTGCAGTTAGCCATTAGCCATTAGTTTTTTTGCGGTTGACAAAATCTTGTCGCCGCGTTAGTGACGCGGCGCGCGAACTAATCGATCGACCAGATTAATGAATTTGTTTGACGTTGGCGACGTCGCGCCTTGACGTTTGAAACGTCAGAAATATTTTACAACGGCTTCAGGATATGTCAGTAATTGCCGACCAACATCTTATCGTCAAAATTACAAGTTTATTGTCAACTAAATGACATAGCACATAACCTTGACGCGAACATTATTGTTTTTTACAATTTTCTGACATTTATATGTGAATTGATTGTATAATCTTTCCATATAACTATGAAACTCCAAAAATATCGTGGGAAAACAATAATTTATTTAGTGTAAATCTGTCTTGTTCACGTCAAAGTTTTGAGCTGTCAAGCGGATGACAATAAATTGCCTACATATCTGCGACATGAATTTCGTAAGCAATTCACTCCCCAAGCGTTGTAAAATATGTTTTTGACAAAATTTATGTATATCTATTTTATATGTCTACCGATTGTACATATAAAATTAAAATATACCTATTTTATGAAAACTATTATTTCTACAAGGTTATCAAAGTACACATATTCTACAGAGATAATTATTTCCAGTGCAAGAATTCTACAGATTATATATTTGATCGTGTTTTACATTTAACAACGCCTATAAATAAATGTTAACCAAACGCATTTAATAGTTTGCCAAACGTAACTGACATTAAGCAAACGATTTGAAATAAGTTTGAATGTGCACCACCACCATCATTGACTATACATGCATCGATTCTTTTTTTCAATGTTGTCAAAGATAGCTGTTCTTCCGTTATTATTTGCTCAGCACCTTCTATCACGTCTTTTAATTCATCAAGTGTGTATAATCGATTGTGATGAATTGTATTTTTAAAATAACCAAATAGAAAATAATCCAAAGTAGTAAGATCTGGCGATCTTGCTGGAAACATAACTTCAATGAACCGACATGTTTGAGCAGTGGGGATATCATGTTGAAAATAACCTGTTGTGCAGTAGCTCATCATAGTGTAGTTGTTCTATAAAAATTTGCAACATATTACGATAACGTTCGGCATTAACGATATCGGTGAAGAAAATTGGCCCAATAATTTTCTACTGGATACTGCAATCCATACTCAAACTTTCAATGGATGCCTGTTGAAATACGCCATGGTTTCCTGCACTCCAAATACGTCCTAATTAATTAATTGAATTAAGTTTTAAGTAGTCACATCTGTCGCAGTTTTTTATCAGTAATTTAATTTAATTTCAAAAGTGTTACATATTAACAATTGGAAACTATATTAATTTGAACTAAGTTTTTCTTTTTTAGAAATGTGTGAATTTTCAAGCTTGCATCAAATGACAGTGCGATAGCTATATTTGCGTTTTGTTACCATTACTTTTGTTATTTTCAGTCAACTTCGTGGCTCATTTAGTCCACACACGCATATTCATAAATTGATAAATTCAATTATTGTAAAAAGAATACTATTTGAATAAATTTTTATCTATCAAAGCTCCATCTGATTGAAAGTTCGACCACCCAGTTTGTTATAATTAATCAAATTTTCTTCACCAAATTAACCACAAATCATGTAATTTGCAAGTACAAAATTATCTCGGAACGCTGACATAGATTGAAATTTGCAAATAATACTTGGCCATTATTAGTTTTTTGCTGCTGGCAGTTTCCGCAAAATCTTGCAACATGAAAAACGTCCGGGAATGTCAACCGTGATATTTAAAGTGTTTACCTTTGTGACAATTAATTTTATTACGATTCGATTGACATAATCATTTAAGGTTAAGTAATGAGTTGTGACTTTTTAGGGATATTTGTTCTTAAAATATTTGTAGGAAAACAATAACGTAATTGGCGAAAATCTGTCATGTTCGCGTTAAGGTTATGTGCTGTCAAACGGATGACATTGTCACCATATCTGACGTGAAGTTCGGAAGCAATTCTCTCCCCAAGCTGGTGTAAAATGTGTTTTTGACAAACTTGAAGTATATCTGTTTTATATGTCCACCAATTGTACATATTAAAATAAAATATATCTATTATATGAAAAATATTACTTCTCCAATGTTATCAAAGTGCACATGTTCTATAGAGTACGCTATTTGCAGTGCAATAATTCTACAGATTATACTATTTGATCGCGTTTTGCATTTAAAACTAAGTCTCTATGTGTCTAAATGTGCGTTTCGACATTTGACGTATACTATTTGTACGTTTCCTACTTTTCACAATTCTATTTGTTAATGCATCGAAGATACAACGAATTCAAACTAAGCTCTATTACCTAATTAATCAATTGATCACTCTCCGAATATTTACAATGCGGAATTTGTACGTATATTTGTAAGTTATATGGAACTTGTACATAGGCAATTATGTATCTGTAACTGACAGCGTTGTCCGACGGCGGCGTAAACCAATTAAACGGCCGGGTCGGTGATTCTGAACTATACAGAAATACGTCTAATCTTACCTGATTGAATGCACATAAACATCCATAAATAACAACTGCCCAAACTACATATACAGATGATCTTTGAAAAAGGCGTCTTGGGCAGAACACACGTTTGACATTTGAAATGTCACAACACATGCACGTACACAATTCCGTCCAATGTTTGTATTCCAAAGACACGGATATGCCTGAAAAAACGTACCTGACCGATTCCACATGTGTATATTCTCAAACTCTAATGAACACACACTTCTTATAATCTGTTATATGTCGTCGAACTCATTTGACATTTGCACCATATCAGCACCGCGGGAGGGGTCTCTGTGGCCTAAATAGCCGCGAATCGGGCCTGAACGCCTATTGCTAAACTCGTCTTGTCCAAACTACACTCGAAAACGACGCCGACGCAAGTTTAAAGTACAAATCTTGCAGGTTACGTTTCGACGTTTAATCGAGTTTAAATATGCGTCCACAAACTTGTATCGCTCACCGTAAAGGAAATGTACTTGTAATTTCGAATGTATCATTGATGAACCGGCTCGTTTCACATTTGTAAGTGCCTGCGGGAAGCCGGCACTGCTGTTTCATCGGCCGATATGCGTTGGCCGATAGATTGAATGTACGTACTTTGCATCTTCGATGACTTGACCGTCAGGGATCCAAGTGCGCGCGAATCGGTCCCGAACACCTATTTCTAAACGCACTTTGTTCAAACTACGCTCGAAAACGATGCAGACACGAGTTCAAGTGCGAATTTTGCAGGTTACCTTTTTGACATTTAATTTCCGGAAGTCGCCATTAGACGACTCTCTCCAACCAATCGTAGCGTTCTGCGCCGTAATTCGAACCTTTCGCGCGCAAAATCGGACCAACGCGCTTCGCGCGTTAGACCGGCGACCAATGGAATCCTCAAGTCCAGCATTTTTAACCGTCAGTTGCGTACGGATGAGAGACGTTATCGTGTGGTTATATGCAAGTTGACTAGGTAGCTAAGTTTGTGAAAGGGTGGTCCGTTTGCCGTAGTTTTTACCAATGATCCGTTTCTTTCAGCTGTGTCTGTGCAAAATTTCTTAATAGGTTCACGCGTACCGGATATAGAGTGTCGCCATTTTGTTTCAAGATGACATGACAGGTGTCATTTTGTCATAATTTATTGCCCAATGTTTCCACTATGTGAATAAAAAATTACACTAAATTTTTGCGTAAGGGACGCACGTGTTTCTGAGAGAGAATACCGGAATATTGTTGAACTAAGTTAATGAGTATACATTTGCATGTTGCAATCAAAGACATGAGAAACTGGTTTATGCAACGATTTGTTATAATTCAATTAGATTTGGAGTTTTTGCTGGATAATAATAGGCTTCAATGAACCGACATGTTTGGGCAGTGGCGATATCATGTTGAAATAACACAGTTCAGCAGAAGCTCATCATACTGTAGTTGATCTATAAAAAATTGCAACATATTGACAACGTTCGGCATTACGGATATCGGCGAAGAAAATTGGCCAAATAATTTTCTTCTGGATACTGCAATCCATATTCCAACTTTCAATAGATCTCTGTTGAAATACGCCAAGGTTTCCTGCATTCCAAATACGTCCTAATTAATTAATTGAATTGTTTTAAGTAGTTATTTCTGTGGCATTTTTTTATCAGTTATTTAATTTTTGAACTAAGTTTATTTCAAATGCGTTACACTATTAACAATTGGAAACTATAATAATTTGAACTAAGTTTTTCTTTTTTAGAAATGTTTGAATTTTCAAACTTGCATCAAATGACGGTGCGATAGCTATATTTGGGTTTTGTTACCATTACTTTTGTTATTTTCAGTTCGTGGCTCATGAAGTCCTCACACGGTTATTCATAAATTGATATGATCGATTATTGTAAAAAGAATACTATTTGAATTAATTTTTATCTATCAATACTCCATCTGATTAAAACCAATATCGACGACCTAATTAGTTATAATGAATCAAATTTTTTTCATCAAATTAACCACAAATCATGTAATTTGCAAGTACAAAATTATCTCGAATGGTGACATGATTGAAATTTGCAAATAATACTTGGCCATTATTAGTTTTTTGCCGCTGGCAGTTTCTGCAAAATCTTCCGTCCGGGAATGCCAACCGTGATATTTAACTGACAGCAATTTAAAATATTTTAAAATATTTACGTTTGTGACAATTGACTTAATAATGCGATTGACATAATCATTTAAGGTTACGTAATGATTTGTAATGTTTTAGGGATATTTGTTCGTAATAATTTAGTGGGAAAACAATAACTTATTTAGCGCAAATCTGTCTTGTTCGCGTCAAGGTCGACATTGAATTGCCAACATATCCGCAGACGTGAAGTTCGTAAGCAGTTCTCTCCCCAAGCCATTGTGAAATATGTTTTTGACAAAATTTAAGTATGTCAGTTTCATGTCCACCGATTGTACATATAAAATTAAAATAGTACTGTTTCATGAAAAGTGTTTCTTGTTCAAGGTTATCAAAGTGCATGTGTTTTACAGAGTACACTATTTGCAGTGTATTAATTCTGCGTGTTTCAATATTAACCAAACGAATATCACTATTTAGATATCTATGTGACAGACAAGAAATAATTATTAGTTTTTTGCTGTTGGCAGTATCCGTAATTTTTTTTATTATTTACGTTTCGGACAGGTGACATACGTTTGGCATGATTATTTCAGGTTATATAATTATATTTAGGGATATTTCTTATTAACAGTTGCCGAAAAAGTACTACACATTATAATACTGCAGTCAAACTCCACTCTGCACGTCAAATGCGCGTTTGACGTTTGGCATATACGACTTGTACTTCTTTGCTTTTGAAAACTTTGCCTGTTAATGTATCGAAGATACAACGAATTCAAACTAAGTTCTACTGTCTAATTAATCCTTTGATTACTCACTACGCGCAATTTGCATGTGCATTTGGAAGTCACTTGGAACTCGTACATAGATCATTATCATTATCAACAATACCTGGCAATCGTTCGTTTCTCGCTGCTCTCCCGCTGCAATTATGTGGCCATTTCCATTAATTCTTGACAAATTAAAATACATATTTTTAACGTCCACGAACGTAACTAACTGACAGCGTTGTCCGAACGCTGCGTGAAACAATTAAACGGCCTGGCCGGTGAATTTAAACTATACAGAAAGACGTCAAATCTTACCTGATCGAGTGCAAATAAACATCCATAAATAACAACGGCCTAAACTACATATCAAGATGATTTTTGAATAAGGCGTCTTTGGCAGAACACACGTGTGACATTTGAAATGTCACAACACATACTCGTACACAATTCCATCCAGTTTTGTATTCCAAAGACACGTGTATGCCTTAAAATCGTACCTGATCGATTCCACATGTGTATATTCTCAAACTCTAATGAACACACACTATAATGTGTTATAATGCGTCGTCGAACTCATTTGACATTTGCACCATATCAGCACTGCGGGTGGGGTTTCTGCGGCCGTGAATCGGGCCCGAACACGTATTTCTAAACGCGTCTTGGCCAAACTACACTCGAAAACGACGCCGACGTGAGTTTAAAGTACGGATTTTCAGGTTACGTTTTGACGTATAATCGAGTTTAAATATGCATCCACAAACTTGTATCGCTCACCGTAAAGGAAATGTACTTGTAATTTAGAATGTATCATTGATGAACCGGCTCGTTTCACATTTGTAATGACTCGCGGGAAGCCTGCACTGCTGTTTCATCGGCCGATGTGCGTTGCGTGATGGATTCAAAGTACGTACTTTTGCATCTTCGATGATTTCACCGGCAGGACCCCGAATGCCCAGTAATCGGTCCCGAACACCTATTTCTAAACGCACTTTGTTCAAACTACGCTCCAAAATGACGCAGACACGAGTTCAAGTGCGAATTTTGCAGGTTACCTTTTTGACATTTCATTTCCGGAAGTCGCCATTAGACGAGTCTATCCGACCAATCGTAGCGTTCGGCGCCTGATTTTGAACCTTTCGCGCGCAAAATCGAATCGACCAATGGAATCCTCAAGTCCAGCATTTTTAACCGTCAGTTGCGTACGGATGAGAGACGTTATCGTGTGTTATATGCAAGTTGACCTGGTTCCTGGCTCCGATAATAGCATGCGGGATTTTCGGCGACCCACACATGCGTATTGTGGAAATAAAACAAATCGTAGCTCCTACTATCAGCCCTCAAAGTTTGTGACACTTTTTTAATACCATGTATATAGAGTCAACATAACCTCAATATTGCAAACTATCCCAAATTAAGATCTTTTTTGAAAAGGCTGATGGGTTTGGAAGCAAAAAATCTAAGTCGACTTACGACTGCTCAAATTTATAAATTTATGAAAGATGCTCCTGATCTCATTTTTCTGCTTACAAAAGTAAGTGATTCAACAAACAAACAAAATCATTTTACTTAATTATTATATTTTTTGCAGACAGTTCAAATTATCGGAATAAGCGGAGCCTGTCGCAAACAGGAGTTAAAGAATTTGAAAATTACAGATGTCGAAGACCAACCAATTTCTTGTAAGTATCCCCACAAGCAAAACAAAAATTGAAACGTCATTTGTTATATCTGGAGCCTTCTACAATGTCTGTAAAGAATACTTGAAATTCGCCTTGAACTTAAGGACACAACCATCACACAATTCTCCATGAATTACCAGAAAAGAAGTTGCACGAAGCAAGTTGTAGAAATAAATAAAATTGGCAATGTCCCAAAGCATATCTGAACAGTATCTGAAGATAGAAAATCATTCTGCGTATACAAGCCATTGTCTTCGTAGAACATCAGCCACGTTCCTTGTAAATGCTGGTTGCTTACGTAGATAACTGGTTTTACTACCAAAATACAAATGCGGATAAAATAACGGAGGCAGTAGCTTCAACTTCTAGAGAGCAAAATTTTGAGTGTACAGTTGAGAAAAACAAACAAACAACATCTACAACTGTTTTATCACATAATGCTTCATCTAGACCATTAGTATTAAAAAAAATTAACAATCAACTACAATTACTATCCTCAAAAATAATGTGTTGTGTTATAAAATTAATAATTTAGTTACTAAAATATAAATTAAAACATGCCACGTATTATTGCCTTCGTCGCGTTGGGCAATGCGTTCTATGCTGTGAAGTGTCAATTATTGCAATCTATCCCAAATATGCGATCTTTTTAGAAAACAGATTACGTAGAGATGATTTGAAATGTAAAGGACACAGGCGTGGCTATGCGCACTAATAGTTTTTTGGTTTGGAACAGTCCACTAGCAGAAAACGGGGGTGATTGTCAAAGCAGTGTCGCGAGTTTTGTAGAACGCGCTTCCATTTGCTTAGCATCCGCCTGAAATATCAGTTCGAGCCACTAGACTTTTTCCGCCGCGCAACTTGTTGATGACGTACTTGTCCTTTACAGCCTGAAACTACTTTTACGCGTGTGTTAACATTACTCGCTCCTTCGTCGCTCGTATGTAATTGATACACTTGTATGTACGTAATATGTTATTTAAACGCCCTTGTTTTCTTTCTTTGGGAATATTTGAAAATGTTAGTGTACTCTACGCCTGTAAATAATTTCGCGGAACTGCAGCAACGAGTATATCAAGTATGCCACCGAATCCGAGCCACTGTGAGTCTTTTCGAAGAGTTCGAAGGTCGATGCCAAGGTGATGTCGGGCATGCCTTGACATCGAGGAAGGGCACTTTGAACATCTCATTTGATTTTTGCCTTTATTGTTTTTTTCATAAATTATATAAATTGTTTGTTTGTACATAATAAAAAAGTGATGTAAACGCAAAATGTTCCGTATCTCCAAAACCGTCCACTTGCGGACCAATGTTCATTATGACTTTTCGGCATATCACCCAGTATATCGGTGGCCTACACCACAAGAATTCGTGAAACCGAAAATGAAATTTCCTACATTGAATCTAATATTCTTTCCAAGAAAAAACGCGTTTACTGCGAATTTTCCAAGAAGGACACAAACTGGATCTACCTAATTGACGCGGAACGTTCCACAAGAATTTATAAAAATCGGGAATTACACGTGAACCGAGTATCAATCGGATTTCCATCGGAACATCGCCAATGGGAATGTGGTCTTTAACCACACCCGGAGGCACAATTGTTTCGTGGCAAGATCTGGACGCATAGAAATGAAACTTGGAGCCGCAAACTGACGGAACTGACCGCCAATGACGGATCCTTGTGGCGCATGACGGCGAAACTGAGGAAGAAAATCCAAAATGTTCCGCCGCTTGTGCACGAGGGGAGGACAGAAATGACTGTCGAGGGGAAGGCGGAAGCCCTTGCCAGCACGTTTGAAAAAGTTCACAACATTGGGCTCGACGTACTGACGGATGCGCAAACGGGCATTGTGGGCTCCGTAAGGACCTCTTTGTCCGGCCGAAACGTTAACAATGAGGACGACGGAGAGCCGCTCCGGCTGCCGACTCCCCGGGGGATCTTCGGCATAATCAAAAGGTAAGGCCCGCTAAAAGCCCCGGAAGAAGATGGCATACAGAACAAACTTCTTCATAACTTGTCCCGTAAAGCCGAAGTTCAACTGACGTACGTCATTAACGCAATACTTAAACTGCAGCACTTTCCGAGCCACTGGAAAAGTGCTGTAGTATAGTAGTACCGATCCTGAAACCCGGGAAGCAACGTGACCTGACCGAAAGTTAAAGACCGATCAGCCTCCTCAGCAGTCTTTCTAAGGTGACGGAGTCGGTAATAAACAACCGACTGAGGGACCAAGTTGAAGAACTTATTCTCCTCAAGAACGAGCAATTCGGATTCCGATCCGGACACAACACCGTACAACAAGTGGCGCGACTTGTTACTAACATACGTACGGCTTTTAATCGCAACCATGTTGTGGCAATGACACTGTTAAGACTTGCAGAAAACATTTGATGAGATGGCGGACCGCTTTTACAGGCGGGCCGTGTGCTCTCACGACAACGTACTGATACGTACAATTACGAACCAACGCCACCAACGAGGACATACGCACGTGCATAAACTGCCGTACGAGACCTTGGATTTGTATAACGAAGACCCGGACAACGTAACAATAGGGCAGGTCGTAGAGGGCGGGTTTTTGGAAGTTTCCCGCCAACACAGACAAAACGTCACTTCGACAGACACTGGACACAGACATTACCATCGAGGAAAGCGCATCAAAATTGTAGTAAATTTGTTTTTTTTATTTGTAGGATAAGTGCCAAGCATGGGGGCTTACAATGTTCATCAAATATGTTCATGTTACATTTATTAATTTGTAATATTGTATTGATTTTATGATAATAAATAATTTGGCATTTGGCATTAGTGATGTTAATTACATTAAGCAATTTTCGGATAATTTTAATAATTGACCTTGCGGTCCAAGTTTATTTACAACGCTGGTTAGATTTATATTTTTATACTTTTATTTGAAAAGTCGTTTCTAAAAGTGCCCTTGTCACAGCAACCGCCAGTTTGCTGGAAATTTATCTAACTGTAAGAAAGGTTAGTACAGATTTTTTCCATATGAAATACCTCTTTGTAGCTTCAACGGCTGTGTTTTTAACAACGTTTTCTTCTTTACTTTTTTGCTTTTTCACCAATATTTGGGGGGTGCTATAATCATAAACAATTTTAGAAATATCTCTTGATAATACACTTCTTCCAAAATTTATTTCCCGTTCCAAAATTTAGAACAGTAAAGTATTAAAGAAGTATATTTATAAAAGTAATACACTACAATAACCAGAGCACGAGGGAAAGAAGAAAAATAATAATTCAATCTTGAGAAAATAAATCACCCCGGGCCCTTATTAAAATGTAGATTTGGCAATCTTGTAACTCTTTTATCTAGAGCGTCGCACATGTACTCGATTCTTGGCTGGCCAATACATTTCCGAATTTCAGATAATGCTGCACTATTCCCGCACTGTGCGATACCGCGAGAATGCCCGATATGGTGAACGTGCGATACCGCGAGAATGCCCGATATGGTGAACGTGAGACAGAGAGCAATGGCGAGGCATGCATTCGCGTTTTATCAATGCAATTTCGAAATTCAGAAGCAAAACTCTACCTAATAACAATACTTATTTTCGAACGGGTAAATCACAAAAAAGATGCAGAAGCTACAAAGTAACTCGGCTGATTTGAACATTTTGTTTGGCGATTATATTTGGGGAATTTCTGAAAATCATAGTATCTATGCATTATATGGAAGTGTCACTAATGGGTTGAGATCAATTAAAATGACTGCTCTAGCCTCTTCCGAATCGCATTCTACAGTTTCTGATAGCACAAATAAGGGATACGTACGTATTTAGTAGTTTTGGGTAGGATTGGGTTGTGTTTATGGATTATTTTTAATAGGTGTCTCATACATCGTGGAAATTTAGGTGGTCTTCATCATGGGAGTTTATCGTGTGCAGCCTCTGTTATACAGTTACACCTATTGCATACAAATCCATTATCCTTACCGAAAAGGATATAGGTTTGTAATCAAATAAATGTAGTTTCAAAATAAGTATGTAAATGTTATTTGACGTATGTTACAAAACACAACAAGTGCACATATGATATATTGCTTATTTAAAATTTTTTTTCTTAGTAATTGAATATCATTCGCATTATTCAAATGGTTGTGAAATTTATTTGACTATTTGATTAAGATGACTCGGCATTTTTTTATTTTAGAACCAAATTTATTTCAATATATAATTGGATATGTATTTGTGGGTTTGCCGATTATTTACATGCAAGTTTTTATCGGCCAGTATACCCAAATGGGTATGCTCCACTTCAAGCATTGCTTGCCACTTGCAAGTGGACTTGCGATTTCATGTCTAATAAATGTAATGTTAATAACGATAAAATATGGATTTTTGTTCACGGATTTTCTAATGTATTTCATGCTGTGTTTGCAACCGCAACTGCCGTGGATGGTGTGCCCGAAGGAGTACCAATATAAATGTTTCACTGGGCTCGTAAGAAATAACAGCAGAGAAAAAGAAAAAATTGCACAAAAATCATCGTTTCCTTCCTCGTACATCTATTGGAGGTAGAATGTTACTAGAATATATTACATCATTTCACAAATTTTATTTTCTAGATACATTTATATGGATACACCTGTACTCAATCTAAAAGATGCTTACTACACCTTTCCAAATTTTCAAAGAATTATAGCGCTGTGTATGGCATGGTCGATTACATTCATCATCGTTGCCGTTTCTTACCGGAACAACAGGAAGGTGAATATTAGAAATAGTGTTGCCATTTTCCAGGGTATCAAGTTATAAATTTGGTTGTGGGTGATTCAAATAAGGATTATTCAGTTCCCAAAGCCTAAGCGAACTACAATAAGTATCGAGACTTGTACGGCTAGGCAATCTTGTTTGCTTACCCTATTGCTTGTACTGTTTCCGGGCGGATTCTCGTTGTAGATCCTTTGTGAATTAATGGGATCTTTTTTATGAGTTATATTTTTTCGTACACTTAAAATCGGCAAATACGTGCAACGACTTGCTGGGCAATCAAAAATGGCGCTTGTATCAATCACCAACGATTTATTAATAATAATAAGCACTCGCTTTACCCGACATTGAAATGCATATCTTGCCGAAACTGATTTACGAATTTTAGAAACTTCAATGCACTGTGATTGATATTATATATTAATAAAGGCTGTTCGCTAGTCAGATATCGGCATGCCCCTTCCAACACAAGTTCGCATATGTTGCGAATATGAATGTTTGAATAGAAGTTGTCTATTGGAATTTCTAAATCCCCGAACACTTCTTCACAAATTCGAAATTCTGCATTCGTTAATGCGTTCTGGTGAAGAAATAACATTTATTTGTTGTTTCGATATCGTTAATATTCGTTTCAAATAGTCTTTTGAAGACTCTTGTGTATATTAAGGCACGTAATGACAATGATTAATATTGATTGAACGTGACATATATGTTTTGAGGTTAGATATTCATATTATTTTTTATGGCACAACTAGAGCACAAAACGTCCAGACAGCCAACGCAGCAGGTAATTTTCATGTTATAATGCAAATTAATGTTTATGAAGTACACATATTAATTTAGGGGTAAGTATTCCAAATGTTTCCTTATATTTTTCTTGAATATAAGGAAACGCACGAACTGCATCCGCCGAAAAATTGAACTAAAAGTGCTCTCAGACGTACGAATACAACCCACGCTGGATAAAATGTTGGCGGCTCTACATAAAAATAAAAATTTTCGGAAATTTAAACGGACTACATTGAGCACTCTCATAAAAGAAATTGGATTTCGGTGACTAAAGTATTGTATATGAATGTGTTGTAATTTGACTTCGTTTGTCAGTTGGGTACACAAGAATGTCGCGCAATAAAGTCCTTGGGAAAAAGGCGAGATCATTGCCAGGAGGCGACGTTTTCTGTGAGAAGTCAGCAACTACCGGCAAGAAGGCAAGACATTATATGAAACTGAAACGGTAAACACTGGCCACGCCTTAAGTAAAACGTGGAAGGATACAACAATCTTGACCTAAAGGTCGGTCCGGCGAGTTCCAACCCAATCCAACCCAACCCAATATAACCCAACCCAACCCTACCCGGCCAACCCAATCCAACCCAAAACTCAACACAATCTAACCTAGCCCAATACCTACCTACTTATTCGACGTGACATCATAAAAAATCTGTGGTCCGCACTGAACCTTTTTATACTTAATTCTACTACATTTTTCGAAAGAGCTTTTATAAGTTAACTCCACTTAGAAATGTTCATAATTCCTATGCCTCATACGTAAAGTATATGAAAGTAATAATATTTGCACGCTCCTTGTGGTTTGGTTTCTATTTTGTTTTAATAATGTTGCATCTGCCACACGCACGTTCAGGTTCACATTTTCAGTCTAAATTTCTGATATACCAAAATTATATTTGGTATTCATTTCATATTATATTTTAAATGGAATAATGGTTTTAGTAGTACATCGAATGGTGAAAAATGTAGTATAGAAATTACGAGAAATTGCAACCCAACACAAATGTTATTAAACAATTTATAAAAAATGTAAAAGTTGTTTGAAATGCAAACAAATGTTAAAAAGTGTCAACATAATGAAATTGAAATAGATGTACTGATGTAAAAATCGCATAAAACGAAAACATTGTAAGAAATGAGAAAATGACAAGTGTTTGATGATTATCAAAAATTATTAAAAATGGATTGTCGAAAACTACCCTCAGGTCAAAAGCATAGAAACCTGTTCAAAGAGTTGCAAATAATTATAAAGATGGTGAAAATGTTCAAGAACTAGAGTCTAAATTGTCAATTAACATTGTCAAAAAGGCAAAACATCCACTTGACCAACATTGTCAACATAAACGTTAGAATTTAGAAATATCGTGTTTATTGGCCTTGATAAACATCGAGCATTTGGCTGGTAACTCGGCTAAGATGGTACATTGATAGGTTAAGTTGAGTTCATTAAATAAATAATAGATTTTTATTTGTAATAATGATTGGTTTAAATTTTAGCTAAAATATGGTGTGCAAATATCAAGGACCAATGAGGCGTCCTACTCAAAAGAGTATTTGGACAACATAGTTAAAATTTTAAAGTTTTGTGCATTTTATCGTGCAAGAAATGTTTATAAATTTTCACATTCCAAAGGCGACCAAAATTTATATCGACTAATGATCTATCAACTAGTTCGCTAAAGCATGTGGAAAAATGCGTATTTGGTATGACAAGAATGGAGCTGAAAACTATTCTTATGGAATATGTAACGAGCAATAGAATCAAAATCATTTTAAAGATATATTCCGGAAGATAAATGGCCAAAATTTCAAAACAGCGTTGAAAAACCTCAATCTAAAGAGGCTGCTAGAAAGAAAACAAATGACAGACCTCTTCATTGTAGATGAATATATTACAATTTCAAAGTAGGCATTGAATGGCCTATGATTAAACAACAAACCACATTTGATTTGGGATCACGCAACCATCATGCACGGCCAAGCAAAACCGGGACTCGTCACTAAAGACGACACCATTCCATTCGACATTCCACAGTCGTCGTTCAAGGCAAGGCAAGGGTCAGAAGACGAAGAGGAGAACGCCGCAATCTGGAGTTTGCGATAGAACGGCATTTGCATCGCACTGTTAGGGTAATGGTATGGGGTGCCATTGTCTATGGAAGCAGGTCACCTGTAGTCTTTGTTAGAGGCAATATGAATGCTCAGCGCTACATCCATGACATTGTAGAGCGCCATCTGCCACCCCATCTTGTGACTAGGCCACATCCCATATTCCAGCAAGATAACGCCCGTCCTCACGTAGTTCGCATCAGTCTAAACTTCTTTCAAACTGCCGACGTTAATTTTTTGCCATGGGCCTCCAAACATTAGATGCTCTGAGACATGAGGTACAAGCAGCCTGGGATGAGGTGCCTCAAGCAGATATCGACAACCTGATTAGATCCATGTCTAGACGGTTCAATGGGTGTACGCGGCTTCGATGTGGTGAAACACACTATTAATAAAAAAACTCGTTTGTCTTTTTATTTTTTAACTTGAATTTTTCATCGATTGTTCCTCTATGGTAGCCGACTATGTGGTGTTAAAATTATTACAAAATTCCAACTCTTTCTTGGTGTTCGGATTTCTATGTCACTTAGCATATATTGGATCTCATGGAGATGAAACAAATAATGACAATGGAGAAAGATTGAGGATATAAGTGTTGTAAACCACTCAGTATTGATATACAAAATTTAACCACAACGACACACAAACATGTAAATCACCTCAAGAAGGCAAAAACCATTAGTTAGACGCAAATTAATAACATGATTACTTTGTTAAATATCGCACAGTAGACCATTTAAATTCCGGAAAATGTTCATTTCCATGCTGAGCCGCCAACATTTTATTGAGAGTAGGTGGTGCACTTTTAATTTCATCATCGATATAAAACAAATCTTTCTCTTATGTCATTGAAAAAGCATAAGATGTTCTTTCTCCAGGATTAATTATTTATTGTTCAAAAGGCGATACGTAGTACCTCGCTATTAGGGCGAGTCTAACGTTTGTTACTGTGGTCTCTATCATATTTGTTATAATCGTTAAGTTCATAAAAGCTTCATATCGTATCACATCACTGAATACTTTAGGTTAAGTTACATTTAGGAATGCGTTTAGTTTCAATTATCAAATTAATTAAGGTTTAGGTGGTAGACCAGCTATGCTGAAACCTCACCTTATGGTTTCCTTTCCTTTACTAATTATACACATTTAGTAATTACTTAATTTTGTTAGTCTGTAAATGGAAAAGGAAATAAAGATTATTAGTATTATTATTATTATTATTATTATATTGTCCAAAATTATTCGCTCTCGGTGGTATTCTTTTGGCGGATGAAGTTCGTGTGTTTCCTTATACTGACGAAAAATTTTGTAAACACTTGGAATACTTACCCCTGAATTAATATGTATGCATAATAAACGTAGATTTGCATCATAAAATTGAATATTATCTGCTGCCTTGGCTGTAATCTCGACGTTTTGTACCCTAGTGTTGTCTGGGTTCTATCCAGTGTAAACCTTGAAAACATTTAAAATGGTTGATTTATCGGCAACCGCGTTTTTTCGGTGGGGAATTTGAGACCGTTTGAGACATAATAGATACATGAATATCTAACCTTAAAACATACCTGTCAGGTTCAATCAATATTAATATGAATATTAACAATATCGAAACAACAAATAAATGTTATATCTATAAAAAAAAACACAGAAACGCAATCACGATTGCCGAATTTCGTAGTTGTGTGTGTTTTGGGAATGAGAAATTCCACCAATTCGCGCACTTGTGTGCGGAGGCGCATCACGATATCTAATGGGTGAACGGATCTCAATATAGTTAATTATACTGACATTCGCATTTGACATTATCTTTGCCAATAACACAGCAATATGTGCCAATATTTTACTCCCCTCTAGTATGGCTATCTGCTTTACTGGCTGCGACCATTCCTAAAAGTAAAACTGTACGATGACACGTTAACCGTGCGATGGGAGCACCCTGAACCAACGATTATGATTGTCATTTAGTAAATGGTGTAACCACATCAAATTACCTAGTAGTCCAGGGTTAAATTGTATAAAATAGTTTAATATTATCGAAAATACCGGAGCCCTTAAATCTCATAAACCGGTATATACTAGAGAATATGACAAAACAACAATATCCACAATTACTAAATGTAATATTTGCAGGTCACCGCCAAATTATTTTACTTCTTCATCAGCGGATTGTTGATTGCCACTTTAGGTGTTTTGTATAGCCCTGGTGGTTTAGTCGGTGTTGGTTTCATAATGAAAGCGACGTTGGATGATTTTCTTTCTACCAAGGTAAGACCGCCTGTAGTTTAGTATCTGTGAATATACAAATCGAAGTGTCACTTAATATATAACGTGAGAGCAACGGAATTATGTTTTAGAGTTGGCCCTGGAAGAGGGAGATAGACATACCATGAATGTGTAATTGTAATCCAATAAAATAGTTCATTTAAACTGTCACTTTTTGAAGTATTGTAAAACAGTTTTTAGTGAAATTTTAAGACCATTTGTGAACATGTTGCACGACGTCAAAGGAAGAGTTACATTGTGATGTCGGTGGTGACCATATAACTCATCTTATTTGATAATTACTATTCGGTCTCAAAATATTCGTATACTTGTGTAGTATCGAATGGAACGTGGCTTTTTGAAAAATTTAATATGGCGGCTCCAATATGGCGCCTGAAATCCGCAAAAGTCACAAATTATCTTACACCTTCGATTAAAATGCGAAAACTGGACAAATCTGTTTGAAAGTAATTACTATGAGGTTTTTGAGGTCGCTGATTACGAATCTGGAAACTGAATTACAAAATTCAAAATGGCGGGCATAATCATAATGACTCACTTGTCTAAGTAAACGAAAAAAAAAGAGGCCGCTGAAAATTCAAAATAGCCGATCTAATATGGTGGACGAAAAATTAAAAAACTTACTACATTGAGAAATCGATTTAATTCACAACAGTTTCGTTAATAGTAACAGTAAACAATTGAAATTACAATACAATACTAATATGACATGGTAACACATAACAGAGTGGTTATGAGCAAATTATTTTCACTCCTTTATTTTTTCTGACTATGGCGTAAATCCCACCTGCGTCGAATATATCGAATTTACTCTACATAAAGCTTGAGTATCATAATATAATTGTTCTTCATGACGAGTTTAATATTGAGTTTAATATTGTACCGTAACCATTGGTTCAACAGCACTAGAGTATCGCATTACTTGCAATTTTTTTCTTCAATGATTACTCATCTGGTACTTATTTTTATAGTGCTGCTTTGCGCCATCAGTAACATAATAGTTATTTACAGTCGAATGCGGGAAGTTCAATTTTACAGCGCGACGGCTTCGTTTGAGGCACGAGCCCGAAGGGCGAGTGCCTCATTTGCCGGAGCGCTGTAAAATAACTTAACGCATGAGATTTGTATAAAATTTTTTGGCCGATAGTTTCATTTTAAATTAATAAGACATCTTTTTATACCTATATATTTTATTTATTCAACTTGGCAACATTGCATTGTTTATGACAGATTTGTTACATTTAAATAATTGTATAAAAGTTAATGGTTATTAGGTAGGTAGGTACGTTTATTATTAGCTATTTATAATCGAATGTAGGAAATTGCATTTTGCTGCATGAAGTTTATATCTTAAACACGATGCCCAGCGGAGTGTTTGGACTAATTTAATATTAAATTCATATTTAAATTTTGTGTATTTTGTTATACTTATTGAATTAGAAATTAATATATCTCGTTCTCCTGAACATCGGCTTCATGATTTCAAAATTGCGTATTTTTCCTACGTCTCTGGAGTTTAAAAAGAAGGATTATTTACTTTTTGGCCTCCCGACATGTAAACATTGTAACTATGCACCGTTCATGTCACATGTAACTTCGTGTTTACGACGACTGTGCGTTTTCACCGTTTTCCCGCATAGTATGCGGTAAAGTAAATAATCCTTCTTTTTAAACTCCAGAGACGTAGGAAAAATACGCAATTTTGAAATCATGAAGCCGATGTTCAGGAGAACGAGATATATTAATTTCTAATTCGATAAGTATAACAAAATACACATAATTTAAATATTAATTTAATATTAAATTAGTCCTAACATCGTGTTTAAGATACAAACTATATACAGCAAAATGCAATTTCCTACATTCGATTATAAATAGCTAATAATAAACGTACCTACCTACCTAATAACCATTAACTTTGATACAATTCTTTAAATATAACACATCTGTCAAATCTGTCATAAACAATGCAATGTTGCCAAGTTGAATAAATAAAATATGTAGGTATAAAAAGAGGACTTATTAATTTGAAATAAAACTATCGGCCAAAAAATTTTATACAAATCTCATGCGTTAAGTTATTTTACAGCGCTCCGGCAAATGAAGCCGTCGCGCTGTAAAATTGAACTTCCCGCATTCGACTGTAAATAACTATTACCGCATACTATGCGGGAAAACGCACAGTCGTCGTAAACACGAAGTTACATGTGACATGAACGGTGCATAGTTACAATGTTTACATGCCGGGAGGCCAAAAATATTTTTTTTTACTTGTGGACAGACTTTTCTGATTTCAGGAATAAATATTTCTTGCATCACGTACACAGCAGCAGTGTCATGAGTTGTGCAATCCGATAACACTACAATGTTTTTGTGTAAAACTTCTGTTCCATTTGTATAACAGAATACCACAGGGTGAAAAGTGCATTGATCATTATTATAATGAAATGCTTGGGCAGCATCTTGAGCGACATAAGCGTAAGTCGAAAGGATTTATGTGCAGTATAACCCAGGAAATATGGTTTTTGATAACACAAATTCATTCTACATGTAGACAACTGTCTGTGTTGGATATCAACTACTGACAGAGCATGAATGTCTTGCATACATGTTTAAGACGTATTATTTCACATTACTCGAGCAGTTAATTACTGCCAATCACTTGGTTTTTCAGTGATTAATTACATGAGTAATTTATTACTGCTAATTACTTTGTTTTTCAGTGATTAATTAGAGTAATTAATTATTGTAATATTTATTTACTACCAATCACTTGGCTTTGTATCTATTTCTATTACTATCCAGTAATACTTTTTGTAAGGGTTTGTCACGTTATTGGGTTAAAAGCTGCAAAATTAAATCCGCCATTTCGAATTTTGGAAATCTGATAACGGATTCCTAACCAGCTACAAAAAAAAACCCAATACCCATTTTCATGAATATTAATTTTTTTTAATTTGCGTCCGCCATATTAGATCGATCATTTTGAATTTTGAAAATTTGACTGTAGATTCGTAATGAACGTCGTCGGAAACCCCTTATAAATAATTTTCAAGCCGATTGTCTTCTTTAAATGCAAAGCAACCAGCGTTGGCAAATTAAATGGAAAAAATCAAGAAATCACTTTAGGGATTTTTTTATCGAAAAATTTTACTAGTAATAATTGTTCAGAATTGCCCAAAAACACTAAATCCAAAATTTCATGAAAATTAAAAATGTTAAAATTTTCTTCAAAAGCAATTCCCAATCGGTTAATATTATTTGCAGAGGTGGCTGCGCCTAAAGAACAACAACTTTAAACAACTTTGACAGTTCAGGTTTTATTTCAAACAAAATATCACAGCATACTTTCTTCGGCGCAGCTAATAATAAGTATTTACGGACTTTTACGGAAAATTTTAAGATTTTTAATTTTCATGAAATTTTGGATTTGGGGTTTTTGGGCAATTCTGATCAATTATTACTAGTAAAATTTTTCGATAAAAAAATCCCTAAAGTGAATTCTTGATTTTTGCCGTTTATTTTGCCATCGCAGATTGCTTTGCATTTAAAGAAGACAATTGGTTTTTTGGGAGTAAATAGAGCAATGAGTATTCTACGTTTGGGAAAAAAAATTATTTAAATCGGACTAACAATAAAAAAGATATGAGGGTGTTACACTCTTAAGTGAAATACACTGTATATATAAATTGAAAATGTGCCTTGTCAAATATGACATAAAAATGTAAAATTTACATGAAAGATGGGCTGATCTTACACCTCAATGGTGTTATAAATATTAATTAAAACAGGTCCATCATGAAGACTAATTGGTGGATGTTGACACTGGACATTTGACAGTCGTTCTTGTTTAGTCTCCGCCAGGTGTTAGACAGAGTATCGTCTTGTCAGTGTTCTGTTGTCAGTGGTTCGTTAGGAGTGATTGGCTCGCGCCAAGAAGTTTTGATGGCCACTACATGTAAAGGTAACTACTAAGGTTCTTGGTAATCGCTACTGACGAAGGGTAATAACCCAGAAACAATATTGTCTAGCGATCCACCAATTAGTCTTCATGGACATGTTTTAATTAATGTTCACTACACCATTGAGGTGTAAGATTAGTCCATCTTTCATGTATGTATATATGACATTTTGGCTTCCGGATGTTGGTTCGCGTTGCGTGTTGATTCTTTGTTGAACTATCTGTAGCAAAGTAAATATACATGATATACAGTAATCAACGAATGAAGGAGATAATAAAAGAAATAGAAGAAGCAACTGAAGGGATAGAAGAAGCATTGATGATAGGAGGGGATATGAATGGAAGAACAGGAAGCGTGGAAAAGGTGGCGAGTTGGCGAGGAAGAGGAAGGGGCGTGTAGAAAGGAGGTCAAAAGTCGAAATAATAAATGCGGAGGGAAAAATATTGAATGAGTGGTTAGAAGAAGGGAGATGAAGCAGGTTAAATGGAGAGGAATGGTGGGGGGGTCATTGGTCCCAACGGCAGCTCGGTCATAGATTACGTGGTAATAAATGAGGAGATGGAAAAATAGCTAAGGGAATTTAGGGTGGGGGAAATTACAGAATCCGATCACATGCCACTGGAGGTAGTAGTAGGAAAAGGAGTGACGAAAAGAAACAAGGAAGGAAAGATAAGGGAAAAATAAGAGGCTAGAAATGTATGGGGAGAGGTGGAAATGATAAAGTATGCAGAGGAATTAAAAAAGATAGACTGGAAGGAACTATCGATGATAGAAGTGATATTGGAATTAAAGGGGAAGCCGATAACAAAGAAGATGAGAGGAAGAGGAGATTGAAATATATGGTTTGATGAAGAATGCAGAAGAGAGAAAAGGTAGTTAGGAAAAAATTGAGGGGGGCGAAGGAAGGGATACAAAGTTGGGAGGAATACGGAGAGGAGAAGAGAAAACAGAAAACGTTATGGCACAGAAAAAAAGAGAACAACAGGAGAGGGACGTAGAAGATGTAAGTGGACTACAGGGGGCAGGGGATTTGGAGATATTTGAGGAAAAAAGGAAGAGAGGGACGATGGGGGGAGTCGATAGAATTAGAGGAATGGAAAATGCATTATAGAATTTACATGGAGATGATAGGGGGAACAGATGATGGGGAGAAAACGAGAGAAATAGACAAGGGATAAGGGAAAGAGAAGAATTTACATGGGAAGGTAGGAATAAGATAAAGAGGGGGAAGGCACCAGGAGAAGATGGAGTAGATAGCAACGGATAGTTATATGCGCCATAAGAAGTGCGGAGGAGTCTACTGGGAGGGATAAATGAGGTATGGATGGATAGAAGATAAATACCAGAAGGATGGAAAAGAGGGTGGTGGTTCCAACATGGAAAAGATGAAACAAGGCAGAGGTCAGGAATTATAGGGGGATAACGCTAATGGATGATGTATATAAGATATACGCGGGGATGATGGCAGAAAGACTTGGCGAGGAAGCAGAGAGAATGGGGATTTTACCAGAAGGGCAGGCGGGGTTTAGGAAGGACACGGTAATAAGGGATAATATATACATTTATACTTTTTATATTTATTTATTGACACGTTTATATAACATACATACGTATACATACAGATTTTCTTATCATCTGTGGAAGTGGATTGAGTGGGAGGAGAGATTGGGGAAGATGGTGTTAAAGGAAGGTGATGAGAGAAAAAAGAAAAACAGAATTATATGTTATACCGATGTGAGATAGGAATGTTGAAATAAAATAAACTTGATGAAATAAGAAATATTTTATTTTAATATACGTAGTTTAAATTAACATGGAACTAACCGAAATAAAATACATGTTGGCGTTATATGTTAAGTGCTATGGTAAATAGATTTATTAATTCTTTTAAAAAGTTCATTGTCAACACGAAAGTTATCACATGACTTATTTTTTAATAATTGCTTTGTGTGTAAAATTCCTTACAAAGTATAAGTTGAAAGTTTATTTCGAATTTTCGTTTTGTTTAGATTTACTTGTGAAAATATCGTCTCCGCAGTGGCGCTCGAATGGGGTAAAGTGAAAATATAATACACGAATTTACATAATTTAGGAAACAAAGGTGTATCGTCGCTTGTTTTCATTTCGGATATTTTTTCCAAAAATTACTTATATTCATTTCAACTAGATCACGAATATCAACATTTTGTTTAATTAAATTTGGGAATTCAACTGCTAGAGGAGCAATAGAATTATCTTTTTTAGACAAAACTTGAAATGGTGAGATTATTTTTATCTTTTTTAAAATCTGCATAGAGGAATCTTTTGGATTAATTCATAATTACGAATATCATTTTTTCAAAATACTGATATGAAATCAATATAGGTCGTGGCCGTTAAAATTCAAAGGTAATGTCGTTATTTTGGTCAGTTTTGACAGATTTTTAAATACATTTTTATTCCTATTTTGACAAAGATTACAGAATTAATTAAAGATAAACTTGTTCACAATTTTCTTGCAGTCACTTCATCGCGAATATTTTAGAGAAATTTTCACAAATGTTCCATTTGGTTCTCTCGTGTCAAACATTTTCAAATAATTTTACTGTACAAACAACCATTACTACGGCAAAAGCAAAGATTAGTAAATTTAATTTGAATTGAAGAAAAATTCAAATCTTACAAATTATATATAAGTATTTATAGTATAATGAATACTGAACGACACGCGGCCGATACGCAAATAATAGACGCGATTGGTAGTAAAATCTCGGCTTCGCCTCGATTTTACAATCTTCAATCTTGTCTGCTATTTGCTGCATGTCGACCTTATGATGTTAATAACTACAATTTATTCTAAGAAATACCTACTTTAATTATCCAACACACACAATTATTCGATATTTTCGCGATTATTATACCTAATATTTTATCACTATCACTTAACTATTTGTGCAGTAATTTTGCGCTATTATTCCAACGATGATCACTATTCGAATGAGGAAATTTGTGATCCCGGTTATATTATATAGGAAATTATAATAATTGTGGTAAATTACCCTCCTATGGCAACGTAAAAATTCCACCTTCTAATGAACTCGATGATTTTTTGATAATTGAACTGTTTTGGCAGGAAACGTATATGGATAAAACATAATTGTTTCGATTCACTAAATGCAAAATGCATTAAAACCTATCGAATGTTTGGGTTTGCAATTATGAGCATTGTCGTAAAATTTGAGTAATTTAAAGTAAGTGCATACTTTTACAAAAAATTATTTATTTCCCTATTAGAGAACATTGAACACGTTTTCCGCAAAAGTAAATGATACGATACTTTATCCATTGTCTACTATAGGCCACATCATGAGAAAAAAACTATAATAGTCAAAACTAACCAATTACATGTAATAAAGTAAAATATCTACAAACATTTTTGAAATATTTTTATATTAACCAAGGAAAAATCCCTAGATTTAACAAAATTTTGTAAAAAAATCTCTTGCAAATTCCAAGCCTAGATTCGGGATAAATCCCTAGAGATGGCAACCCTGCTTCGAAGTGAAAAATTGTTGACGTGCCCTTTTGTTTTGACTCCCGGTGGTATCGAGAGTGTAATTTGTATTGCCGGGAAGTTAATTTCGGAAATATTTTCCGGTTTAAAAGGAGCCAAAATCTACGACGAAATCTTTCGTCGTGGCTTTCATCAGAGTATGCCCCGAATATATTAGTGTATGACCCGCCGCCAGATATTTTTGCGACATTGCTGATATTTGGAGAGAATTCTGAGTTGGTAGCCGTTGAAATCTTGCGTGAAGCATATTCGACGTCTGGAAAGGCCGAGCGTCACGGAAAGAAGTTGGACGCCGTCGTCTGTCCGGGAAAATTCTACGAGGGACTGAAAAGCCGCCGCCTAGTTCCGTGGACGTGGACGCCTCGTGAATATTGGACTACGGTGTCGTGAGTTGATTTTAAATGTTTACGTTTGCGCGAATTAACAATTGTTTTCCTCTCGCCAATTTTATCATACGTAATAACTAAATCGAACAACGTTTAATAGTTTCCTGCCTCGCAATCGGCTATTCATCAGCCAACGCCCGGTATTTTCGTCGTATGTCACATTTAGGTTTTCATGCGTTTTTTTGTTTTGTAACGAAGAATAACTCTCAATTGTTATTCATATTGTTTACGACGTAGTAATAAGAGTGCATGCGAGAAACAATTTCCCCATACTCACACGCGGAGGTCGAATATTTTTTTCTCATTTAGTATTTTATTTTTCATTTAGCAGTAATTTATCGATGATCACTGAGCCGTGGTCGGACATATAATTGAGGGGAGAAATTGTAGACTCTGCGCGCGCGTCACTTATCTAGTTGCCGATACGGCAGGCGAAGTATTTACCAGCTGGTCAATAAAACAAGCCTCACGCAAAACAGTTATGTTTTCATATTTTCTATATATATTTTCTGTGTACAGATCTGTGGTAAACAGATAATATTATGTATATATATATATATATTTTTGTAGTATATTGCTTGGGTAAATATATGTATTCAATTTGATGGTCGCCGGTAATTTAGTTATATTATTTCTCTCTTTTTTTCCTTCTCCCGCGTTTGGAATTCTCCATCGAGTTTATGGTACAGTTTGGCATTAAGTGGAGCTCCTTAAGCATCATAGATAAATATTGTGTGACCATATGTCTGGAGGGCTCACTACCTCCAGTTTGTTTCAAATAGTGAGCGCCCCCCTAAAACAACCCCCCCCCCCATTATATGATATGATATGAAGCTTCCTGGGCTGACATTAAATTGTTATTCAAAAAAACGTTTGTAATTGTTCTAAATTTATCTTCAATCCCATTATTTCCGTTATCTATGTCAGATGCTGCATCTCTCAATAATTTGGACAATCCTGCATCTACTTTACTAACATAATTTATAATATATGATGCCAAACCATATTTCTATTTCTAAACTGTTACGTTTCAAGAACATGCTCGTTCTTTGTAATGATATTCGTAAGGCAGATATGTATTGCTCTTCTCTTATGTTTAATTTAGTTAGGATATCCTCAAAACTTATTAATTCTTGTTTTTTTTTACCAAGTAATTCATCAGTGTACTAATTTCGAGCAAGTTCTTCTTAGTAACTTCGTCTTTTTCACTCAATGGTTCAAATATCATAGTTCTAGGCATTACAGGAATGGGATAGTTAAATCTGCATTTAGTTTTCTTCTTTTTGCCCTTATAACAAGTGTTAGTGTGTTGGTGTCTTTGCACCATCATGTCCCCATCATTTTCGTCATACTTACAAGAGGTGAACCTATCTATAAATTGAACGCATTGCTTCACACTTTCCGGTTTAGAAATATCGTAGACAGGGGATCTTTTAACCACAGAAAAATATGCTCATGTGGCGAACCTCTCATTTGGAATTCTATCCTTGCGTAACTATCTTCAACTAAATATTCTCCAAATAAACCACCTGCTTGTTTCAAATATCTTAAATTTATTGGCCTTGCAATCAAAGTATCGAGAGCAAGTTACTGGATCATTTCTAATCAATTCGGTTTTTTCATTATCGTCTAAATGTAAAGCCGCTTCCAACGAAATATTTACTATTTTTACTTTTTTCTTATTCACCTTATTCATTTCTCTTTATCTTTCTTTATTCATACTAATTTTTTCCATGCGTGTTTTCAATAATTTTTTTTGCGCCATATGACATCTTCTTACCCATCTTTAACCTTACTCTAGTACAGTATTGAAATAAAACTAGATTTGAACTACTAATAACAGAAATACTCCAATTCACAACAAATATTGTTAGCAAATCCAAATCCATAGTATTCTAAAAATATTTAATTATAAAACACCAAATGCAGAGATCGCGGGCAACGACGGCCACGACGGTCGTGTGTGGTGAAAATGGCGGCAAGTGAACGTACATTGTGTACAGCGTGTCTAAAAACCGCAAATAAAGCCGACTGCCTATCCAAATATATACAGTGCGGGTCAAGACTATGTAATAACTGCCTACATGTAGAGTGCAGTGATTTTAAACAGAAATAAAATGACTACAAACAAATCCAAATGTAAACTGGCACTGCAATAAATGCGTAAGTAGCCTTAAATCAGCTAAAAATGACGATATCAAGAACATAATTGAACAACTCAATCTTATTACTGACTGTGTAAAAAACCTCCAAGATTCGGTAACTCAACAAAACTTAAAAATTACTGAACAAAACAACATTATATGTAACCTACAAATAGACGAGACACAAACCAATTCAAAGAGCGGGAAAATAGCGGAGCTACAAGCCCAAAATTCCAGAACCCGTCCTAATACAAGATTGCAGACAAAAACCGATAACGACGTGAAAAAATCTCCAAGTAGAGGGCAACATCCATCAATAAAAAGTCAATCAACGTCAAAGGTCAATGCAATTTCGAAGATTATCAATGATATTGAAAGAAAACCTTCTCACGATGTAAAAACTGCATACACGGACAAAAACGAAAAAAGCAAAATAAACGATATTACTGAATCAATGGATACGGGTACTTATGCCGACGTTTTAAAATGCAAAGAAAACGATCACATTAAACGTAATATCGGCCCAAAATTAAATAAAACTATTAATGGCTGCAATATAAATTCCACGCTTCAGGCGGTCGAAGGTCGTCGCTGGGCATTTGTGTCTCGGCTACACCATCAAACAACTCAAGAACAAGTCATTGAATATCTGAAAGCACAACAAATTAAAGTTTCTCAATGCACAAGATTAAATATAAAATCCACCGAAATAGCAGCCTTCAAAGTCGCTGTACCAAACTCGGACGCCGAAAAAGTATTTTCTGCGAACACATGGCCTGTAAATACCATTGTCAGAAATTTTAATTCAAAAAATCACGTAAAGTCACAAAATTTTCAAACAAAACTACTGGAAAGTCAACAGACATAACAGGACAAACACACTTCATTGAGGTTATGCACCAAAACATACAATGCCTGCGAAGCAAATGTCCTTGAAGAAAACACCCGAAATACTGGTGTTAACTGAACACTGGCAGAAAGAGGAAGAGATACTGTCCTCTACTCTTACAGGATATAATCTCGCTTCATATTATAGCAGATCGACCAAAAAGAATGGCGGATCGTGTATATTTCTAACAAATGGTCTTGAACATAAGGAACTGCCTTACTTGAAGAACAAAAGTATTGAAAGTGAATTGGAATGCAGCGCAGTATCACTGTGTAAATTCAAAATCATCATCATTTCAATGTATCGACCACCCAATGGCAATATATACCTATTTTTCATGACACTAGAGTCGATTATGGAGCTAGTGCAGGATAAATTAAACACGCATAAAATCGTAATTTGCGGTGATTTTAACATCAATCTCAATAACTGCGACCAAACCTCTAGCACATTCAAAGATCTACTCAACAGCTTCAATTTAGAATACACTATTAAAACTCCAACTCGAATAACGGCAACGTCAGCAACATTGATTGATAATATATTAACGAATACTCTTAATTACACAGCGATAGTTGTAGACACAATGATATCAGATCACACTGCTCAGGTAGTAAAACTACCAGTAAATGCAACTGCGAAACCATTACATAGGAACACAAAAAAACGAGTTTTTACACAAAGCAATATACAAATATTCCGGAAAGAACTGGAATTGGAAAATTGGAGTGAAGTTTTTAAACAAGATAATTGTGACTTGGCATATAGAAGTTTTGGTAAAATATTACATTTATATTTGGAAAAACACTTCCCAAAAAAACACATACGAACAACCACGTCAAACAGCTATAAATGGATCACCAAAGGAATCAAAATATCCAGCTATAATAAGAAACGAATATATAAGAATATGCTAGAAGGACTTGTGACCAGAGAATTTTACAACAGATACAACAACATCTTAAAGACAATTGTCTCAGAGGCCAAACGATTATCTTTCATGACTAGAATTCAAATTTCATCGAATAAAACAAAAGAATCATTGAAGATAATAAATGAATTCAACAAAAAACCTGGAAATAAATTTACTATTAATAATTTACAAAATAAGACAGAAGATGCTACCCAAACTGCCAATAGAATAAACAATTATTTCATTAATGTATGCGAACAGAGTTCAACAAACAACTACTCACATGAAGATTTTAAAATACAAAATCATCCAACATGCCTCTATCTAAGTCCGACTACTCCATTGGAAATAAAACAAACAATTATGAACTTAAAAAACACTGCTAGTGTAGGACACGACGAAATTCACACGAAATTGCTAAAAGAAAAATCACATTGCATTAGCGCACCGTTATCTCACATAATGAATTTATGTTTCGAGACCGGCACTTTTCCGGAATTAATGAAGAACACAATTGTAAAACCTATGTACAAAAAAGGCTATAAAACAGATCTCAACAACTACAGACCTATAGCTTTGCTATCGAACGTGTCAAAAATATTTGAAAAAATCATCTTCAAGAGGCTGTACGACTTTTTCGACAAGTACAAAATCATATCTAGCAACCAAAACGCATATTGCAGAAACAAAAATACCGAAAGAGCAATATATCAACTAATGATACAAATATTAGACGCAGTAAACAACCGAAAAACAACAGCCGGCACGTTTTTAGATTTATCTAAAGCATTTGACAGTATGAACTATGGTGTGCTGTTTACAAAATTGGAGTTGTACGGAATCTAAAGCTGATTATATCGTACCTAACGCAACGTCATCAAGCGGTATATGTAGAAAATGAGGAGGGCTGCGAATTTAAGTCTCAATGGAGTGAGGTAAAAAGAGGCGTACCACAGGGTTCGATACTGGGTCCACTCTTATTCGTCATATATATAAATGACTTACCAAGATGTGTTACTTATCCCATCATCCTATATGCGGATGACACCTCCATAATAAGTAGTGCGGAAAATACGGAGCAACTGAAGAACGAAATAGCAACTGCTCTTGAAAATGTACATAAATGGTTCAAATGTAACAAGCTGGATCTCAATATAAACAAGACCGAAATTATTTCATTCTCAGCAAACAACAAGGACAGAGACATTCAAATCAACTTTCAAAATACGATGCTTACTTCAAACAGCAGCACTAAATTTCTGGGCATCTTCATTGACAACAAATTAAATTGGAAACAGCACATCTTAAATCACCAAAAATCAGCAGATTCTCATACGTGCTACGAAATCTACGTAAATGTACGGACCTTGGATGCACTTTGTCCGCATATTATGGATATGTTTATTCGATACTCCGCTACGGTATAATTTTCTGGGGCAATTCGCCAGATGCCCACAAAATATTCATTCTCCAAAAGAGATGTATGCGAGCGATGTTTCAATTAAAAAATACAGATTCGTGTAAACCATTCTTTGCAGCTAATAGAATACTTACCCTGGCCAGCATCTATATAATTGAATGTGCAGTGTTTGTAAAAAAATATTATTATTTCTTTGAAGATAGTGAAACACAACATCAATATTACACACGTTATAAAGACCTTTTAAATATTGGTGACACAAAACTAGCCTGGATACAAAAAAGTGTTTACTCCTCTCTCAAATCAATATATAACCATATTCCAAATGAGATAAAGAGAGGAAACAATCACACATTCAAAGCAAGTCTCCAAGCTTTATTACTCCCCCTGTGTATATACAGAATTGAAGACTTTTTAGTATTAAATTTTAATGTAGAAACTGACAAACATTGTGTTCGTGTATTTGTTATATGTACTGTCTTTTTTTATATAATATTATGTTAATGTGATTACCTATTATATGTTAAATGAAATGTGACATGTTCAACACTTTGTAAGTCTAACTGAACAAATATATTTATTATATTTATTATTGACACCACCAGATTTGAGATACCGACCGACAAAAGCCGCAAATGTAAAATATCGAGATCGTCTGCTGGTTAATTGTCACTCGGGGAGTCGATTTATTACACAAAACACTTGACACGTAATTATTTCAATAGTGTCAATAGTATAATAATGTTGGGAATTTGTTGGAAGATAATCGCATATTATTCGTATATCTGAATGTGAATAATATGCACGAATATCTGAATGTGGGTTAATGCGTTTAGTTTTTATACAAATATGTTGTACATTACCATTCGTCGATTTGTGTGAAGGCGTTTTCAATAAATTCCATGATTGGTTGAAAATATATGATACATCCCCCCGAAATTTTAGAAATGTTCGTAAACATCTAGTAATATGTAAATTTTATCTTTGTAGCGGTAAAAACGGTAAATTTTATTGTATGGGTTCCCGTTGTTGCCGTTATTTATGGTAATTTATGATATTTTAGAAAAAGACGATTCATTTGCAATTAGTGGACACGCTAGATTATATTTTTGTGTGATTTTGGGATGTCTATGGGAAGATCATATGCCCCGTCCGATTGGTATAAGTTCGAACACTTTAATACTTTTACTTCGAAATTTTATCTGCACATGCATTTAATGTTGTTCATCCTCAAACTGAAATGAAATAATTTGCATAATATTTTTAACGTATAGTAGCGAAATCAGTATAGTGTTAAACGCGAGACGTAGTAGTTATACAGTAGGTGATAAATAGGTAAGTCGATGATTGGGAGCGATAAAGATTCCAGTTAATTATTTACAGTTAATGAATGGTAAATATTCCAGTTAATTTATAATAAAGAAGTGTTTTTATTATTTATTTGCTGTTAAAGTTAGTTTGGGTTGGGTGGGTTGGTTATTATTATGGAGTAAAATATTATTGCAATCGTATAGTCGTGTTTGGTGTTGCCATGAAGGTAATAATATATTATTCCTGTGAATCTGTTGCGCGTAAATAAGAAATATTAGCACAAGTAAAAATTAGGTATCATTGATAACGTAGAGATCGTTATGACATTTACAAATATGAATAAATTTAAGTTTGTAAATATTCTAATAGATATTTCTCATAAGTACAGACGTATGCCGCTTCGACTGAAGGGTGAAATCCTGTATCATAAAAGTATAAAACCGTCGAAGAGCACGTAACCAAATGTTAACTCTAACCGCATCCACATTGAATTTTTCTACCTGCAAAGGACCGAATAACACAGTTTGCACTTTAAAACTACCTACTTGCGGAAATTATTCGTAAGTGTGGCGTTTACAATAACGTTTTATATTAGAAAACATTGCAATAGTTTGAAAAGTCATAGCTCATTGATGAAGTAAAATTACAAATATTTTTAAATATTTTTTAGAAATCAAACGAACATTCACAATGTAATCCGATGATGAAGTTGTAGTGCCCTTTCGAAGACATAGGCGGTGCATATTATCGTAGCTGCGTGGTTTATTTCAAGATTCAAATAGTATCATACGTTAATTCACTCCCTTACGATTGAATAAATAAATTAGCATCCAAGGCGTGAGATTAGTTTTAATTCGAAAATATTAGTTATTTAGACTAGATGATGGTACGAAATAAAAAAATATATTATCTACCCCCTAACATAGGCCAGATTATAAATTCATATAGGTGACAAAGAAACGGACGACGCATATTTCGAGGTTATCCACTAATCGCTAAAAATAAGTTTCATACAGTTTCATATTAAGTGGTAGTTTTAAAATATTTGGACGACCCGTGTAAATGATAAATTCGTAGATTGTATTTTTGTATATTCTAAAAAGCTCAACCCAATGATTTTACTTAACAATTAAGGGCACTGCAATAATACGAATATCGTATTTTGGGCATGGCAAATATAAAGCGCGATAACTGGAAGATTGATTTCCAGTTTAGAATTTTGTTTCGACCAGTTAAAGTAAAGTTAAAATGCAATCAATAAAAAGTGATGTACAACAAATTACCAATTGATTATTTATGGCACTATTATCGAGCAATTTAAGATGTGCTCTACAAGAATTTGTTTATAAATTTCTACAATGGGGAGTGTAGTATTTACCAGACAACTACATAATTATTTTGAACACTGTCTAACAAATGGAAACCAATAGTCTGATTATGACTCTAACTAATGCCACATTTGATTTGGCCATTAAATTAGAAATTCCAAATTTATGTAATATATGCATTTATGTTCAGGATCACCGATTAGTCGAATTGTATTGGAATATTTAAATAACTTGTTTCAATTATGAACTTAGATATCGCTCAGGAATACTAATGATAATGAATGGTGTGGGATATTTTTGGAGTAGAAAGTAGATATATGAAATATTGATATTATATACATGGTGAACTGGTTAAACTATAGCTCATTTACTTATACTTATAGGACTCAGCAAATCTATTATATGAAAACGTAGAAGTTTATTGCTTCCCCCCACTCCACATTAGCTCTGGCGGTGAGGTTGTTTGCGGAAAGAGTCTTTCATTGTTATTACTTCGCTAGAGGCGCTGCGGGATTTAGGGCAGGGAGGGGCACAAGGGACAACTTGTATGTGTTGAACTTTATAATAGAGAGGGAATTGACAAAGAAGGGGGGCAAGGTGTACGCACTGTTCGTAGACCTGAAGGCGGCGTTTGACCGAGTGGACAGAAGGATACTGATAAGGACATTGGAAAAGGTGGGGATATCGAAGGGAATAGTGAACAGGGTGGAACAGATTTATGAAGAGACGCGATGCATGGTGAGAGTAGGGAATGAGCTGTCGGAGGAATTCAGGACGTCAAGGGGATTGAGACAGGGGTGCCCATTGAGTCCGAAATTATTCAACATTTACATATCGCAGCTGGAGGAAACGCTAAGAAGAGGACAGGATGGGGGAGTCAAACTGGGAAATGAGAAGATATGGTCACTGGCATTCGCGGATGATGTGGTCATCCTGGCAGAGACGGAGAAAGGGATGCAGGAGATGAAAAAGAGATTGGAGGGGTTCTTAGATAGAAGAGGGCTAGAGTTGAACACAGGAAAAACAAAGTTAATGGTGTTCAGGAAAGGAGGGAGGCGGAAGGAAGTACAGATGACATGGAAAGGGGAAGAAATTGAGCAGGTGAGGGAATGGGCATATTTGGGGTATGTGCTGAGGGAAAATAATTCGTGTGAGGGGCACATAAAGCATGTAAGCAAAAAATCTAAGAAAGCGGAGGAAGGTCTGAAAAGCATGGTATGGGGAAAGAGAAAGGGCAAATTCGAGGAAACGATGCGAATATGGGATGTGTGTGCCAGGAGCATCATGATGTATGGGGTTGAGATATGGGGAGTTAGAGAACAGAAAAGAGTGGAGAGAGTGCAAGTAGGGCAGATAAAAAGAGCTTTGCAGTTAGAAAGGTCAACACCAGACTATGTGGTGAGGCAGGAGACTGGGAGAGAGAAGGTGGCGATCGAGGCGGGGAAGAGGGCAATAAGATACGAGATGTTAGTGAAAGGAGGCAGGGAGGATAGTTTGGGGAAAAGGGTAGTGGAGGAAATGGAGAGGAGAGAGAGGAGGGGAAGAGATCTATCAGATTGGGAGTTAGCAAGGATAAGATTATATGAGAAGGCGGCGATGACGGTGGGGGAGGCAGAAGAGAGGAGAAGGGAGGGGAGGTGGGTGGAGAGAGAGTTGGAGAAATGGAAACAAAGGGATTCACAGGAGAGAGAGGAGAAGATAAGAAGGGCAAGATATAATGAAAAATATAAAGAATTACAAGTAAAAGGAAGGACGCCAAAGTATTTAGGAGGAGGCAAGACAGCGGAAGAAGAGAAGACGATTGCCAGGTATAGATGTGGAAACGAGGAGAGGGCAAACAAATATTGGATGGGGGAGGTGTACAGGAGGTGCGAAGTATGTGGAAAAGAATGGGACGAGTGGAAACATTGGTGGGAAGAATGCGAAGAAATGGAGTGGGGACAGGAGGAAGAGAGGAAGGGCAAAGATTGGAGATGGATGTTGGGAGAGGAAGGAACAGGAGTAGAGCTATTAAGAAAGTTGAAGGAAAAGAGAGAAGAGGGTAGGAAAAGGAGGGGGAGGGAAAGGGTTTAAAGTTTGTTATGTTGCAGGCAAGGGAGGAGGCAGAAGGCATAGAAAGGCTGGGGAAGATAGGAGCGAGAAAGAGAGGGGGAGGAGGAGAACAGATCAGGAGGGAGATTTGGAATGAAATGTAACGAGAGATATTGTCAGAGTATGCCAAATAAAGGTTGTTTTTTTTTTTTTTTTTTACTTCGCTAGAGCAAAATATTAGTCTCTATCTACTCTATAACTCTTTTATGTTTTATTTAAATGTATGTTTAATGAAGTATTTAGAAAATCCATCTCAATAGATATACGCGTACCTAGTGCGGTACACATCATTTTAAGGCACTAAATTATTAATCCGTTATTCCACAGAAATAAATTGTAAAAAGTAACAATGTAGGTAACTTTAAAATCAATGTTTTCACACGTTGTTAGAAAAACGACATTACACTGTGAAAACATTTTAAAAACCGGTTAATAGATTTATGAAGGTAACAACTATATTGACTCCACGATTGTACAATAATAACGTGCGTTCAAGAAAACTTCTAATTTAGGAGGCCTCTGAAATTCAATTGGTGTTTAAAGCTACTTTAACCACAACCAAAAGAAGGTACAATAATGACAGTGTTGACAGATGAGATTCTAACCTTAAAACACATTATATATTCTTCATGGAAATCTGTAAAGCTGCCAGGAATGGAAACACAATCAACTTTTTGCCCTATTCGAAAATAGCATTCCAATAATTTTACTTTCTGCTCTGTTGTGTCCATTTTTAATTAGCAAAGCAGTTTTCACTTTTGATGTATTGTTAAAATTAAATTGACATTTTGGTTGTGGCTAAAGTACCTTTAAGCATCAATTGAATTTCAGAGCCCTCCTAAATCTTGAACCCACGTTATTATCGCCAGGTTGCAAAAATCTGACTGACTGATTTATTAAATGAAGCGTCGAATGATTACATTGTCATTGATACAATCGTTCACACTCTAGGCGTTTATTGACTTTATAGTTGCAAGTAATTAATTTGTAACAATAAAACTACTAATTTTTTGAAAGAATTTCTCAAACAAAAGTTGTTTAAAATGTCGAAATGTTTAACTTTTGTAAGAAACATTTTTTCAATAACATGTACCGTTTCCGAGATGTGGAAAAATGTGATAAAAGTAAACCATCACTTCCGGTTGAGATATTGCATTTAAAATAGGACGTTTTCTTTCTCGCTATATACAAATCTTAAGTTTAAAGTTTCATAGCGTTAGCTTCAATAGTTTAGGCGCTAGAGCGCGCAAAGCCACACACACAGCCACACTCACAAACACACAGTAACACACACTGACGTCATTCCGAAAATAGTCATAAACGATTCAGGGGACCTCAAAACGCGTATATCCGTTGAAATTTCGAGGTCGAATTTTTTTGTGATTCCTATTCTTACTTATACATAAAGTATAAGAAAGTAAAAAATTTGCAGTGGTCCGCACTGAACTTTCTTATACTCAGTTATACTACATTTTTCGAAAAAAACTTTTCAAATGAAAGTTGTTTACAATATCAATATCTATAATTTATGTAAGAATTATTTTTTCCATAACGTGTACCGTTTTCGAGATATAGAAAATGGTGATTAGAGTAAACCATCACTTCCGGTTGAGAGCTTGCGTTCAAAATAGGACGTTTTCCTCCTTGCTGCATACAAATGTTAAGTTTAAAGTTTCAGAGCTCTAGCTATAATCGTTTGGACGCTAGAGCGAGCACCGACACACACACAGACGTCATTCCAAAAATAGTCAGAAACGATTCAGGGGACCTCAAAACGTGTATATCCGTTGAAATCTCGAGTTTGAAATTTTTAATGATTCCTATACTTACTTATACATAAAGTATAAGAAAGTAAAAAATCGGCGGTGGTCCGCACGAAACTTTCTTATACTCAGTTATACTACGTTTTTCGAAAAAACTTTTCAAATGAAAGTTGTTTAAAATATCAATATCTAATTTATGTAAGAATATTTTTTTCCGTAACGTGTACCGTTTTCGAGATATGGAAAAGGGTGATAAGAGTAAACCATCACTTCTGGTTGAGAGATTGCGTTCAAAATAGGACGTTTTCCTCCTTGCTACATACAAATCTAGCTTTAATCGTAGAGCGCGCACAGACACACACACACAGACACACAGCCAGACACACAGATAGACACACAGACGTCATTCCAAAATAGTCAGGATCGATTCAGGGGACCTCAAAACGTGTATATCCGTTGAAATCTCCAGTTCGAAAATTTTCATGATTCCTATACTTATACATAATGTATAAGAAAGTAAAAAAGAACATAGTGCAGGTAAATGTAAATACTAATGGCAATGCTTAGGGTTGCAATGTGCGTCAATCGAGGGCAACAAACATTCTGGCCAAATACCGAAAAGTCGATTCAGAAAAGAATTACTCCGACGTCGAAGAACATTCAACACACACACATTCCATGTGATACTTTGACGAACTTCCATAAATGGACACAGGGTTGTCAACAGCAACATTGAAACATCACGATACGAGTGAAACAGCTGATGACCACCGCACATCAATTCATTCGTAGCGGGGGATGTCGAAGTAGGAAGGGTTTCTTAAATATCAGTGCACGCCTGAAATCGATCATTATTCGAGTAGTCCACAGCTCCAAAGGTGGAAAGTCCAAGACAACATCCGAAAGGATACAGGTTTAATTTGTTTATTTCATTCAAGTGGTAAGTTTAATTTTGTTTTATTATTGGGATTTGATTAAAAATTTTTCTTGATGTTATTTCGTCGCTGAGAGAATATCGTTGTATTTCGCTCGATAGAAATAATTATTTAAAATAATTCGCCGCAGGGAGAATATCGTTGTATTTCTCTCGAATAGGATTTAATTTAACAGAATTAATATAATTTACCGCTGAGAGAATAGCGTTGTATTTCTCTCATTAGGAAGTGGGTAAGATATATTTTTCAGACGAGACACCCCCGTCTTTTAAGCCGCAGTGTCGAACCGCACAAAGAGGACATTGTCGATATCGGCCGGAAACGAGTACCATCTCACGGACAACGCAGGAAGCAGCGACAAACACGAAGCAAGAACCTGTAGTATTTTTCTAAAACAACATTTTATACAGAGAGAATAAAAATTAACTTTGACTACCAGAACGGATTCTTTTATTTTCGGTCCTGAACTAGACTAGATCGAGATAAACAAAGGTGAACTGGGTTGCCTAAGGTGAAGGAGATCTAATTGTTAATGTCGGAAATTTTCATTGTTGAAAACTAGCCCTGAGATCAGAAATAAAAATCAAAATATAATAATAAAATTTCTCGACCATTATTTTGTGAGCGCGTACACACACACACACACACGCGCGCGCGCACAGACCTCATTCCAAAAATAGTCAGGATCGATTCAGGGGACCTCAAAACGCGTATATCTGTTTTTCATGATTCCTATACTTATACATAAAGTAAAATAATCTGCAGTGGTCCACACTGAACTTTCTTATACATTTTTCGAAAAAACTTTTCAAATAAAAATTGTTTAAAATTTCAATATCTTTAACTTATATAAGAATATTTTTTTGATAAATCGTACCATTTTCGAGATACGGAAAAAGGTGATAAGAGTAAACCTTCACTTCCGGTTGAGCTATTGTTCTCAAAATAGGACGTTTTCTTTTCAGCTATATGCAAATCTTAAGTTTAAAGTTTCACAGCTATAGCCATAATGGTTTGGACGCTACAGCGCGCACAGACACACTGACACACACACACACGCACACGCAGACATCATGCCGAAAATAGCCAGAAACGATTCAGGGGACCTCAAAACGTGTATATCCGTTGAAATCTCGAGTTCGAAAATTTTCATGATTCCTATACTTTCTTATACATAAAGTATAAGAAAGTAATAAGTAAGTAAAAAGGGGGAAAATTACAGCACATCTGCAAAAGCAATTTAAATTTATCAAGTTTTGACTTTTTTGGTGTTTTTTGTTTCGTTGCAAATTTTATTATAAAATCTTAATATAAATTAATCTCCTTAATGATTCTTTTGTTATACTGTGTTTCTATTTCAAAAATGGGGATTGTCGGTGTTAATAGAGTGATTGTTTTCTTTAGCGTGTTTGGAAAGGGCTGTGGGCATCTCCGTTTCGAGATGTTGTGCTGTATTTATGCGAGTACATTCTTTTGTGTAACTCAGTCATACGTATGTTCCATTACAATCATTACATGTTATTTTGTAAATTGTGTGTCTGGTTTGTTTTGCGGAATTTTTTATTTCAATTTTGAAAAGTACTTTTTGTTGTTGTTAGTATGTTGTTTATGCGCCAGGTTAATTTTATAATCCGCGAGAGTTTTTAAATTTTTCAGACAAATTAGGAACATATTTCATAGATATAAATTTGTCTTTTTCTATTATGTTACTCTTCTCTTGATTTATTGTTTTACTGTTGTTATTTTGGATATTGATTGATGTGTGTTTCTTTATTCATTTATTGATGTCTATGTTTATGAACCATTCGGGGTAATTATTTTGCTGTAAGATTCCCTTTATTGTAATTAAGTTATTGTTAACGGAACTCTTGTTGAAAAAGGTACAGCATCTGCCCACTAAGTTGTTTATGGTGCTTACTTTGTAAGAACTGGGGGCACGTGACAGGTAATTTAGATACGTATCTGCTAAAGTGTGTTGGCTTCGTATAGCAGTCCGTATAGATATCCCCGTTGTTATGTATGATTTTAAGATTCAATAAGTTTATTGATTTATTGTTTTCGTTTTCTACGGTGAACTGTAATTTTTCATGGAATTTGTTAAACTCGTTTAAGATGGCGTTTTCTTTGTTTTTTTTGGGCTGGCTACTAGACAATCATCAACATTTGATCGTGTTTTTATTAAGTTTATTTAGTACACATATTTCAGGGTCTTCCATTACCAAATTAGCTATAGTAGCAGATATGGGAGACCCCATCGCTGTTCCGTATTTTTGAATATAAGATTTTTCATTGAACCGGAAATATGTGGACTTAAGGCAGGAAATAGTTGCCTCAATAAAGCAATCCTTACGTAGTGGGGTGTGCATTTTGAGATCTTTGTTCTTTTAAAAAAAATGTTGGCAGCCAGGTCGACGGGGATGTCAGTATACAATGAAACAACGTCTAGACTAATGAGCTGGTGGTCTTTGGGTAGTTTTGGTGGTTTTATAAATTTTAGAAAATCCCAGGAGTCTTCGTGTGGTATACTGTTTTTCCGGGGATTTAGCTTATCGAATTAGCCAGGAATTCAGCAACATTATGTGTCGGATTCTATATGTTGCTAATTATTGTTCTCAGGGGATTATCTTGTTTGTGTAATTTGGGTAATCCATACAGTTTTGGTGGTTGAGCATTGTTTGTTTTTAACTTGAAAGCTAATTTTTTGGCAATTAGGTTGTCTTTGTGCAATTTTGAAAATAAACGAATAAAGAATCATCAATAAATATCCAAAATAACAACAATAAAACAATAAAGCAAGAGAATAGTAACATAATAGAAAAATATCAATCAATCCATGAATTATATTCATAATTTGTCTGAAAAAAATCAAGAAATTTTCGCGGATCTGGGGCCAACAATATACCAACAACAAAAAAAGTATTTTACAAAATTAAAATAAAAAATTCCGCAAAACAAAACCACACACAATTTACAAAATAATATGTAATTACTGTAATGGAACATACGTAGGACAGACTGAACAATACTTACATAAACGAATGTACTCGCATACATACAGCGCAACATCTCGAAACAGAGATGCCACAGCCCTTTTCAAACACGCTGAAGGAAACAAACAATCTTTTAAAACCGACAATCCCAAAATTTTGGAAATAGAAAGATAGTATAACGAAAGAATCATTAAGAACATAATCCGCATTAATAAATATCACAATCATATCAATTATAAAACTGACCCACAAAACAAAAAACCAAAAATATCAAGAAATGTCAAAACCTGGTAAATTTAAATTGCTTTTGTAAATGTGCTGTTATTTTCCCCTTTTTGATTGTTGGTTTCGTATGCCATTTTTGTTATAAATAGTAATGAGACTAACAGACTGCACATTCGAGAATAACAACATATTTATATTTCAGAGATGGTGCATGGTAATTAATGTCGTAATTGAAACTTTGGCTTTGGGCCACATATATCACATGTATTCTGGCGCTCATTTAAGTCACACAGATTCTGCAGGTATTCTTTGTGCTGCAGTTTTATTTTTCAACATGGCTCTCCAATTTTTGGCATCTTCGTTTACCAGCGCCGCATTAGGCGTGACAAAAAATCAAACCAACTCTGCAATTTTACGTCGTCGCGACTATGAATTAGAATATGACACAATTGTCCATTTCATCGTAATACCACAAGGTCTAGGTTTTCTTGGTAAGTAGAAGAATAATATATTTTTTTCAATCACCGAAATGTCAATAAATTAGGAAGCTAACTTCAGTTTTTTAATCCAACGTCTAATGTGAGTATGTTTTAGGTTTACCACAAATGTGGTCTGCTTTATATTTTGGAACTGGAATATGCCTATTGCTGGCAAATCAAATATCCCACCTCATAACAATCGAAATAACATTAATGGATGTCTATCCAAATTTTGTGAAATATCGTCTTTACGTGTTGGCTGTAATATGTATATTCAGTGCACTAGTTGGATTTACTATCTTGCCTGGAGTAAGTACATCTAATACATAATTTAATTTTTGGCCTCCCGACATGTAATAGATATTTACGATATAAGTATCGTAACGCGCCTTATTACGAAACGAGATGGGAAAATTGTCCAACGAGACCGCCAGGTCGAGTTGGACAACCTATCGAGTTTCGTAATAATGCGTTACGATACGAATGTCGTACAATGTTTTATCTACTACCATAAAAGTAATTTAAAAACCTTAATAATAATCATCACGGATTTGACGTTTCGTGAAATTACAATAATCCAGTAGTTTGATATCTTTAAAGTAAGTATCCTTAGAAACGCGAGACACAAACTTTTATTTACATTTTTTCTTTATAAACATGAGTGACACTGAGAATTATGTTCATCATTCCGATGTGGAAATTCTTGCAAACGAAGCACTTTCAACTCTTATACCTGCTAAATCTGAACAAAGGTACATGTTGGAATACTCAAGATTTGAAAAATGGTGTAAAATGAAAATGGCGGGAGATGCTGTTTCAGAGACAATTCTGCTTGCTTACTTTTCCGTTAAAGCCAAAACGAATAAAGCGTCTACTTTATGGACACATTATTCCATGCTAAGAACAACTATTTCATTAAGAAGAAAAGTGGATATAAGCAAATATACGCAATTGTTGGCGTTTTTGAAACGAAATAGCGATGGATATAAAGCAAAAAAGTCAAATGTATTTTCAAAATACGACATACACAGATTTTTGCAAGAAGCTAATGACGATCAATATTTAATGATGAAGGTAGTGCACGATATTACATTCTTTAAAAATTGATTTGAGAATACTTTGCTCTGTTACAGGTTTGTTTAATTATTGGTATTTTCGGAGCTTGTTGTAGAGAAGAGCTAACTTATTTAAAAGTAACAGACATTTATGATAACAGTGCTTTCATTAAAATTATCATACCAATTACTAAAACCAAAGTTATCAGAGAATTTGCAATTACTAAAGGAAATATTGCAGGTTTTGACTGCTTGGATACTTTTCGAAATTACTTTCATCTTCGTCCAAAGTCTGTAACTCACGATCGTTTTTTTTGTATTATATAAAAATGGCAAATGCACATCTCAACCTGTAGGTATAAATACTATTGGGCGCATACCAAAAGAAATTGCAACGTTCCTAGGGTTGTCGGATGTGAGAAACTATACAGGTCACTGTTTTAGAAGGTCGTCAGCATCCTTGCTGGTCGATGCAGGTGCTGATATAGATACTTTAAAACGACATGGGGGATGGAAATCATCGAGCGTTGCAGAAGGTTATGTAGAAACCTCTACTGAAAACAAAAAAAAAATTGCTAACCAAATTATGGGAGAAAATGAAAATACGTTAAATATTCAAGGTTCTTCTGCCAATACTAATAGTGTTCATTCATGTTTGGCTGGAATTAATATTTCGAAATGTAAGAAATGTACAATTAATGTTTATAATAAATAGATAATAAATGTTTAATTTTGTTGTTGCCACTTTACCGCACTAGTGCGGTAAAACGTCACTTTACCGCACTAGTGCGGTAAAGTATACCATTACGACATCTGAATGAATGTCATAAAGTTTGACATTACGATATGGTAGTAGATAAACATTGTAACTATGCACCGTTAATGTCACATGTAACTTCGTGTTTACGACGACTGTGCGTTTTCCCCGTTTTCCCGCATAGTATGCGGTAAAGTAAATAATCCTTCATTTTAAACTCCAGAGACGTAGAAAAAATACGCAATTTTGAAATCATGAAGCCGATGTTCAGGAGAACGAGATATATTAATTTCTAATTCAATAAGTATAACAAAATACACAAAATTTAAATATGAATTTAATATTAAATTAGTCCAAACACTCCGCTGGGCATCGTGTTTAAGATATAAACTTCATGCAGCAAAATGCAATTTCCTACATTCGATTATAAATAGCTAATAATAAACGTACCTACCTACCTAATAACAATTAACTTTTATATAATTATTTAAATGTAACAAATCTGTCAAATCTGTCATAAACAATGCAATGTTGCCAAGTTGAATAAATAATATATATACCAGGTATACCGGTATGAAGTGAGCGTTAAGATACAAATGTGTCGATAGGGAACATTTGTTGTGAACGAGCCCTAATTTTTTTTTTGTTTGGTTGGTATGACATGTGTTAAACATATTTAATATATATCAAGTCATTGGACAAACAATATCATATTTTTTCATCGTGTTAAAAATGTCGAATTTTGTACCACAACGTGATGATTTGCGGAAAGCATTATTTTTTTGTTTTCATTTGAAGAAAAGTGCTGCAGAGTCCCATCGCATGCTTGTCGAGGCATATGGTGATCATGTTCTATCAGAAGCAACATGCAAAAGATGGTTTCAACGGTTCAGAGATAATGATTTTGATGTGAGAAATGAAGAACGTGAAAGATCACCAAAAAAGTTTGAAGACGCCGAATTGCAAGCAATATTGGTTGTAGATGACACTTTGAGTCAAAAGCAAATGGCAGCAATGTTAAATGTTGCACAGCAAAAAAATTCTGACCGTTTAAAGGCTATGGGAAAGATCCAAAAGTGTGGAAAATGGGTACCACATGAATTGAAAGACAGTTGGAAAACCGAAAAAACACTTGTGAAATTTTGCTTCAAAGACACGAAAGAAAATCAGTTTTGCATCGAATTGTTGCTGGCGATGAAAAATGGATATGTTTTAAGAATCCTAAACGGAAAAAATCATGGGTTAATCCGGGACAACCATCAACATCGACTGCAAAACCAGATCGATTCGGCAAGAAGGCAATGCTCTGTGTTTGGTGGAATCAGAAAGGTGTGGTGTACATGAGATTCTAAAATCTGGTGAAACTGTTAATTCTAATCGCTATAGACAACAAATGATCAATTTGAAACAGGCATTGATCGAAAAACGACCACAATGGGACGGAAGACACGGCAATGTAATTTTGTTACACGACAATCCGCCTGCACACAAAGCAAAACCGGTTAAGTATACAATCAAAGCACTTGGCTGGGAGCTGCCACCCCACCCGCCGTATTCACCAGACTTGGCCCCTTCCGACTACCATTTGTTTTCATCGATGGGACACTCATTGGCTGAGCGGCACTTTGATTCCTACGAAGAAGTCGAAAATTGGGTGTCTGATTGGTTTGCTTCAAAAGACGAATCTTACTATTGGCGTGGTATCCACAAATTGCCAGAAAGATGGTCAAAATGTGTAGAAAGCAATGGTCAATACTTTGAATAATTTTTTTTTACTTTCCCATTCAAAATTAGTGTTTCATTTTCACAAAAAAACGCTCACTTCATACCGGTATACCTAATAGGTATAAAAAGATGACTTATTAATTTAAAATAAAACTATCGGCCAAAAAATTTTATACAAATCTCATGCGTTAAGTTATTTTACAGCGCTCCGGCAAATGAAGCCGTCGCGATGTAAAATTGAACTTCCCGCATTCGACTGTAAATAACTATTATCCACGACTATTGCGTTATACATACGTTACCAAATTACTTTTCTGCAAATAATGGTACCTATAACTACCCAGCGGGAGTTATAAGCGTGAGTTATAATAATAACTCACGCATAGGCGCCATAGTAACTACTAAAGTAATGTTATGTAATTGGCCGATATTAAATATCATGTCAAACAATTAAATGTCAAATTGACAAAATGTGTTCAGACAGTGATTCAAAAATTTGTACACCACCTGAAATAAGAAAAATCGCCGAAATAGCGAAACTCGCAATCTTCTGCCGGATAAATCGCACAAAAAATATAATGTGGCCTACCAAAACATTTAAATTGGAGTACAAGTAAGAACGTAAAATCATTGTCAGAAACTGTGCTTCTGGCATATTTTAAAGAATTGCCAATGAATTAAAATTTTCATCATTTGTTACTCTATGCTTAGAAGTACACTCAGTATAAATAAGAGAGAAAATATTGAAACTTTTACGAAACGAAATTACGAGTTCCTCAAACGGTATAAAAATTTTTCGGCTTAAAAGGTAAACGTTTTTGCCAGAAGAATAGTCGTGGATAAAGTATAGTATTCAACTCGAGGTAATGGCAATAACTCACTTGGATGATTACAGCGCTCGCCTGCGGCTCGCGCTTCAATCATCCCGTGAGTTATTGCCCATATTACCTCTCATTGAATAATATACTAATTATTTACGTTTCATTTTAATTTGTGACGCTAAAACGTTCGGTAGCGAAGTAGCAAAGTGGTTACATACAACAGTTTCTCACGATTGTGAAATTCATCCTATATTATTTGCCAACCTTACTGAGGCACGGCGCTTGCAATTAAAGCAAACAAAAAAGTTAAGGGTACAGCCAACAGAAGGTCGGGCTGTCCCAAATATTATTCTTTTACAAAATTCTTTAGGTGAAATATGTTCAAAGTGGGGCAGGTTACTATTTAGAGCGTTATCCGACATAAATGTATATAGCCCTAGGCAAATAATTGCAGTGTGCAAAGTATCAGAGCAAGTTGAAATAAATAAATCGCGTTCTAGTTTTAAACTAATCACCAACATTTATTAAAAGAAACACATGGCTTAATGAGGATATTAGTAGTAATTATTTGCACTTCAACTTATTTAAAAAAGACAGACAAACTCGTTGGGGCGGCGTTGGTTTTTACGCTAAAGACAACATACCTACCTAGTAGTGGTTAAATGTTCACTTGCAGAATTTGAAATTTATTATTGGCGTAGTTTACAGACCACCACAATTCGATCACGACTTTTTCTAAATGAATTGGAAGATTCGTTGTTCATTGCTCGTTGTTCGTTGTTATGATTTCAATATTGATTTGTTAAAAGTTGATCACTGTTACTAATTATTTGATGTTTAAATTTCATTCAATTTATAGATCAACCAACTCGGCTAACAAAGAAAACAGTTACGTTGGTTGATCTATTTTTGATTGCTAACCGTAATTTGGTGGAGAATTCAGGCGTAGTACCTTGTGATTTTTCAGATCATGATCTATGTTTTGTTGTTTGTCGTATTATTTAGCAGCTGACGAAGTCAAAGTTCAAAAGTCAAGTATCACGTATTAAAGGTCAGTGTTCAAAGATCAACAACAAAGGATAGAGGTGGATTGGTCAGAACTGGCGTATATCATTCATGCCCAATAAAATAAAAAATTAATCAAAGATGAGATACCGAATGTATGGATTACCATAAGATTGGAAACATTACAAATCTCTCAGAAAGTTTACGACGGCCTCATTCAAAATAGAGAAAGCATACATTGAGCAATACTATTATGTGGTTAGCACGTTTGTGCTTGGGTTCGATTACTTCGATGGCAACTTGTACATTCAGTTTATGAATTGTTGGGTAAGCCATATAGTTTAATGATTTTCCCCTCGGCATGATGAGTTTGTTAGTTTCTGTGTCGATTGGTGAAGCTTCAATTTTGCTCTTGGTTGTTTTCTCCAAGTACGAAGTGGGATTTGTCGGTGTCGGCCTGTAAGCCTTTTCCTCTAATATTGACATCATTTTCTTTCCGTAATCGACGTGTTCATAACAACTGTAGCATTGCCTTTTCCAGCCCGTATAACTATAACATCATTGTTTTCACGAAGAATTTTTAGAGCAAGCTGTTCCTCGTTTGTCACATTCCTCTTTGGAGGTTTAGTAGACCGTAGGATTCTAGATAAATCTTGGAGAACTATTTCAGCTGTATCCTTGTGTAGCTAAAATAGTTCGCCAAGATGTATCTACCATAACACCATCTAATTAAATTCACCATGCAAGTGGAAGAAAACAACCAGCTACCGTTCCTCTCTCCTAATCTTGGAGAACTATTTCAGCTGTATCCTTGTGTAGCTAAAATAGTTCGCCAAGATGTATCTAAAATTCTAATGCAAAATTATTCATGGAAATTTATTCATGGACGACATAGAAACCAGAACACTAGACACAGCGCCACTTAAACCAGATATATGGCTGAGATATGTGGATGGCATCTCTGTAATATAGTCGCATGGAAGAAAAGAACTTACGGCGTTCCTCAAACATCTAAATGAACAACACCATCAAATTAAATTCACCATGCAAGTGGAAGAAAAGAACCAGCTACCGTTCCTAGATGTCATACTAATGAAAAAGACCAGCGTCTCAACCACACAGTGTACCGCAAGAACTCATTCCAACCACTATTTTAATTCTAAAATCTAACCATCACCCAGGCCAACTGTACTCGGTTATGAAAGCACTCATCACAAGGTCAGAAAGAATAGCAGACGATATCAACAAAACTAAGGAAACTCAGACCATCCATAAAACATTGATAACGTACGGCTACTCGGAACATGAAATATACAATGCTTCGAAACCAAAACAACGTGAAACAAAGGGCGAGGCAAGAAAACCTATAGTCCGGGCCTTCTTACCTCATGTAAAAGGAACTACCGACATAATCGGTAGGATGTTAAATAAGCAGAACATCACACAGGCACGGTGAAATCTACGATGATTCGTTTACTAAACCTACCCATTCCGGGATTATTATGCTTGTGCCTCCAACACCCATAAAATCAGCACAATCAACAACTTGGTAGATATATGCTACACGTGCTACACGCAAGGGGTTATTAAACAACAATTTAAAAAAATTACTTAAAACAAAATAGTTACCCCGGCCATTTCACCAACGCACACCTCAACAAAAGATTAAATAAACTCTCAAATAAAAACAAAAATATTGTCTTATCATTCGATAAATTCCTATTGAACTGGCGCAATCGCGATGATAAGTACAAAATATAGAAATGAAATATTTAAAATGTGCGTACTAGTTCTTAGTTTTGACATATTTCCATCTTTCTTATAGGAAATCCGGATCTTCACAACTTGTCTCCGTCAAAATTAAAAAATAAAAGAGTTTGTAGTGGACATTTTGAAGAGCGTCAGTTTAGAAACAGCTTAAAAACAGCACTAAATCGCAATGTCGTTCCTATGTGCTTGAAAAATATATTCGTTGGCATGAAATTTTTAATGAAAACACTACATTAAAATTCCCTCAAAAGCCTGAATCAGTTTCAACAATTCGGACAAACACGCCACCCCTAGCAATTAAAAAACAAAGATGTGATAGGAAATATGAACGTAGAATTATGCACCACCTCACACAGACCCGCCTACCCCGCAATCGCCAAAAATATCACCGATATTGGTGTCTGTTAAACTGCGACACCCCGCCTGAAGTCGTTTACCACACAAGTCATCGCAGGCGCTCCGCAAGGGCTCAAACATTTGATGATACTGTTGCCACTCCCAGAGAGAAAACATGACTAAAATTAGTTTAATTTCAGAAAAGGAAAATTGATCAATTACGGTATAAAATTAATTACTTAAATAAAAAAATTAAGATGACATCACCTAAAGCGCCACCCCATCAATATGCAGACTCGTAGAAAACGCAGCCGATGATCAGCTGAACTGATAAATTTGTCAAATTCAGTTTATTTTAGGTCACCAGCCGCATATCGAAATTTAAGGAAGGAAGGATTTTACCTCATATATCTACTATTCAGCGCAAAATGGACGTTATAAATGTAAAACCAGGTATTAGTAACCAAATCATCGCAAGGGCATCCACAAGCGTGTTACAGAACGCCAAAAATGCAGAGCATTCGCTGCGTATTTTGATGTTCGACGAAATGTCTATTAAAAGAAACCTTACCACAAAAATGATTTGATAGAGGGTTTCGAAGATATGGGAAACATTAGGAAACAATTGTACGCCTGTGAGGTGATGGTGTATATGGCAGCTGACATTCGTAATAAATGGAAAATTCCTTTGTCCTACCAGTTAACTGCAAACTCTATGAAGGCCGACATTGTTGAATCTTTAAAAAATGTATTGCATAAAATGAAACAAAATGGATTAAATGTTAAAGCACTTGTTTGCGACCAAGGACCAAGCAATAGATCTACAATAAAAAAACTTGGAATTACTGAAGAACGACCATATCTTTTGTTTAACAATGATAAAGTTTTCTTTCTTTATGATATACCACATCTTATTAAAAGCATAATTGATAAATAATGATTTTACTTTAAATGGACAAACGATATCATGGAATCACATAAGGAAAGTGTTTGATTTAGATTTGAAAGGGATAGCCCGAGCGTTGCCCAAAATTGGAGAAATTCATATAAATCCCACAAGTTTTCAAAAAATTTAATTTAAATATGCAATACAAATTTTCAGTAATTTGGTGGCAGCTGCTATCCGTACTGCAGTAAATAAACATGAACTCCCACGATCCACTAATGCTACAGCCGATTTTGTTAGTTTTGTTAACAATTTATTTGATGCTTTAACAACCTTGATGCTTGATGCTTCAAACAACCTCCAGATATAGAGTTCCAAGCCGAAAACGAGCACGTTGTAATCATACTGGAACAAGCCCTCGAAGTGCTTCCACAGCTAGCTAAAGTTGATGGAAGAGTTCAACCGTGCTTTACAGGTTTAATTTTATCAATTAAATATGTGCTTCTTTTATATAGAGATTTAAGACAACAAAGTTTCATTAAATATCTTATGACTAGACGCTTATGCCAAGACCCATTGGAAAATTTCTTTTCTCTGATCCGTAGTAAAGGTGCATTCGATAGAAACCCCACCGCAAAAAGTTTTCGTCATATTTTAATATCAAAATTGCACACTACTTCGCAAGGACACAGTGAACCTGATGATGGAGAAATGGGAAGCCTATTTACTACTGAAAGCCAAGACCATTTAGGCAGTCCATTACCAGTAATCTGTAATTCAAATAATATCAGTACAGAAGTTGAAGATGTTACCTGTTACGTAAGAAACTTGTGCTATGCGATATATTGCAGGATTTATCGTACGTAAGTGTATTCGTAAATACAAGTGCCAGGTATGCAAACACACACTCGTCAAAAGCACAACGGACCTTACTAATAGTGATGAAGAACTAATTAAGCAAAGAGCACCTGTTACTAAGGTAATATCGGACGTTTATATGCAACATCGGAACTTGCCAATGCGATAATAAGTCAATGTTTTTATATATTTTCTGAATGTTATGAGAAAATTAAGAGCTCACACAACCTGCTCAAGATTTTAACCAAAGTACCGAGTAGACAAAATAATCGAAACAACTCATTCCGATTTCTTTGTCACTTGTACAGAACACAGAAAACTCTTGACCAATTACTCCATGTTACTGCGACTTATGAAACAAACCACTGGGGAATCTAGGAAAATAAGAATCGCTAGATACCGTAAAAACTACACATATCCAAACTTCTTGGTTACGTATACTAACCCATAACGTATAGTATCCTCCATATAATTGAATTCAGTCGTAAATTTCAGGAAAAATCGTAAAATTTTAAAGTCAAATCAAAAGTTGTTGAGGGGTTGAATATTCAAAATCCGGGGAAACTATTCATTTTTTCGCACAGCATTATTGAAGCTTTTTTGTAGATTTAACTCTCAGCTACATTTTTGCTCCTAGGTTCAAGGGCTGTTTGTTGCCATTTCGGGGTGAACACGGGAGCATTAAAAACCCAGTTTTTTCTAATATCCTCTTTGGAATTTTTTTTCGAGTTCGACGATTTTTATCCAATAACTCGTATACCGTTTATTTTTGTAGTTTCCCCGGAATTCGATTTTGAATATTTAACCCGTCGTAGGGGTGGAAAAACATTTGAATGTAGGTGTAGTCGGCCGTTTGAAATAATTTTTTCCAGGTTTTGTCTTGCGTGACTGTTGAGTTAGGATTATTCTCGATTACTTTTTTGCTTATTTTCTTTTACCAGTGATCTCCGAGTGTCGTTCAGTCAGTCAGTCATTCTCAGTTGATGTTTTTCATTATTTTTAGTTTTATATAGGTCTTTTTATGTCCTAAGAGCAACATATTTTCGCTGTTCCTTTATTCTGCATTGTATACGGAATCAGGTTTGTCCAATATATTATTTCATACAATACCACTGCGATTGGTAGATACCTTTAATTACAGAAAAACAACTTCAAAAAATAAATAAAACGATCACAACCAGGGACAAATAGACAATTTCGACGAAGTACTAACGTTTTTACATTGGCCGTCAAGAGATGGCGTGGGAAACTCGTTATAGTGCAAAGGAAGGGTGAAACACGACGTACTTAAGAGCAACTATTCTTAGATTCGCCATGAAGACATGGCTTTTGAAAATATGTTTCACATGTGAACCGAGTGGTAATAAACGTTCGTAAAACTACTACAATTAAAAACCGAGCACAAAGAGGGATAATCGTCGAACGCTTTTACATTGGCCGTCAAGAGATGGCGTTGGAAAGTCGTTATAGTGCAAAGGAAGAAGACAAGGCATGGCTTTGGAGAGTTGTTCATACGTGAACCGAGTGGAATAGGTCTATTGGGGAAACCACTAAAAAAAATTCGCGGTGGTCCGCACGAAACTTACTTATACTTAGTTATACTACGTTTTTCGAAAAAACTTTTCAAATGAAAGTTGTTTAAAATATCAATATCTATAATTTATGTAAGAAATTTTTTTTCCGTAACTGTACCGTTTTCGAGGTATGGAAAAAGGTGATAAGAGTAAACCATCACTTCCGGTTGAGAGATTGCTTTCAAAATAGGACGTTTTCCTCCTTGCTACATACAAATGTTAAGTTTGAAGTTTCAGAGCTCTAGCTATAACCGTTTCGACGCTAGAGCGCACACAGACACCCACACGTATGTTTAGCCGCCCGATCCCAATATTATAAAATCCGCGGTGGTCCGCACGAAACTTACTTATACTTAGTTATACTACGTTTTTCGAAAAAACTTTTCAAATGAAAGTTGTTTATAATTTCAATGTCTTTAACTTATATAACATTTTTCTGATAGCTCGTACCGTTTTCGAGATAATGAAAATGGTGATAAGAGTAAACGATCACTTCCGGTTGAGCTATTGCGTTCAAAATAGGACGTTTTCTTTCCAGCTATATACAAATCTTAAATTTAAAGTGTCATAGCTCTAGCTATAATCGTATGGCCGCTAGAGCGCGCACATACACACAGACACACAGACGTCATTCCGAAAATAGTCAGAAACGATTCAGGGGACCTCAAAACGCGTATATCCGTTAAAACCTCGAGGTCGAAATTTTTCATGATTCCTATACTTATACGCGGTGGTCCGCACGAAACTTACTTATACTCAGTTATACTACGTTTTTCGAAAAAACTTTGCAAATGAAAGTTGTTTAAAATATCAATATCTGCGGTGGTCCGCACCCAACTTTCTTATACTTGTTTACGCTCCATTTTTAGAAAACGGTTTTCAAATAGAAGTTATTTAAAATTGCAATATGTTTAAATTTTATAGGCACAATTTTTTCGATATGTCATACCGTTTTCAAAATATTGAAAATCTGATAAGACTAAAATATTATTTCTGGTTTACATATTGCTTTCCAAATATGACATTTTCTTCCTTTCTATATTCGCATCTAGTCTCATAAATTAAGCGTCAATAGTTTGAGCGCTATACCGCGCAGACACACACATCCTTTTATCACTGGATATCTTGTCGAGAAATCACGCCGAGTGCGGCGTATCGGACGGCGCAATGGTAACGTTATCGTCACGCCCGCAGTGTGACATCCACGTCGCGCCACCGTCGCTTCGCCGTCCCGCCCGGCCGCTGTTTGGCGAAGCCTTTAGCCGCCCGATCGCAATACTATAAAATCCGCGGTGGTCCGCACGAAACTTACTTATACTCAGTTATACTACGTTTTTCGAAAAAACTTTTCAAATGAAAGTTGTTTAAAATATCAATATAATTTATGTAAGAATATTTTTTGCCGTAACGTGTACCGTTTTCGAGATATGGAAAAAGGTGATAAGAGTAAACCATCACTTCCGGTTGAGAGATTGCGTTCAAAATAGGACGTTTTCCTCCTTGCTACATACAAATGTTAAGTTTAAAGTTTCAGAGCTCTAGCTATAATCGTTTGGCGCTAGAGCGCGCACAGACACACAGACACACACACACACACACACACACAATCACACACACACACAGACACACAGACGTCATTCCGAAAATAGTCAGAAACGATTCAGGGGACCTCAAAACGCGTATATCCGTTAAAATCTCGAGGTCGAAATTTTTCATGATTCCTATACTTACTTATACATAAAGTATAAGTAAGTAAAAATGCCAATTGTCCTACCTCTATGGTGGTGTGGAAATGGTCACAAAAACTAAACTAAAAATCTGCAGTGGTCCGCACGGAACTTTCATATATTCTATTTTTCGCAAGAACTTTTCAAGTTCCCAGTTATTTATATCGGTGATAAAATTAAACCATCACTTCCGGTTGAGATATTGCTTTCTAAATAGGACATTTTCCTTCCCATATACTAATCTTAAATTTAAAGTCAAAATAAAATAGTCAGAATAGGCTTACGGAAATCGCGAGTTCGAAAATTTTCATTATTCCTACACTTCCATATACATAAAGTATAAAAGCCATACATACCAAAACTCAACAGCAAAATCACGAAATAAACAAGCAAAGCACAAAAATATATCGTAATCGAAACTCAACTGGCATTTCCATTATTGATGTGTAAAAATGCGGCACGTGAACGCCCTTTCATGCAAAACCTGTCTCATTTGAAATTGCAATTTATTTACTTGTATGTCCTCCTTTAATAATGTTTTTTCCAATAAGATATGTATTAATCTTTTGCTTTTTTAGTAGCCATCAAAATAAAAGTAATATTGTGCTAAAATTTATTCAATTATATACAGGATATAAGACTCCCACATAAAATTGAATTAATACTAATGGCATCATATAAACCTCACACCGGTCCTGTAATGCGCTGTCCTTCTCGCACGAACAGTTCACTCGCGCATACCGCTTCATAAGATTATTTTAATGCTGGCGCCCTCTCGTTTACACGTCAAAGACTATTCTAAACGAGTACAATCTCCCACTGTGTTGCGGTATCTTAGTAAAAAAACTTATTACCGTTGTAATAGCTAAGACATTACATCGATTCAGGACTTCTCCTATATCCATCTTCAACTGTCGGAAATATTAACCCAGGGATTCATCAACGAGGCGTAACGTTAGTCGGACTAACGCTATTTGCGCCAAAAATTTACGCCCGTCTTGCACAGGTCTAAATAAACGGTGTAGGCCTATTCATGAAAATCGCGTAGACCGGGCGCAAATTAATCTCTGACGACATACACGACGTCATCGTTTCGCATTATGAACCAGACAAAATTCGTCTAACCTTGACAATTGTGTGAGAGCGCCATTCTCGAGTTGGGGCGCAGAGGCAGGCGATACGACTTTTTAAGTAGCAATTAGTTTGGCTTCATAAATAAAAAAATCCGCGGTGGTCCGCACGAAACTTACTTATACTTAGTTATACCACATTTTTCGAAAAATGTTTTCAAATGAAAGTTATATAATATATAAATATCTTCAATTTTTATAAGAAAATTTATTTCGATAAACCATCAGTTTCGCTTGAGATATTGCTCTCAAAATGGCACATTTTATTCCTTGCTATTTAAAAATGTACCGTTTTTGTCAATGTGAAAAATGTGATAAGGGTAAACCATCACGTCCTGTTGAAATATTGATTTCAAAATAGGACATTTTCTTCTTTGCTATATACAAATCTTAAGTTTAAAGATTCATACCTGCAGCAAACACACATACAGACGTCGTTCCTAAAATAGTCAGAATAGCTTAGGGAGGGTCAAAACGTATATTTCTGTCAAAATCTCGAAAATTACGCATAAGAAAGTTCATTGTGGACCAACTGCAGATATTTGCATCTTAATTTCTTAAATGTATACTCAGAAATTTTTCTGTCGAATTATGTTTTGTTAGTTTCCGTTTCCATTTCCACACCACCATAGAGGTAGGAGACATGGCGCATTTTTTTTTAAGTGGTTTCCCCCGTAGGTCTACTCCACTCAGTTCACGACAACAATCAACTCCATCTCTTAGTGACCATGCAAATAAAGGCTTAGTGCTCGTACGCATCGTCGTGTTTCACTCAATTCTTTGCACTATAACGAGTTTCCAACGCCATCTCTTGACGGCCAATGTAAAAGTGTTAGTGCTCTGACGAAATCATTTATTTGGGCCTGGTTTTATTTAATTGTTGGTGTTGGTTTCCTATCATTGAAGCCATATACCAATAGTAAACTATATCTATTTTTTAAGTTGTTCACTATGCTTTTGAACCTTAAGACGATAGGCTCCACTGAGTTGATTTCGCACATGAACATGGCTCAATGTAGCAAATTATATGGAGCAACAGAGATACTTGTGGTAGAGCATTTTTAAATTTTTTTCAGATAAATGTTTTAAATCGGTTACCTCCGTCTCTACGCATGCCGAGTCTAAGTCGCTACCGACCGCGACCCCACTAGTAAACAAGCAAAACAAAATAGAGAACAATTGTATGGCAGCCACAAAACCATTCAGACAGAATTACAACTTAGAAACACGGTTTTAATTTTAACGTCCTACTGTTTTTGAATTTGCAAATTTAATTTTTTTAACGGACATAACGGAATTCATTCTTACGACACTTAACCTAATTAGTTAAAGTTAATTACAATTTATAAAAGTGTTTATATAGTATTTACTATTGTCTCTTCGTACTTATAATTGACATTTTGCACTTAAACTTAACTTCAACTGTCTCAATAAATAAAATATTTTTTGTTTTTTTCGTTTTTCTTGGGAGTGCCCATGTGCCCTACCTGCACCAACCGCTGGGACACGGAACAGAACAAATCAAACAATCTCTCTGTCATACTTTTCTTTTACATATCATTAATATTTTAACATTGTTTTTCGCGTCCAGTTAATATTAGCAGTGATGCATATGCTTCTAATTAATTTTATAATAAAATCATTTTGATTATAATTTAAAAATAAATAGTTTGTGTTCATTAAACTTTTGAATAATATTTACTACTGCAATGGAAATAGTGTCAATGATTTACTTGTTAAAATGTTTGCAGCATGTTTTCTCATTAATTGCGTGTTATATTTTTCATTTGCCGGATTTCTCCCCAAACACAACGAAGTGGCGAAAGCTATAGCAAAGACACCACAATCATACCCGTTTGCTTGTTGTTGCACCTGGTGATACATGTGATCCACATTTTCACCGTAAAGTCTGTTTAAATAACGTAGATGATCCAGATCTAATGATTTCTTATTTAAACTATCGTAAACATGATTCACATAACCATCATAGTATGTGCAAATCCAATGTCCTACTTTGCACTGACTTCCGCTAAATAAAATCTGTACGTTTGAAGTCCCTCTGGGAATAGGTTGAATACGTTCCGGAACTTGCAAGTATGCAGTACATTGTGGCTTTAAATTGGTTTGCGTTGCAACAATTCTTCCGAATAAATCAATATGCAAATCTTCTAAATACTGTCCTGGATTGAGAACTGTATTTAACTCATGCGGTAATAATATGTCAGGCATAAAATCGGGCGTTCCTAAATCCTCAATTGAAATGTCTTCACTTTGATAACTTGTCGTTTTTTTGTCTGGGGTTACTAAATTTATACTATCAATTTTCATTATATTTGTCCGTTGTTCTTCTTCCATTTCAATGTTTTTAGTTCTTGAATCACTTGAAATTAATTCAAAATTATTTGCAACTGTGTCTGCTTGATATGTTTCCTTTACGTCTAGTATATTGCTTATTTTCTTCATTTCTTTATAATTGACTATGACAAATATCGGTTTATGATACGAAAAATACGTTTCATAGACTCCTGAGTTAATCTTGTCTACAGTTGAATATATTACATTTATTTGCGTATTATAATCGGTAGTGACTACGTCTAACGGCAACGATGACGAGAGATTATATCTGCCTACAACTTTGTTTAAAAATGAATTACCACTACTGCATCTCATATCGAAGTTAAAATCTCCCATAACTACGAGATCGTTACCCGCAATTTCAGATTTATTGATAATTTCATGAAAATTCTTTTCAAACATCGCATGAGATGTAGACGGCGATTTATAACCTGCAATAATACTGTATTTTTCAACCTCGAAACTAATAAATTCGACGTGGCATGGACGATTATTATGTTGTTTTGTTTCAAGCACATGGGTAACTTTCTTAACTGAAACATTATTTTTAACGTAACAAATTATACCTCGCGAATCGTTCGAAATATTTGACCTATATGCTGTTTTAAAATTCGAAATGTCAACAATATCTGTCTCTTTCGTTAAAGTTTCTGCAAAAATTAATATGTCCCCCCGTTGATACCAGTCGTCTTTTGAGATATATTTTAATTTTGTTGCTAAGGAACACACGTTTTGATAAATAACTTTGATTCCATTATTTTCCTTTAATGTATTATAAGATAAAACAATTTTCTGTTCTGTTCTTAATCTGCCCATTTCTAACAATATAGGATTATCTTTTTTTGTTAATTTTGGTGGCCGGAAATCACCTAAAATATATAATCCTGATAGGGTTGTTACTCTACTTAAAGCTACGTACATCATAGCTCGAGTTATTCGACGTGAACGATTAAAGTCAATGCAGATATGTTCATAACTCTGACCTTGACTTTTATGAATTGTTATGGCTTCTGCAGGAACGACAGGGAACTGTTTCCGTACAGTTTGGTACTGCAATTTGTTGGATACATTTAATACAATTTTACTTTTGGCGATCGGTGTCAGTTGACGCTCAATATTTTCCGATTTCATAAATTCCATGAACGTTAACCTGGCTTTATTGCCAACTAGTTTAGAGTTAAAATCTAACCATAATTTATTTGGTTGTGTGGAATTTGGTTCAAAAGTAATTAATTTCAAAGTACCACAAGCACCATTCACTAAGCCATCTTCAACATCTATGTTAGTAGTTATCATATATTTTATTCCTACTTTTAGTTTAATTAAATATGGGAGGCCATTTACTTCGCTGGTTTTTTTGGTCTTTAAAGTTTTTAAACATTTGCATCTTGTACTCTCTGTAACTTTTCCTAAAATGGTGTCACTAGCCTCAGCTTGATATTCAGTTCCAGGGAATTTGGCTATTTTCTCGTAATTAAATAAATCAACAATAGCATTTTCAGCAAATAACCTAATTGCATTGTCAGGAACATCTACTTCGTCAACTTTTCTACTTTTTATTAGATTTACATCTTCAACAGTCATTTGTCCGATGGCCAAGTTATTTAGAGACTGAATAAATCCTATTTCATCTTTCTGCCTCATTATTTCGGTTAACTCGTAAAACTGAAACTCACCCCATAAGGGATTTGTGTCGAAAAATACGCCCATTGCATTATTTTTAGCTACATTAAAAATTGGCGAGTCCATAACTGGAGGTAATTGGTTCAAATCTCCAACAACAATTACAGATATCCCGCCAAATGTTGCATTAATTCCCATTATTTGCCTTAATCTGGTATCAACTCTACTCAAAAGTGTACTCCCCACCATCGAAATTTCATCAATAATTAGTAACTTTATATCGATCAACTTTTCGCGAATACTGTTTGCTAAATCTGTTGACAATTCCGGCATATTACCACCGAACTGTGATACTGGAAGAGCGAATGCGGTATGCAAAGTCACGCCACCTATTAAGAATGCAGCTTTTCCTGATGGAGCGCACAATAAAACTACCAAATTATCTTTATTAGCACTAGGAATATTGTCAAAGTAGTGAGTTATTAAATGATACAAACAATTAATCACTGTACTCTTTCCAACGCCAGCAGATCCGCTCAAAAATATTCGCAATGGGAGATTTTTAATTTTGAAACTGTTTATAATATGCATTACAAATTCACGTTGAACTGAGTTTAAATTATACATTAATTTCAGCAACTCTACATCAGAGACTCTTTTTGGGCACGTAAATCTATTAATTTTTTTCTCTTTCGGAATTACTTTGCCATCTTGTTCTAAAATATCCACTTCTTGTTCTCGCGATAATTTATCTGCAATAAAGTCATCTATTTCTTCTTCCTCGATATTTTGCATTTCATTTTGAGCGCCTTCTATAGCTGCATCTAAAACTTCATCGGTGATCAGTGAATATTTTGTTCTATTGCTCTCAATAATATCAATATTGTTGTTATAAATATTTGTACAATTTCCATTTTCAACATCGTTCATTTCATTTCTCCATGGCAAGAATAATAAAACTTGCTCTCTATAATAATTTACTGGATCCTGTATAAGTTTATATCGTCGATATCTAATAATAGCTGCCTTTTGCCTACCTCGGTATTCCACGTCTAATTCATCGTAGTTTTCATAATTCTTAACTAGTCGTTTGCTATAACATGACGCAAAATCGGCTAAACAAATATTTTCCAAGGCTACAGGTCGCCGGCCATATTTTGTCATAATATTTTCCATGTAAATTTCTGTTGAGTTTCCGTCCAATTTACACAAGTCTTTATTTGACTTTAGCATCAGTGCACGTTCATGTACAGGGCTTGTGTTAATAAAAACGGTTTGCCTACTACTTTTGGATAATGGTAACGATAAGACATGATATGAAGCTTCCTGTGCTGACATTAAATTGCTATTCAAAAAAACGTTTGTAATTTTTCTAAATTTATCTTTAATCCCACTATTCCCGTTTTCTATGTCAGATGCCGCGTCTCTCAATAATTTGGACAATCCTGCATCTACTTTACTAACATAATTTATAATATAAGATGCCAAACCATATTCTTCAAAGATGAATTGAATGTCCATGTTAGATTCGAACAAGTGCAAGATATCTTTATTGTGTACATTAATGTCTATTTCTAAACTGTTACGTTTTAGAAACATGCTTGTTCTTTGTAACGATGTTCGTAAGGCAGAAATGTATTGCTCTTCCGTTATTTTTAATTTGGTTAGAATATCCTCAAAACTTATCAATTCCTGTTTTTTTACCAAATCATTCATCAATGTCCTAATTTCAAGCAAGTTCTTCGTAGTAACTTCATCTTTTTCACTCAATGGTTCCAATATCATAGTTCTAGGCATTACAGGAATAGGATAGTTTGTCCATGTTAGATTCGAACAAGTGCAAGATATCTTTATTGTGTACATTAATGTCTATTTCTAAACTGTTACGTTTTAGAAACATGCTTGTTCTTTGTAACGATGTTCGTAAGGCAGAAATGTATTGCTCTTCCGTTATTTTTAATTTGGTTATAATATCCTCAAAACTTATCAATTCCTGTTTTTTTACCAAATCATTCATCAATGTCCTAATTTCAAGCAAGTTCTTCGTAGTAACTTCATCTTTTTCACTCAATGGTTCCAATATCATAGTTCTAGGCATTACAGGAATAGGATAGTTAAATCTACATTTAGTTTTATTCTTCTTGCCCTTGTAACAAGTGTTAGTGTGTCGGTGTCTTTGCACCATCATGTCCCCATCATTTTCGTCGTACTTACAAGAGGTGAACCTATCTATAAATTGAACGCATTGGTTTACACTTTCCGGTTTAGAAATATCGTACACAGGGGCATCTTTTAGCCACAGAAAAATATGCTCATGCGGAGAACCTCTCATTTGGAATTCTACTCTTGCGTAACTATCTTCAACTAAATATTCTCCAAATGAACCATCTGCTTGTTTCAAGTACCTCATAAATTTATTGGCCTTGTAATCAAAATATCGAGCACAAGTCACTGGATCATTTCTAATCAATTCAGTTTTTTCATTGTCGTCTAAGTGTAAAGCCGCTTCCAACGAAATATTTTCACGTTTATTTACTTTTACTAGTGTTTTAATTAGTTCTGGCCAAATTTTCTCCCCTGCTGATAGAGTTAAAAATATAGTTGGCTTCCCTAATTGCCTTATCATTGCCATTAATTCTTTTTTTCTACATTCCCAGTATGACGGTGACGAACGAATTTGTTTTAAAATTTTATAACCTTCGTCCAATTTCGTTAAATTGTTAATGAAATCTGTATTTAATGCGTTAGCAACCGAAACACCGTCCGTTCTTTTAGTCTTGCGCAGACACATGTTTAAACTGGCAATACAAGATTTTTCTAATTTTTTCTTAGCCATAAATAATATTCTACTAGGGATGCAGGATCTGCGATCGTGTCGTCTACTTTCAGATTTTGCTCGATCATTGTAGGTAATATTCTTGGGAATGTTAAACTTGTGACCGGCAAAAATTTTAGGGAAACATAACTCATCCAAATCTTCAACTAAATGCCAAGCAACGGGACTTTTTCCTTGACCTGGTGCCATTATTTTAACATTATTTACGATCTCATCATTCCTGTCTACAAGTAATACCTCATCGTCAATTTCAACCTCATCTAAATTAATTGAATCATTAAAATATTGATTAAGTGAAGTTTGGGAAACGGTAGTATCATACATCCACCTCATCAATAACAAATTCAACATTTTCGTTGTATCGGCTTTCATATTTTTCAAAATATTTCTGATCAATTTGTATATCATACTGCTTGTAGAGCGGGGTATTAAGCAAAAAATTTAATGCATCACAAACTATTGCTGGCCTAATTTTTTCAAACATATAATCTGACTTGTGAAGCATATGTCTTTTTAGTTTGAGCTGTATTGTTGCCATATTATCAAAAGTTCTTGGCAAAACAGTAAGCATATCATTGATTTCAACTGGAATATTTACAACACTCCCTTTCATTCCTAATTGAGCATTTAACAGGTATGATTTCAGCGGGCGAATTTGCATGAAGTTAATATATGGAGCCACCATTCTCTCTTCGAGAGGCGACAAAACTTTTATTGAATCAGGGATATCTACAAACTTGAGACCTCTACTAGTAGCTAATTTTGAAATGTTCCCATTCGAGATGTAATTATTACAGGTTTTGCAAATGTAGTTTGATTTGAAATTAAAAATTTGTTCGAAAAATTCATTAGAGAAAGATTGTTTAATTTGTTCTATTTTAAAAGTCACTACCGAGTGGACAAAAAATAATCCCTCGCAACAACAACATACTAATTCTGGCATCGACGACCGATCTTTCAGAAATTGCATTTTCGATCGAGCAGCAATTGTACCTTGCTTGGCTAAAGTATTATGAAAATTTTCTCTATATCTGCATATATCTGAATCGCGCTTATTTTGTTTCTTTATTTTGTTGATGTTTTTTTCATTTTCTTGATATTTTTCATCCATTCTTCGCTTTCTCATATTCTTCTTATTCCTATCTCTTTCCTTCTCTTTATATTGTTCATCCTTGCGTCGTTGTGATTTGTTTTGTTTGTCTGATTCTCTTTCTTTGTCTTTATATTGTTCATCCAGTCTTATCTTCTTCATAATTTCTTTATTACTATCTCTTTCTTTCTCTTTATATTGTTCATCCATTCTTATCTTCTTCATAGTTTCTTTATTACTATCTCTTTCTTTCTCTTTATATTGCTCATCCATTCTTATCTTCTTCATAATTTCTTTATTAGTATCTTTTTCTTTCTCTTTATATTGCTCATCCTTGCGTCGTTGTGATTTGTTTTGTTTGTCTGATTCTCTTTCTTTCTCTTTATATTGCTCATCCATTCTTATCTTCTTCATAATTTATTTATTACTATCTCTTTCTTTTTCTTTATATTGCTCATCCTTGCGTCGTTGTGATTTGTTTTGTTTGTCTGATTCTCTTTCTTTCTCTTTATATTGCTCATCCATTCTTATTTTCCTCATATTCATTTTATTAAGTTCCTTTTCTGTCGCGTTACATACGTCATAGATTCTTACTTTTTTCTTACTCACTTTCTTAATTTCTCTTTCTCTTTCATTATATTCTGGATTCGCCCTAATTTTTTTCATGCGTATTTTCAATAATTTTCTTTTGGTGCTGTATGACTTCTTCTTAGCCATCTTTTAGCCCTAGTCTAGTACAATATCGAAATGAAAAATAGATTTAAAGTAAAAATATCAGGAACATTCGAATTTATGAAATTAGAAATTCGAAAAGCAATATAAGTAGGTACCCTATTCTATAGATTTTAACACTCTATTCCTAGATGTTCACTCAAATTCATTCAACAAATTTTTGTAGCTACTCTAAATACACACTGCTACACACAAGTACCACAAATATTTAATAATAATACATATACCAAGTGTTCAGTTGTCGATGAGTTTCCACGAATGTATAGATCGCAACCAACGAAGCCGACAATGTATATATCGAGATGGTCTGTCCTTAATTATCGTCGCACGTTGCACTCGGAGGGTCGTTGCTTTGATTTATCAAATTAAACACAGTGATGTACAATCATGGTGGAAATTTGTCGAAAGATATTCGCATAATGTATCTGAATGTCAGTAATACATACGAATGTCTGAATGTATCTGAAAGCGACGTTAGTATTTATCCATAAAAGTTTTACGTTTCTATTCGTCGGTTTGTGGAAGGGGTAATAAATGCCATGATTCGTTAAAATTATATTATTAATGATGTTTTAGAAATGTGCTTGCACATCTGGTAATAAGATTGACAATTTTATGTATGCAGCGAAAACCCCAGAATTGTGTTTATTTCCGTCCATATGTTAAATCTTGCTGATATGTTTATGACGTGTTGTGAAAATTCATTTTATTGCTTAGCGGGCACGTTCGATTATATTTTATGATGCCGCTTCGTCCGCATATCTACGGGTGTTGTGATCTCAGCCCTCCACACATAAATTGTAAATACATTTAGTTAGTAACATAAGTATATTTGTCATAGGCCGGTAGTAATAAATCCCTTCCGAAGAATAAATAACTGTCAAATAAAACTAATATTCACCCGACACATTACGAGGGTCCATGAAATGCGATATTTGGATTAGTGATGGGCATAATCGAGATATTTCAATAATCGATTATTAGTAAAAGATATAATTTAATAATCGACTAATATTAGTAGTTAAAATTAGTAGTAGTCGTACTAATACTAATTAATGCAACGTACAACATAAACGTTCTAATACCACCAACAGTGTGTTTTCTAAAGCCGTGCAACTTACAAATTTACATCGAAACAAACTATCGTCTAAAAATTTAGATCAAATTATATTCCTTAATACCACATTCTTATAAATTTGTTTTTATTAATTTTTATTATTACTGTTTAATCTAGAGTTATTAATCTATTATATAGGTACTTTTGTTTTTATTGAGAATTATACTTTTGTTGTTATTTGCTCATATTTTTTATATATTATTGTGGCAGTTTATAAATATTATTGTAAATTTTGAAGCGTTTTATTTACTAACGCAATATCATCAACACCATTCTACTTATTTAAATTATTGTATTCTTCAATCCGACAATGACGATCGGTCGAGACTACAAAAAATAGTTGAAAGAGAAGCTTCGCTTAGCGATACGACTAATTAGTTGCCACAATCGAACGAGTCCAATGTTAAAATAAAATATCTCGAACCTGGAACTACTATTAATATTTAGTGGTGGGGTTAAAATATATCGAGATATCGACACCTTCTCGGTCCGCTGCCACACGTTCCGTGATCGACGTACGACTACTAATTTAGTACTACTAATTTTCAGAGTGCATAGTCGATTATCTCGAGAGGTTTTAATAATCGACTAATTCGTGAATCGCATCTCGATTATTCCCATCACTAATTTGGATGGCCTCAAAATAACTCGGGCGTTCACAGTATATACATAAGCATTTAATGAAGACAAACATGTAATAAATTTTCGAGATAATTAAACGGACTGCATATTGTAAACTAAGTTATAAATCTGTAATGTATCAATTGCACTTTCTCGGAAGACCGCAGTCAAGTCAAATAGTTCCACCCTAAATATTGAACCAATGAACATCCAAAAATCGCATTCCCATTTAGAAAATATGACATCCTTTTATCACTGGACATCTTGTCGAGAAATCACGCCGAGTGCGGCGCACAGTGGGACCAAATCCTCAAAACGTGGCCAAAACCCCAAGAAGACATTTAATTGAGACAAAATTCATCCATCTGGGGTTTTTGAGGTAGCTGATTACGAATATGAAGTTAAAAATTGTGTAAACAAAATGGCGGATCCAATATAGCAACGAGACTCATGAAAACCCGTCATAATTTATTAATAATAGCGTATATAGAGGATTTCGAGGACAATAATTACAAAAATTAACACACTGAAGACCTGATTTGTTTATTAACCTAAATAACAGACTATTTGTCGAAAATATATCGAAGAATTTGTATTATTCTTTATTCCGCAAATATTGTCATACAATAATATAATGGAACAGTATTCAAACTCTTTGATTGAATAAAACTAATAAAAGTCATAGTATATCAACAATAGAAGTAATTGTTATGATAATAATAATAATAATCAGTAGCTATTGAAGAAAATCGGTCTTAAAATTCAAAACGTAACTTTATGCCCTACAATCGTAAGAACATCGTATTCAATTTGAAATATGAATAAGGTAAATGAAATGTTAATCTGCTGAATACAAAATGATTTTATTGGTTTTATAACTATAAATCCGAATCAGTATCGCTCACGGAATCCTCAGAGTCAGAATCCACATCAGTCAGTCGTTATGTGATTGGAATTTCAGGGGGATGTAGTAGCTCTATTGCCTCATTCGACAAACTTTTCATGTTTTTTTGTGACAGTTTTCTAATACTGGAAATATATGGATCGGAAGTTACCAAAAGCCGCTTGAAAACATCTTCCATTGTTTTTACTCGTGAACTCTTTCTGAAAAACAATGAGGATGAAAGCATGAAAGCCTCCATGGCTTTCATGTACTGCGGTCGACCAAGTTTCTCGGACAATTGTTCCTCCAGAGAGATTAATTCAGGTATGCCATCATTCAACCGTTGTTTAATGATGTTGAATTTCTTCTCGAGTGAATTTCACGTATTCTTCACCCGAACCTGTGTGAAAAATATTACATTAGCATTAGCAACAAATTAATTACAGAAAATCAGTGAAATATCGTAAGCGTGTTTCATAAGAAACGGAGTTTTGAAGCCTGCCGCACCGCGCGCAGCGGTGACGCCATCTTGTGATACGATATTTGAGAATAGGCAGATTTCGGCAGCTGATTCTTGTCAATTCCATCAGATAATTGATTAATCTATAGTATGCGAGTTGTAACTCCGCGGAGTATTGCGGAATATACAACTTTTGCTCTAGTTGAAAATGCAAGTTCGGAAAATCATGCTATTTTCGTACAAGCATCGAAAAAGGTATAATATAAATAGGATAACCATGAGATTTCGACTTTATTAGTGTATGAATATTTTGTACATACCTGTAGCAATTGTTTCCATTTTGTAGAATCAAAATTCTCCACTTCACTACTTAATTATTCAGTCATTAACCGAGCGTAAATTATTCTAGTTTTCACAACGTCGCGTGTACTCTCAACGAAGGTTAACTTTGAACTGAAATAATTCGACAGGAATCGAAGTTGGGGACCTATCCTTTTCGGGTGAGATGCACTAATCCTTACCCTACCCAACCCACCCTTTCAAATTCCCAGAATCGAAAATTAATTTTCGGGGTTTTGGCCACGTTTTGACGATTTGGTCCCACTGTGCGGCGTATCGGACCGCGCAATGGTAACGTTATCGTCACCCCCGCAGTTTGACATCCACGTCGCGCCACCGTCGCTTCGCCGTCCCGCCCGGCCGCTGTTTGGCGAAGCCTTTAGCAGCCCGATCGCAATACTATAAAATCCGCGGTGGTCCTCACGAAACTTACGTATACTTACCTCGAGATTTTAACGGATATACGCGGTTTGAGGTCCCCTGAATCGTTTCTGACTATTTTCGGAATGACGTCTGTGTGTCTGTGTGTGTGTCTGTGTGTCTGTGCGCGCTCTAGCGTCCAAACGATTATAGCTAGAGCTCTGAAACTTTAAATTTAACATTTGTATGTAGCAAGGAAGAAAACGTCCTATTTTGAACGCAATCACTCAACCGGAAGTGATGGTTTACTCTTATCACCTTTTTCCACATCTCGAAAACGGTACACGTTAAGGAAAAAAATATTCTTACATAAATTATAGATATTGATATTTTAAACAACTTTCATTTGAAAAGTTTTTTCGGAAAACGTAGTATAGTTTTCCGAAAAAACTTGTTTAAAATATCAATATCTATAATTTATGTAAGAATATTTTTTTCCTTAACGTGTACCGTTTTCGAGATATGGAAAAAGGTGATAAGAGTAAACCATCACTTCCGGTTGAGTGATTGCGTTCAAAATAGGACGTTTTCTTCCTTGCTACATACAAATGTTAAATTTAAAGTTTCAGAGCTCTAGCTATAATCGTTTGGACGCTAGAGCGCGCACAGACACACAGACACACACACAGACACACAGACACACACACAGACACACAGACGTCATTCCGAAAATAGTCAGAAACGATTCAGGGGACCTCAAACCGCGTATATCCGTTAAAATCTCGAGGTCGAAATTTTTCATGATTCCTATACTTATACATAAAGTAAAATCCGTGGTCGTCCGCACGAAACTTACTTATACTTAGTTATACTACATTTTTCGAAAAAACTTTTCAAATGAAAGTTGTTTAAAAGATCAATATCTATAATTTATGTAAGAATATTTTTTTCTGTAACGTAAACCGTTTTCGAGATATGGAAAAAAGTAATAAGAGTAAACCATCACTTCTGGTTGAGAGATTGCGTTCAAAATAGGACGTTTTCCTCCTTGCTACATACAAATGTTAAGTTTAAAGTTTCAGAGCTCTAGCTTTAATCGTTTGGACGCTAGAGCGCGCACAGACACACACAGACACACAGACACACAGACACACAGACGTCATTCCGAAAATAGTCAGAAACGATTCAGGGGACCTCAAACCGCGTATATCCGTTGAAATCTCGAGGTCGAAATTTTTCATGATTCCTATACTTACTTATTAGGTATACCGGTATGAAGTGAGCGTTTTTTTGTGAAAATGAAACACTAATTTTGAATGGGAATGCAAAAAAAATTATTCAAAGTATTGACCATTGCTTTCTACATATTTTGACCATCTTTCTGGCAATTTGTGGATACCACGCCAATAGTAATATTCGTCTTTTGAAGCAAACCAATCAGACACCCAATTTTCGACTTCTTCGTAGGAATCAAAGTGCCGCTCAGCCAATGAGTGTCCAATCGATGAAAACAAATGGTAGTCGGAAGGGTCCAAGTCTGGTGAATACGGCGGGTGGGGTGGCAGCTCCCAGCCAAGTGCTTTGATTGTATACTGAACCGGTTTTGCTTTGTGTGTAGGCGCATTGTCGTGTAACAAAATTACTTTTCCGTGTCTTCTGTCCCATTGTGGTCGTTTTTCGATCAATGCCTGGTTCAAATTGATCATTTGTTGTCTATAGCGATTAGAATTAACAGTTTCACCAGATTTTAGAATCTCATGATACACCACATCTTTCTGATCCCACCAAACACAGAGCATTGCCTTCTTGCCGAATCGATCTGGCTTTGCAGTCGATGTCCCGGATTAACCTATGATTTTTTCCGTTTAGGATTCTTAAAACATATCCATTTTTCATCGCCAGCAATAATTCGATGCAAAACTGATTTTCTTTCGTGTCTTTGAAGCAAAATTTCACAAGTGTTTTTTCGGTTTTCCAACTGTCTTTCAATTCATATGGTACCCATTTTCCACACTTTTGGATCTTTCCCATAGCCTTTAAACGGGCAGAAATTGTTTGCTGTGCAACATTTAACATTGCTGCCATTTGCTTTTGACTCAAAGTGTCATCTTCATCCAATATTGCTTGCAATTCGGCATCTTCAAACTTTTTTGGTGATCTTTCACGTTCTTCATTTCTCACATCAAAATCATTATCTCTGAACCGTTGAAACCATCTTTTGCATATTGCTTCTCATAGAACATGATCACCATATGCCTCGACAAGCATGCGATAGGACTCTGCAGCACTTTTCTTCAAATGAAAACAAAAAAATAATGCTTTCCGCAAATCATCACTTTGTGGTACAAAATTCGACATTCTTAACACGATTAAAAAATATGATATTGTTTGTCCAATGACTTGATATATATTAAATATGTTTAACACATGTCATACCAACCAAACAAAAAAAAATTAGGGCTCGTTCACAACAAATGTTCCCTATAGACACATTTGTATCTTAACGCTCACTTCATACCGGTATACCTGGTATACATAAAGTATAAGTAAGTAAAAATTCGCGGTGGTCCGCACGAAACTTACTTATACTTAGTTATACTACGTTTTTCGAAAAAACTTTTCAAATGAAAGTTGTTTAAAATATCAATATCTATAATTTATGTAAGAAATTTTTTTTCCGTAACTGTACCGTTTTCGAGGTATGGAAAAAGGTGATAAGAGTAAACCATCACTTCCGGTTGAGAGATTGCTTTCAAAATAGGACGTTTTCCTCCTTGCTACATACAAATGTTAAGTTTGAAGTTTCAGAGCTCTAGCTATAACCGTTTCGACGCTAGAGCGCACACAGACACCCACACGTATGTTTAGCCGCCCGATCCCAATATTATAAAATCCGCGGTGGTCCGCACGAAACTTACTTATACTTAGTTATACTACGTTTTTCGAAAAAACTTTTCAAATGAAAGTTGTTTATAATTTCAATGTCTTTAACTTATATAACATTTTTCTGATAGCTCGTACCGTTTTCGAGATAATGAAAATGGTGATAAGAGTAAACGATCACTTCCGGTTGAGCTATTGCGTTCAAAATAGGACGTTTTCTTTCCAGCTATATACAAATCTTAAATTTAAAGTGTCATAGCTCTAGCTATAATCGTATGGCCGCTAGAGCGCGCACATACACACAGACACACAGACGTCATTCCGAAAATATTCAGAAACGATTCAGGGGACCTCAAAACGCGTATATCCGTTAAAACCTCGAGGTCGAAATTTTTCATGATTCCTATACTTATACGCGGTGGTCCGCACGAAACTTACTTATACTCAGTTATACTACGTTTTTCGAAAAAACTTTGCAAATGAAAGTTGTTTAAAATATCAATATCTGCGGTGGTCCGCACCCAACTTTCTTATACTTGTTTACGCTCCATTTTTAGAAAACGGTTTTCAAATAGAAGTTATTTAAAATTGCAATATGTTTAAATTTTATAGGCACAATTTTTTCGATATGTCATACCGTTTTCAAAATATTGAAAATCTGATAAGACTAAAATATTATTTCTGGTTTACATATTGCTTTCCAAATATGACATTTTCTTCCTTTCTATATTCGCATCTAGTCTCATAAATTAAGCGTCAATAGTTTGAGCGCTATACCGCGCAGACACACACATCCTTTTATCACTGGATATCTTGTCGAGAAATCACGCCGAGTGCGGCGTATCGGACGGCGCAATGGTAACGTTATCGTCACGCCCGCAGTGTGACATCCACGTCGCGCCACCGTCGCTTCGCCGTCCCGCCCGGCCGCTGTTTGGCGAAGCCTTTAGCCGCCCGATCGCAATACTATAAAATCCGCGGTGGTCCGCACGAAACTTACTTATACTCAGTTATACTACGTTTTTCGAAAAAACTTTTCAAATGAAAGTTGTTTAAAATATCAATATCTATAATTTATGTAAGAATATTTCTTGCCGTAACGTGTACCGTTTTCGAGATATGGAAAAAGGTGATAAGAGTAAACCATCACTTCCGGTTGAGAGATTGCGTTCAAAATAGGACGTTTTCCTCCTTGCTACATACAAATGTTAAGTTTAAAGTTTCAGAGCTCTAGCTATAATCGTTTGGACGCTAGAGCGCGCACAGACACACAGACACACACACACACACACACACACACACACACACACACAGACACACACACACACAGACACACAGACGTCATTCCGAAAATAGTCAGAAACGATTCAGGGGACCTCAAAACGCGTATATCCGTTAAAATCTCGAGGTCGAAATTTTTCATGATTCCTATACTTACTTATACATAAAGTATAAGTAAGTAAAAATCCGCGGTGGTCCGCACGAAACTTACTTATACTTGGTTATACTACGTTTTTCGAAAAAACTTTTCAAGTAAAAGTTGTTTAAAATATCAATATCTATAATTTATGCAAGAATATTTTTTTCCGTAACGTGTACCGTTTTCGAGATATGGAAAAAGGTGATAAGAGTAAACCATCACTTCCGGTTGAGTGATTGCGTTCAAAATAGGACGTTTTCCTCCTTGCTATATACAAATGTTAAATTTAAAGTTTCAGAGCTCTAGCTATAATCGTTTGGACGCTAGAGCGCGCACAGACACACAGACACACAGACACACACACAGACACACAGACGTCATTCCGAAAATAGTCAGAAACGATTCAGGTGACCTCAAAACGCCTATATCCGTTAAAATCTCGAGGTCGAAATTTTTCATGATTCCTATACTTATACATAAAGTATAAGTAAGTAAAAAATATTTGATTGTATCTTTTTATCTCGTAACAGACGTAAGGATTATTTCAAACTATAAAAATAAGTTTCACAAGCTATAATTACTGCCGTTATTAATTGCACAAAAGACAATACTATAATAATAAGTAAACCAATAGCATTGCACTGCAAACAACTGGGTACAGGTTGAGTCTTACGCCAGTGAGAGGTTTATATAAACCACTTCATGGGATGGCGGTTGATCATCCAAAGGATCGATTAATCCTGCTCTGGACAAATGTCAACATTATCAACTTTATTTGGAAGCTTTTTTTCTAAACATTTAATTCACTTATAGTGGTCTTTTTTAGTTCTATTGAAATAATTGAAAATTTTATTTAAATTATACTCAATGTTTTTTACTTACTTATACTTTATGTATAAGTAAGTATAGGAATCATGAAAAATTTCGACCTCGAGATTTCAACGGATATACGCGTTTTGAGGTCCCCTGAATCGTTTCTGACTATTTTGGGAATGACGTCTGTGTGTCTGTGTGTGTGTGTGTCTGTGTGTGTGTGTGTGTGTGTGTGTGTGTGTGTGTGTGTGTGTGTGTGTGTGTGTGTGTGTGTCTGTGTGTCTGTGCGCGCTCTAGCGTCCAAACGATTATAGCTAGAGCTCTGAAACTTTAAACTTAACATTTGTATGTAGCAAGGAGGAAAACGTCCTATTTTGAACGCAATCTCTCAACCGGAAGTGATGGTTTACTCTTATCACCTTTTTCCATGTCTCGAAAACGGTACACGTTACGGAAAAAAATATTCTTACATTTATTTATTTATTATATACAATTATAGATATTGATATATTAAACAACTTTCATTTGAAAAGTTTTTTCGAAGAACGTAGTATAACTAAGTATAAGTAAGTTTCGTGCGGACCACCGCGGATTTTATAGTATTGCGATCGGGCGGCTAAAGGCTTCGCCAAACAGCGGCCGGGCCGGACGGCGAAGCGACGATGGCGCGACGTAGATGTCAACCTGCGGGCGTGACGATAACGTTACCATTGCGCCGTCCGATACGCCGCACTCGGCGGGATTTCTCGACAGTTACAGTTCATGTCCAGTTATAAAAGTTTGTGTGTGTCTGCGCGGTATAGCGCTCAAACTATTGACGCTTAATTTATGAGACTAGATGCGAATATAGAAAGGAAGAAAATGTCATATTTGGAAAGCAATATGTAAACCAGAAATAATATTTTACTCTTATCAGATTTTCAATATTTTGAAAACGGTATGATATTGATATTTTAAACAACTTTCATTTGCAAAGTTTTTTCGAAAAACGTAGTATAACTGAGTATAAGTAAGTTTCGTGCGGACCACCGCTGATTTTTTTTTAATATTTTCTTTACAAAGAAACATGATTTTGGAAGGTCTATTTAAAATTAGGATTAATACAAAAGTATTAAATATTTTTTTTGAAAACTTAGCTTGTATACAAAATAATAAAACTTGCTAGGAATACAAATTTATTAAATCAGAATAAAAACATATTCGGTAGATTACACGTTGCGCTTTCGCAGCACATAATGCTGCTAATAATTTATAATGCTGATGCGTACAAATAAATATACAAAAAAAAGGAATGCATGTTAGAACGTATTACAACACACGCTCTAGACACAAATTTAAAACGGTGAATATTCATGTCTATAATTTGTAACCGAAGAGGTTGATCATCCAGAGGAATCAATTGATCCTGCTCTAGACTAATGTTTGCATTAATGCACATTATGCAAAACCATGTAACCAAGCCATCTAACCAAATTAAAAATCTGGAGCTGTGCATTACATACACCTGTACATTTAAAGATGTTTGGCATTTACTGTTTATATGGTTGGGTGTATCTTCTTTTGGAGGCATCAACGACAATACAGGACTGCAATCTATGGCTCCTATCACATTTGCTATATTATCTATTCCATGAAATACTTTCTTAACGCCGATTATATAACCAGGATCATTTATATAATAGGTGCACAGCAATGTGTCAGTACTCGACTACATGTCGACTGGCTCACATGAACAATGTGCAATTAAGCTTTGGAAGCCATCCGATGCTACACATCTTAAGCCAATGAGTACTTGTAGCATTACGGATAAAGAACTTCTCTTATTGTAGGGTGTTCCAGCTGTGGTATTAGCCGTGGCAAACTATAGTACCTACAATAATATTGCAGTATATGTCAAAAGTATTGTATACAAAACTAAACCCCTCGGGTTTAGTTTTGTATACAATACACTAGGTTTGTGAGATGTTGAGTAACGTTAGAAGAAATTTCTATTTAAGATTATGATGTTTCCAAGACGTTCGCGGCGAGCATTTTGAACATTTCCTACATTGACATTAATAGTTTTTTTTGTTTTTTTTTTACATTATCAAGAAATAAACAGTATTACTTATTAGTTTTTGAGTGTATTGTAGCGAATTTCGGTAATCAAATAATATTTTTTAATGTTAATTTTTGCAATAAATTTGAAAACACTTAATATTTCCGAAAGTTGAAGATAGGTATAGGACATTGTACATGAAATATGTTTGGATTTTTCTGAAGAAACAAAAAAATGGAATAATATACATTATGTTGCATTTAAAATAAGAAAGTTGGTGTTGGCCACTCTTAGATGACACACCCTGTATAAACAAAATTGTTGCAAAAATGCGCAACTACAAATACCAATCGATGTGTCCGATCGTTTTTTCAATCACGTCCTCATTTATTTATTATTGAATTTATTCTATTTGACTGATCCACAGTGTACATCTATTATGTTGTTTCGACCCTGCCCCGTTATTGGATTATATCTGTGGAGCATTGTATTGAATTAGATGAATAAATAAATAAATAAATGAACTTCAGTCAATTCAAATTCCGTAATACTGGCAAAGTTAAGGCTCTAGGTTAACTCCAGTATTTAAGAAGGGTACATGAAATAATATCTCAAACTATCAACGAATAGCTTGTATATGTAATTTTGCTAGTTATATTGCCATTCTGTTGTATTGTATGAGATCGTGCTGCTTAATTGTGTTGCGCAAATTGTTCTTATTTATTGATATTTCAGTCATAGGCAGCGCGCTGGGAAACAATTCTTAAGGCAATGTTTGATATTGCAATAAACAATGGTAGCTCTACTTAGTTGAAACTGAAGAACCATTTGCTCAACACAATTAAGAAGCACGATCTCATACAATACAACAGAAGGGCAATATAACTAGCAAAATTACATATACAAGCTATTCGTCGATAGTTTGAGATATTATTTCATGTACCCTTCTTAAATACTGGAGTTAACCTAGAGCCTTAACTTTGCCAGTAGGTGATAAAGGTAAAGGTCCTGTTCTTGCCTTTTAAGCCTAGGGTATTTTGATAATATAAAAAAAATAAAAAAAATAAATAAATAGAAATTAAAAAAATAAACCTTTATTTGGCATCCCATAATTCCATAACAATAATTAAAATAATATAAGAACTCGCTACACCTTTCCAAACGACTCAATTAATATCTCATCCTTCCTCCTTGCCGTCCTCTATTGGCTCCTTCCCTCTGCCTCTCCTTCCTGGCCTCTCAGATCTTTCTCTAGCACTACCTCCTGGTCACCTCATCTGCAACATAATATACTTTCTTTCTGCCTCCCTCCTTCTCCTACCCTCATCCCTCCTCCACTTTAACTCCCGTAGCAGCTCCGCTCCCTCACCTTTCTCTCCTAACGTCCACCTCCAATTTCTACCCCTCTCCACCTCCTCCCTGCTCTATCCCATTTCATCGCACTCCTCCCACCAGTGTCTCCATTCATCTAAACCTCTTTCACAAGCTATGCATCTCTTGTATTCATCTCCCATTTAATACTTGTTCTTCCTCTCCTCATTTCCGCACCTGAACCTCGCCACTATCTTCTCCTCTTCTGCCGTCTTGCCCCCACCTAGGTATCTATTTTGATAATATATTATTAGATTTATATGTTTAAGGTATTTTTTTTATGAAAGCAGGGGATATAATAGAATACCTTGTCAACAGCAGATAGATACGCAGGGCACCTAACATCCCAGGCAGCATGATTTGTGTTTACTACCCATATGCTTGTCCCTGTTGATCCGACGTAGTCAACGCACCTGGGCGAGGTTAACTTACAGTCCGAAAGTTTGTGACCTTCACCACAACTTGGGCATGTGCAGGGTTTAGCGCAAGATTATTCAACTCGTATTATAGAACATATACTTTGAAAAATAAATTTGCTTTGGGCCACGTTATCATTGGAGTGTTCTTCGTCGGCCTGCATTTTATTAGCTTTATCGGTATTTAGGATTGTATTTTTGTCGATATGAACCGGAGTATAACGAAAATGTTAACAAACGAAACAAATGCAACCGGTATCAATTAAGGTGCCAGACAATGGCCTGGACTTGCATCTAAAATAGAGGCGCGACTTCGTAAAGAGGTGGCCTATATATGGTTTAGATTTAACAATCAAAATGAACGAATTATGTCAGCAATGTTGTCACTACATTATATAAAATTATCGTGATCTCGTCATGCCGTGCTCTCAAGACGTTTGCCTTCCGATACGACGATAAACTAAACAGCAATTGAAATATGAATTATTAGAGTTTTAAAATGGAAAACAATCAAAATATATTTAATAAATAATTTAATTATTTGTGGAAAACATGAAAGCGAAAAAACTTTATATATATATATATTTTATTTGCAGAGTTTATATGTTGTAATTCAGGAAATCATAGACCGTAGCTTGCAAAACTTTGAAACCCTGTGTACCTTCTTCATGTGCTTCTTCGTGTTTTGGGTATATGGTGTAACCAGGCTTTCGGACGATATCCACTTCACGGTTGGCAATCAACCAACCAAATTCTGGAAAATATGTTGGTACTTCTCACCAATTATAATTGCTGTACGTATATAATTTTAGTGCTATTATCATTATTGTTGTTGTTGTTGTTGTTATAACTATGATTATTATAATTTTTAAAGGTTGGTGTAAACCTTTATAACTTTCAGAGGAGGCTTGAACTTGTACAGATTAAGGGTAGGATATCCAAGGGAACTGAATTTTTAAATCTACAATTAACTCTGCCGCTGTATAATTGGTATTGTAATGTTTCTCGCTATGATTCTTATGGGAATTAATATCCATAAAACAGAAAATTGCCCTTCTGATAAAGTAAAGTAAAGATTAAAATTTCAAACTCTAAAGACCAGAAAATGTCAATTATGGTTGAGTAATTTAATAATCTATATATTCTTTATATATAGGCGTTGGTATTTAATACGATTGTTGAATACACAAGAGTTCCATATATGTTAATGGTTGTTAATGTTGTAACTATATTTTTGATGATGGTACCGATTGTCATTTATGGTCTATTGGCGTTTCTTGCATATGTCAAGAAAAGGGTACGTTATTCGATTTATATGACAATAGAAATGCTTTTATGTATTTGTATTTTAGAGGCTGATTGATCTAATACGACCGATCGGTCTGTGGGGCCCACCCGATCCAGAAGAAAGACAGATGAGGCAGTCGTTCAATCCTCGAAAACAAAATCGATTTCAGAAGCTTAAAATGGAGTGTCATCATAAATGCTTGGTTGCCAGTAAGGTAAAGTAGACGTTTGGATGCACATATGCGATATTAAAACACATTATATTCAGGTGTATAAGAATATGTGTGCACAAGAAACCAGAGCCAGAGCTGAATATTTAGAAAAATACAATAAATAATAAACAGGAATGGTCTCAGTATATTACTGTCACTCCACGATATTATGAATAATATATCTATAATTAGTTTTACACTAGAGTTGAAAATTGTTTAATTTAAATGTTTCACCTTAAATACTGATTGTGTTAATAAAACTATATTTCATAAATTTGTACTTTCTTGACATTTTCATGTTAAATTTTGCCGTGTTTGCTGTGCATCCAGTAGTAATACTTTTTCGCTCGCATATCCTCTTTATATCCATATTTGTCGTTATTCCCGGGTTTGTTAGTATTTCCTTTTCTTGCCATTTATATCCACTAACTCGAGGCCCTACCTTATTTTTAACACCACTTTTACGACGCCCTTTTCATTTGCAATTTTTCAGTTAGCTGGTATGTTTACTTTATTTTTAATTATTTTAGCTCCAATCTTTTGTCGAAGTATTGGTCCTAAATACCTCTGTTCACAACTTTTTATATCTACGTTTTACAGCTCAAATTTTACAAATATATTTCGTTATATCATTAGAAACGTTCAATTAAAAATGAAGATTATTTTATTTTTTAAAATTTATTAAAATATGTGTGGAAATAAACGTGAAAATAATGTAATAATTTGTATGAGGAACATTCATATATACAAATTGAGATGAAATTGTAAAAACTCAGAAGAAATTAATTTACCGTACGAATATAACCAAGAAAAGTCGCCGCGGTCGATCACCTGCGCATGACGCCATCGAAACAACGAGCGGCCGATGAAGGCGGATAGCCCGGATAAAGTAGCAAGCGGACGCACCACGGAGACAACGGACTATTTTATTTAACTGAAATCGAGGTTTCATTAATTCGATACACAAGTAAATACAAAAATATACTTACGGATGAATTATTCACCGTACTTATAACAATAGTTTTAAGTAAAAATAATCAGATTCGGAGGATCCATATCCGACTTGAATGGTCGAATACGAAGACTGAATTACCCCAAAGCCGGGAACTAAAGTTAGACACACTTTACGATTGAGTAATTAAAATGTGTTGTGTATGTGCGTGATCTAGCGTCCAAACGATAAGAGTGTCGTCCTATTTTGAAATCAATACATCAACCGACAGTGATGATTTACTCTTATCATCGTTAAACATATTGAAATTATAAACAACTTTCATTTGAAAAGTTTTTTTGAAAAATGAAGTATAATTAAGTATAAGGAAGTTAAGTGCGAACCACTGCAGATTTTTACTTTCTTATACGTTATACGTTTCGTTTTAGGACGTGACCATACAAGAGATGAGAATGTCACCAATTGTTAAGAACACGTATGCCCAAAGAATCTAAAATATAAAACGCTCATGTCAAACGCATTAAATTAAAATAATTCATAAATACAAAAATTGCAAAACAAGATATAAAAAAATAATAAAAAGAATAAAAATAAGATAATCAAAAAATATTTAAACAAGTAATGAAATGTAAATAAAAATAATTATAACAAAACGATCATCAAACGGCAGTGTCATTTGCATCATACGTCAAAAATGTCAAATTGCAAAAGATAAAATCCGTTAAATACAATAGAAATAAAAAATATACAATCAAGAGAAATCCAAACTTAAAAAAATGCAAAAATTAAATATTATCAAAAGAAAGAAACGTAAAATACTGTTAAAATTGTAAAAACACAATAATTAAATAAAACAATTTTTTAAAAGTTCGATAAAAATAAATGTCAAAAATGTTAAATTTGGTAGAATTTTTTAAACATTCAAAAACGCTAAAGCCAAAATTGTGAATAAATGTAATTTTTATGTATGCATTATTTGTTTGCATAATCGAAGAAAAGATTTAAGAAATAACAAATTGCATCAACAAAATATTTTTAAATACAAACTTACAATACATATTTACGTTTATTCATATATGAATATCTAAATCAAATTTTTAAACATAAGGCTCATGGCCTATCGGTGGCAGCATTTGAATTTCATTGTCGGTTGGAAGTGGTCACGGAACTGAGGAAAGAGAACGCAGAGAAAACGAAACGAACTAACCCCTTCAAAAAGCAGGTACCGGTTATAAAATGCAAATATGTATTACGGTCGCAGCTACCCAGGTTGCCATTGTGTTTAACAAAACAATTTAGATCTTCGTTTAATCAAAAACCGTAAATGTGTGTTAATTTGTATTAAAAATGTTTGCTCTGATTTATTTATTATTTTTGAAATCATTTCATCTATTACGCAAATACAACTATAATTACATATGATAATTGCGCGAAACTTTTCAGATGTTAGATAAATTTACACACCATGGAAATATACAAAATATATGTCTCGCACACTTTAATTTCATTTGTTCTTTTGTGAAGAATGACAAAAGTATTTCGATCACCATACTAATTGGCTATAGCTTAAAATATTGCTGTTCTTAAGCATACAGTGATTCACATCAAAGTAAAACATATGAACGTAAATTGCATATTAGTTTGCATTTAAAATAAATCTTGTACTCGTAATATTTGCTGTTCTGATTGAATAATGTCAGCACTTGCTTCAATTGCTACATTCATTTTGCATTCGTATATAACATAGATACTGAATATAGTTTTTTCTTGTCGTAAAACGACAATGTTTCTTGGATAAAGTATATTCTCCACAATAACGACGGTAGGAAATCCGGGTTGATCAGTATACAAACTTACCTAGATCAAAATATAAATGCCTTGTTCTGAAATAAGAATTTGAGAGATTGAAAAAACTGTTCGGTTCGGTTAAGAGTCACATACGATATTAATGAATACGAATTAAATGTTCCTTTAATGAAGTTTTCTAATAAACGCAAATAGGATCAGTTTTTGTTTAAAAGTACTTCTTCCAATTATTAACTTCTCCTTCTTCTGATATCATTCCAAAAAATCGTAATTGGGTATACAAAATATAAAAATATGTATATTTTTCGTCTATTTTAAATATTTCTTTGAATTATTTATTTATTCTAATTTCATATATCGCAAGTAAGTTTAACTATTCTTCATTGTAAGTAATACAATATACACTTATAACAAACCCTACGGAAGTACACAAATTGAATAATATATAGTTTACATATTGTTCACTTCGCGCTTAATTATGAATAATAAAATTATTGCAACTTATGCAATAACAATGCATTTTCTATATATATATATATATATATATATATGGGAACTTTACAGTATTCGTCCAATATTTAATTCATAATAATGAAACTTGGTCCAATGGATATTTTTAATTAGAAATGTTTGATTAGATTTCTAAAAATGTATTAGTAATCTGAAATATGTCTCAAAAGTACACACGTAGAAAAGCTACTCTTGCCGTGTTCGGATAGAGCGGCAAAAAGCAATATTAAGCGCCTGAGGTATAAAACATTAGGTTGCGAAATGATTTAGAATGCCACTGCGTGGTCTGGAATCGAGCGCTGCTGCAAGTACCACATAAAAATGCAATTTTTTTTATTAAACCGTGACATATTTTTCTCAAAGGATAATATTATCGGCAACATATACAAAACAGGAAACTTAAATATAGAGTCTAGCTCTACAAACTAAAGTAACATAACATTGATTAATATTTTGTATAATATCCATTGCTTCCAATGCATTCGGTTAGGCGATTTCTCATTGATCGAAAAGTGTTGCTGCAAAACGTTGTGCCTCGGAGTCTCTCCCATAACGTGATAACATGATTTGTCAGATGCTCTATTGTTCTTTCCCTGACACCGAATCCAGGCACATCCTCCCAGGACCTCTCCATTGCTGCCCACATTTCCTCTATGAGGTTCAAATCCGGAGATTTTGCCGGCCACTCCAACAATTCGATATCGTTTTGATCAGCGAACCAATTCATAACTGCTGCCGATGTGTGTATCGGACAGTTGTCCTGTACAAAAGTGATCACCTCCATTTCATCTTCTGGGTAGACAATTCTCACTGAAGGGATCACAATATCTTCAAGTATTAACAATGTACCGATCCGAATTGAAGTGTTGGGGCGAAACAGGTATCAATTCACCGTAGCCGGCAGCTGACATCCACCCCCAAAATCCGGCCGTTATGCGACCGCTTTTTGCATTTGGCCTTACATGTTCCCGATTATATCGCGTGTTGTTCTTTCGCCATAATACTACTAGAGCATCTTCCGAAGATGAAATATTTTTTCATCCGTAAAAATCGCACACTGCCAATCCCTGGTGATATTCGGTTCGCAAAAGCGAACCCTAGCTGCAGCATGTGCTTCGGACAGTTCAATTTTCCGGGCAGGCATGGTACCCACATTCTCGCAGGGGCTCCTTATTCTGACACTTGTAATGAAAGGGCTATTCTCAACCGCCCTAATGATGGCACCATCTTCAAGTGGTGTCGTTATGTGGCGGTCACCCGTTCTGATGGTCTCCAAAGGCCGATCACCAACGGTTTGCCCCCGGTGCCGTTACATGTACATTATTAATCTTTGTAACATTTGCATATTAGTTCAGCATAAAACAATCATTGTCAAGTAAATAACTAGTGAACGAATAATAACGAATAATAACACATAACACATAATAAATCAAATAATTAAAATAAAATAATTAAAACAATTTGTGAGTACGCTATATACTTTGTAGACTAATATTTTGCCTTGAATAGTTTATTGGCATTGTAGACCGCCGCCAATTAATATGGCTTAGAAATAAAATTATAAATATTTAATTCCGACCCTGCTCACATATATTGGTTTAAAAATACGGTCGCGTTTTGAAATGTAACGATTGCGTCCGGAAAGAAAATTCTATGGAACCCGATAAGCCAAATATATAATATAAAGTGCTCTTAATCATGCCTATTGTTCGCAGGAAGTGAATATTTGTTTAAAGTAAATTAATAAAAGGACCGCTTATGATTTTTAGAATATAAATAAAAGATTCGCGCTAGTACGAGCGGGCACGCTTGAAATATGCTGATTGCATCTTCAAAAAGAACTCTATCGAGCCCGATAAGCCGGAAATAAACATGTGTGTTTGGAAATTGCTAATAAATGCTTTTTAACGCTCGTTGTTTGCCGGATGCGGATATTTGTTTAAGTAGATTAATTATAATACCGAGCACTACGATTTCAGGGCATAAACAAGATTAGCGCGAATAGCGGCAAAGATCCGCACCTTGCGTGGGCTGCGTCCCCGCTCGCCGTTTATCATATTTGAAAATATGATTTTTAAGAAGAAGTAAGAACGAAAAACAGCAGTCATCCGGTGCCCCTTCGGAAGGCACCATTTGGGTGGACTCCTCCGAAAAGGAGTAAAGTCGTGACGAGCAGTCATCCGGTGCCCCTTCGGAAGGCACCATTTGGGTGGACTCCTCCGAAAAGGAGTAAAGTCGTGACGGGGATTCATTCGCTGCCCCTTCGGAAGGCAGTTAGTTACGGGTCCCTTAAGAAAGCCGGGAATCGTTGAAGATGTCGCGCGATGTTAGATTAAATTGTAAAGTCTAGAGTAATATCTCGGAAAATACTTAAAATTAATCGGCGTTGTTTAAAGTTTGAAGTGTATTCAAAAGTGGAAAATTCTATTATTAGAATTCAAACATATTTGATTGTTGTTTACGGAATTCGGGTATTAAATAAAGTTGTTGGTGAAAGAAGATTAAACAGTCGAATTTCCTGTTTCAATCCATTGGGATTAAAGGACAAGAGGAAATGTAAGAAATTTTTATTTGTAACAAGTGCGAAATTATGTGGGTTCTGTTAAGTTCTATTTTTGATTTGTCGAATTAAATTTAAAATGGGCAAGTTTCTTTCCTTCCTCTAAAGTAGATAATTTAAAAAGTATAAAGGTTTCATAAAGAATCGTTTTGTTAAATGTCGATCCAAGTTCATTCGTCGTTTCTTTTTATATTTTATCTGCGTAATTTTTGTGCTTAGTTTAATTAAATTTAATAATTTTCTTTTATAATAACTTCATTGAATTTTATTTTAATTTAATTATTTTTTTATATTAAAGTTATTTAAACCATTTTTTTTGTTTTTCTTAATTAATTAATGAAAAAAAACCTCTAACCCTAATTTGACGAAGTCAAACTTGGGGGCTGGTGGCAGCATAATCTATAAAATTTGCTCACAAGTTGACGACGAGAGTTTTTTTTGAGTGATTATCCGCGTGAACGTGAAAATTGGGAAGTAGAGAAATCTGGGAATCGGCCGTGCTACCCCACTGGATAAAAGATTCCTACGTCCGAAGGAAGCCTTTTGGTGACCGAGTTCCCGGAACTTTTTCCCGATTTTCGGAAATACGTTCGGTCTACGCGGATAGCCCGTGCCCGATTCACGAGCTTTTCGGACGCGCGGGCCGGTGTTCACAGCATAAAGTACTCACACTTAAATCAACTAATTCAGCAATCTCTCGATAAGGCATACCGGCGGCCGCCAATTCAAAAATATAGGGGCAGAAATATGTTCCATTGTAGATTCGCGCCGACCGAATCTCCTTCCCGTTGTCAAAGTAAGCTGAGTGAACACTGTAAAATACACTATGCATTGACTAATCGATTAAATATTTACACCTGAATAAATGTATCAAAACTGTACACTAACTGTAACTAACCATATCGACCATTTTTCTGTACTCATTACGAAAAACCCACAAATGTTATTAAAAGATTAGGACAATGAACATAAAATTCTTGGAACTGTTCTTAAAGATACCGACATAAAAATGCAGCAAAATGAGATTACGTTGAGCTGTCGCATGTGAATAAGGATTAGAGAAACAATTATTAATTTTCGATCTAAAAGCAAAACTCCCATGTCATTTGCGATCAAATGATATTAGTGATATTATATAGTTTTTTATACACTGCATGCATATGAATTGTATAAAAATTACTATATTTTTGTTTTCAATGCCAGCTGGAGATTAATTGCTTAATGGGATATGGGAGTTTTTCTTTAGTGCGAAAATTTATAATTGTTTCTCTAATCCTTATTCACATGCGACAGCTCAAATATAATCTCATATTGCGGCATTTTCTTGTCGGTATCTTTAAGAACAGTTCCAAGAAGTGTATGTGCATTATCCTAATGTTTTAATAACATTTGTGAGTTTTTCGTAATGAGTACATTTAATATACATCTTTTCCCTTACAGTATTCTACAAATCACTGTAAATGTTATATAATACTTAAAAGTGTATGTCTCATTTGAACAAACTAATTAAATTATTCTATCAGAAAAAGTTAATAATTAAAGGAAATATTTTTAAATGCAAACTTATATAACAATTTGATTCGAGTCGATGTATGCTGAAGAACCGCAAAATTGAAATTAGTATGGTCACCTACTTAGTTCGGCGATTGGTCAATATCACGTTACATTACTTGCTGTGTAGCCTTGCACCGTTCTTAATTGCATTTATTTCGTGCACTACTCTTATTATTCAAAAAACGATAAAATTAATATCTACAAACATGTATAAGATTTCATATATTTCAATCCGTAAGGATTTGTGTGATTTGTGAATATGTTTAAATGCAAACTAATATATATATTTACGTTTATACGAATATCTAAATTGTTATTTTTAATACAATCGCAGTTGGGGTAGTAGCGTATTTGCATTTTATGATAGGTCGCCCGGTGTCTGTTCTTTAAAGGGGATAGTTCGAACTGCTCGCTTGTTTTATTACAGGAACATTACCTCTGTGTACGATTGTACACCGACATTACCGTGCGTTCTTTTCCCCTGTGTTCCGAGTGAATGTACGGACATTTGACGCGTCGCGTCCGAGCTGATCGCGTCTCTTACTTTCCGAGCTAGTGTGCGCATCTACATTTATTTACACGTACAGCGATATTTTCGCGCTCGTCGGTCGCTTCGCTTCCACGCTAATGTGTTCGCTCCTTTAACGCCAAAAAATTACGCCCATCTCGCACAGGTCTAAATAACGTCTTAGCCCTATTCATGAAAATCGTGTAGACCAGGCGCAAACTAGTCTCTGACGACATACACGTTACTCATTATGAACCAGACAAAATTTGTCTAAATTGTATCCAGGTATGTGTCGTATATATGTGTTATATGTATATTTATATTTATAATAAATAGGCAATAATGACGGAAAATGAACGCAGTTGCAACTTCACCCCGACGATGTAGCGGTGTTAAAGTTGCAAGTGGTGAAGAACAATGAAATAACAATAAACAATAAAGGCATGGGAAGCAGTGCTTCATTCCTTTAACGCTACTAGCCCAGCGGTGCGCACCGTACCACAATTAAAAGGGAGACCAGGAAAAGCGTAAGTTACTTGCTGAGACATTTAATTTCTTAAATATTATAATTATATTCCCATAATACCTCACTGTCACGATAACATCTGAAACGGGTCAAACGGGGGGTGACTCTGAATAAAAAATGTGTGATGAAGATTTGCTGGATGTCATCGGGAAAGCTTCCATTCAAGGGATGTTCTATCCTAGAATTATTTGTAGCATTGCACAAAACGCCCAACAACCGAGAAAGCCGCAGGAATGAGAGCGAGAGAGAGAGAAAGAGGTAAATAAATACAAAATGTATAATATATTCAAATTATTAATGCACATATTGAGAAATAACGCAGCTAATCTTAATTTTTTCCTAGTCCTGCGGCAATGCCACAGCCTCAAGAGCAAGGGTTGAATGTGCTTGGTCTAATACACAGGTTGACCGTTGCTGTAGGAGCTATTACAGAGTAGCCACGGAGGCAGGCGATAGGAGTTTTTAAGTAACAATTAGTTTGGCTTCATAAATAAAATAAATGATAAATAAAAAATATTTGATCGTATCTTTTTTCTCGTGACATTTATTAATGGCACAAAACACAGTAATATAAGAAAGTAATCCGAAAAACCAATAATATTTCACACACAATAGCATTACACTGCAACCAACTGGGTTGTATTGATGGCCGTATTCACAAAGAAGTGAATAACTGGCCGTTACGAAACGGTTCGTTAAAATATAACGCCCATTAAATGAAATACCGCATTCATAAATATTACGAAAGATTTTTAACGCTTCGTTATGAAACGCTCGATCTAGTGGATTTTCATGGAATCTATTGGGGGGGGGGGGGGGGGCGTACTTCACAATAGTGAATTTAACACCACATTTACTGTTACTTGACTGCCACAGAGTAGCATCTTTGTGTAGTTGTCATTGTGTGTTATTGTAAAAAGAATGGAAAAACGGGTGAAGCAATGTTATGCAAAATTCATTTCCAACAGACAAACATGGAAATCTTCTTTTCCAGACTCCAAATGCACCTTCGATACAAATCCTCGTTTGAATATGCGCTTGATTGTACCTATTCTCGGCTTCCTTGTTTGGATTCTGTAATGGAGTCAGTAAATACGGCTTATAGGCATATCCACCATCTCCTAATAAATAAGAATCTTGAAAATGCCCATTTTCAAGTTCCACTCGTAATGCTGAATCATAAAAGATCATGTACAGAGCCTGGCCACCTTGCTATGATATGCATAAACTTTAAATTTGCATCGCAGATACACTGTACGTTATAAGAAAACCATCCTTTTCGATTTCTATAAAGTTCCGCATGTTCTCCTCCCACCGACTGTATTTTAATGTGTGTGCAATCAACAGCTCCTATTACACATGGAAAATGCCATGGTTGGTAAAAATTGTTTTGCACCTTGTGTATGTCATCCCTTGTTTGTGGCATATAAATGTATTGGGGCCGCATTCGTGCAATAGCGTCTGTTACTTGTCTTATTATTCTACTAACAGTGGATTGGCTTATGTTAAGATGGTCACCTAGAATTTGTTGGAAAGTCCCAGATGCATAAAATCTCAGTGCAATTAAAATTTGATTGGCAACAGACAGAGCTTTATTTCTATGTGTAGTTCTTTCCAATTGGGGGCCAATTAAATCTGTAATCCATTGACTGTCTGCTTATCAAACCGGTATCGTACTTTGAATTCCAGATCATCAAATAAATCAAATGGATTGCGGCGATCTCTAATAAATCTTTCTCTTGGCATAGCCCGCAAGATTTCCTCCACAAATTCTATGTCCGAATCTGAATTTTCGAAAGATGACATGTTGAAATATGTACCTACATCCGAAATAATACACAAGTATAAAATTATCATATCAAATTTTATACTTTACCTTTGTATTGTATATTTATGAGCACGAAAATTAATTTCAAACGTATACTTTTCACTATAACCTCAAAATTATGTACGAGACGTCAAGTGATGCGAGTATTTAACGAGCCGTTATTTACATATTAATGGCTGTTAAGAAGGCCATAACGGCTGAGGTAGTCGTTTGAATGCTACCGAGAGCCTTCTTAACAGCCAACGATTTTTATCGTACTAGCTTATCCAAGAAGGTAAAAATTTGGAATCAGAAATTTTATAATTTAATATTTTAAAATCATAGATGCCATTGTTTTCGTGACAACTAATGTTGTTGATAATAAAAAAACACTTGTTTGTCATTTTTGAATGTGAGTAGTGCTGAATTTAAATGGAAAAAGATGATTCACTATCAGCCAAAATATTAGCCAGAGCGAGGCAAGCGGATGGGAAGCTAATCCGAGAGAAATCTAGACAGAGGTGTCAAAAAAGGGTTTGAATTATGTAAGCAATGGCAAAAAGAAAATCACGTTAAAAGCGTATGTGAAGATGTCATAATGGCGTACATCGATGAACTGGTATAGCATTTTTCATCCGGAGTGTCTATCTGGAACATTTTTCAAATTTTTAATTGCAGCGTGAAAAATATGTTCCGACATCACATAGCATTTTTCATCCGGAGTGTCCATCTGGAACATTTTTCAAATTTCTAATTGCAGCGTGAAAAATATGTTCCGACATCTTTATTCACCAAGGTTTCGATGTTAAAATCGACGCTACTGGCAAAAGACAATATCGACATAGGTAAATATCGGAGAGTCGACTCTTACTTACGTCGAAATTCCGTTGGATATTTGCCGAAGAAATCGAAGACTTTGAACCAAACGGAAGTTTTAGAATTTTTAAATCAAGCGCCAGATGAAGATTACTTAATGGAAAAGGTACTTTTGTTAGTAATTTATCTCAGCAATAGTAGTGATTTAATTGTGTTTACATATGTAGATGGTCTTAATATTTGGTATATTCGGTGCATGTAGAAAAGGCGACTTGACATACATGAAAGTAGCCGACATTGAAGATCGCGGTTCTGTCACCATCGTTAATATCCCAGAAACAAAAAAACTATAAAAAACGATCTTTTCATATATTAGATGAGGATGAATTTGGTGCAATGAAGCGCTACCGTAGTTATGTCGCTTTAATATCGCAGTCTACTGACCATAGTAGGTTTTTCCTAAGCTACAAGAAGGGTCGTTGTACCAGACAACCTGTTGGAAAGAATACTATCGGAGCGGTACCTAAAAAAATTGCGACATTTCTTGGACTGAATGATGCACACTTGTATACAGGACACTGTTTTCGCAGATCATCTGCCACTCAGTTGATTGAACGGTTAGGTGGTTGGAAAAGTACAAGTGTCGCTGAAGCATATATAAATGATAGCATAGCATCAAGAAACAAAATATCACGTTTGCTATTAGGTCCTACATCAATCTCCGGAAAAAGTGATGAACGAGTTGTGGTTGTTGAAAGAAATGAAGAAGAAAATATTTCTACGGTGGCAATACAAATTTCTGGTGGTAGTATAAGCTTCCATAACTGCACTATAAACAATGTTTTTAACGGTAGTGTACCTGAAATATAGTTTTAATTAATTTAAATTTATAATACTTATGTACCTAATATGATTAAAATAAATTTATTATTCTAATTGATAATAATTACTGTTATTTACGATCGATTAAGAGCGAGCTGTTATCAAAAGAGGGCTGTTAAGAAAATCTTTAACAGCACTCTTTTGATAACAGCCCGCTTAGTGTTGCCAGGGCAATATCGATAGCTTAACGTTTTTTGAAATGTGGCATGTTATTCGCTACGTAACGATCTAGTGCTACGAAAAATATTTAAAACCTCTGACAAGCCTGCGTAACTTTTACGGCAGTTTCAACGAAGCGTTTTACATTACAATCGTTTGTGAATACAAAATGGACGTGTGTAACGCTCCGTTTCGTATTACGATGCGTTATATCGCATTACGAACCAATACGGGCATGAGATGATTTTATACACCACTTTACCGGTTGATCATCCAAAGGAATCGATTAATACTGCTCTGGACAAAGGTCAACATTATCGAGTTTGTTTAGAAGCTTTGTTATAAATATTTAATTCATTTATAGGGTCTTTTCTAGTTCTATTAAAATAATTGAACTAGTATATTAAAAAAACAAGTTACAGAAGGCACTGTTTCAGGCATGAGTCGAAATTCAGCCACAAGCCGCGAAGGCAAGTGGCTGAACGGACGAATGCCCTGAATAGCCTTCTGTACGAGTATTTTATACTATTTTTTCTACTTTGCGCTTTTACGCGAAAAATTAAGCTTTGTTAAGTATTTCAACATTTAGGGATATTTGCGCGGGTTGGTAACGCAATCTGAGTCTGAGAGAAAATTATATTAAACAAAATGGAAATACGCCAAAAACATATTGCAACATAATTAATGAAAACAGAATAATAAAAAAAAACGTGACAACGTTAGCATGGACCCAGAATCATTAAATAAGTTCTTTGTCGAGATATCGGGCAAAATCATAGGGAAATTGTCGGCAGATAGTGTTTCCTGCGCTGTTGCTTTCCCTTCAAGTCGGAAATATCCCTACTTTCAATTTCAGGACATTGGATACAACGACATACGTGAAATTATAAATAACTTAAAAAATAAAAAAGGACCAGATCATTTTGGTATTACAACAGAGATTATAAAGCGTATAAAAAATTCATTAATAATACCGTTGACAAAGCTGATAAATCTATGCATTCGCCATGGAACATTTCCAGATGTACTGAAGATTTCTAAGGTGATCCCAATTCACAAGGGGGGTTCGGCGGGTGATCCCAACAACTACTGTATCTCTGGTCCCTATTATCTCCAAAATTATAGAAATAGTTTTAAAAAATCAAATATCGTGTCACTTTGAAACAAATAGCCTTTTATATCAAAGCCAATTCGGATTTCGCGCAAATAAATCAACAGTTAGCGCAATGATCGATCTGTTGGAGAAAATAATAGAAGGCCAGGAAAGTGGAAATTTTGTATGCGTTGCCTTCTGCGACTTACAAAAGGCCTTCGACTGCGTGTGCCCTATTAGACTGTGTCGTAAGCTAAAACATTTAAACTTCAGCGATCAGAGTTGCCAATTGATCAACACGTTTTTAAAAAATCGTAAACAATATATATGTTGCGGCAGTAAAACATCCCATGTGGAATATATTAAAAATGGTGTCCCCCAGGGATCGGTCCTCGGCCCGATCTTGTTCTTAATATATGTAAACGACCTTGAAAGATTCATATCCAAGGGAGGCATTTCACTTTTCGCGGATGATACATCACTTACAGTTTCCAGTGAGAATCTAATGGAAGCTACACGAATTTTGGATATCTCACTGTCAGAAGCAACTAAGTGGTTCAATTCAAATAAACTATCGATGAATCAACAGAAGACCGTTAAGATGTTTTTTAGTCACAGAATAATTGATAATTTTGAGAATGCAACCAACGTGAAGTTCTTGGGATTGCATATGGATCCTCACTTGAACTGGGATAACCATATTGAATACTTAAGTAACAAAATATCAAAAAATATATTTGTACTGAGACATTTGACAAGCCAGGTCAAAGTCCAACTAAGAATAACAGCTTATCATGCTTTGATACAGTCATCAATGTTGTACGGGTTGTTAGCGTGGGGTCATGCAACGAAAATGACTCGCATATTTGGATTACAGAGAAGGGCAATAAGAGTTATCACTATGTCTGGATATAGAGATGATGTAAAGAGCTTGTTCACTGACTTAAATTTGCTCACACTTCCGTCATTGTATATATACGAGTGCCTAGTTTATACCCATGTAAACTTAAACTCTTTTGTCATGCAGGGAAGTCTGCATAGTACAAACACTAGGCAGACTGCAAATATATGAGTTAAATTTGCTCGCCTAAATAGCAGCAAAACTAATAATACATATTAAGTTTATGTGTGTACGTGTGTATGTATATATATATATATATATATATATATATATATATATATATATATACATACACACGTACACACACACACATATATATATATATATATATATATATATATATGTTTTGACTTGTACAATACATTTAATGTCAAAGTACTAATAAAGTTTGATTTGATTTGATTTGATTTGAGTTGCGAAGACCTGCAATGTACTCAACCCGAAATACGGGAAATTGCACAAATTACGATTGGGAATTTACTTCCGAATAAGTCGCGGTCTCAATACGAACAAAAATATAAAAAATACGAAAAATGGTGCAACGAAAACAATGCAACGATTATTAGTTACAACTGATATTTCGTTGACATTATGCGCTAACAAACCGCGACCATAAAGAACATAACATAAAGAAAAAAATTATACCAGACTCATTTTAGCACTCGAATTTTCATTTTTTTATTTTCATTTACTTTTTACGTGAAAAATTAAAGTACATGCTTTTAGAAGGCTAGTTTAAAATTAGGATTATTAGTTGGGTTTATCTTCTTCTGGAGGCATTAACAACTGTACACGACTGCATTCTATGGCTCCTATCACATTTGGCATATTATCTATTCCATGAAATACTTTCTAAACACCTATGGCATAATTAGGAACATTTATAGAATACGTTATATAAATTGCAGCTAATGTCTGAAATTAAGCTTTGGAAGTCACCCGATGCTACAAATCTTAAGCCAATGAGTATCTGTAGTATCGCAGGTAAAGAACTACTCTTCTTGTAGGCTGTTCCAGCTGTGATGTTAGCTCGCACAATCATATACCGTGGCAGGTATCTACAATAATATTGCGGTAATATTTAAATTTTATTTATTTAATTGTGATTAGTCATATTTATTGAATAACTATTATAGTTTACTCACCTCAGGCACCTATAAAGTGCGCCTAATCGATCTTGAAACAATGTGTCCCTTCATATATTTGATATTAGCAGTTGCCCATCATATCTTGCCCTGGCTCCTCGACTTGGTCATCTTCCTCCTCTAGAGCAAGCATATTCCTCGCAGGACCAGGACACATGCTTACTATAAAGTTACAAATGTAAAATAAATCTCAGTTGTGAAAACTTGGTGAAATTAAATAGTTCTAACTGCAAGCTTATTAGTACCAAAAAAAGTTACACTTAAACATATTTGTAAAATGTGATCTAATACTTACTTTGATTACCCTGAAAATGTATAGCACTGAAAAGTACTTTTCGATAAGAGAAATTCGCGTTAATTAACAAATTTCGTACAAAGCCACAGTTACGCTACGACTCGCACACCCTAAAGCGCGCTACTCACACGCCTGCCGCAGGGGCAATCTAGGGTATAAAAGTGGGGATGCCTCCTTAATTGTGATGTGTATAGGCAAGCAGGGGCAATTTTGTAACACGAATCGAATTGCCCCTGCCGCCGTGTGTCATAGATTGCCCCTGCGGCAGGCGTGTGAGTACCCGGTTTACAAGCAGGTCTAACTTTTCGCGTAACTATTGGTGTAAGTAGGGGCGTAAAATGAAGGCGTAAGTTTCATGAATAGCTTTGCACAGGCGCAAACCGAGTTAGTCGGACTAAAGACATACCGTGTTCCATAGACATAATTATTTAAATTGAAAAGAGATATTGGGTGGACACGTAGAAATAAAACGTTTTCTAAATTCTTTACGTAACATTTATTTATCTGAAATTAACAAAAATGCATTTTTTATTTAACGAAATATAATTTGAGCTGGACTTGGTCCCGTAGTGTTGCTTTCGTCGTTGCAAAATAAACTGTTTCGCCAGTTGTAGTGATCGGCGTCGTCGTCGATCCTATTAACAAAAATCTGCAGTCCCCGCACTGAACTTTCTTATTCTTAGTTATACATTTTTTGAAAAAAATTCAAATGAAAGTTCTTAAAAGATATATAATATCTTTAACCTTTGTAAGAATAATGTTTTCGATAACATGTGCCGTTTACGAGATATGGAAAAATGTGATAAGAGTAAACCACCACATCCGGTTGAGATATTGCTTTCAATCTCCTTGCGACATATATACATAATGTTATGTTTAAATTTTCAAAGCTCTAGCTTTAGCCGTTTGGACGGTAGAGCGCGCACACACAGAAACACAGGCATACAAACAGAAAGACACAGACACACATACGCCATTCCAAAAATAGTAACAATCGATTTATGGGACCTCAAAACGTGTACATCCGTTAAAATCTCGAGTTCAAAAATTTTCATGATTCCTATACATAAAGTGTAAGAAAGTGAAAATAAATGCGTGTCCGTCTTCTTACTAAGCTCGTGGTTCCTAAATATCAATTAATAATTTTCAAAATGATACGTAATAAATTGTCTATTCAATTATCGCGTTAAATGAAATATTTCTTTACTTTATTTTTACCCACGCGTACACAAGCAATGTGTATTAAATCTGCCGGCCTATTTTTCTATTGACGCGTACACAAGCGTCAATCTTAACCTACCTTATTTAATGCAATCATTTTAATACCTGTACACATTTATAAGTTTAAGTGTAATTGTTTATTTCTAGCATAAACCTGGCAAACCAAAAAATTACAAATTAAGATTCTGCATACCTGTCCTGTCGTTTGACTTTGGCCCCGTGTTCCTCGGCTGCTGTCTTCCCATCGGTCGTCGTTCGGTAACTGTCCTTAAATTTTGTGCGCAGACATTTATATAGTGTTGTAACACCCCAATAATTAATTTTTCATTCTTGATCGAAATAACGGTGTAGTAGATGTATGTATATGGAATCTTCCTTTTATTTGTTTGTTGTCCGAGCCAATCAATTCATATGTCGAATTTCCAAATTTCTTTGTAACAATATAAGGGCTTGAATAGGTTTTTACTAGTTTTACGATAGGAGTATGTTTCTTGCCGGTCACTTTTAAACTTTTAATGATAACTTGTTCTCCTACTTTCGGCATTCGGCATTTTCTAATTTTGTTTGTTGTTTTGTTTGTGTTCATATTTATTTTGTACCTTCAGTGCCATTTCACACACAGCCGGTCCCGGGTAGTCGGTACCGACTATCCGGTGGCAAGTGTATTGAATCTTATGAGAGCTTTCACACGTAGTAATATTGCCGCCTGTTTAAGATATTTTGATCCCAGATAGCAACTGGATGCCTCCACTGGATATCCCGACCGGACGTAAACCGGTTTAGTGTGAATGGCTCAAATAAAACCGGCTAGTCGGTACCGACTACCGGCTAGTCGGTACTGACTACCCGGTCTCGGTTCCAATCCGGCAAGTGTGAAAAGGCACTTAGGTTCCTTTTCTGGATTTTTCGAATGGTTTCTTCTAATTTGTAATCGTCTACGTTCTTTCATGGTGTTAAAAAAAAAGTGTCACAAACTTTGAAGGCTGATAGTATGGCCGAAAATATGCCGAAAAGTCCTAGTGAACATGGGTCCGCAAATGGACGGTTTCGGAGATACGAAACATTTTGCGTTTACACCACTTACACCACATCATCCGGGAGATCATTTACAGGCGTAGCGTCCAGTAACATTTTCAAATATCCCTAAAAAAAGGATTCAAGGGGGTTTAAACCAGGCGATCTTGCAAGTCATGATACAGGTCCGCCCCTTCCTGCGCATCTTCGTCCAAAAGTTCCGTGTAAATACTATCTAAGGGCAACCGAAAAATGCGCCGGAGCACCATATTTGTTGCTTTTGGTTCAAAGGAATCTCGTCTAAAAGATGCGTATTGTGGAAATAAAGAAAAATCGTATCTCCGAAACCGTCCATTTGCGGACCCATATTCATTAGGACTTATCGGCATATTTTAGGCCATACTATCAGCCCTCAAAGTTTGTGACACTTTCTTTTAACGCCCTGTATAGGAGATATTTGGTGGGTGGTATTTGAAATATCGTTAAGGATGATTCTACCTTTGCTACTTTCAAAGCCCATATATGGTGGTTATCGTCTAATAAGATTCGTTGGTATTTGATCACCTCCTTGATCATCTGTTCACTCGGATTTGCACAGGATTGTCTGATGCTGGTGCAATAGGTTTTGATATTATACTTTAGGAAATATTGTTGATACCATTTATTTTCCAAATATTCGATAGTAGTATTTATGCCGCAGTTTTTTATCGACGACGAAAATGTCCCCGGTATCCTTTCGATGTCCTTGCCAAGTTTGTTAGGCTTATATAGCTTTTCTTTAGAGTAAATATGTGCCAGTTTTGGTTGGTTTTTAAAGCTTTTATCGTTACTTAACTGACGTGTGTAGCATCAGCGTATTATATTTTTAGTCAATGAGTCATTCTTACAGTACGAGTATAAATAATATTCTCTGAATACTAACCATACCTTCCTTGTTCCTATATGTCCGAATTTTTCTTGGATCCAATTTATAATTTCTACTGCATACATTTTTTTTATCAGATCGTTTTTAAAAATCTAGGTTTTATATTTCTGTCCGTTTATTAATTTATTCTTAGTATTTAGTTCCTCCGTTTGTTGATCTAATTATCATCATATATATGCTGTTTCTGTATATTTGAGCATATTCCTTGGCTAAATAATTGTATGTGTACTATTAGGATGTCGGTTTGAGATTTTAATTCATTCTTCCTGCTAAAATGTCAGCTATCATTTGCTTTCCCGGTTTAAATTTTATTTCGAAGTCATATTCGTTTAGTAACAAACTCCAACGGTGCATTCTGTGGTTATTAACCCTCAGGGTACTAACTGGGCGAATTTTGAAAATGGCGCCATTTGTAGGGGACCGATGGCAGCGCCCCCAACCAGGGGGGGGGGTGTTTGGGGTACCATATGTCTAAGTCTCAGTTAGCGGCGTTACTCGACGTTCAGTGTTTACTGCGAAACGAAAATTGGAGTCGGGTACAGTGTTGGCAAAACATATGTAGTGTCATAAATAAAAAAAATTTGAAACTTACATTTAGTGTTTGAGTATTATTACAACAAGCTGATCGTTTTTATTCGGTGTACGCAGTTGCTAGGGATAGTTTTCGAAAGTTTTTGAAAACGTGATGCAATGCCTCACGCACAATATCTAAGTTTGGTTAGTTTGGCCACGCCGCGTCTTCTTTCAACTTATAAGTACTGGTGTCTATTAGCGACATTCAAGGTAAGGGAACTATTTTGCGTGCAATATTATTTATTGCGTCAAGTTGTAATTAAATCTCTAACTTTTTTGTTAACATGATGACACGTAGAAAAGCTCGGAGTGCTGCTGCCCTTGAAGATCTCTACCACGACAGGGAACATGATAACGCTGCAACTGACCACGCCAGCGATACCGATGATGCCGATAATACAGAATCCGGTAATTCCCATGCATCGAAGGCATAGACTCGAAAGATTCGGAGGAAGAGGGGGAAACTACAGCAGATGCAACACCTGGCGCTCCTCCACGCAAACGTGGCAAGTGGTCCCTTTCTGTGCCGGAATAGCGAGGTACTAGCCAATCGCGCATGATTTACGAACCCGCTACTAAAGGTGATGGTGTAAATGCCACAACCTCAGTTTAAGCATGGAACGTTTTATTTACTGACAATATTTTGGAAATAATTGTCTCGCACACAAATGATGAAATAAACAGAGAGATTGATGAGTTGAAAGAAAAAGGAGTAACGCTCAACTTTTCCGTTCATAAAATTATAGATGTTGTTGAAGTAAGCTATTTTGGGATTGTTGTATTACAATGGGGTTCACAAAATAACCAAAAGCAAAACTACGATGCATCGAAACCGTTTAACATTTATTTTAAATTGTCTGCGTTTTGACGACAAAAGTACTCGAAATGAAAGAAAAGCAACTGATCGTTTCACCCACATTCCTCTGATGTGGGTGAAACGATCAGTTGCTTTTCTTTCATTTCGAGTACCTTTGTCGTCAAAACGCAGACAATTTAAAATAAATGTAAAACGGTTTCGATGCATCGTAGTTTTGCTTTTGGTTATTTTGCGAAACATGACTTGTGACAATTGGTTCCCTTCTTTCCCTCTTTTGAGCAAAATGAAAATGATTACAATCTGACCGTAGTAGGAACGGTAAAAAAAATAAAAGAGAAATCCCAGTATCTTTCAAGACTTTCAAAAAGCTCGAACCAAATGTTCAATTTGCATATTGTGACATCAAACCTTTGGTCTCTTACAACCCAAAAAAGAACAAAATTGTTCTTGTCTTATCTTGCATAAAGCTGGCAAAATTGACAAAGAATCCGGCAAACCGGAAATAATACTTATCTACAAGAAACTAAGGGTGGAATGGACAGTTTTGATCAGAAATGTCATCAGTATTCAACTGCGCGTAAGTCATTGAGGTGGCCTTTGAGGATGTTTTACGGGATGTTAGATCAGGCGAACGAAAATTCTTTCATTTTCTACAACCTGAATGAGGAAAATATTACTATGAAAAGAATGGAATTTATTTTCGAACTGTCCTTGCAGCTCATAAAGCTCCTCTTGGTCAGACGATTGGCCACACCAACTCTTCGCGTCGGGCTTCGTCACTCGATTGAAGAATTTTTGAATGCTGGTGATGTTCCAGAAGATTTGAACATTAGTCTCGAATTTGCGAATAACAAAATGTCGAAACAGAAGCGCTGTAATTTATGCCCAACTTCACTCGACCGAAAAACATTTTATAAATGCCTGCGTTGCGACAAGCCACTTGTGCAGAGAACATGTAGCTAAGGTGTGCTGCGAATGCGTCTGATAAATTGTCATTGTTTTTTTCTCTAAAATGTAAGGTTTTCATTTTTGTGGTCATGTAACTTAACGATATTTGACGTCTTTCATTGAACACATGAAAAAAATTAATTTGCTTCAATGTCTTTGTAATTGTAGTCATTTTGAAAGATAGTTAACAAATAAATGTTAAAAAATTAACGTTGTTGTTGCATTTTGTACATACTAATGATTCATAACCATTTTCCAGATCGATAAATATGAAAAATTTGATTAATTCAGTATTCTTCGATTCAATGAAAAATGCATAAGTTCAAGCAACGAAAAAAGTACTCTTTTTGCACCGAAACAATGGATCGATAGCAATTTTAGAAAGTTCAAATCATTTCCAATGATACTTAATTTTTCATTAAAATACGAGCAATTGAAAATTTTTTGTTTTTTCTTCGAATTTTTCTGATAAGCCATCGAATATTTATTTATAACTTTAACGTATCAAAAAATACTGCACACATCGATACACGTCCTTAATTGTAAGAAAATTTCCCATTAGAATAAAAAAAATATCGAAATGCACTAATTTTAACCCAAGATACATCTAATCAAATTTGTCGGGTGAGGCTAACCCATGTTCGTACGGAACGTTACATATTGTACGTAGTTAGTACTCTGAGAGTTAATATTATGATTATTGAGTGCGGTGAGTGCTATATGATCAGTCCCTAGAGTAAAATGTCTGCCTATTAGATTATGTCGTAATTTTGTAACACTATAAGCTAAACTTAACATCTGTTTTTGACAAACTTAGGTGATTATGTAGATTCGGAGCGAGTAAGTGCATATTTTGCTTTATGTAGATTCGGAGCGAGTAAGTGCATGTTGCTTAAATGTCGATAGAATGCTGAACATTTGGATGATTATATTTCTTAGGTTTAAGCAGTGCAGGGATAACTGAGTACTTGAATCACGTGGCAGTGGTTGATATTCCGTATTTTGCAAGAGAGACAATCCCTGATTGAGGAGCTGTATAAATAGCTCTGGAAGTACGATCTAATCTAGTAGAAAATCAAATAAGATCACAACTTATGTGATTCTAGATTTCAATTGCCAGCCAGCGGCAGCTGAATACATTTGGCATTTTGGTATATTTTACAACATAATTGTAACAACTTATTTACATAATATCCAGTGCAGTCGCTGAACAATTCCTTGTAATTGCAGTTCGTAAATATCATAGGAACCCACGTTGTTTGAATATTTCTGTTGTCAGTGTCATTTATTTTCTGTGCGTGATGGAGTCTCCTGATGAGTCGCAATCTTGGAGCAATGATTTTAAAGTTATTAAAAGAATGGACAGATCGTACGCGTCTGTAAGTTTATTTCGTAATTTTCCGCAAATGTTGTAACAGTTGGCCCCTTTCAGAAAATTTACGGGAAGTTTCAATACAGATGGACATCGCATCGTGAATATATCGTTACTGTAATGTGCTTTATGTTATCGCCTGACATATTCACAGTGTTTGCTAGAAGACAAAATTCTGCCGGTATAGATTACAATATGCCATTAATATACAAGTAGATATTATGATAAAATTATTTGTTGATTGGTTAGACAAATATGCGCTTGTATATATACTGGCGCACCAATAGTTGGTGGGAGTTTTGATCTGCTTTGTTTTCAAGTTTTAATATTTGCAAAATCATTGCCGCGGTCGTAATGTGACCATGTTCATTACAAGAAGAGAAGCCAACTTTAAAATTTGTAGGAAAATGTACTCACACTGTTCCTGTAAACTTAACAGCAGATTTTCGAACGTTTGGTTTTGTAATAATCTTATTTGCATTTACCAATATTCCACCCTTGTAAGAATAGTAGACATACATTTATGGGCAATATATTAAGTGTTATTAATGTAAGTTAGTATCCCATAATACCTACATACACTTCTCCAATAAATTAACGAACCATTACAGTTTTATCAAAAATCATATACATGTGTAAATGAATTGAAATTTTCACATGTATGGACGTTAGCATATCATGTTAGAATGTAATAAGTACTGAAACTTTTTTCTTTAGGTCTTTTTGCAATCAGTTTAATAAGAAACCACAATAACGCATAAACGACAGAGTTCTGTCTCATTGACAGTTTGCTGTGTATTTTGGCGTTCTGAACTGAACAACATTATTTTCAAACGATGAACCGTGTTTCGCACAATTTAAGTCGTGATGAGTGTGTCCAGGCAGTAACATTAGCCGATGAAGTTACAGAAACATTGCCCAAAGACTTGGTGTTTGTCATTCAACAATCTCTCGTGTTGTCCAGTGTTACAACGCAAAACAACCGCCCAGGAAGATCGTTTTTGGCTACCCCGTGCTTTACGTGAGAGATTTACTACCTCAAGAAGTTTGAAAATCCAGCTTGCAACCACACATAATGTGCAAGTTAGTATAGAAACGGTTAGAAAGCGTCTTGCTGCAAAAGACTTGCATCCCAAAATTCCAGCCACTGGTCCAGTCTTAACGGCAGAACATCGCCGAATAAGATCACAATTTGCCAGAGATCACGTCAACTGGACTAACGCCGAAGGGGCTCGTGTCTTGTTCGCAGACGAGACCAGATTTTGTCTGTTTAACAATGATAGACGTGTGAGAGTGTTTCGACGACGAAACGAACGATATGCTTAATGTAACATAAAACCAGTCCAAGCTTTTAGTGGCGGATCAATAATGGTATGGGGCACTGTGATGATTTTATCTTAATGCAAGATAATGCCAAACCACACATTGCTAGAATAGTGAGAGAATACTTTGATCAAGTGTGTATTCAGGTCATGGATTGGCCATCAAGAAGTCCAGACCTGAATCATATAGAACATTTGTGGGACAATATTAGAAAGCGAGTCAAAGCTCTTATTCCAGCTAACATTGGTGAGCTACAAGAACGAATACTAGAAATATGAGATGGAATAGATCAGGAGGAGATAACAAGATTAATAGAGAGTCTGCCACGTCGGTATAAAGTTGTTAACCGCAGCAGAGGGAGAAACACGATATTAACTTTTAACAAGTTTTTTTGACAAAGATAGATTTTTGCAATATTTTGTTAAGTGTTGAATAAACTTTAAGAACCACTACTATTAAATTGCTGGAGCAATTAAACTTTTTTAAACCTCAACTTTTTAAAAATTTACGATTTTGTGATAATTGTTTAGTTATCTCAAAATTTCAAAGTGGTGCGTTAATTTATTGGAGATGTGTAGAACTGAAACCATTGAACGTGAAAGACAGGGCTGGAAAGTTTAAATAAATTTGTACACAATTTAAATAAAATTCCATCAAACATTTAGCGAAGGAAATTAACTGTAAATTATTGCAATAGCATGCCCTATAGAAATGTCAATCATCTATATTTCTACATTATAGGTCATATCCACAGTCACACCAACCTCAAGCAGAAATATAATCACAATTACAAACCCATCCACCACAACAATTCTGTAATACTATTGAACTATTAACTATTCGTACACATTCTATAAGGCCGAGTTTCAGCTGTAGAAGAGAAGTTTCACTTTAATGTTATTCATCATATTTATATTTATTGACATTTACATCAAAATACTATACATATATAATTTTCTATTTCAGATCCCGACTTTGTTCAACATCTCTTAGTATACATTTTTTTCGCGCTGCCCATGTATTACATGCAAGTTTTTATTGGTCAATATACCCAAAATAGCATATTTTTCATCAAGTACATGATCCCACTGGCATCTGGTGTGGCGCATGCGTATATGATTACCATTGCCTTTCAGCTGGTGATTATAGGATTGCTTTTAACAGATAATATTATGTATTTGTTGTTAACAATGCAAGTCGACATGCCATGGTTAAATTGCCAGAATGACATTAATATCAGCTGTGTTACTAAATCTTCTAAATCTAATGCCACAGCGTCATCTTATACTTCGGCTTACATTTATTGGAGGTAAGTGCACCTATTTATATAATTACCTCTTATATATGTTTTCATCGATTCCTCAATAAGAATATTAAATATTGAAAAGTTATTTATAGTGGTACATACATGCCTTAAAAATATACAGATACTTTTGTTGCAGTGCAAGGTTTTTCTACACGTTAATTAACCCTAATGTTGCGAATGTGTAAAAACTGTACATAATGCAATGTTCATACTTCCTATAATGGCAAGTTGATCTTTTTTCATTTTTTATGGTGTACCTTGAAAGTTTTTGATAAGTGAAGATAGTATAACTTACAAATCAATCACGTCCAGTTTCGTACCTACGGTGTGGCTTGGTACAAATCTTTATGCACCAACTAACATCTAAAGATACAAATGCATCAAATTGTTTAGTGAAACAAAAATACCACAAAGAAAAACAGGTAAAACAAAATTATCGAATCAAAGGGGTGAAGCGACAAATATTACAATTTAGGTTAAGTTTATTGATTAATAATATCCACTGAAGTGTGGAGTTGATCTTTTCTCTTCTGTTCCTCAAGGCACAAACTCATATCTCACCAAATATTATCAGGAAACCAAATTTTGTTTTCAAAAAATACCTTTGGTTATTTTACCATCGCAAAAAATCTGCAAAATGTGTTACAAATATCACAAACTATTTAATTATAATTTTTGTTTTTTTGAAAACATGTAAACCGTCCCTAGGTACACATTCTCTTACGTAAATATGGATCACATGAGAAAATGTAGTGCTGTGAGAATATTTTTATCTACACCAAGATTGGTAGAGTTTGATTTCAATGATCTCAACACCATCCTACCGATGTGGACCAAACATACATTTGAGTATCGTATATTCTATAAAATTTATAATATAATTATAATCATTATATTGTCAGGGGCATCCAGATTCTATACATAGTATATTATGTAACAATAGTTATAAAAAGTAGAAAAACGAGCCTAATGAATATTGTATGACAGAGTTAAAAAAGGTGGAACAAGAGAAGTGGCCTATCGAAATGGGAAGAAATTAGAATAAAAATGTTTGAAAAGGCAGGCAGAGGTGAAAAGAAGAATTGGGAAACAGGGGGAGAAGGAGATGTGGAGAGATGGAAGCAGGTAGAATGTAAAATCACAAATATGAGGTGTAACTCGATGTACAAGAGAATCAAAGCAGACGGGAAGACTCCCATATATGTGAAGGGAGAGGGATCGGTAGAAGCAAACGAAATGCTAGCGAGGGTCGGATGTGCGAGTTCTACGGGAGGGGTTGGGATGAATGGAAAATTGGATGGGAGAATCTGAAGAGATTTAAAAGGCAGAAATGAAAAAGCTGGAGAAGAATCATGGGAGAGAACTGAGAGTGTGTAGAAATCTACGGGAAAATAAAAGCGATGAAGAGTGTAGGAAAAAGAGGGAAATGGAACAGCAGGATGAGGGAAAGGAGAAAGGGAGACCAGGAGGAGAATGGATACCTGGTTGAAGGGGATAGAGAGAAGGGTAAATGTAGAAAGAATAGTTTAAGTTAGTATCGGGCGGGAGAGGTAAATTGGAAAAGTTATGTAAATTATCGCGTGCTTTACAACTTCAGCAGCATAATATTTTTTTCTACGACTACACTTCGTGTCTCTACTTATTAAAAAAGTGAGGAAAGGTTCCTCTTATTTAACAGTTGGTGGAAGTTTTACTTCAGTTCAGTTATGCCAGGCGCTGCGCCAAGTTTAACATCGCTGCCTCTAGATATTTTATAACTTAAGGGTCAATTGCATTGGGCCAGTTTACTTGCTGCACGCTTTACACCTTGATCGTCATTTTTTTAAATTTTGTTTAAAAATCGGTGGATCTGATATGGGATCTAGAAATGGGAGGTTTGTTAAAGGGGATGGATCCAATACAACTGAAGGCAAAAATTTAAAATCTGCAATGGTCCACACTGAACTGTCTTATTCCGATTACGATGATAGATGTTTCATGAATTCGTCGATATAGGCTAGTTAGTTCTGACGGCCACCGCAATTATCGCAACTATGACTGCGGACGCCTCAACAATCGCGCGAGGGAACATTTTTCGTCTTTGCTATGATTACAAAGATTTTCAGCAGCGATTTTCCTGTAAAGATTTTGTTTCTCTTACAAAGTTAACATACCAAATATCTTCCATTGCATCCGAGTATACGAATTTCAAACTTTCTCTGTAACACGTTTATAATTATCAGTGTCCAAATGGGACTATCCTACCAGTTCGCCTCATCCGTACCCGTACCCGTACCCTTCAGTAGAGGCTCGATTACTGTAGGCGCGTGATCTCTGAACGCAGGAGGCACAAAGAGCCACACACTAACCCACTATGCCCATACTTTTCTTTGCTGCACAAATGATCAACAGTTTGTAGATTGTTCACATATTCCCACCATTCTCCGGAAATAATATAGTCAGGATTCAAATCCTTTCTATTAACTGCTTCTGGAGGTAAATATATATTTGGACAAGTCGTTCGTAGCCAGTTATGAAGGCTGCCGAAGGTGCTTTGTCATTTGTGTCTGGTTTCAATTCAATTGGTTTGGAATATGTTCTGAATTGCCATACCAGTATGACAATGGCATTCTCGAGTCATCTTTCCAAAATCTATAATATAAGGCCAGTTTCACTGTATGGCTTCGTTAAATTTGTTCTTAAATAATAAATAAACGGATTTGGTGTATATTTAGTTACCTTACATACAGACGGTCAAATATATATCAAGAAGCGAGTAAAATAGCCCCGTCTTCAACTTTACTTAGTACAGAAAAGCGAGCGACACTATTACATTGAGAGTTTTATAGCGGCTAGTAAATTTGCCAGCGAGTAGCTAGTGAACAAGGTCATTTTAATTGAGCCGTGAATTCAGAAGAATTAGGCAAGAAAAATGATTTATATGGCATTGTAAAGTAATACCGACGAGTAAAACCATAGTTATATAGCTTGGGCGTTGTGTGTCATTGCCCAGAACAACGATTTCTTCCAGTGCTTTAAAAATTGTGGTATGGTCCCATGGTTTACCTTAGTTCCACCATTGATGGATGTACCTGTATGTTGCACTTTTGCAGCTGTTTCCACTACACAGAATAGCAGCTGTAAGCGTAGTATTTTGGGCCATACTATCCATACTCATCTGCATGCCATTTCTTGTAGAAGCTCTTTCACCTTAGGGCGTCGAGAAGTTCATCCACGAAGCGGCATCTGGGCTAGGATGGCATGGCATGGATTCCACTCACTTTTGCTTCAGCATTTATGATTTAACTCCTCAAACCAGCGGTAATTATGAGGTGAGTGTCTTAGGCTCTTTCGATATACAAAAAGGTTGCAAGACCGAAATCTGATTTCACAACCCTTTCTGCTTTTTAACTACTTCATGCAAGGCTAGCTGGTAAGATTTGGATGCCTGGTAAGCAAATTGGCACAAGAGCTAGGAGCAATGCTGCAACAAAATTAAGAAGAATTACTGTTGAAGATAAAAGACCGAAAGAACGAATTGAGACAGGAATTTCAATTTGAATTGACGGGTATTTATGATAAGATAAATAAAAAACTAGTTGTACATGTTTGTCAATTAGATATGCTTGAGAGCGAAAATGTTGTAATTAAAAATAATATAAATATAATCACGAGTGAAGTAGGGGGAATGAAAGTGAAATTAGAAGTGAATATTAGAAGTGTTGAGGAATTAAAAGCAGCTAACAATCAATTAAAAGAAAGGCAAAAAAAACCCATGAAAGGCATGATCAATGGGATACTTATGTGAAAGAGGGTGCAGTGATTATTAATAATACACCAAGTACTATAACGAATTATACACCTATTAAATTGATGAAGGAAGTTTATCCAGAAGGACCGTGGAAGCAGAAGAAATAAAATTTGGAATTAGAAGACATAATTAAGAAATGCGGAACACGGATGAACCAAGGAGTTCTAAGATGTTTTTTTTTTATAAATCAGATCAAAAAGGGAAGGCATGTTTAACTTATGAAAATCCTTATTTTATTTGTAATGATCGAAAGTTTAATTTTAGCTTGAATGCAAAATACTTTGTGCACAACCCGTTCGAAAGCTGTAACTAACGGAAAATGACGGATTTCCGTCCGACTAATACCGAACTCAGAGCGGACGAAGAGCTATGGTTTCTTTCGTAGTTTCTACTTTGTGAATTGACATTACTAGTGAATTGTAATATAAACATTCATAATTATTATTATTCCCTTCGGTAGGGCCGCTAACTCTGCCCCCGTTAAAATCTTAATTTTTCCGCCCTTGGTAAACAATATACTATTAAGTATTAAAGGGAAAAATGTTATGATATAAATTATAAATTTAAAATGTATGCGGTTGTAATTTTGAATTATTAAAAAAAATGTGTAACAGTTATGTACAATATGAAAACTATGTAGCGATGAAAAACGCACATCAATGTCAAATATTCGACAGTGTAATATAAAAATCAGATATGCATGAACATTTGAGATTCGTGCCCGGGGTGATGTATAAATAAAGGATAGTAATATTTGGACGTTTAGAACGGACAGACGTGTTTTTAATTACATTCAAGAAATTTAATTTAAAAAAAATTACGCTTCAAATAAAAGAAGTAACAATACATAATTGGTTAACAACGTGGGACAACGTTTGAAATAATACAACGTATCCCAAAATTCGTGGAACAGCTCTACACTACAGTTTAAAGTAGGGATAAAGGAAAACGGAAAAAATATTTAAAAAATTTCACGTTGCTTATTTTAGAAGATACTGGCCTAAAAATAAATTTGGAAACACGATTAATTTATCCTAATAATAGTATTGTCAACGAGATGAAATAATAATAATAAATTTATAACAGATGTTCAAAATTGTGTCCTTGTTGATCTTCTAATTATGTTCCCCTGCACTCTTTCTAGCATTTCCCCATCTATTGAACGAGCTGCTTCAAATATTCGGTTAGTTAAATCTGCTTCATTTAAAACTGGTGTTCTGTACACCAATTGTTTAATGTGACCCCAGAAGAAAAAGTCTAAAGGGGTGAGATCTAGAGATCTAGCTGGCCAACGGAACGGTCCACCTCTTCCTATCCACCTTTCGGGAAATTGCTCATTTAACCAGTTTCTCACCGGTGCCGCATGATGAGCAGGAGCACCATCCATTTGTAACCACATATTATTCATTACCGCTAATGGTAGTGTTAATATCTGTAATGTTTTTTAACTTTATGTTATTAATTAACTTCTTATCATACCATATGGGATATTTATGAATACTAAAAAGTTGTCACCGCCCAGCCTGTTAGGAATAATGACTGGGCCGATTAGCCGATTCCCGATAATACCTGCCCAGACATTTACATCTATGCTGATGTTTAGAAGGTGTAAATACGTGAGGATGTTCCAAAGCATAAACTTGTGAATTTCGATGATTGTAAGATCCATCTCGTGAAAAATTAGCTTCATCCGTCCACAAGATATTTCGCCAAAATTGAGGATCTCTTTGTGTTTGTTCTAAAAACCAGTTACAATAATTCTCACGACGTGGAAAATCTTCAGATTTTAAAGCTTGAACTTTTCTGTAATGGTAAGGGTGCAACCGCTCATCCTTAATAATTCGGCCAACTGAACTATGTGATACGTCTAGCATATTAGCGATTGCAAGTGTTGATGTTGGATTGTCTTCTAATAAATTTAAGACGACGTCCTCTACTTGAAGAGTTCTTGCAGTTTTTGGACGACCTCTGTCCCGGTAAAAGGCACCTGTTGGTGCTACGCTTTCTGTTTCTCCTATTCTTCGGTGTAAACGTCTAAAGACATTACTACTATGTCTTCTCAGAGGATACCTTTCGTGATAGACTCTGGCAGCAATAGCAGCATTGTTTCCGCATTCCCCCAGCAGCAAATGCATGTCTGCATATTCGTCGTTTGCAAACATTTCAACATTAATTTAAAACAAAAAACCAACACAAACCAGCAGAATTCCAACACTGAAGAACTAATCAATGGAAAATACAACGAAGAACTTAAAATCCAAAATGTAACGAAAATTAGTAAGTTGTTTAAAATATCAATATCTATAATTTATGTAAGAATATTTTTTTCAACGTAATAAATTATTACTCCCCATTTCAAATTAACTGACAAACCGCGTTTATGATCAGCATTTGCGTAAATATATTTCGGCTAATATTTCAAATCCGACCTCACGATTTTAATTTTATTTTTAAATTTAAAGTTTCAGAGCTCTAGCTATAATCGTTTTGGACGCTAGAGCGCGCGCAGACACACACACAGACAGACACACACCCAGCCAGACACACACACACACACACACACACACACACAGAGACGTCATTCCGAAAATAGTCAGAAACGATTCAGGGGACCTCAAAACGCGTATATCCGTTAAAATCTCGAGGCCGAAATTTTTCATGATTCCTATACTTACTTATACATAAAGTATAAGTAAAAATATATATACAACATTAAAAGAAAAACCACCATTACAAAAAACAACACATTCCATATATAAAATACCACGAAAGATGGTCTAATCTTACACCTCAATGGTGTAGTGAACATTAATTAATACAGGTCCATGACTGGTGGATCGCTAGACAATATTGTTTCTGGGTTATTACCCTTCGTCAGTAGCGATTACCAAGAACCTTAGTTGTTGAAATACCTTTACATGTAGTGGCCATCAAAACTTCTTGGCGCGAGCCAATCACTCCTAACGAACCACTAACAACAGAACACTGACGAGACGATACCTTGTCTAACACCTTGCGGATACTAAACAAGAGACGACTGTCAAACGTCCAGTGTCAACATATAAATGGATTGCTGCAATTAAGTTCAAAAACAATTCAAATTTAAAATGTATCTTGTTAAATCTGACAGCAAAATGTAAAATTTACATTACACCATTGAGGTGTAAGATTAGACCATCTTTCGTGTAAATTTTACATTTTGCTGTCAGATTTGACAAGAGATCGATCGTACAACATTTAGTTGTCACGGAAACAATGAGATCTATCATTTTAAAACTATAAATTATAAAAATTTTCATTCCAAATTTTTACCTTCTTGAATAAGCTAGTGCGACGAAAACCGTTGTACGTACCACGGGCTGTTAAGGGCCATAACGGCTCTCGGTAGCATTAAACGGCTACCTCAGCCGTTATGGCCTTCTTAACAGCCCTTGGTATGTAAATAACTATAAATTTAACCTGAGATAATTTAAGTCTATGTTCGTTGTTTGATTTTGAATTGTGTAAATTTGAGTTTTTATTTGCATATGTGTAATTTGTGTTTAATAAATGAGCCAATTTTGTATACCTGTGCATTTTTAAATTGTTTTTTAAACGACTTTCACAATTCATTTGATTTTATTTTCATTTAAAATAAAATCCCATTTATAAAATCAAAACTAACGTAACAATATATATATATAAAACTAACGTAACAATATATATATATATATATATATATATATATATATATATATATATATATATATATATATATATATTGTTACGTTAGTTTTGATTTTATAAATGGGATTTTATTTTAAATGAAAATAAAATCAAATGAATTGTGAAAGTCGTTTAAAAAACAATTTAAAAATGCACAGGTATACAAAATTGGCTCATTTATTAAACACAAATTACACATATGCAAATAAAAACTCAAATTTACACAATTCAAAATCAAACAACGAACATAGACTTAAATTATCTCAGGTTAAATTTATAGTTATTTACATACCAAGGGCTGTTAAGAAGGCCATAACGGCTGAGGTAGCCGTTTAATGCTACCGAGAGCCTTTATGGCCCTTAACAGCCCGTGGTATGTACAACGGTTTTCGTCGCACTAGCTTATTCAAGAAGGTAAAAATTTGGAATGAAAAATTTTATAATTTATAGTTTTAAAATGATAGATCTCATTGTTTCCGTGACAACTAAATGTTGTACGATCGATTAAGAGCGGACTGTTATCAAAAGCGGGCTGTTAAGGATCCTTAACGGCCCTCTTTTCATAACAGCCCGCTTAGTGTGGCCAGGGTATTATCGATAGCTTAACGTTTTTGAAATGTGGCATGTTATTCGCTACGTAACAATCTAGTGCGACGAAAATAAATAAACATTATATTTATCGGGGTTCAGGCAAGACGCAGAACATATAAACAAATAGACATTCGTTGTATTTAGGCATATAATATCAACAATATAAAGGAAACTTACTGAACGTTATTTATACACGAGCAACTGAAGAAGATTCTGTCGACTGTCGACGACTGTGTCGATTTTTCGACTGTCTTTTACCCATCTTGGGTTGGGTTGGGTTGGGTTGGGTTGGGTTGGGTTGGGTTGGGTTGGGTTGGGTTGGGTTGGGTTGGGTTGGGTTGGGTCGGGTCGGGTCGGGTCGGGTCGGGTCGGGTCGGGTCGGGTCGGGTCGGGTCGGGTCGGGTCGGGTCGGGTCGGGTCGGGTCGGGTCGGGTCGGGTCGGGTCGGGTCGGGTATTTACTTGGTATTTACATACCAAGGGCTGTTAAGAAGGCCATAACGGCTGAGGTAGCCGTTTAATGCTACCGAGAGCCGTTATGGCCCTTAACAGCCCGTGGTATGTACAACGGTTTTCGTCGCACTAGCTTATTCAAGAAGGTAAAAATTTGGAATGAAAAATTTTATAATTTATAGTTTTAAAATGATAGATCTCATTGTTTCCGTGACAACTAAATGTTGCACGATCGATCTCTTGTCAAATCTGACAGCAAAATGTAAAATTTACACGAAAGATGGTCTAATCTTACACCTCAATGGTGTAATGTAAATTTTACATTTTGCTGTCAGATTTAACAAGATACATTTTAAATTTGAATTGTTTTTGAACTTAATTGCAGCAATCCTTTTATATGTTGACACTGGACGTTTGACAGTCGTCTCTTGTTTAGTATCCGCAAGGTGTTAGACAAGGTATCGTCTCGTCAGTGTTCTGTTGTTAGTGGTTCGTTAGGAGTGATTGGCTCGCGCCAAGAAGTTTTGATGGCCACTACATGTAAAGGTATTTCAACAACTAAGGTTCTTGGTAATCGCTACTGACGAAGGGTAATAACCCAGAAACAATATTGTCTAGCGATCCACCAGTCATGGACCTGTATTAATTAATGTTCACTACACCATTGAGGTGTAAGATTAGACCATCTTTCGTGGTATTTTATATATGGAATGTGTTGTTTTTTGTAATGGTGGTTTTTCTTTTAATGTTGTATATATATTTTTACTTATACTTTATGTATAAGTAAGTATAGGAATCATGAAAAATTTCGGCCTCGAGATTTTAACGGATATACGCGTTTTGAGGTCCCCTGAATCGTTTCTGACTATTTTCGGAATGACGTCTCTCTGTGTGTGTGTGTGTGTGTGTGTGTGTGTGTCTGGCTGGGTGTGTGTCTGTCTGTGTGTGTGTCTGCGCGCGCTCTAGCGTCCAAAACGATTATAGCTAGAGCTCTGAAACTTTAAATTTAAAAATAAAATTAAAATCGTGAGGTCGGATTTGAAATATTAGCCGAAATATATTTACGCAAATGCTGATCATAAACGCGGTTTGTCAGTTAATTTGAAATGGGGAGTAATAATTTATTACGTTGAAAAAAATATTCTTACATAAATTATAGATATTGATATTTTAAACAACTTACTAATTTTCGTTACATTTTGGATTTTAAGTTCTTCGTTGTATTTTCCATTGATTAGTTCTTCAGTGTTGGAATTCTGCTGGTTTGTGTTGGTTTTTTGTTTTAAATTAATGTTGAAATGTTTGCAAACGACGAATATGCAGACATGCATTTGCTGCTGGGGGAATGCGGAAACAATGCTGCTATTGCTGCCAGAGTCTATCACGAAAGGTATCCTCTGAGAAGACATAGTAGTAATGTCTTTAGACGTTTACACCGAAGAATAGGAGAAACAGAAAGCGTAGCACCAACAGGTGCCTTTTACCGGGACAGAGGTCGTCCAAAAACTGCAAGAACTCTTCAAGTAGAGGACGTCGTCTTAAATTTATTAGAAGACAATCCAACATCAACACTTGCAATCGCTAATATGCTAGACGTATCACATAGTTCAGTTGACCGAATTATTAAGGATGAGCGGTTGCACCCTTACCATTACAGAAAAGTTCAAGCTTTAAAATCTGAAGATTTTCCACGTCGTGAGAATTATTGTAACTGGTTTTTAGAACAAACACAAAGAGATCCTCAATTTTGGCGAAATATCTTGTGGACGGATGAAGCTAATTTTTCACGAGATGGATCTTACAATCATCGAAATTCACAAGTTTATGCTTTGGAACATCCTCACGTATTTACACCTTCTAAACATCAGCATAGATGTAAATGTCTGGGCAGGTATTATCGGGAATCGGCTAATCGGCCCAGTCATTATTCCTAACAGGCTGGGCGGTGACAACTTTTTAGTATTCATAAATATCCCATATGGTATGATAAGAAGTTAATTAATAACATAAAGTTAAAAAACATTACAGATATTAACACTACCATTAGCGGTAATGAATAATATGTGGTTACAAATGGATGGTGCTCCTGCTCATCATGCGGCACCGGTGAGAAACTGGTTAAATGAGCAATTTCCCGAAAGGTGGATAGCAAGAGGTGGACCGTTCCGTTGGCCAGCTAGATCTCTAGATCTCACCCCTTTAGACTTTTTCTTCTGGGGTCACATTAAACAATTGGTGTACAGAACACCAGTTTTAAATGAAGCAGATTTAACTAACCGAATATTTGAAGCAGCTCGTTCAATAGATGGGGAAATGCTAGAAAGAGTGCAGGGGAACATAATTAGAAGATCAACAAGGACACAATTTTGAACATCTGTTATAAATTTATTATTAGGCCAGTATCTTCTAAAATAAGCAACGTGGAATTTTTTAAATATTTTTTCCGTTTTCCTTTATCCCTACTTTAAACTGTAGTGTAGAGCTGTTCCACGAATTTTGGGATACGTTGTATTATTTCAATTATATATATAATATAATATATATATATATATATATATATATATATATATATATATATATAGATGAAAACGACGATTATCGGGGTTGACGGTCAATTTGTGGCGTTAATGAAACTCAATTAGATACTTTTTCAATATTTCGCAATTTAATTATTGCTTCATCAGGAAACTACAAAGCACTTAGCATGTAAATTTCAAATTTAAATCGTTCGTGCCATATAGTAAATAAAACATTTTACCAACTGTCCTTAATTTGTGTGTTGGCAGTTTTGGAGTCATCCATTATTGTTTTGACTTTCAACGTGTTTAGACATAACCTGGTTTGAAAATAATTTGTATCTAATGATATATTTTTAATCTCGACGTTTCATCGCAAATTTGGATAATGTTTGTTCTATTTAAGTTTAACTCGCAGTATTGTAAGTATTATTTTATTGTTTCCTGCTGCTTTTCTTTGTCAATTGCTAATTTTACATAACATTTGTAGTTTCCTGATGAAGCAATAATTAAATTGCGAAATATTGAAAAAGTATCTAATTGAGTTTCATTAACGCCACAAATTGACCGTCAACCCCGATAATCGTCGTTTTCATCAATTTAAATTTACGGTCGATATATATATATATATATATATATATATATATATGTGTGTGTGCTTCTTCGTTCTCGGGTTGTGAACCGCGTTGTAGAAATGTTCCCCGAAGGGTCGCTTCGACGTTTCGGCAGAGTCCCATCTGCCATCTCAGGAAGCTCTTCTAGGTCCCGCTGACTTAGAAGAACTGATATATACTATATATATATATATATGATATATAATATATATATATATATGATATATAATATATATATATATATATATATATATATATTGTTAGAGATTAGTTTTTATTTGTTTTATACTTATGCCAAATTTATTTTATATTTTGTTGAGAAATATATATTTATATATATTTTTTGGGTATTAGATGGCATTATTTTTAAAAAAATCAAGTGTGATAATGTACAATTTTTATTTGGTCATTATCAATTTTAACGTTTCGACAATTTTATTATGTCTTCATCAGTAAAATATGTGCATTGCATGAGGTGCGACGATGGATGAGTTCATCGTCGCACCTCATGCAAGAAGTTTTGATGGCCACTACATGTAAAGGTATTTCAACAACTAAGGTTCTTGGTAATCGCTACTGACCAAGGGTAATAACCCAGAATCAATATTGTCTAGCGATCCACCAGTTAGTCTTCATGGACCTGTTTTAATTAATGTTCACTACACCATTGAGGTGTAAGATTAGACCATCTTTCGTGTATATATATATATATATATGAAAAAAGGTTTTTACCGCGGGAACAAAGATATATGAAGGGGAGATTCTTGGGCATACACCCGCATGGAAGCACGCAACCGCCGACACGTGTTTCTGACTTATTAGTCGTCATCAGGGCGGTATAGCCAAATTAAAAGGTCGACAAAATTTGTAGATAAAACAATCGGAGTCAACAACAAGCAGCCGACCTCCACATGTGTGATAACTGTAAAAATAATCACACATTGTGTGGGAACAGGATAATTATCCTGGGCTCGGTTGTTCACGCAGGTGGCTTTGTCCTCCCGCGTGGTTATGTTGAATGTTCCCACACAATGTGTGGGTATTTTTACAGTTATCACACATGTGGAGGTCGGCTGCTTGTTGTTGACTCCGATTGTTTTATCTCCAAATTTTGTCCACCTTTTAATTTGGCTATACGGCCCTGATGACGACTAATAAGTCAGAAACACGTGTCGGCGGTTGCGTGTTTCCATACGGGTGTATGCCCAAGAATCTTCCCTTCATATATATATATACGAAAGATGGTCTAATCTTACACCTCAATGGTGTAGTGAACATTAATTAAAACAGGTCCATTATTACCCTTCGTCAGTAGCGATTACCCAGAACCTTAGTTGTTGAAATACCTTTACATGTAGTGGCCATCAAAACTTCTTGGCGCGAGCCAATCACTCCTAACGAACCACTGACAACAGAACACTGACATAAAGGTATTTCAACAACTAAGCTTCTTGGTAATCGCTACTGACGAAGGGTAATAACCCAGAAACAATATTGTCTAGCGATCTACCAGTTAGTCTTCATGGACCTGTTTTAATTAATGTTCACTACACCATTGAGGTGTAAGATTAGACCATCTTTCGTGTAAATTTTACATTTTGCTGTCAGATTTGACAAGATACATTTTTAATTTAATATATATATGCATACGTTGTGCTTTAAACTGCGTTTAGATCAATTTTACTCGCTTTGAGACTAAATTTGAATTTTGGTGGAAGGTAAAATTAACGACCAGCTGATTTATGTGCATCGATTTACTAACAAAACTCACCCACACGTGCAAACTGTCAGAGAGAGTTCAATTTTTTCTTAATTTACTCTGTTACATTTTCTAGAACCTCACATTTGACATTTGTTGGATGTTATTTTCTTATGTATCGATCGATATGGAAATGAATAGTTTTCGATTGTTACGTCATCCTCTTATTATATAAACTAAATGTTTTTTAGATACGTATACATGGGGGGTCCAGCTATGGACGTCGATAAAGTTAAAATCGGAGTGAGCAGTTTGCAGAGGTTTATATCTCTGAATGTTGCGTGGTTTATAATCTTCATTTTCATGACATTTGCGTATAAAAGACGCCAATTGGTGACTATTCAACGCAATAAGGTAAGTACGTTTTCAACGTTAGCAATTGTTTTTTTGTAGGTTTTGAACATCTTTTTTGGTTTGTTTTGTATATGTATGGTGGTTTTAAATCTTCGAATAATTGTGGCTCCAGGAACTACCAGTGGAATAACAAAATTGATGATGATGAATGTCAGCGATTTTGTGAACCTTAAAGTAGGTATTTATAATACAACATGAAATTCTTGACGTTTGTAATATATAATCTATACTCGGGCAGCCTTATTTGATGTCCACTAAAATGTTTTGATGAATAATCCTTCTGTACTTGTTCATAGGGTAAAACTATAAAAATTAACAATTACGCTTTCTACAGACATGGATGACCACTCTATCGTTCGCGACATGGCAATTAACTTTAGGGCAAGCAATACACATATTAAGTGGGGCTCGAATGGAGCCAACGGACTCATCAGGGTTTTTATGCCTAGCATGTACTATGCTCGTATTTGTTTTCTGCGTTTCAGGCGCGATTGTTACTCACGGTACGACCGCCATTGCGGAACTGAATACTAACCTGGTACTATTCGACGACAGATATTTCCGTCCAGATATTGATGCTCTTAAATGGTTTGTTTTAATTCCGCAGGGATTAGGTTATCTAGGTAAGTGGGACATAGAACGGGAAAACAATTATTCTCGAGCTCTTAAAAATTATATTACAAAAAAACTTGGCGCCGCGACAAAAATGAACCATACTGAAAATATTGTCAAATAACGCGGAGAAAAAAGTTTAACTGTTTTCTGTGATCCGATTAAATCCTAATATTCGAGGTGTCTAAATAATATATTTGTGTGTTTAAATTGTAGAAGCTCCGCATGTATGGACTTTTTTGTATTTCTTCGGATGTTGCTGTCTACTGGTCGTTAATTCTATTACGCACATAATAACGATACAGCTGAACATAACAAATGCATTTCCGTTTATGTTCCAATATCGTGTATATTTATTAGCGCTGTATTGTTTAGTCGGAATTGTTCTCGGAGCTGGTCTATTGCCGAAGGTAAGATTTTGATTTCGCACATTTGTAGTTACCTTAATCTCAACACTCATTTCATAAATTTGCTGTGCAATATATAAGATTACACGACTGTCATAATTTTCTATATATCAAAATATCATTGTGATGTTTTTCAGGGCCAATATGCACTAACAGGACATGTTATAGACAATTCAATGGTTTATATCGAAGTGGTTGCAGCATGTTTGATGTCAGTCACGGTTTTTTGGATATATGGGGTAACAAAGTTAAGCGACGATATCCATTTTATTACAGGACATCAACCAACAATGTTTTGGAAAATCTGTTGGTATATTTCACCAGTATTACTGATGGTAAGCATTTCTTCACATATTCTAGTAGTATTACTCAAAATAATGGTATTTCAACATGCGCCCTGTAGAATACCTCTCTGGATAAAAATTATCTAGGTTTAGACAAAGTGACCTGGAAGACCAACCTGCCAAATGTGACTTTACTGAAAAGTCGGAATAACCCGGTCTGGGACAATTCAAATAGGCGGTTCATTATTATTCAGTATTAAAATACTACTTAAATGCCCGGTTTCACAAACGCTAATCAGTCGTTAACAGCTTCTTAACGAATCGTCAAAAGTTTGACGATTCGTTAACGAGTCTTGAATCAATCGTCAAATATTCGATGATTGATTACCTTGACGAACCGTTAAAAGAAAAATTACCATTGATTTGGATTTCACAAAAAATAACAAGTCGTTAAAGGCTTGTTAACTAGTTCACCATTTGACAATTGTTTGTGAAACCGGACAAAAATGTTAAATGTGTGAAGTGAAAAGTGATGAATAAATAACTCATACTATCTACATTTGCAAGGAAGCTATAGGATAAAACTAATTTGAATTTGACAAATCACATACTGAATGAGATGGGTATAAAAATTGTAACGCATTTTAGGAAATCATGTTAGAATTTTATGCGCACAAAATACGTACGATCGTAAACGCGAAAATGATCCTTAATGACCTGTGAATCCACTAACATTGAACAAATTACGAGGGGACTTTATGTAGTCGGTGAAAATTAAAAACAATGCTGCAAATCAATCACAATGGATAGAGATTTGGGAAACAGAAGTAAAGGTAATTAGGGGCGTTAACAGAAATGAGTCGTCGAAGAAATCGCCTCCTATTCAAGGGCAAAACTGACTCTAATTAAATTCAATTTAAATGTGAACATCTTGCGAGAAGTCTTGTATAAAGGATAATTATTGAAAGCTAAGATCTTAGTTTCATTACAAATCATGTGATAGCCATTGCCCGTAAATTACATTTTATTTTATGCACCAAAACGTCTGATCTACCATTTTTACTAAATATTTCTTACACGGCGAACAGAAACAATTAATTTCTTTTATATATTTATTTTACAAACATTAAATACATTTAATATAATATTATAGTACTTAAGGGGGGATCCTGCTTTAGAAGGCTCAAAAAATCGATTTGTTTTTTATTGCTCAAATCTATGCCTAATATATCTAAGAATATGTATAGTTATAGCGGCTAATTCGCAATATTTTGAAAGATACAGCACTAAACACAGTGAGGTTGTGACGCTCTAAATTGTGACCCAACTTAACTCGGGTCGCTATGAGAAGGAAAAAAAAATACGCCAACAAAATGTTGGTGTCGGGTTGCCACTAACTCAGCGGTGGAGGGGTAGTCCAATGTTCCTAATGATATAAGGGGCGCCACGAAGTTGACCCGAACACCAACTGGTCCAGTAGGACAAAAAGAACTCCGACTTAATCTCCACCAATAAGGTGATAATATTTACTGACAATAATCTTTCTCTTTCTCACCCTCTTTGTGTATTTTTTTTAAATTAATAAATAAAAGAATATTTAAATAAAATTAAACTCAACCTATTTAATGTACAGTTTAAAAAAATAGAACAATGATATATATATATATATTTGTGACAAGTGAGTCACGCATGACAAAATAAATAAACAAAAGTATATGCAAATAGCTCAGGGAATTATTTCCCAAATTAAATAGACGTAACGTCACAAAATAAATATACCCTGTAAATTGGCCTCCGTATCGTTGCAACGTACTTTGCTTCACATCAGTAAATATAATTTATACTTTGAGAAATTGACTACTATTAATGAATATTAAAAAATAAAATAATAACTATATATTACAGTATGGAAAGTTAAACTTCTGTTAAGCGATGCTTTGACTCAATGATATATCAAATAAACTAATGCCTTAATGCGCCAAATAGTAGTAAAGGAAAAGAAAATATATATATATATATATATATATATATATATATATATATATATATATATATATATATATGTGTGTGTATAAATAAGCAAATCGGTTCTTATCTGTTCCCTGTCGCAGCTGTAGAAATTGTAATGGATCTCTCATCCGGCGATAACTTCCGATATTGTCACGGCTGTGTGTCCCAGGATCAGCGGTACAACGATATAGAAACTGACAAAGAATAATACACCCAAAACTAAATAATACTTCGGCCTTTTAGTACGTGCTCGAAACTAGCACTTACTTGGACCCTAAAATTCAAACAGCGAACTAAGTATGCAACAACTTGAGTTGAACGAAGCAGACTTACCTCCGCGAGGGTAAAAGAAATAAATCCAAAAATTAACAAATATGCAAATAACCCAAATTATTCGACCTCGTGGTGCACGAAGAACATGGCCATTTTGTGCATCAACTTCCGAACGACGTATATCCTTTTACTAGATAAATTACCAGTCATCAACGAACACAGCTTCAATTACAATCTCGACTTCAGGAAAATTCGCCGTAATCAGTGGTAATGAATTCCAATTAAATGGAGCGTTTCTTTATTAAAACAACGCACTTTACCGACCTGACTTGTCGTCGAAAATATTTAACACGATCTGCTAATTTTCAATGTCGAACGTACTTTTTAAAAAAAAGGAAGAAGAAAAAAAAGGATCCTAGCACGCATCCCGATGAAAAATTGCGAAACAACCTATCTCGCTCCTCCGTATATGGAGCCGGCGACCGTCTCGATCAACGTCGAGTTTGCGCGCAACCATTTAGATCGGGGATTCGTGCGATAAACGTCTAACGTTAATCGGTATAATACGAGCGCGTGGCCGCTGCAATTAATATAACGGAAAATTCTGCTCCAAAATCTCATGGACGTTTTTAAAACCGTAACAAGGTGTCGAGCAAAAAATATACGAACGCACGAACGCTTGGACAAACGAAACGCGCGTCCCTCCCCGCAGTAACATAACACCGAACTATGTACTGAAAAAAGTTCAATCGGTCGTTCGAAACAATAATATTTTGAGTTCGTAAGAGCTATAGTAGGATTATAAGGAGATTCCGTAAGGAGATTCCGTAAGTAATCGAAAATTAACATTTTTCCTGATCGTAAACTTTAGAGCGCGTTTTCTCGAGTTTTCTCGATTTTTCTAAACTGGTGGGCGTGATTGCGAGAAAACTAGACAAGCAATCAAAACGAAACAAAAATTTTATTGGCTTCAGTAGCATTCTATTCTATTTGAACTGAAAAGATTAATGAAAAAAAAATTCTACACAACTTTTTTTAGCAATTGAAATGATTTTCTCTTCATGCAAAGAGCACATTTATTTTCAAACCTGAGAAAAATCTTGAATTTCAAAATTTTGGGTTTTTTTAGTTCACATAGAAGAAAATATATGAGAATTACTATTTTCTTTGGTTTTTTTTGTTTCAGACAAAAATTACGGGCTGCATCTTTCCCACCGATTGTAAATTGCAATTGAAAGGTGTTGCACAAATGTGCATAATAATCGCTTCCGTTTAAATATTTTTCTCTCGACATATTTTTTTTAATGCTCAAATATGCAATAAAATGCTCTAAAAAGTTCACTAGACTTGCTCATTTTTTTCTGCCCTAAAAAAATTCCCCCAAAAACGCTATTTTAAGGCCTCCTAAAGCAGGATCCCCCTTAAGTTGAAAACACCAGGGAAGTAACATTAAATATTCAAATATTTAAATATATTTTTTATCTTAAATATTAATCTTGATACTTTGGGCCGTTACATTCCACACAGAACAAGGTTTATACTTGCGCAATATTTTCTGCAACGTATGTCAGTACTGTACAGTGTAGGGATGGAGGTCCTAATGTTGTAGGTGGATTTAATTCCAACAACTGTAGAGTTTCACCTCAACCCTTAAAAGTAGATTGCGGAACACTTGTACGAGGGGGACCAGGTTTATCTAACAACATAAATAGATGTATTGTGTAGATTGTCATAATTTACTTACATCTCATATCATATTTGTCAATGTATTATAAAATGATTTTAAATATAAATTATTTAACACAGCCTTGTGCTAAGAAAAGTCAAGTACATGCCAATACGCAACATGGAATCATTCCTATAAAATGTGAAAATGATTTTCCTTTATTTAGTGATGCAGAGCAATTATATGATATTCAATTTTCCAAAAGAATATAAGTCATAAATAATATAATTACCAAAATCCTCGACAATCTCAGAAGTAACGATCTGTTGAAACGAAGCCACAGCTGATATTCGTCAATTGTGCATCTGTAAAAATGTTGGTGCCTTAATGAAATCACTATATAAATATGCAATTCTTACTTGGAAGATAGACAACAGGATAAGCAGTTGGTAATAAGCGACCATTAGTAGCAAATTGTTCTGCCAAAAAATGTTTCGTACAAACTCTTCGACTTACACACTGACATGGGTGGCACATCAAATAATTCTGGATTGCCACACGCTTTAACCACTTGTTGAATAGTGTAAAATTTTTTGTAGGATGAGGAAAAGAATGCTTTCTACTGTCCCAGTGTTAGCAACAGTGCACTGCACAAACATCTTTACATATAAGTGTATACAAAAGTAGCAATTTGCCACCTTATAAATAATGCTAAACTTCACTTATGTTAAATCGTATAGAATACCTAAAGCACTTCAATACAAAAAACTTAAAGAAATTCATTAATTGCATACAAAAACCAATTTCCTTACCTGACGGATTATCTAAAAACTACTTCTATTTGCTAAATCTTTACTACATTTCACGAATAACCTAGAAACCACTTATATTAGCTGAAATATTATGACCTTAAATTATACTAAATATGTAACAGTAATAGCTTTGAGTAAAAGCTATCAGTAAAAGATGCGAGTAGAAGCTTTTCGCAAAAGCACTAAAAGCACGTGTAACGACCAAGATGGCGTGAGCTACAATGTAAAGTAGAGTTGATGCATGTTTGCTGGAATTGTAGCGCCTTTGGTATGAATTCATTCAATTTAACATGATGCTGCATCTCCCCTATAAAGTGAATACACGGTGGTCTCGACTGGCAGGGGTAGCAGTTTATATATCCGCCCGCTGCCTAAAAACTACAACATATGACGCGTGTTATTGACACGAACGTCTCGGTTCTCGCTCGCACGGGTATCTGTCGCGATCTTCCTTCTCATTTGGAATCATTACTCGAATTTATTTTAATATTAAACTAAATTCGGCGGCCGTAATGATTCCAAATTTGTAACGAAGCTCGGTGCTTCGTTACATTATTAATGTGTCACTTTCCTGCTGTGTAATACGTTGTTTAAGAAGTTCTGTAGTTTGGCCTATATACACCTGGTAACATTGACATAGACGTATGACTGAATCCTTGATAAGGGTGTTCATAACTATTTTGGCAATGATTGGGGAACGGGTTGATTCTGTCTTTATTGAAAGAGAAATAATGTTCCAGAATAAATGGCAAAATAGTGAGGAAAGCTGGGTGAGGCAAACAAATGTGTGGTTCAATCATATCCCAGTTGTCAGTGATAATATTGTATACTACTATAAATCCATAGGAATGTTAGTAAAAAGTGACACCACGTAACCTTCAGGTATTTGAAAATTATTAATGAGTTCGGAAAAAGAAAAACTCATAGGAAGGATTTGTATTTTGTTTCGCCCGGCGTTCTGCATGTACACGAGTACATTTACTTTAAAAGGTTTTATTTTAGCATTGTCGTTGTATTCCTTTGTGTACGTTTCTTTGTCTGACTTTTTTCAATGATTTTGTTTGTTTGTTTTTTAATTGGTCTTGATGGTCATTATGTATTTTTGATATATAAATATATAGATCCATTGTCTCTCGCAATACTACTTCTAACGGTGTATGTCCCGTTGTTGTTGTGATGCTATTGTTATAACCTATGACTACTAATTTCATTTGTTCACGAACTGGTTCTTGTTTTCGTTCTTAGAGACATCTAGTATGTTGGATCAATGTCGAGTAGAATCTTTCGATATTTCCTTATTAGTTTAAATTCTTGGTATCCCAAAATGAATTGTTATTTTATGTGTTTCTAGTAACGATTTTACAATATCTCTTCGGTAAAAGTATTAACGCGTTTGCTATATCTAATGCATTGGCACCATTTATTCAGATGTCGAAAATGTATCGATAATTGTAAGGAATTTCACGTTATTTATTGAAAAGGTGTTCATAAATAATGTTCTAAGTGATTTATCGGGTGTTTTTGTTCATTATAGAGGCGGTAACAATGGATGTCTATCGGATTTCGCTTGATTGCAGGTCTCTCGCATAGCTTAATGTAGTAACCATTTCTTTCATGTCAATGTTTCAATATTAATGCACGTTCAGAAGCTACTGAACAGTGTAGAAAGTGGACGTGGAGACATTATATCGTGCAAGTTTCAACATGAAAGTGGTGACGCAGCCGCGGCAACGTTGTTGTTGTTTTCACTAAGCCAGCATGAGGTCATGCTTATCACAAACAGGCTCGATGAAACCAGGCTAATTGGAAAACGCCAATTTGGTAATTAGCCTAAAGGTATATGGGCCATTTCAATAAGCCCAAAATATATCAGGATTATTAGAACGTTCTATATCATTTTGGAATTAGTCTGGCGGTTACGAAATGACGGCGCTCTTTGCTATTAGCCCTATGTGCCATTTAGGACAGATATGTTGGAACTGTAGAGTGGAACTCATGTAATTGATACAAGCAAAAGTAGGTGAAATACCAGTGCTGTATTTTATTTTGAACACTATTTTCAAAAATCCGCGGTGATCGGCACGAAACTTTCTTATACTTTATTATACTATTATTGAAAGATCTTTCAAACAAATGTTTTTTTTTTTAATTCCAGTATATAACCTTTTTAGGCGACCGACACGAAAAATTGAAATTTCAGTCGTCAAACGCGGACGAAAAGTAATCGTTTTTCGTCCGCTTTCATTTTTCGTCCGCAATAGGGTGGCGCCATCTACAGACAGTTACCGAAATTGTATAAAAATAACCACATTGCCGTCAGTGTCAAACTGTACATCTTGTTTACATTAGTAAATACGTGTTGGTGATAGACTTTTTAACTGATTATTGGGTAATTATTGTTTATAAAGCCGAAATAACTTCGAATGTAGACAAAGAAAACATAAACATGTCTGAAGGTGTCACAAATATGTACAATTGTTCAGTTGTCATAAATGACTATGTCAATAAATTATAAGTAAATGTTGCAATAAATTTGAAAATTTTATGAGGGTCGCCTAAAAAAATTTGTGTGCACCACGGCCAAAAAGTGTTTTTTCGTCCTCGTTTGCTTTCCGACCTCGGCTACGTCTCGGTCGTAAAGAAAACTCGGACGAAAAAACAGTACTTTTTGGCCTAGATACACAAAATACTATTATACGAACAATTGCTATAACGCGAATCGTTCACGAGATATAGAAAACGTTGATTTGATTAAACCATCAGTTTGAGATATTGCTTTCAAAATGTGAGCTTAAAGTATCAGAGTGTGACCTTCAATAGATAGGCGCTGGAGCGCGCACAGCCACACGTATGTTTAGCCGCCCGATCGCAATATTATAAAATCCACGGTGGTGAATGTGTAGATAGCGACCAACGAAGACCCCAATGTAGATATCGAGATGGTCTGTCCTTAAAGTTGGGGATTCAGCCATGGTCGCAAATAAATTGCTAATGCCTGGAAACTAATTAATATTTCTAAACAGAATTTGGCATGTAATTGGAAAAAGTAGCATCTAGGCCACTATAGGTTTAATTTTTTTATATTACGTTCCCAATCTATTTTTTTTTTCGCTATCTCACGATTCTAATAATTTTATACAAAATCATTTCCTTGATTCCCCTCGTATCAATATCTATATGAGCTAAAAAAAATCAAAGGAATTGCATCATTAGATAAGGCTACACAGCAATTATGGAATTTCTTCGTATGCGAGTGGCTAATTTCGATCATCATATTTGCCGCTGTCGATTTTTAGTTCACCAGAATCCACGGTAGGTGAACAGCTTGAACAAATCTTATTCATAAATGGCGTTTTGCGGTCGCAAGATGAGTAACCATAATTCGTCACGGATTTTTTCTCCTATTCTAAAAAAAAATCCCGTGATAATGGTCGTCCACATTTATCGATGTGTTGCTCACTAAAAGATAGTTACTTATGTCAATGACGATTATGAATGCAGAGACGATAGTGACGGACTTGTTCAATTGCGCGGATCGATTAGAAATTAAATTAATCACAACTTAGCGAAGGCGACACTATTTCTTAAACTTTTTTCATTTTCAGTAAATAACATAACATATGTACGATATTTGCGCACACTTACATAAATTTTATTACGACATTACGTTTTTTGCCAAATCTAACCAATCTTTAATTTGAAAGTAATCTACAGAATAAGCAGTTTGTTTTATGGCGATATCAATGTTTTGTTACAATGAAAGATATTCTCTGGCATGCACTTTTCGGTGTGTCGCTAAATAGCATCAGCGATCATTCTGATGATACTATAGTATTATAATAGGATGATGTACCATCTTAGTCACCTATTTCAAAACCCTTCCTCAATGCGAATTAGTAATTCCACTTATGATACTTATTATACTCATCAAAATAATTATATAAAAACAGATTTGGAAATTGCATTTATAAAATAAGTTTGTTTATTTACCATATTATGAAAAATTGAAAATATAAAATATTATTTCCACTTGGTCCCGCCGTCCACATCAGCTCTATATGGTTCCATTTTTACTTCACTTGTGCATTCCTATGTTCATGGTACATGTACTGAGTAATGCAAATCCGTTTTCATGTTGAAGCGCTATGTGTTCACATTGTAGTGGGTTTATATGGTCTGTATTGGTGGTTGTTCATTTTGAACGACTCATTCGCGGAATGGCCCACGTTGCTCGCAGAACACATTGCAGTATTCATTTCCTGTGGTTTTCCATGTCTTCAATAAGTAGCCTTCCATACCTTCAAAACCATATCTTCGGTAGATTTTTAACCAATTGCAATAAATATTCCATTTAAATTTAATTTATTGTGTGGGAATATCACAGTTAAAATTAATATCTTCTGGTACTAGTGGTGTCAAATGTTGGCAATTTTATTTGTAATCTGCCCTCTCTTTTTTGCTTTTGTTTTTGTTGCACCCCTATGATGTGTTCAGGATCTATATATCGAAATCCTCTTTTTATTCTGCCGCGTACAATTTCTGGGAGTATACAGTGTTTATAAAATGAAACTAAATTTTCCATCATATTTTTATCCCATAAATGGTCGTATCTTTTAATTTGTTCCAACATCATCATTTACATAACAAACAAAATAACAGACATCCCTTCGTGTTATATGCAGTTGACCCTGAATCTAAAAATGGTTTTTGCCGAATTATAAATAAAGAACGTTATGCAGCAAGCTTGGAACAATCAATGAAAATTTGAAGCAAGGAAATAAATATATAATTGCCACTTGCGTAATTTTACGTAATTTTCGTTATGTGGAGCATGATATTTGGTAAAAACTGCAGCTCGTACGAAAAGCGCAGCCTATGTTATAAATGCTACTATAGAATCTTAAACAACTACATTTGAGTGTTCGATCATTCCAATTAAAATAATAGTTTACCTGATAATAATAATTATGATTTCTCTTCAGTCTGAGCTTGCCGTTATGAAGTTCCAGGCAAAAGTTTTTTAATTTTGTAACCGCTTCATTTAAATTCATGGATAATTTAGACACCATAGATAAACACTTTATTTCCAATATGTGGGTTTGGCCTATTAGCCCTGTAAATATTAAATGTGAATTGTGTCACAATTGTCGGTGTTACCGTCAGGTGAAGCACCCAAAAAAGTGTGTATAGGATCCACATGCAATCCACTTCGGTCTACCTTTATTTTACATGTTTCCTCAAATTTGGCGATAGCAACGGATTCTTTAAGGAGCCCATTCGTTGCTTCGCTTCTAATCAGCCCGGTATGTAAAATAGATTTGATCAAACTGTGACAAGAAGTATGCGGCCGACGTCTTATTACGCTTCCAAAATGTGAAGCTGGTAAGGCGATTACTTCTTTCAGACATATATTTCGCATTATCAAATTGTCCGAGAGTATCTGCGTCTAATGCAAAATTTCTTCATTTGTAAGCTATAAGCAGTTTATATAGCCATGCTAAATGAATTATTTTTTAAAATTCAAACGCGGGGTAATATTTCTATACTTTTGATGGTGTTATGACTTCGTTATTATTATGGTTTCTGTGATTATTATTTTATAAAAATTAAAATATTTGCAATACTAATAAGCGAAAACCACCGAATGTTACGTCATCTTGGTCGTGTATGTCGGTTACACATCGATTACACAGTTGTTTACATGTACTACATTCTAAGTCTTTTTGAACATATTGTAATTATAACACAGTTGCTTATGTATTGTATTGAAGTGAGAAAGATAACTGCGAATGTCAGGAATTACAATTTACATTTGTAATGATACCGTTTGTAAAGGATCAAATTCGCTGAAACCGTGGTTACTAAGTATATCCAATAAAGCTATTTATAATTTATTTATTATTTAATCATAGAATATCATAAAACAGCTTTCTGTTATATCTGAGGCTTGCCAAATATCCTCTGCCTTGAAATGAACCTCGCTGGATTAAATTTAATCGCTTTCCCATATTAAAAAGTTCCGCCCTATTGTTGGTTTCATTCTCTATCAGATGGTTCGCTCTTCTGATTACCAAACCAATGGCAGCTAACAGAAGTTTAGAAATGAAATCTTTTGTCAGCAGATCCTATGTATTATTATAAGGTTGTTCGGAAAGTAGTTTCGTTTTTTCCCATCAGATGGCTTAATTGCATTCTTTCACACTTGAGCCGCATAATCTACATATGTTTCGACAGCTGCTATAGGATGGCTTGCTTGTGAAAAACCTCGATTGATTCCAAGCAGTAGTTTTTGGCTGGTGCCCTTTCAAATATGGAGAGTGAAAAGCAGCATTTTCGGCATATTTTACTTTTTTACTTCCGAAAAGGTAAAAATGCTGTTCAAGCAAGAAAAAAATTAGCCGATGTATATGGAGAAGACGTATTGACATCACGCCAGTGCGAAGGAAGGCCGCCAGTTGAAGCTGACAAAGACACGATAAAGGCATCCGTTGATGCAAACCGGCGAATAACAACTCGTGAGATCGCTGAGAGGTTTCATGTATCGAATTCAACTGTTCATGGCCACTTGAAAGGCTTAGGTTTAACACCGAAGCTCGACATTTATGTTCCTCATGTTCTCACGGAAAGGAATTTGTGTCATCGCGTTGACGTCTGTGATTTGCTTCTTAAACGTCAAGAAAATGACGCGCATCATCACTGGGGACGAGAAATGGGTTGTTTATAACAATGTCAAACGCAAGAGATCATTGAGTACAAAAAGCGAACCATCTCAAACCACTACGAAAACCAATATTCATCAAAAAAGGTGATGCTATCTGTTTGGTGGGATTTCAAATGAATCGTTTATTTTGAGCTTTTACCGGACAACACAACGATCAATTCTGAAGTGTACTGTCATCAGCTGGACAAACTGAATGATTCACTAAAACATAAAAGGCCAGAATTGATCAACAGAAAAGGTGTACTGTTTCACCAAGACAAGTTTGGTAAGTCGCCAAAAGCTTTTACAGCTTGAATGGGATGTACTGCCACATCCACCATATTCTCCAGATCTGGCACCTTCGGATTATTATTTTTTCCGGTCTCTACAAATTTTTTTAGACGGTAAAACCTTTACTTCAACTGAGGAGGTCAATAATCACCTGGACCAGTTTTTTGCCAGCAAAGACCAACAATTTTATGAGCGTGGAATCATGCTACTGCCAGAAAGATAGCAGAAGATAGTGGACCACAATGGACAATATATAATTTAATAAAATATTTATTCACTAAATGAAAATTCTCTTTCATTATCACGAAAAAAAAAACGAAATTACTTTCCGAACACTATAGATTTATTACATACCAGTTATATGTCTATACAAGCCACTACTTCTTAGGTCTACGAGAAAGCTCCAACTGACGTCACCAACGGAATTGCAATAATAATCTTTACATTTTAAATGATGATTATAAACCATCGTTAAAGTCTTCTATTAATTTACCTATATCTCCATGTTGATTATGGTATATAGCCTTTTGCGCAGTTCTTTGCAATTCTTTGATTTTATTTGTCGTTATTTGTAGTAACTTTCTGGTCGCAATAGAAACCGTCTTATGTATGTTGTATAATCGTTTGCCGTAATTTTTGATGCTGTGATTAGTGCATTCAATTTTAGTAACCTGATAATGTACAAAATTTATTTTGTTATATTTGAAATGAAACTTTATATAAAAAATATGTTGTCGGATTTTACTATACACATTAGAATCTCCATGAGCAATAATTTTTTTATATCTAACGCCGCGCCGCGCCGTGTGGTTCTTCACTTCTAAAGTTTTTTATTCAGACCATCTTCGTGAAGTCGTAATTGTAATAATTTTTCACCTTTATATGGTATATTTTATCTTGTCGATGAATGGAAAATTAACATATCAAATATATACTTACTTGATAGAGAATAATATACCTTAATGTCGCAATTAAAGTACAACTGTAACACTTATTGTATTACGTCATTTTTTAAATGCGCCCTACAAAAAACTTCAATAAGCGAACAATCATAAGCACTAAAACAAGATACTAATGCACATAAACGAAGTATCATATAACTTTTTGCGCAAATCGTTAAGATCCGAACTTATGTTGACCTACTAAGAAATAAAACACATATAGCAAGAATACTATGCATATGTGCTCTAGAACCAGATAAATATCGTTTCATATTGGCAAATTATATTTCAAAACAATTTACAAAATATCTACAGTAATATAACCCCAAGCCGTAATCGTTTGGATTTCCACCTGAACTGGTAAATCGAATAAGATGAGTATGAGTGAGATGGGGCGATGTAAGTTTAGCGGCAGTTAAGCGACATACGCTTCATATCTGACGTGCATGCTGTTGTAGCTCGGCTAGTCCCGGAACTTTTGCATCATAGCGTACGTAGCGAAAACCCCAGAATTTAATATATTCCCTTTGTTTGTTCTCGTCGAGATGTTAAAACTTACAGATATTCTGCCCGATTTTGTAACTATTGTTACGTAGCAATTGATAAGTCTAACAAACTTGAAAACGACTGAATTGATACGAAATCCTATCAAGTGCATCAATTAATGCTATTCTGTAACGCGCAGTTGATACGAACCCATAACAAGGAAAATAGAAAGTAATTTTGACCGCATCGGCGTTCGCACATGGCTAATTTAACAATGGAAAAAAAGTGAAATCCAAGAACTAGCGAGAACTTGTTTGATATGGTGCTGAACTTTATTTGCGCTCATAAAATGTCAATTATTGCAATTGTATATGCCCATTTCGAACATGATCTCTAAAAAGTGAGGTTACCATAATTATTGCTTCCTTATACTTTATGTAGAAGGTGTGTGTGTGTGTGTCTTGCTGTAGCGTCCAAAACATTGAAGCCACCACCATCAAATTTTAAACTTTGTATATAGCAGGAAAGAAAACGTCCTATTTTCCAAGCAATATCTTAACCGGAAGTGATGGTTTACTCTTTTCACTTTTTCAGTATCTCGAAAACGGTATGAGTTACCGAAAAAAAGTTCTTATGAAAGTTAAAGATATTATAATTTCAACATTCATTTAAAAAGTATCTTCGAAAAATGGAGTATAACTGAATATAAGGAAGTTCAGTGCGGACTAGTGCAGATTTTTTTAAATTTTTATTGCGTATAAATTCAACTCACATACCTATTTTGTACTGCTAGCTAACTTATTTACTAAACCCACAAGAATTTCACCTTCCAAATTCATGACGCAAAATCTCTTTAATAAATAACACAAAAATTGTAACCAAAAGCGATTTTATATTAAATACCTATTTATTTACTATTTTTAATACAGCGAAATATAATTAAAAAATACCACTGATGCTATTTAAGAATAAAATCTAGTTTTTTAATTTCCAAATTACAAATAACACACGTAACAACAGCTCATGTTAGGTTCTAACAAAAATTGAGCGACTCGGAACGTACAGAATACCACTTTGCGTAACAAACTTATTACGACTGATAGGTAAGTCTAACAACTTAACAAGTTGAAAAGCTGCTTAGAGAATACGGCTGATTATGTTATTTTGTGAAATAGTAGATTATACATAGAGGGAGAGAAATGCATGATTTTTCCAGAGGTGCAGTTTAGGGCCAGAGGGCGTAGCCCGAGGGCCCCAAAGCACCGAGGGAAAAATAGCATTCTCTCCCGAGGTGTATATACTATTTTTTACAGAAGCGGGAGTGGAAAAACACAAAGATTAATAATTATATAATATATAATAAAGAATTTCCTCAAATTTGCCTGTGATATAATTATTAGTAGCCTTGGGATTTGCACAGTGACAACCATAGTTAACAGAAAACTGCATGTGTGTCAATCAAAAAACTGTGAACGAAAATGTTTTGTGTGAATTGCCAGCAAACGTTAATTTTAATAATTGTTCCAACGTATCATTTACTATAAGCATTAATAAATAAAATTCCATAAATGAAATTTGTGATTAGAACTGTCAGAATATAATCTAAACTCCCTAGGGAGAAAATGTGAATATTATTCCCTAGGGAATAATATTCCACCTTTGTCACTATTTTGACAACGGAGAAACAGATTTCTACTCCCGCTTGTGCAAAAATTCATTTCATTGCTTTGTGAGGAAATGGCGTAGCCAAAATGTATTATTTCAGTACCATAAAACAACTCAAATTTTTGTTTCATATACAGGGTGAATCCTAAATGGCGGATAATATTTACATCATTTCTGCATCAAAAACTGAGCAAAAAAATTTACAAGCGTTTTGCTCGGAACCATTTAGTTTTTGAAGAATTCTTAATTAAAGTTTTACAAACTAGGCAACACTGTGTGGCAAGTCGTACTAATCTGAGTGTTGTCTCCTGCGATTCACATAACAACGCACTTGATTTAATTAGGAACCTAAGGAGAATGTATGTACACATGCATACTAAACTTCTTTCACAGTAATATTCTAATTTTAATATGCTGTTTGCATTTTGAGATTAACAGCACATAACTAGTAAGGAAATATCGATTACGCCATAAGCTTTTTATTTTGTAAATACATTTGAAATTACAATAAGTGCTCAAAGTGGGTACCCCCAACCTCTATGCATTTCATACACCTACGTATTATGTTGTTCATTTTCAAGCATATTGTTTTGTTGAATCGTTATAACTGCTTCATTGATTCGTTGCTGAAGTTGCTCTTGAGTATCAATTTCCACTTCATACACAAATGCTTTTAATGTTCCCCACAAGAACAAATCTAGGCAGTTTAAATCTGTGCTTCTTGGTGGTCAAGGTATTACAACACTGCCATGACCAATCCATCGCTCTGGAAATTCCTGATTTAACCATTCTCGGGTTTGAATTCCCCAATGTGCTGGTGCTCGGTCCATTTGAAAAAAACATATTTCTTCTTAAATCTAGTGGCACATCGTCTTATAAATCCTTAAAATCAGTTTCTAAAAATTCAACAAAATTATTCGCATTTAGTCTGTTAGGCAAAATGTGTGGTCCTATGAGCCTATTACCAATAATACCACCCACACATTAACACTTAACCGAATTTGATGATTCGTTTGGTACAATGCATGGGGATTTTCATCGCTCCATTGGTGCATATTATGGATATTAAATGTTCCATTTCTGGTCAACGTACTTTCATCAGTCCACAAGACACGTCCAATAAAACCAGGATTCCTTTCTTGCTCACGAAGTAGCCATCTACAAAATCTGACTATTTGCTGAGATAGTCTTGTGGCAATAATCCCTGGACTCGCTGATAATGATACGGGTGCAAGCCATTTTGCTGTAATAAGCGATGAACGCTTGTTTGGGTAATATCAAACATTCTGGCAATGGACCGGGTACTTTGTTCTGGTTCATTTTCCACTACATGTAAGATATTTTCTTCAACTCGACGAGGACGGCCTCTGTTAGCTGTTGGAGTAGGTGCAGTTCTTCCAGTTTCTCGCATTCGTTGATCCAGTCGTCGACTAACATTAGCATTTGGATGCCTTCTGTTTGGATACCGTTCAGCATATAAATTAGCAGCAGCGTACAAATTGCCATGACATTCTCCTAATATCAAATACATGTCTGCATATTTCACAAAACTGCTAATTATATGCTAATTATATAAAGCTAATTATTAAGATAATAAACAACAAGACAATTTAACACGTCCTTTTTTACAGCAAATTGTCACAGATATGTCATTAAACGTCAAATTATTTAAAGTAAAAAGTACGTAACAGCCTACGTTTATTTCAAAATGTGAAAATTGTATTGCACATTGTTGCAACATATTTGGAAAACTCAAGCATTGCAGAAAGTTCAAGCTTCTAATGAAAATTCTACGTAAACCAAGAGTATGATGACTACAATTACATATTGGTGATTCCTTTTGTTGATTATACTACAGCTGAAAAACATTATTTCATAAAAATATAGTACGATGAGCAACCCGTAATTTAACTTAAGACTGCCAATAACTCCTCATCCATGAGATTCACAGCAAATTGTTATAAGATCCTATTGCTCCATCTTTGATGCAGAATCGGATGTTATGAATATTATCCGCCATTTAGGATTCACCCTGTATATTAGATCTTAACCGAATTAAGACTTAGTGTTATATTAGCAGGCTAAATACATTATTGAATGTTTCAAACTGCTGTAACTTTCGACGAATGACAGTTCGCTTTCGTTTTACTTATGGGATAATTGTATTTTATAGCGCGTTCATACATGAACGTGCTATTTTTTAGCTTTTACGCCTAAATAATGGAGTAAAATTTACAATCAATAACGAATATGATGAAGTTTCGAAAAATGCAAATGCATTATCAATATCCAGGTTTTTCCAAACAATTTATAATTAGAACCGATGCATTAGCAGTGCTATTACAAGGAACGATTGAACAAGGCAAACCAATTTTCTACGCTTCGAGAACTCGAAGCGAGCCAGAACAAATATACTCCTATATGAAAAGTAAACTCAAACAACTCGAATGCCGATGCATTATTTAGGATAACGCTATAGAGCTAAACGCCATGGAAGATGATAACTTACTGTCACTAATTTTGAATACAGGATCAAATAATACAAATATACACGGTTTTGGACCTGAGCAACCAAAAGCTGTTCGTAAGGAAAATAGGGTGGGGGGGTCTATTGGTTCTAGTTTTCGAAATATTCAATAAATTCGTTATTTTATTATTTTTGCCATTTATTGAATTAAAAAGTATAAATCAGAAATAAACAGAGGTTGAACTGAGCCTTTTATACTGCTTAGGATCTGTTTCATGTATCAGGGGCCAGCAGTAGTCGCTCATCATGCCTTCGTCCCAAAATTCTTGGTATCGCCTTTTGATTTTCGCTATATTTTGATGTAGCCGCTCTCCTTGCTCGTCGCTCGTGTCGCACAAGTTTTCGGGAAAAAATCACGATGAGCATGCAGAAAATGTATCTTGACGGACATTCGAGCTCCAATCTTGTGGCAATTTAGCAAAAAATGATGTTTAATGCAACGTGGTCAGCTGACAACCGTTATAAGTGCGCAGTACAGCCAGCATGCACATCTCGAAAACTAGAACCAATCTTGACATACGGATTGAAGATCTGAGTTCAGGAAATCAAATAACGTTAAGAATCGTTCTCATCTGCTCGGGTCCAAAACTTTACCCGAATTTGTAAACTTGTGTAATAGAAGAATTACTCAGTGGAGAAATTCGATTAGCAACTGAAAACTTACCGAATACGTCATTCGTTGAAAATATCACGTATGCCTATATTTATTTACATGGAGCTCCAAGACACTTTTCCCGCTGCCAATCATGTAAGTCGGTTCTACATTCGTAGCAACATACCATGTAAGTTGACAATTATATTTGTTTATATTATTGTCCTTAACGACGGAATTTAATATTAAATTCCATGTAATATAATAATTTTGAAAACAAAAATGGCTGAAAAATGTATTTGAACAAATTTGTACAAAAATAATTATTTATTGAAAAAATTGACACTTTCGGAATCCGTTAAATTAATTTCTTGAGATTCTTTTATTCCACCTTCAAACGTTGCTTCTTGAATTTCGTCGTAATTTTGAGGAGCTGATACTGCGTGCGTTTGGGACTTGGAAGTAGATGGCATTTCGAGTCCTGTCGACGCAGCACAATCTTGGTTGGAATAATTCCTGTTATACAATATTTTATTGGAAATATCAATCAATCATTCTTCATCACAGAATCGGCTACATATGTTTCTGCCACATTAGACGACCTCCATGCTCCATGCTTCTTCAAATCTAAAAGGTCTCTCCCAGAATTTACTAACAACGTAGCCGATGATCGTCTAAAGCAATGTCCCGTGTATAAATTTGCATCCGGTAAGTTTAAAAATTTTGCAATTATCTATAGCATTCTAGCAAATGTGTGTTTGCAAACAGGTTGATTAACACATTTTCCATTTTGATAACGCATAAAAAAAAGAGGGCTGATAGCTACTCCAAACTTCTTACGAATTTCGTAATATTTCTTGAAAATCTTTAAATAATCGATTTCTTCTTCGGAACTTTCAACAATCATGAAGTTCCTCGATATATCATTTTTTGACTGTCGAATCTTGATTAGTACATATTTTCATGGTCAACTATGTCACGTAGTTCCATTTTGCAGAATTCATCCGTTCTGCAACATCCTGCAATCCCGACTATATGGGTCTAAAACAAATCAAAGCATAAATAGAATTTGTCTTCCAGAAAAAAATGGGGTTACCTTAATTAGAAGATACGTTACATCTTCTGCTTGTGCCAGAAATTCAAGATATGTTCTCTATCCAATACTTGCGACTTCTTCGGTATATAGCCTTTGTTTCTATTTTTAAATCAGTATCAGTTGTGGAAATTTAGAGATGTCAATATTCTCCTTGCACTTAATGGTGGCTTTAAGCATGAACTATTCGCACCATAAATTTGCCGGTGATTTTAGTTGTTGCGTTCTTTCCAGCATGTAAGCAAGCATTAGCTTTTCGGTAACCGAGGTCACATTTTTCCTACAGCACCACTTTTTGAATAGTCCATATGTAAACTCGTATCTGTCTCTCGATTTTTGTGGCAATGAACTTGAGGAGGTAATCTTTGCCGCTTCTTCTATATCATGAACATCCATATTTATTAATATTTACTAATCACACAAACGACCACAAAATAATTTTGAGAACTTTGTTTATAATTACATTGTTTATGTGACATGACAACACACAGACAAGGCAACTTAGGACAATTAATATTAACCAAAATTAATTGCGATGTCAAATCAAAACGATTTCTTAATAATCTAATAAGTAACACGGAATGTATCGACAATTAACATTTTCGTCAGGCCACAAGCCTGGGCTTCGCCTTGGCTTGTACCTGCCTGCCTCAAATGTTAATACGTCCTTACAGTCCTTGTGACTTAAATAGCTATTATTATACCAGCAATATTTAAATAAAACATAAAATGAGTTAGTGTGCAATTTTTATCAATTACTATTCTTGCTACAGAGGTGTATATTAAATTATTTTCGGTGGCAATAAGCCGTTATGATATTCCTTGTCATCGTGTAATAATCTGATTTTTTATTCGTAATTTAAATAATTATGATGCGTTTACATTGATTTAAGGATTTTATATGTACGTTTTAAATGTTTTTTCGACAATTCCCATAGACATGCGGATGAAGCGGCATCATAAAATGCAATCAAACGTGCCCACCACTAAGCTGTAATATTTTACAATCTATTTGGTTATTGCTTCAATGTTATGGGACTTCGCTCATTGCTCGGAATAAAACACGCACCGTCTTGTGATGTATTTAACAGGTTTTATTTTACACAAACACATTTTTATATGATACTTCGTTAAGGTAGGTCGCGGATGCCTCGGACGCGCTCGTGCTACCTAACTGGTAATTCCCAGCGTCGACTAATGTGGCATTAAACTAATTGACTTAATTTATATTAGAATAAATGATCAATCGGCAATTCGCTGACGAGTGCAAATATCCTTATTTGGACATTCGTATTCGTCGTTAATGCCGAATAATCGAACTTGGTAATGTGTTGATGCAATGCTTGGTGTTTGTATGTTAAAACTGCTAGCATAGTGGATAGAAGCATAGTGGCTTCTTACTATCTTTGAGTATACATAACCCAAGTTTCCCCCCGATGGGTAGTTATTGCGCCAGGAGCGTACTAAAACTTTTCTGGATTATTTTCCGTGCTTCATTTATTCAATTTTTGTAACAGACGTAAATAATCATTTAATTACGTCCACATATTAATGTAATATATATTGTTGTAAATAATTATAATGAATTCATATAAAATTGATTTGATACAAATCAAATTTTTTTATTTACTGTTTCCATTTTTAGGAGCACTGTCCAAATCGACATATTCGTAATGTAATTGTAAATGGATTATTTGTGTTATTAATATTATACCCTGCCTTTCAAATAAAATAGACTACCCCGAATCACTGAACGTAGAATGATGAAACTTGGTGAAAATATCCAGTGCACGTAGAAAAACAAATGATTAAGCTAAGATGAAGTTAATCTGTCACTTCTGAGAGAAATTATCTCGTTAGCAACAGTTGCCTGTGCCTTTAGTTTGACGATAGTTTCGTTGATTTGTCGCATTTGTCGCAGATTCTCCTTGCTTGCTGTAACTGTTAGGACCTTTAGAATGCCACGAGTTCGAAGACGTGCAAATTTTCATCAAATTACACATTTTGAACCAGGATGAATTGTCACGATGCATGAGGCTGGTTTAATCTTCCGTGAGATAGCCAGACGTGTAAAAACTGCCGAACTCGCCGAATACGCACGTTTGGACTATGTTCTTATCATCCTTTTTTAGTCTTCTTCTAACAAGAGAACATAAAGCCAGCAGACTTCACTGGTACCAGAACAGACACAATTGGGTTCCTGAATGGAATGAAATCTTCTTCAGCGACGAATCATGATTTTGCTTATGGCACTCTGACGGACGTTTGAGGATTAGGCGTCCTAGCGGCCAGAGACAAAATTTACAATTTGTTCAACGTCGCCATACGGCTTTAACTCCTGGGGTTATAGTATGGTAGGGAATACGCTATGGAAGAACATCTCGAATGTTATTCATTCCGGGTACACTAAACGCCAGACGTTACATTGATTCAGTGTTGGAACCAGTTGTTGTTCCAGGAGCAGCCTTCCAGCAAGATAATGTGCGGCCTCATACTGCTTATGTAACGCCAGCCTTCCTAGAAGAAAGGAATATCAATATGTTGCTCCAAGATCACCAAATTATGAACCTGTCTGGGATATGATGGAAAGAAGATTGCGGCGTTTGCCCCATCCTCCCAATACCTTAGAGGAGTCGCGTCAACATTTACAGAAAGCCTGGCATGAGGTACATCAAGAGGATATCAATAATCTATCAATTTCGAGTATGCCCAGAAGGGTTGCTGAGTGCACACGAGTACGTGGGGATGTAACTCCTTATTAACTTTTTAAACATTAAACGTTATGAGTTTTTCTTAAAAATGTAATCATTTGTTTTTCTACGTGCACTAGATATTTTCACCAAGTTTCATCATTCTACGATCAGTGGTTCGGGGTGGTTTATTTTATTTGAAAGGCAGGTCTCTTACAGTATTAGTTGTTGAATTGGTTCTGCCCTAAATTAAGATTAGTATTGTATGTACACCTTTGAATGGCGTTGAATATTTGACACAGATATTGAACAGGGTTGGGTTGGGTTGGGTTGCGTATATTTTGTGTATAATCCCCTGTAATGCAATTAGGAAACTGAGTATCCTCAATATCAATTTCATTATAGCACTGCTCGTCATAATCAGTGTCACTTGACTCCTCCGATAATTCATCTTCTAAGTTAACAACAAATATTTCCTTAATTTCGTCCAGAAAGGTGTTCTCTATCTATGTAGATTTTTTCGATTGTCTTGCAATGCTCAACGCAATTTTTTCATATCACCGTTCAAACCTGCACATAAATTCTAAACGTCCAATTAAGATTCAATTAGCGTCTGAGAATGGTGTCTTAACTGCTATGCGCAATTCAAGAAAGTTAAAGCAGTCAACTTTTTCTCTTATTTCCGTTTCCTGTAACCGCATACAAATGCAAAGGGAACTATATCTATATATTGTGTCAAATCGGATTTGCAACTACGTGTTGAGCGTGGTGAGCAGAATCTGCGAATCAAGTATAAATCCGGTATTCCAACCATGGTATAATCAGATAAACTAAATGAGCCCAACAGTAATACTTGCATTGACATCAATATCTATTATCAAAATACACGCGGTATTCGCACAAAAACTCATGAAGCATTTGTCAATATATTAAATTCTAACTTCGATATTTTTATATTGTCTGAATCTTGGCTAAATACTTCAGTAACAACCAATGAACTTTTTACTGATACCTTCTCGGTATGCCGAAAATTTGAACGTATTAATCTTACCACTGGTGGAGGTGTCCTAATTGCATTGTCCTAAGAGCATCAAGTTTGTGTGTGTGGATACTGCGCATCTTTTAAATCTTGCACCCCTTGTTGATATAGTCATTTGTAAATGTTTCTTGAACTCGCACACTTTTTACATTGTAGATTTGTACATCCCACCATGTGTTGGTACAGATGATTATTACTTATTTCTTCATACCTTAGAACTAACTTTACTTGATTACCCTACTCTCGTAGTAGGAGACTTCAATGCTCCGAACTACACTTTCATATGAAATGGACCACCCATTAAGAAATAGACTACAATTTTGAAACTTCGGTAAAATAATGCTTTATTATCAACTAAGAAACGATGAAAGTTTCCTGTACCATTGTTATCTCCAACTTTCAATATTTTCTTCTTCTTTATTCACTTAATGAATTTCTGCCCACGAAATGTCAGTTTATTTTATTGTCATACTGTTAAGTAGACGCCTTGTAATGCCCCCAGTGCGACGTCGTCGAAATTTTGCCCCTATCAGGGCCGAAATATCGGTATCAAAGAGGCGGTTCTCTCATTCCGAGAGATTGGGAGAATGCTGAATCGGGACCACACTACAGTTGCTCGGATATGGTCCGAAGAAGGTATTCAGAGACGCCGTCTTGCTGGAAGACCCGCACGAAGAAGCAACGCACGTGAAGACAGACTCTTTAGTCTGATGGCTACCAGTGATCGATTTCAAACAACGAGGTCGATTGCTGTGGATTGGACGAGAGCTTTCAACCGACACTTGTCGATGGCAACTGTTTACAGAACAATTTCTTCCTTTGGGCTTCATTCATACCGTCCTTACCTTCGGCTTCCATTAACACTTTCCCATAAAGCAGCCAGACTTGCATGGTGTCAAGAGCGAAAAGAGTGAATGACATTGTCTTTAGTGATGAATCAAGGTTTTGTTTATGGGTGAATGATGGTCGTAGAAGGGTGCAGCGATATCAAGGGGAAAGACGGAATATGAGGTTCGTTCAAAGACGACACACAGCCTTAACTCCTGGGGTTGTGGTTTGAGGGGCGATATGTGCTGGACGGAGGTAACCCCTTACGTTCATTCCAAGCACATTAAACGCACGCGTTACATCGACAACGTTCTGGAACCGGTGTTAGTACCTTTCATGCAGACGTCGCAGAATGCCACTTTCCAACAGGATAATGCAAGGCCCCATTGCTGGGGTTACAAGAAAGTTCCTGGAGTAGGTTGGATTGCAAATTTTTCCCTGGCCTGCACGGTCACCGTACTTGTCGCCAATTAAACATGTCTGGAATATGATGGGTCGGCGACTAAGATAAGTATCCAGGCCTCCTGAGAATCTGGATGAACTTCGACCATCTAGAGGTTGCATGGAACGAGATACCCCAGGAAGACATCGACCACTCAATAGAGAGCATGGTTAGAAGAGTTAATGCATGCATAGCTGCGCGTGGGGATTCAACCCACTACTAGCTTTTTCTTGAAAAATGTTAATTTTTGTTTTGTTTTTTTCAACTAACCTTTCATCGTTTCTTAGTTGATAATAAAGCATTATTTTACTCTACACAAATTGTAGTCTAATTCATAATGGGTGGTGTATTTCATATCAAAGTGAGCACATATTAACTCATTACCCGCAGAGTCTAAAGTAAACAATATTAACAACTTTTCTGCCTGTCTTAGTTTGAGTCAGGTTAATGATGTTTCCAACAGCTTCAATAAATTGTTGAATCTTGTTTCTGCAGTCTACCTTTCAATATTTCTGTCCCGCTCTCTCTGTAGATGTTAGAATGTCCCTTAGTTTCATAACTATTCCTTTTCTTCCAACAGCAACGTGCGTTACAATTTTCGAAAAGCGAACTATATCTCCTTTACTTTTATTGGATTGGTCTGATTTGCCTTTTTGCAACAACATTGAACAATGTCTTGACGTGTTTTATACTATGATTTATGATACTTTAGACAGATATGTACCTCACTACTCCTCACATAGGAACAAATATCCGCCTTGGTTTTCATATGACATTAAATGGAACTTAAAATGAAATAATATACCATGAAATCAGTAGGCTTAGAAATCATATCTCAATCTGGCTAAAGATGAACTTAGCTGTAATCCCCAAAACTTTAGCAATACTTTCATTTGAGAGAGGGTTCTTATAAGGGATTGGAAGTGTGCTTCAAGACCAGAATATTGCTCTGGATCCGCCCGAAGATATTGCAGAAGGGTTTGCAAGAACTTTCTCTCGGGCGTATTTGGACTATGATTATTCTTTAGATTATCTATCACAGCTCCTGGTCTCATGGATTTTTTAACTATCACTCGTATCACTGATGATGATGTTGTTCAGAGCCATTGAGGATGATTTTTAATTTGTCATTAGAGCAAAGATACCCTTATAGATGGAAAGTATTACACCTGTATTTAAGAAAGGCGATAGAAGTAATCTAAATAACTATAGACCTAAACTCTTTCCAATTATTCGAAGATATTTAACCAAATTCTATGTAAATGTATCTTCGCTCGTACTAAATCTAGATTTTTTTGCTACTCAACATGGGTTTATGGCTGAACGTTCTACGATCAACAATTTAGTGTGTATATCTCAGAATATTTGTGACACTATTGATCACAGCATTTTATTGAAGAGGCTTCATTAACGAATGCAACAAAAGTTTTGGGAACATTTTTCGTATTATTTTTTCCTATTAAAAATAAAGCAATCAATCGAGATATCGAGAATCTGTAAAGTTTCCCCTGCAGTTTGACAATACATTGTACTTTTACAACATGTCCTACAAGTTAGAATTGTGGTAAGGTATTTACAATTTGGTTGGTCAAATGCCCAAACTTGACATTGTCGCCATTTATAGAAACAAAATTATTTCTAAGACAACAATTTACCGCGTCATTAAGGAATGTGAGGAGGGCTTGTAAGGCTTCAGAACTTCATTGAATCTGCAAGAAATAGAAAAGTTTCAACGAAAAGATTAGGCCGAAGATTTCACATTTCCCATATGACAGCCAAGAGGGAAATTAGCAGAAATAATTTAAAATATAGAAAGCGACAAAAATGTCCAAAATACGCTGTAGAGAGGATTCCAAGATGCTGCAGATAATTAATTATAATTTTAGACGACTTAAAATATTTTACATTATATAACTTCGAAATAAAAGGAAACGAAGGCTTTTATAGAGACAACATCGAGGACGTTCCTATTGATGTAAGGTATAACAAAAATGCGAAAGTAGAGGTACTAGTATGGTGCGCCATTTCGCAAGCTTGTTTTTCAAGACCTTATGTTTGGCGAGTTAGGGCGAAACTTTAAATACATACATTTATATTCAAAGGTCTCTCCAAATTTGGGAATTTTATTCAAACGCATCATGTTAATGATAATATTATGTTCTGGCCGGATCTGGCATATGCGCGGAGAACCCAAAATTGGTTAAGGAAACAAAATATTCCATGTGTACCTAAAGAAAATAACCCCCCCGAATGACGCACAGGCACGTCCTATAGAAGAGGTTTGGGCTTTACTCCGTAGAAAAGTTTACGACGGTGGGTAAGAAGCCCAAAATGAAGAAGAACTACTACGACGAATCTACCAAAAGATTCGTGAGTTTAACCCACTTACCGTTCAAAAGCTCATGAGAGGCATTCGCACCAAATTGCGAACCATTGAAACCTGTGGTCATGTAGCTGCTGTGTGATATATTATAATTATAGCTAAAGCTTCACTGAATGGTATTTTGTACTACCAAATAAAATAGCACAATTATAGTTTGAATAATTATGTTTAAAAAAAATTCTCAAAACTTTTGTTACCTACGTCATTAAGTGAAGATCTACTTTTATTACTGGACTCATATTTGCGAGGAAGAACAAACTATGTGTTCTGTAACAGCTTTGGATCCTCCTAATTTGTTTCCCGTTCGGGAGTGCTTCAAATGTCTAATTTGGAACCACCTCTGTCTGTGTTATTTATTGACGATCTGCTTCAATCAATGACGTGTCCTGCCCTTGCATATGCTGATGACTTAAAGATCTATATGCGAATTGATAATCCTGATATCGTCTTCAGAATAATATTGATTTGATTTGGACCTGGTGTGAACAGAACAAACTGAAAGTTAATATCGAAAAGTATTGTGTGGTCCAGTGTACAAGAAAAAAAGATGTTTTCTTTCACGATTACTGTATCGATAAACTACTAAACACCTACCTGATACAATCAAGGATTTAGGTGTACTATTTGATCGTGGCGTAACCTAAATCAACATCGGCTTTATGAATTCTGATACAATTAAGTATCTGTTTCCCTGGTTCGGAGTAAGTTGGAATATGCATATCTAAATGGCATCCTCTCTACGCTTGTCATAAGCTAAGGATTGAAAATGTGCAGAGAAAACTTCTTAATTACTTTAGTTTCAGAACTAATAATGAACGTTGATCACAATCTCCTTCTGAGTGATTACAGTTTAGTGTTGCTGGATACAAGACGTGAAATCACTAGTACTCATTTTTTGCATGGCCTACTGAATAAGAGAGTTTATATTAATGGATAAAATCTCCTTTGCTCTGCCTCGGTTTGCTTCGCGAACGCCATGCCAGTATCATTTGCCTACCCATTGTGCTGGAGTAATGTTATGCTAAAAAGTCCGGTTTATCAAATGTGTAAATGTGCTAATAAATACTTCAGTGATATTTTTAATGAACCTGGGTTAACTATATAACTTGTTTTCATCTGCTGTTCTTTAACTTTCTGTGTAATTTGTATTTTTTTTTGTTCTTCTTATTCACTCACAACTGTGTAACTAAGTATTATTTGTACCCGTAATTGATTTTACTGTTTGGTGCTCAATAAAATATTATTATTATTATTATTATTATTATTATTATTATTATTATTATTGTTATCATTCACATCTTGGATTTTTCTTATAGTTTTGCGTTGTTTCTTTGTAAATTCAGTGGTTTTTGTAACATGTATTTATGTATTTAGCATCGATGATTTTTTAAGTAGCGAAATGTTGTACGATGTTCCCGTCCATGCTTTGTTCTGACTGTTGTTTTGGAATAGCAAACGCTGGCTGTTATTTTGAATTTTTGAATGTTTACCAGACGTCTACCTTACGAATGTATCCTCTTTATTAAATGATTTATTTTTGTTTGCGCTTAATTGTTAATTAATTTTTAAATATATATATGCAATTTGCACATTTCTTTATTTAATAACACGTCATTAATTATAATCTTATTTCTTCTGTTAAAACCTAGGGTTTTGACAAAGAAATATGCATATAGAAATGTGTGCATGTGTGCGTTTATGGTGTATTGTTATATTAAAATATATTCCTGTTTTAGGTTGTATCAGCATATTACACCTACTTCGCATTCACACTGCCATACCTCTTTCGTTTGTTTAATATAATACCTATCGGCGTGCTCATCGGACCCGTCTTAGTGGTGATGATCTTCAATATATTTGTTTATCTAAAGAAACGAGTAAGTTGGATTAATACACTTATATATTTCTTTTGGACAGCCACATTGCTCGTTTATGTGGCCGTCTCTGTGGTTATTATTTTTATGATTATTATTATTATTATTTATACCTTTCAAAGCGCTAATGGCTTGTTTATATCCACAATTCATTGTTGCACTCAAGCATTGTTGATTGATAATTGTGCATGTAGTGTACTAGAAACTTCTTAATCTTCTCCCAGGACTCATGTTTCCAGAATCACAACTTTGTGTACGCTCACATACACTTTTTCATGAATATTGAGTTTTCTGAGGCCATCAAATAGTGTTTTGGGGATTTCGCCCGTGGCTCCGATGATGATGGGAAGTATCACGACTTTCCTTTGGTGCCACATATCCTTAATCTCTTTTGCTAGCGGTAGGTATTTTATTATTTTCTCTCCATGTTTCTTTTGTAGATTTGGAGCATTGGGTTGCGATATCTATTGCACGTTATACCCTCACTCTTATTTACTATTACAACGCCCGGTATGTTATGTTGTACGGTCTGATCGGTTATTATGGGTATATTTTTCAGCTTTCCTTGTCAATTACTCGCTCTCGTTTATATTGGTAATATACCTTATTACAAAGGGAGATCAGTATTTACGGTCCCTAACATAGAAGGAAAAAAATTAAGATATATCAAACGTTTATTTTTCTACATAATCTCCCTGAACGTCGATGCATTTGGTCCAACGATGCTCCAAACATTTGATTTCTCTGGAAAAAATTCTTTCGGTTGCTGTCCCAACCAGTCGTTTGCGGCCGTCATCACTTCATTATCGTCCTAATATATGGTCCCCCGAAGATATACGTTTAATTTTGGAAATAAAAAGAAATCACTAGGGGGCAGTCACTGCGGGATGGTCAAACAATTCAAATCCTGCGTTCAGAATACCGCTCATGGCAACATGGCTTTCGTGAACGGGAGCGTTGTCTTCATGAAAGAAAATTCCTTTGCTCAATTTTCCCTGTGGTTTCTCATTGACACAATCGCGAAATGTTGAAATTAAGTTGACATAGTAGGAGTCTGTTATTGTATGTACAGGTTCCAAAAAATCAGTCATAAAAATTCCGGCTGCATCCCAAAAAATTGTGGCCATAACTTTACCACGAAATTTACGGGGTGGCGGCGAACCTTGGCGTTGCCAGTCCATAATTTGTTGCTTCGACTCAGGATCGAAGTGGTGAACCCACGTTTCATCAACAGTGACGAATCAAGAAAGAAGTTCATCCGGATCTGCTTTAAACTTTGCCAAACTGGCTTCAAAATGCAATACTCTAGAACGTTTCTGATCAGGTGTTAACATTCGTTGGACCCAACGACCCAACTTTTTATCGCCAAAATCTTTGTTAAAATATTTTTTATAGTACCGTAAGAAAAAATCGTAATTTCTGCTATCCGGCGAATGGTCAGTCGTCTATCTGTCATTACCATATCGTGTATATGATTGACATTTTCTTCGGTAGTGACAGTCACTGGTCGTCCAGCACCCTTGGTCTTGTATAGCTAGCACGAATCCATCAGTTTCACCGAAAATATTGCCTGTACACAACCATATACACGATGCATTCCTATCAATATGCTGCTCGTTTATTGTGACTGGATATCTGCATGTAGAGGTTTCTCTTTCCACATTTGGACCTTTTTGGACCTTTTGGGAGTTAGTTTGTATTTTCTGGGTCGGACCGTATTGAATGTCTCTTTAGGACTGCGTGATGTAATAAGCTGTGCTTAGCTTTGTCATAGTTTTGCGCCCTCAGGTTATTGATTTGCTGGTACTGCAGTGAATATGCAGTGATATTGTGCGCACATCGTTCTCGTTTTTATGTAGAGGTTATGGAGATCTGTGCTCGTCCAAGACAGTTTACCGAAGCTGCAAGTTAAAAACTTATTCCTTGCAGATAACTGCGTCTCAAGTATTAGTCTCAGCCTGTTAACATACCTAGCTATTATGGTCTGTTTAGCAACTTTCTGGTCGATTTCAGTTCCTTGAAGATATCCGAGATATTTATAGAGTCCCCCCCCTCTCTCTCTCTCTCTCTCTCACTCTCCATTCCATATATTATTATTACATTATACTGTAATGTTTAGAGTAATTATATTTTAGCGTTTAATTGGATTACTGCAACCGGAACTAGAATGGGGCCCGATGGAGCCTGGAGAGCGGCAAATACGACTAACATGTAACCCACGCACAGAAGTTCGATCAAAATCACGAAGACCTATTTGCCACCATAAATGCATATTGAATAGCAAAGTAAGTATATGTCAGAATTTTAGCTAACCCGATGTAAACCTAGGAAACGCAGAAGGCTGATATTACGTCAGCAGTTGTTAAGGGAAGAAAAAATTAAATCATAAGCAAGTTAGATGGTATATAGTGCCAGTCTTACGATATTATGCATTTTGTGTCTCTGAGTACTGGAGACATTCTTTACGAAAATGTATTTTTAAACTTAAAAATTGAAACTCTGGTGCATTCCTCACAAACGACTAGTAGATTACACATTTTAATTTATAATTTATAACAAACACGTTTTTGTAAAAAAAAGTGTAGTGCAGGATAACTATCACTCAAAAATTGAATTTATTTATAATCCAAACTTTTTTGCCTGTGAGTCTAGTCCGTTTATAACTTGATATATTTCTGTGTTTTGTTTTGGTTAACAGGATTAGCAAAGACTAAACATTGGTGCTCATTGTAGAAAATTGATTAAATTCGTTTTTATCCCGCTGTTTCTTATAAGAACTTCCAGGTTGAATAGTACCGTTGAAAGATGGTCTCCCTATCTAAGCCCCTATTTATCCCGAATTGGTCCTTTCTATATAACTTAATTTTTCGTTCTAGCTGGGATAACGTTTAGTAGCCTAATGAATTTTACGGGTATATCTAAATAGCTCTGCACCTGGTATTTGGTTCATGTTTATCCTATCATAAGCCTGCTTAAAATCTATGAACAAGATGTGCAAATCTTTCTCATACTCATAGCATGTGATTTGTATTTCTTTTAGAGAAAAAGTTTAGTCTATTACAGTTCTCCTTTCCCCTAAATCCCGCTTGGTGTCTTTTTCGCATGATTGATCAACCTGTTTAGCAAACTGATATTACATACTTTTCACACAGCTGCGCATCTGCTTTTTGTCTGTTAGGCATATTAAGGCATATGATCTTACAGCTTCTTCTATATCCACTGCCGTTAGAATTTCTGCCTCGATTTCGCTTTCCCCTGGGTTTGCATTGTTTTTTAATGTCTTTGATTTCTTCCTCGCTTGGTCCCTATAGCATTCCTTTATCCTTTTCTTCTTTTTTCCCCATGTCCTTTCTGAGAATGATGTGATGAGAATGATTTGGATAATTATATATGCTTATAATTAACATAATGTTGCAACGTTTGTATCACCTCCCTATTTCCCATTCTCGGTAGAACGATCTTATTTCTTTTTTTTTAATTTCCCTTCGATTTCTTGTAGTTTCTTCTACATGTTCGTATCAATTATTTGCTTAGTGCTTTATATTTGTACCATGCGCTGTCTTCTTCATTATTTTTGGCCCCTCAAATCTCTTTTAGTTTTTGCTAATTTGGTACAGTCGAACCATCCTTTAGCGTCCATGTTCTGGCTAATTTTGGTATTAATATCTTTGATTCGACTATTGCATCTTAAAATGTATCCTTACTAAATAGTCACAAAGTTACTTTTTCACTCATCCTTTCAGCACTTGTCATAAGGTTCACATGCTTTTTTGCTACTAAAATATAATCAGTTTGACGTCCTGCTCTCCGGTATGGAGGTGAACTTTCTGAACTTATTAATCTTTGTCCGTTATCATTGGATAATTCGTGTTTACTGTTTGCCTACTGTTGTGTACAACTTTTGTAGTGCAAACGTTTATGCCGTAGTCGCTCATGTTCATTTTCAGTTGGTCATAGAATGCCCTATTTCTTCTTTGTCTGAGGGCATGGCTATTAAGTATGCTTACATTTCTCGTCTCTCCTTACGCATGGAACAATATCTGTCTGATATATGGTTGAAGGCCATAACCTTTTATATAGTTCTTTGACATGAATCGAGCAATGAATGAAAAGCTAGAAAAAACAATAAACATATATTTTTTCCTTCTTTTCGTTCACCTTTTCATTTCCAAGCGTACCCCTCTATCGTACATTGTTCGATACAATTATCATCATTTTCCCATTGTTCCTGTCCCATATGTTCTCTGTCTTATTATTTTCTGGATATTTTTATATTTCTCAGCTTCTGTTTATTATGTATTATCATTTCCTTATTTTCAGCATTATTCAGCTATGCCAAACACGGATTATCGCCCATTCTACGTGTCGTTCTTATGTTTACTTGAATCTCCAACTGTGTTTCCACAAAATTATGGTTTTTATTTCGCAAAACTTTGGAACCGGCTGCATCTCTTTTGAGCCCAATGAACTACATTATTCTTCCCCGTCTCTTTTTGTAATCATTCTAAATTTGTTTGGGTAATAATTAACTCATTTCTAATGACTTATTTCCCCTTTAATATGTTCACATATATGCTTTTATATTATGGTACTATCAGTTGCAATTAGATATTATACACCAATTGCAATATGTATTAAAGTACTTGTACCTGTACGTCTTGACATAAGTGTATTTTTTAGGTGTTGACCATGATAATTGCAAAAGAAGATACAAAACGACAAGAAATTAAGGAGAAGTTTATAGTCATGGATGAGGTATAATATTGCGAAATATGAAGATGGGTGGTTTAGAGCACTTAAATCCCTGAAACTAGGTGATATTAGCAAAAATCCCATTTAAGGGTGTGACACAATTAATTTGCGTTTGTGAAACAAAGTGTCACCTATGTTTTGTATCATTTCTATTTTTTTATGAAATAATGTAGCCTCGTGACTTTTTACTGTATTTTATTTTACGCTTGGGTTGCGCAGTTTTCACTTGTTAATCGCTTGATTTTTAATTGATTTGATTAGTTTTCAAGTGTAATGATCGATTTTCGATGTCGTGTTGTTCGAAGTAATACATTACTTAATTTATCATTGCTATTTATCATGGAACTGTGAGACAAACATGCATCCATTGTTCTCCTTAGTTGTCGTTGGTGGAATTTACCTTCAGATTGAAAACAACGTTGAGACATGATTAGAAATGTGTTACGTTCAATTTTACGGGACATCCTCAGACAGTTCCATAGATTCTTTTAGCCGATATGGTTTAGACAAACTGTAATGTATTAGAGTTAATTCTTATTTCTGTTTTATATATCAATAATTATATCCTGAGTTATCTGGTTCTTGCACACACATATTGTTGTGTTTTTTATTAAAATATAAAAAGAAAAGGGAAGAAAGTGTTTACTTTTGATTTTATAAGAATAATTTATTTGTAATTAGAAAATTTAAATTTATTTAAAATTATGACGAGAAGGGAAAGAGGTGGTAGGGAGATCACCTGGGTGATCACCTGGTAAAGCAATAGCGGGGATGCAGACAAGTGTGGGAAAGGAAGGTAGGGACTGAGCTATAAAAGCAGACGCACGGCGAATTACGAGGAGTTCAACGAAGTGACCAGCCCGAAGAGGAAGGGAAAGGAGTTCAACGAAGTGACCAGCCCGAAGAGGAAGGGAAAGGAGTTCAACGAAGTGACCAGCCCGAAGAGGAAGGGAAGGAGTTCAACGAAGTGATCAGTCCGAAGAGGAAGGGAAAGGAGTTCAAGGAGTTCCATGAAGCGAGCAGCCCAATGAGGAGTTCGAGTTCGAGTCCGAGCCAGCGACCAGCCCGAAGCAGAGAGAGTTCGGTCCAGTGACCAGCCGGAAGCAGAAAAATTGGTAAGAATATTTAAACTTGCTAATATTTTATTGATGGTGCCTGAATACAGGGCAACCAAATGGCTAGATAAGCGGTAAATGGAATAATTTGCAACTTGTTTGGCAAAATATAAATTTAAAATGAATTATGTTAGTTTATAAGGTGTTAATTTATTTGTATGTGATAAGCAAATATAAGTGTGTCAATAAATTTGCAACTTATCGAGCAAATAAATAAGATAATAACAAATTGTATTAATAAACATTATTTGCACTTGTCAGGCAAATAACAAAAGATATTAACAAAGTGTGTCAATAAATTTGCAACTTATCGAGCAAATAAATAATATAATAACAAATTGTATTAATAAACATTATTTGCACTTGTCAGGCAAATAACAAAAGATATTAACAAAGTGTGTCAATAAATTTGCAACTTATCGAGCAAATAAATAATACAATAACAAATTGTATCAATAAACATTATTTGCACTTGTCAGGCAAATAACAAAAGATATTAACAAAGTGTGTCAATAAATTTGCAAATTGTCGAGCAAATAAATAAAATTATTCACAAATTGTTTCAATAAACTTAAATTGCAACTTATTGAGCAGAGAGAGAAATTTTTATAACAAATAGTTTTAAAATCAGAATATGCACGAGAAATAAGACGGGTATCGGCGCGAGACTAGATATTGTAAAGACGGACCGGTCAACGTATCGGAGTCGCGCAACATTTCTTGCTCATACCCGGCATGTGGAAATAATTTGCGTACACGAATTTTGTTTTTTTTTCAGGTACCGAGAACTTGTTGACGGTAAACATCTAACGCGTATAAGGGAATTTATATAATATTGTATATTATTTTGGAGAAGTTAGAGTGTTTTGATGTTGAAAATATATTATTTTAATTTAAAATATCGTTGTATTATTTAACCTGACCAAACCTGAACAAAAGGATAGCTTTGACAAGAATTTTATATAGTTGTGAGTTATTTCCTAAATAAAAATAAATTCAAGGCATAATTCATAGCAATATGTTTTTACGCAAAAACCGTCAAGGTGTTTTTCGGCCTTACGACGTTCATTGTAGTGGCACACATGACTAAATAAAGGTGTTATATTAGACACGTGTTTTATTGTAAGCAATATATTACACAAACCCTGGCACGCGTCATTCTTGTCGAATTTAAGTTCGTCGGCGGCATCTATAGGTTAACGGTATCTTGATATAATCGTCTGCACCTCCACCTCTGAAGCAGGGTGATATCGCTTTGTTCCGGTGACACGGATGTTATGTTTGTCTTTTCCCACACGCCCCCCTATGCAAGATCATCGGTTAATTCACGCTATTATGTTCTGGATTTTGCTGAATTGCCTTGTATTTTTTCCAAGTGTTGATAGTAACGTCAGCTCCCGACTAGTGAATTCATCGCAAGCAAACTGGGACGTTGGTTGCACGTACACTGTCAAACGGACTGATCGACGGTCGCCCTAGCTTCAAGGCATCACCGAGACGGAGCCAACGAATTCATTCTGATCATGTGCGCTTTTTGCCAGGCTAATTTCCGGCGAGAGTACATTTGTTCGAGAATGAATTTGTACTTTGTAATGCCGTTATGCCGTCAGACATAGGATTCCCCGTATATGTGATTTGATTTGCGATTGAGTCTTCAATTCATTTAGTTCTGTTAAAATTGTTCGTGTGACAGTGTGAAGTGATTTCGTAATACAATGCCAAAAGATAGGCCCATCGTTGAAGAATGGATTAAAAATTTCAAGTAATTGTAACATGAACAATTATTTTCCCAAGCGTGTTCAAAAATCGTTTTATTTGCACTAATATTATAAAATGGTAATTTGGTTAACGATTCGTTAAAATTGATGGTGTGTTAAAATTAGTTCGGGTTTCACAAATAAATTATCGGCTTATTAACGGTCCATCATGTGATGAAGCGTTAACGCGTAAACGAACAACGCGTTAATGCTTCATCACATGGGTTTAATGACGGAACCTTATTTCACACACTTTTCAAAACATTAGCCAGGACCGGACTTTTTGTTTTAATTTAATATTAAGATATAAAAAAAAACATTTAGTGAATTTTAATCTCTTAGGTTGGGTGTGACTGACATCCATAATATTTTGACATTTTAGTTTCAAAATACCGAATATTCAGATTTTTGTTTTAAATATTTAAGTTCGCAGCATGGAATAACTGGACCACAATGTTAACGCCTTTTTACTTTACCAACATGAGATTTTTTCGGTGATCGGTGCCATTAGCCTATTAGCAACTATACTCGAAAACCGAGTATGTTTTCATAATGGTAAGTTGCCTATGTTTCGACATATCAGCTATTCCAAGCAGTTGCATTTCAGTTAACAGTTTTATGCTTGTAATTGCTTTTTTCGTAATTGCAAAAGTAAATAATATACCGAGTGATAACCACCAAACCTGGCCATAGTATGCATGTTTCAACAAAATATATGAGTTGCCTTGCCATATTTTCGTTTAATGTCATGTTGACAGCTTATTGAAAGATTATGAAATTGCGTTATAACTCGTGCTATAAGTTGTGTTATAAACATCCTCCGATCGAACCAATTCATAACTGCTGCCGATGTATGTATCGGACAGTTGTCCTGTACAAAAGTGATCACCTCCATTTCATCTTCTGGGTAGACAATTCTCACTGAAGGGATCACAATATCTTCAAGTATTCCAATGTACCGCTGAGAATTGAAACGTGGGGGCGAAACAGGTATTATTTCACGCTTGTTGCATTTGGCGTTACATGTTCCCGCATATATCGGGTGTTGTTCTTTCGACATATCACTACAGGAAAATTTTGCGAAGATAAAAAAGTTTTTTCATCCGTAAAAATCGCACACTGCCAATCCCTGTCGATATTCGCTTCGCAAAAGCGAACCCTAGCTGCAGCATGTGTCTCGGACAATTCAATTTTCCGGGCCGGGACCCGACCCGACCCGACCCGACCCGACCCGACCCGACCCGACCCGAGCGCGCTTAAACCCCGACCCGACCCGACCCGGCCCGGCCCGACCCGACCCTACCCGACCCGACCCTACCCGACCCGACCCGACCCGACCCGACCCGACCCGACCCGACCCGACCCGACCCGACCCGACCCGGCCCGACCCGACCCGACCCGACCCGACCCGACCCGACCCGACCCGACCCCACCCGACCCGACCCGACCCGACCCGACCCGACCCTACCGACCCGACCCTACCGACCCGACCCTACCGACCCGACCCGACCCGACCCGACCCGACCCGACCCGACCCGACCCGACCCGACCCGACCCGACCCGACCCGACCCGACCCGACCCGACCCGACCCGACCCGGCCCGACCCGACCCGACCCGACCCGACCCGACCCGACCCGGCCCGACCCGACCCGACCCGACCCGACCCGACCCGACCCGACCCGACCCGAACCCACCCGACCCGACCCCACCCAACCCAACCCAATCCAACCCAACCCCACTCAACCCAACCCAACCCACTTCCTCGCAGGCGTCACTGTCATTGTGGAGCAATTCAAATTTAATTCCTCCCTGATTCTGACACTTGTAATGAATGGGCTATTCTCAACCGCCCTCACGATGGCACCATCTTCAAGTGGTGTCGTTATGCGGCGGACACCGGTTCTGATGGTCTCCAAAGGCCGATCACCAACATTTTGTCCCCGATGCACCCAACGACGAACTTGTTTTACCTGTACATTATTAATCTTTGTAACATTTGCATATTAGTTCAGCGTAAAACAATCATTGTCAAGTAAATAACTACATATTCGTTCACTGCAGGGTAACACAACACTGTTTTGCAGTGTAGAATTTTTACTTAGTAATAAATATTTATTATTTGTGCACTAACCAGAAGCAAACTAAGAATCATTAACGAAATAGGCGGTGGTCAATATTTCAAGATATTTACTTAAAGAATTCCATGTGGGAATATCATCTACGACGATTTTCTCCTGTCCAGCGAAACACTTATAAATGAAAAAGTTTCCAGCAATAAGCAAAAATGTTTTAAATCACAATCTTGCGTTGGTTTTTATAATGTGGAATATTTTCCATTTTAAAAACAAGTTGTGAGTACACTATATACAATATTTTGACATGAATAGTTTATTGGCATAAAATTCTCACACCAACTACTTCAGCAATCTCTTGATAAGGCATACCCGCGGCCGCCAATCCACAAATATAACCCCTCTGTTCCATTGTAGATTCGCGCTGACCTAACCTCCTTCCCATTGTCAAAGTAAGCTGAGTGAACACTGCAAAATAAACTATGCACTGACTAATCGATTAAATATTTACACCTGAATAAATGTATCAAAACTGTACACTAACCTTAAATGTATTTACAAGAATTTAACGTTCGACATCAAAAAATGCCACGCTGAAGCAGATGAATAATTTAAGGAGTACTATCAGAAAAAGTTAATACTTAAAGGAAATATTTTGAAATGCAAACTTATATAACACTTTGATTCGAGTCGATATATGCTGAAGAACCGCAAAATTGAAATTAGTATGGGCACCTACTTAGTTCGGCGATTGGTCAATATCACGTTACATTATTTGCTGTGTAAGCCTGGAATCGTTCTTAATTGCATTTATTTAATTCTGTGCACTACTCTTATTATTCGTCAAAAACGATGAAATTAATGTCTACAAAAATGTATAAGATTTCATATATTAGTAAGGATTTGTTGTAAATCAACATAGCATCGAAATATTTGTATTTTGCATAATTTATTAAATGCTTTCGGAAATAATAAATATTTTTAAATGCAGACTAATATATATTTACGTTTATAGGAATATCTAAATTGTTATTTTTAATGCGATCGCAGTTGGGGTAGTAACGTATTTGCATTTTATGATGTCTGTTCTTTGAAGGGGATAGTTCGAACTGTTCGCTTGTTTTATTACAGGGACATCTTCTCTGTTCGTAATGTACAAATGGCTCACTCAGAGCCAGTGGTCGGAAAATCGCAGCTCGATTTATTCGGATTTACGCGAATTATATTCTATTAACATAATGGACATTATCCGATATACGCATATTATTTTCTATAACATGTGCCGCTGCTATGCACCAGGCACTATATTCCACATGCATTACTGTACGGTTTGTTATCATAATGCAAGTGCAGCAGTTCTTCGAGTAAAACTACTCAGATCTATTTATATCATCATTATTAGTCGTAGAACCGTAATGTAGAACGTACATATTAGATTAAATAGTTTTTTAAGCAAATTATTGTAACTTCGAAATAAATGTTTTTTAAAAATTCAACAAGTTAAACCGAGAATATTTTTCGAGAGAGCATGGCGAGAGTGAGCTAGTCACAGCTTGTCCTTAGTGTGTACGTATCTTTCTATCATCTGCAAATTTCACAGTTATTTTTGGCATCAAGTTAATAGGTTGTTATAATTTTGTGTTACACTTTCTATTGTTATAAAATGAAATGTTGTAGAAGAAGCTAGTTGAATGGACCGAATCGTTCGCGTATTTATATAACTCTAATGACCTCAAATTTGGAATTACAACTAAACATTCGGCAATTTGGCAGTATAAATCCCAGCGGTAAAGAGTCAAAAAATATAAGGTTTTGTATCTTTCAGCAACGTTAACGTTGCAAGCTTCATTGTCAGCCAAGAGATAGAAAAGAGAGGCAAACCATATACGGGCGGTGAATACATTAAAAGTTGTTTTATAAATGCATCCGAAGAGCTATTCCAGGATTTTAAGAACAATATCTGCTAAAACTGTAAAATATAGAACAGCCAAAATGTCTTCGAATATAACCAATCCGCAAATGGAAGATCTTAAACTGCTTTCAGCTTCGTCAATAGCTGTTGAATCTTTTATCTATGGGGCCTAAAAAAGATCTTTTAGAATTATTGCCAATTAAAGGTCAAATACCTGGCGAGTTGTCATGGAATGCATGGAGAAACATTATATTCCGGTCGAGAAAATTGTAATTTCAACCGATGGGGCAAAAAGTATGACAGTAGAAAAAAACGGTTTTGTTCCCATTTTGAAGGACTACATGTATCACGAGATACTTGTTTCATTCATCAAGAGGCGCATTGTTCGCAGACATTCCAGAAGAAATTCGCAATGTTATGGAATTGGTCATCAAAATTGTCAACACAATTTTAGTTACAACGCTTTATCATCGCCAATTTAAAGAATCTTTAAATGAATTGCACCATAATAAAGTATGTTGGCTTTCACGAGGAAACGTTGTAAAACAATTCCCTTGATTATTATTAGAAATTTAAAAGTTTCTTGCGAAGGGTTCGTAAACAACAGGAGAAAGGAAAAACGTTTTTTCATTTCGTTCGAGAATAAATTGTCCCTTTTTGCTCAAGATTGTGAAAGAGAAACATTAATTCATTTTCCAAGCCTACTGAAACGAGGAAAGAGCTCGGTACATGTGCTTATTCATTTGATATTTCAAAACAACAATTTTAAATATGAGGGAAGCTTTTCTATGGATGTTTAAGGAATTGAGAAATAGTATAACGACGTTAACTTTTGTTAGTAAACCTGACTGAACTGAATTTCTTTCCGTTTACTATTGACATTGGCCCTTTTGAAACGCAATTGCTGGACTTAAAAAACAAAGAATTATAGAATTCAAAATTTGAACGCCTCAATGCAGATCTGAAAAAAATAGAGAAAAACAAATGTGACCTCATTTCACAGCAAAAGTGGTGTGTTTTGAAAGACATGGCGAAGGTAGACATGATAATTTTCACCGCCTGGAAGAATATTTCTTTCACTCTTTGGGTTTACTTATCCATGGGAAAACAACGATCAGCCTTATCAAGAGTATCTGGAATTCTGCTTGAAATTAAAAACAACGACATACACACAAGACTTATCAAAACATTGCAAGGAATTGCTAGGTCATAGTTCACATTAAATGCGTGTGTTTTATTTTTTGTCAACAAATAAGATTATTATCTGGTTGTATTTAATGATTAGTAGCTACTACTACTGCTGCTGATTTTTGGCTCTTTTGAATAATTAGTTTGCCGATCACAGCAATGTAGACTTCTATAGATTTCATGAGTTTTGTATACACGAAAATTATTAAATTACTATTTACAAATTTGCATTCATTACTCAACCATGACACGAACTAGGCAATTTTCTTGCCGTATATTCCTACTAGAGTGATGCAAAAGATTGTTACTTTCTTTACTTATTGTATAAGGATAAATGTTTCGACCCCGAGATTTTAACGGATATATACATTTTGACGTCCCCTGAGTCGATTGTGACTATTTTCGCCATAGCGTCTATGTGTGCATGTGTCAAAAGTTTACCATCGCTTTCGACAAGGCGTTGTCGCAGTTGCCATGGCTTTCAGATATAACTAACCTATATTGATGTATCCACGCTTCGATTGCATCGGCCATCGCTTCAGTTTGCTTGAAATTTATCTAAATAGCAAAAATTCCAGCACGGCCTACTGCAGATTTCTTATTTTGCAATATGAAATTTTAATTTACACACAACTATAATTGAAAATCAAAATAATATTCAATATTTTGGATGCTGTGATGCCACTTTCCCATGAAGTTGATACCGTTCTCGTGGCTTAGTGGTGGGAAATTAACAATAACCAGCTTCTAACTTAGCGTTAACATACGTAACAAGTCCTGGCTGCATGCCGGGTATGGTTACATCTAGTTTAGAGCGGGTTCTATGAGCACTATGTGGTCTGGTATTATCCTGCTGGAGTAGAGCGCTGCGGGATATTTGTTTTGTAAATGTGCCTACATACGACCCAATTCTGTGAAGACTTGTTCATGGAAATTGATAGGCATGTCATGATGTCCTAATGTGCATTGGCATGAGTCGAATTACTTTACCACACTTCTTGCGTGTGGCAATTGCAAAATGATAAAAAAGATAAAGGGGTACCGGCAACAGAGTATCGGGCTGCCGCCCTGCTGAATGTGAATTTAGACTGCCATCCGACATAAATTTATATCACCCTAGCCAAGTAATTGTTGTATCAAAAGTATCGGAGCAACCAATATTTAGGAAAAGAATTAAAATTATTATAAATTCGACGTCGCCCTTCAAATCGAAGCATCGATCTGGATCACCTGGGACAGGATGATATGATTTTGGTGACGTATTTACAACTCTTGATGTGTTTTAATTTCTTTCCCGTACATGCAGTATCGAATGGTACAACTTAACTACTGCATTCTATTGTTTGCAGGATGTATGTGTTAGGGACACGTTCAAATCTAGCACTATAATCACCGACGTAGTTGTCAATGGTGTAGAAGAAATATAGGCGATGGTACAGGTGGGAAGATTAAAGATTGCAATAGGTTCTGTTTATAGGCCACCACATGTTAACCATGCAAATTTATCCTCAGTTGATGACACAATATCTAACATTTTACCTCTGGTTGATAACATTTTTTGTATGGGTGATTTTAATATAGACTATCAAAATACTTCTTCCCCCGAATATAACTTTTTGAAGTCAATGATGAATACTTATAGTCGCAGTCAAATAATTCTTGAACCCACTCGTGTGGCACTTCTACGCTCATTGACTTAATTTTAACGAACTTTACAGAAAATGTCATTAAAACTGGCACTATAAACTTACCTGATTTCTCAGATCACATGTTAATTTTCGCCGAACTGGAGATTCCAGTTACTCAGCGTACTGTAAAATACTTCACCTACCGCGATTTTGCAAATTTTGATTATGCGACTTTTCAACAACATGCCCAAGTGGCAAACTGGACGGATATTGAAGATATAGACGGTATTGATAATAAATTAGTTTATTTAAATGAAATTATTGTGCAATTATTTAACGTTAATGCACCTTTAAAAACTATAAAAGTTGTAAAACCCAAGCAGCCCTGGATAACAGATAATATAATGTTAATGGTTCAACTCCGCGAGGCGGCTCTGAAAGATTATAAGCGATCCTTACGTGATATTCGTTCCACGAAGCATAAAACTGACTCCAAATGGGATCAGTATAAGGAACTTCGGAATTTTGTAACCGCATCCATGCGCAGAGAAAAACGCGCGTATATTGAGCATGTTTTAAATATCAATAAGAAAGATGCACGGCATTTGTGGAAAACATTAGACAAATTAAGTGTGCATAAAAAGAGGGATGATATTAACATTCCACATTTTTTGGATAATCCAAATTTTTTCAATAATACGTTTGCGAACGCGGGGGGAATTATGAAAGCTAATACAGACACTGTTCATTATTTTAAGTCAAATAGGGTGGATGCCACTGCTGGCGAATTTTCTTTACAGTCAATAACATCGGATGTGGTTGACAAATACTTGTCATCGATTCGCACAAACGCTTTGGGAGTGGACGGAATATCACTAAAAATGTTAAAATATTGTGTGCCGTTTTGTTTGGGGGCAATTACGCATATTATTAATTATTGCTTATTAAATGGGGTAATCCCAGAAATGTGGAAACAAGCGTTAGTAATACCTACCCCAAAATCAAAAACACCTATGGACTTTAGCGATTATAGACCAATCAGACCAATTCTCCCTACATTATCAAAAGTTATAGAGAAAATCGTTTATTCTCAAATTTATTCATGCTTAGATGCATTACAATTAATTCCAGCCAAACAATCGGGATTCCGTGTAGGTCATAGTACTACTACTTCGTTATTGGATGTCACGGATGACATACTAAAAGCTATTGACGAATCATAAATTACGGCTATTACTTTACTAGACTATTCCAAAGCGTTTGATAGCCTAGATCACCAATTATTGTTAGCAAAACTGTCATATATCGGTTTGTCAGCTGCATCTATGAAATGGTTCGAAAATTACATCTATGGTCGATCGCAGGTGGTGTCATATCGAAATATAAATGGAGAAGTAAGAATGTCAGATTCTGTTCTCTTGAAGTCAGGTGTCCCACAAGGTTCAATTCTAGGACCGTTATTATTTACTGTTTACATGGTAGACTTTTCATGGGGAATCAAGCATTGTAAACTACATTCATATGCTGACGATAATCAACTGCAAACCTTATCGATGCGATTCAAAAAATAAATTACGATTTAAATAATATTCACGGGTGGTCTGACGACAATGCATTGAGGCTGAATCCTGCGAAATCAATTGTTATGTTCGTTGGGGTACCTGCACATTAGGGATAGTGGATCACTGCAAAAATTTGGGAGTAATTATGGACAGATATCTAAAATTTTCGCAACATGTAAACAAATTAGTGCAAGAATCCTATTTAAAATTGCGTCATTTGTATAATTACAAAGACATCTTGCCCACCTGAACTAAACTTAAACTAGTAGAATCCTTAATAATATCCCGACTTGATTATTGTGACGTAGTGTATGGGCCATGTTTGTCCCAGACAGATGCATACAAATTGCAAAAAATTCAAAACTCATGTTTACGTTACGCTGTTGGCTTTACTAGACGTGAGCATGTAATTTGATACACATGATCTTGAATACGGGTACACCATTGAATCTACGTCGGAAATTGAAATTCGGATCAGATTTGCATAATAATATCGAGGTACGAACAAACAATAAATTAAACATACCTGAACACTCGACGACAGTGTTTGCGAAATCGTACTCTGTGTCTGCTCCTAAATTTTACAATACCTTGCCGGAAAAATTAAAATCTCTTTCTACTTCCCGCTTCAAATACGAAGTCCGAAACTTCCATTTTACTTTATAGTTTGAATTTTATCTCATATTCGTTTGTCGTTTACTGCCTGTAGCATTGGCGAGTGTACCTTTGGGGATGTCTTCTGTGGTTGGCTTTTGAATTATAAATTTAATTTTAATTATAATCATTGGTTGTATTTTTCTTTCGGTTATATGTTAGAATAGGGAATGACTTTGTATAACATGTACTTATCTATTTTAGGCTTGGAAAGAACAGCCCGTGGCTGGTCCTAGTCCAATAAAGGAATATTATTATTATTATTATTAAATACACGAGTTATCTAATCTGTTTTCCAAAATTGTTCATTTATTTTGATGTGTACATATATTTTGTATCAAATAGTTGGCGGTGACAACCTATTATTTGAATCATTTCACAACTCCTAATTGTTTGTTACATATTTGTTATATCAATTTTTGGGCCATATTTCTATGTCTGTATTGTATTTTCTATGTCTATTTGAATTATCTTATATGCTACCATAATTATTTGAGTAATATTTAGTGATAACTAAAGACTTTTATTTCTGGCTTTTGTAATTTCTCTTTAAAAAATACGCAGTCGGATCTAGAACATGCCGTACTGATTAATCGGAGACAAATTACAATTGGTCTCCCCTTGCTTCGATGGCGTTTTACCTTAACGTCTAATATATTGTCGACAAAACCTGGACGTTTCTCCGATTGTGAAGGCGGCATCAGCCTCTGGCTTCTGAAGATCTTTCTGACAACGGAGAGTATAGTACGAAGCCTTTTGTAAATAAATTTCGCGTTACAATTTATGTATAAATGTACTATTGCATAAATGATATTGAGTTGTAATGTAATATACACGGTTGCCACCAGTTTCAGATATAAGTTCTTGGAAAACAAATACTTCATAACATAACATTATTTACAAAGAAAGTTCCATATGTCGCTATCAGCAAGTTATTTTCGTTATTTTTGTTATTTTCAATAGAATACTCTATATATTGTTGCATTTTTGAAGTCTATGTAAAATTCTACTCATTATATGTATATGAAACAGGGCTGTACTCTCATCCGAGGGGAATTATAAAAGAATTATTAGTATTATATAATTTGTTTTTAAATTTGTGAGAAGTTTTGAATGCTGAGCGTCATTATTCTTGTTCACGGTTATGAATATATCACCAGCTGTAACGTGTACATGTCCTCGTGTCGAGAGTATAATCTTTTATTGCGATTTCTCGGTATCAAAGTTAGTCGTTGGAAGCGTGCGGTAGTGCGCCGTAATTTCGTCTAAGGTTTTTTGTGTCCCTCCGCACATGTACGACACCGATCGCGTGATTGATACGCAAGTGTCTGGCAAGTGAAATCGCGATCAAATACGTTGGAACTCCTGGGTTTGAAGAGAAATTTAACCAACGCGTGACCGAAGCCGCGTTAACAGATCGGCCCGGACCTGAGAGCACGTCTACCAGGGACCTAATTTTAAATGAGCGTACATATATTTTATTGTCAATCATCGTGCAGTGGAATATTTCAGAGGCGTTTGGAAACCTTCAGCTGCGAAGGCCACTAGTATAATGGCGTTTAACCATTTTGTTTGACCGTAATAAAGTCTTTGACAAATCTTTTTATTCTGTCACAAAAGAATCGTTCACTTTATTTCGTTAGCCCTGCAATTATTTATTATGGTGCGCTTTTATAGCGTTACCTTTGAAGTACATTTGTACATTTAAATATATTAAAAATAATGATGCAATGTACATTTTTCTACAGCTTTATGGCATTTCGCCCAAATGGTCAATCAACATTGCTATCTCCAATCTTCTCCATGATTTTGATGTCTTGTTCCAAAAAGTAAAAAGGGAAAAATTACACTAAATAAACTGGATAAATATTTACTACAAGCTACAATTTATATCAAAACACAAAAATATATAACAAAATTCACCTACTCTAACATTTCCCATAGTCAATAGCCTCTCTATTATAGAGAACGTAGTACGTACAATTATCTACTTGTTCAAAACATCGCTCTGCATGGTAGTTACTCAGTAGTTACCTGTTGTCATTAAAGCACGCAGTTTCTTTCTCATGAGATACTTGACCCTTTCCTTGAAGATGCGGTAGTATTTGTCATCTCAGCAATACATTTTGTTGTTTTTCACCTTATCGTGCTGTTAGAACTTTAACAATGTGTAATATCCCTTTTGCGTCACTCGCAAATTCTATAATTCCCCTACCTCATCAATTATGCTGACTGATGAGGCTAGGGAATTCAAATTCGTATTTTGTTCGCTCATTCGACCATTGTTCCTTCTTTCCATTAAAACTCAATGAAAATGCCCAAAATGTTTATGCTTCGTCCCAGGTCACAAGGAAGAAGAACTCTATATTCGATTTTATTTTCCACCTTGTCGTTACTTCTTCTGGCGAAATACGCAAAGGTTGGCGACAGAGATACAATGGTCTATTAACTAAAAGTTTTTGCAAGTAGTGATGGAGAATTTGCAGAATAAACGGAAGAGAAAGCTTGTTGATGAATTTATGAATTTAGTATTACAGAATGAAAAGCGAAAACCAAAGAAATATATAGCAGAATTAATTGTTTATATACATAGGAACTGGTAAAAGAACTGTATTGCGCTGGTTCTCTAAAGACTGATGTGACCGTTGTAATAAGCAACCATGCAAATCGATACAATAGCTATATACAATTCGACAAATGTTTTTCACGAATTCACTGTCGAATACTTTTATCACTGAATAGCAGGTAATGTGGCATGGGTATGAAAGTGTTTTCTTTGAACGATAGGTTTCTTTCCTCTTTATCCTTGATAACTTTCATTAATGTATCAATTTCTCGTTCGTGTTCTAGCTTCATCTTCGCAATTGGTGAGTCTTGTCGCTGCATTCTTTCCTCGACCGTTGTTAGTTCTTGAAAGGTTCTTCTTGTACTGTCTGGATCAGTCAAAATAAAACGACAATGACATTGATTTGGATCGGTCCGAAAATCACGATTTTCTTTTCCCAAAGTTATCAATTTTTCACACATTCTTGAATACCTCATCAAGGCAATTTTAAAGGTAGTTTCTTGATTGTGACATTGTATGCACTTTGGGTTAAGAAATTCGAAATTGGTCGGTATAAAGTAAACTATTATTAATGAATTTGATCTTCAATTGGCTCCTTAGTGTGTGCATGCGTGTAGCTATTCCATTGCCAACCTTCTTAACGGCTTTATTATCTTTTTGCCGTTGGTTTAATGTATTCAACAGAGTCTCCTGTTCAGCAACAAGGTCTTTAGCAAATCCCATAGCTTTATGTAGCTGCTTCCTGCATGCACTCTTTGACAGTTGAACTTCATTTAAGGTGTGTTGTAGGTCCAGATATTTCGCTTCGCCTTTTCTGTAATTGTAAAATATTAGAGGCATGAAGATAATTGCAACTTTATAGATGTTAACGACCGATCGGTATTGCGAGTTTTCATCATCTCCAACATTAGCAGACAAGATATAAGAAAAAGGGAACCTTTTGGATATTATAAATAATTCAATACATGTATTAAACGTACGGGCAGCAAAAAATGTACTAAATAAAAATGAGTCCCCTTTGTAATTGTGAGCATTTGATAACTTGTACCAATGTAACCCGAATTAGAATGAAATTACTGCAATTGAATGGATGATGTGATGATAGCGAGTGTTTTATAAGTGGTTGATAATTGGGATCACAAATTGTGGCACAATTGTTCAATTATGTGTGCACTAGAATTGTGCAATTTTCGTATATTAATCCGTCTAAATAACTGAAAATGAATGAAAAATAAACCCAAGTTTTATCTCAATTTTAAGTGCTATTGAACATATTCATGACATTTTATTATTTTAGTGTACTTATTTTAGGTATATGAATAATGAGAACATGCTGTATGCCACTGAGTTTAGCCGGAAATAAAGTTTATATGATTTCTAAACTTTTATCGACGGCATTTAATAGACCGGCTTAATAGAATTACTAAAATGATGCAAGAAATTTTTTATAAATAGTGTTCGAGCGTTTCAAATTATCATCGGATATAGCAGCCACCTTCGAGATCGAAGCTTCATGGTGACGGTAGTCATGGTGCAGGAGAAGTTTGTTAGGTTGATAAAAATAATAAATACTGTCAGTCACGTTTTATGTGAACTAAAAATAAAACCATTCAAATATTTTGTACGACGTCATTCATTCACCTTCGGTCCACACATTTTCATGCTGTAAACAGTACATGGTCCTTCGAGCCGGATCCAAGTGTGAGTAATCGTCGGAACAAAATAGCCTGGCACTGCTGCGCTGGGTAGAGCTTGAAGCCTCCAGAAAAGTGTCACCATTCTACTCCTCATCACTCAAGTCGCTGTTACGGTTGTGGTCCCGCGCTAATAGGGTCCCAGTTCCGGAACAGCCAACGAAGAAGAGAACGTAAAAGTCAACGCTGTCACGGTTATGGTCCCGCGCAAAAGGGTCCCAGTTCCGGAGCAGCTAAGGATAGTGAGTTCTGGTGCCACGCCTAAAGGAACCAGTGCCACAGAAAATCTGAGATTTGGAGCTATCCGGAAACCTACCAAAAACAAGGGAAAATCGGGTCAGTCGCTTCCAAAATCATTTATTATTATTAATGTTGGCTATCTGCATCGTATAGATCTGGTATTCGGCATAACTCTTCTTAAGGATATTAATCATCCGATTAATTTTGCAATTTCTGTCCGTATTTTATTTTAACAACAATATCGCAGAAACAATTAAAGGTTTGCGCAAAGCTAGAGGAAACATAAAAAGTAAATTGACCTTTTATGTAAAATATGTTTCCGATTTGCAAAGCACACCGTTGATTAATACTGACGATATCACGCAACTAAAATTACGCACTAATGCGATGGAAGCTTGCATGGTAGAGTTTAATAAGATTCCAAACCAAATATTAACTTTATCAGATGATTCAGAAGAAACTGATATCTATGAAGAAACTGAAGGTTTTGAAAATTCATATTTTTCGATTGTTGCGATAGGCCAATCTATCATCGACAATTATAATAAAGGGCGAAATACGGTCAATATAAATATACCGGTTTCTGAGAATTCTGAACAAAATACGCCCTCGAGTTCTACTTATTCCTCACAGTCTCGTGTAAAACTTCCCACAATCGAATTACCAAGATTGAATGGTAATTATGAGGAATGGCTAGAATTCAAGAGCAAATTTGAATCCATGATACATGACAATGACACGCTCAACAATATTCAAAAATTTCACTATCTGAAATCGTCATTGTCAGGTACAGCATCTCAAATTATTATGCCCATTGAATTCAATTCGAACAATTATGAATCTGCTTGGCAAACTTTATCGCGTAGATTTCATAAATCTAATGTTTTGGTACATCATCACATTAAGGGTTTACACGCCATCGGTAATGTCAATGCAGATTCTCCATTTCAAATTAGAAGTCTTTTAGATAATGCTAACAGATATTTGCATTGTTTAAAAGCTCTAAATGAGCCAGTTGAATCTTGGGATACTCTGCTAATATATATATTTTCGTCAAAACTTGATAAGGCCCTTTTACAAGAGTACGAAAATGCCTTCTTTGCCTTCCTTGAAAGTAGAGCAGAATTTTTAGAGGCGATGGCTTCTCGTAACAAAAAAGCATGTATATCACAGAAGCATTCCTTTGTCACTAAATTGAAATATAATTGTCTCTATTGCAAAAAAACCTCATTCGATTTTTAAATGCAATGAATTTAAGAAGGTGAGTGTGACCAATCGCCGGGAAAAAATGGGGCATTAAATTTATGTTTGAGTTGTTTTGGTAAAAACCATTCCGCAGTGAAATGTTTTCGAAGAGGTTGTCATAAATGCAATGAGAAGCATAATAATCTCTTGCATCCAGAACACTCGCCAGCATCAACACCACCAGCAGATTCTTGTACAAAGTCTCTAATTGTAATACTTGTACAAAGGAAGTTTTACTTGCAACTGCTGAAGTTGATAATGACGTCAGATAACAGGAAACATTTTGCTCGTGCACTTCTTGACTGCGGCTCACAAGCCAATTTTATTTCTGAAGATTTATGTTGTTTGCTGCATTTACCAAAACAAAATTCAAACATGGCGATCAGAGGTATTTGCAATATGAAATCTAAAAAAAAAAATCTGCTGCTTTAAAATTTATTCAGCATCTCTTGATTATAGTCAATACATTTCTTGTCTGGTTTCTAAAACTATAACTGGTAATTTGCCTATTAATTCGATAGATTTGCAGGCACTAAATTTGCCTAAAAATATTGTTCTTGCTGATTCAGAGTTTCATGTGTCAAAAAAGATTGATTTGTTGCTTGGTGCAGGAATTTTTTGGGATATTCTGCTATCAGATGTAATATCGGTTGCAATTGAGAGACACAAAATTAGGATGGATAATTTCTGGTCCTCTTTCATATCTTGATGTGACACCGACTCTTTGTAATTTCGCTAATATTGATGTACAAGACCAAATTGAAAAATTTTGGAAGTTGGAAGGGATCGATACAAAAGATTTCATATCGGTCGAAGATGGTATTTGCGAAGAGATCTTTAAGGAGTCGGTGACACGTGCGGATGATGGAAGATTTATTGTCAAGATGCCGTTATCAAATTCTGTGACTGAATTATCTGATACAAAAAATATTGCACTGAAGCGGCTACAAGCGATTGAGCGTAAATTTAGCTCCAATAAAGCATTTAAACAAAAGTATGTCGAGTTTTTAGACGAATATATTCGGTCAGGTCATATGTCTGAGTTGCATTTTGAAGAGGTTCCCAGGTATATTTTACCACATCATGGTATATTGCGTGAGGGAAGTTTAACGACAAAGCTCCGTGTTGTTTTTGACGGTTCCGCCAGAGATAGTATGGGGTTGTCTTTAAACGCTATTCAATACTCGGGTGAAACTGCAAGAGGATCTTTTTTCCTTAAATCTACGCTTTAGAGAACATAAGGTCGTAATAAATGCTGACATTGAGAAAATGTACAGACAAATCTGTATTTCTAAAGAACAGAGATCCTTGCAAACTATACTCTGGAGGAGTTCTCCAGAAGATAAACTAAAATACTATGTCCTTAATACAGTGACATATGGTACGTCATCTGTACCATTCTTGGCTATACGGTGTCTAAAAGAGTTGGGATATTTACATAAAAATTGTCATCCTGTAGCAGCTAATGCGATTTTGCATGATTTTTATGTTGATGATCTATTAACTGGGGCCAAGAATGAAACAGATGCGTATGCTCTTGTAACTTCTATTTCACAGATTTTAAGGTCGGCAGGGTTCAACTTAAGAAAATGGGCCTCAAATTCAAGGGAAATTCAAACAAAATTGTCAAGCCAGTCTCATGATAATATCTTGCTGGGAGATAAATCTCAAACAAAGACATTAGGAATATCATGGGCAACTGATTCTGACAATTTGCAATTTAAAATCAATGTCACTTTGGACAGAAAAATAACCAAGCGTAGTATACTGTCGGGCATTGCAAGAATCTACGATCCTTTAGGAATTCTATCCCCAATCGTTATTACGGTAAAAATCTTGATGCAACAACTTTGGCAGTATAAATTAGGTTGGGATGAGTCCATTCCAGAAATCTTTTCTTCGCATTGGGAAAAATTTATGAATGAATTGCCAGGTGTGAATGATATTAAATTTCCTCGTTGGGTTCTAACTGATAATATAAGGATTTTAGAATTACACGGATTTGCTGACGCATCTTCAAGAGCGTTTGAATGTTGCTTTTTTATTAGAGCAATGTCATACGATGGAGAGGTCACCATCAATTTACTTTGTTCAAAAAGCAGAGTAGCTCCGTTAAAAACAGTGTCCATTCCGCGTTTGGAATTATCAGCTGCCCTATTATTGGCGGAATTGTATTTATCAATTAAAACTTCAATGTGGCTTGACTTTGATCAAATATATTTGTGGTCTGATTGAACAATTACTTTGCATGGGATAAATACTTGTCCAACACATTGAAAACATTTGTCGCAAATCGTGTTGCAGAAATACAGACTGCCACAAATATGTCTGATTGGAGACACATTAAATCTGAACATAATCCTGCAGATTTAATTTTTCGAGGAATAGCGCCATCTGAATTAAAAAAGAATCAATTGTGGTGGTCTGGACCAAAATCCAAATCCAAATCCAAATTCTTTATTTTCAATTTGCTTAAGATATTACAATACAAAATATAATAAATAAAACATTTCAGATAAAAATTGTAAGCCCCCCATGCTCAGCACTTATCCCACAAATAACGTTTAAAAATTTTGAAAATACAATTTTGGTGCGCCTCCTTTGATGGAAATGTCCGTGTCCAGTGTCCGTCTATGTGACGTTTTTGTCTGTGTTGGCGGTAAACTTCGAAAACCCGCCCTCTACGTCCTGCCCTACTGTTCAGTTGTCCGGTTCTTCGTTATACAAGTTGAGAGTCTCGTGCGGCAGTCTGTGCACGTGCGTCTGTCCTTGTTGGTGGCGTTGGTTGGTAATTGTACGTATCAGTACGTTGTCGTGAGTGACGGTCCGCCAGTAAAAGCGGTCCGCCATCTCGGTCATGTAATCTGTCAGTAGGGGTACGTCTGCATCGGCATGCAGGTCGCGTATGCATGTGTATCTCTCGGCGCCCAGGGCAAACCTAAGGCACTTGTTCTGCGTCGTCTGCAATAATTTGAGGCTCGTCTTGGAAGCCCCAAACCACACAGGCGACGCATACGTCATCGTTGGTCTAATTCCTGTCTTAAATATTAGAAGTTTGTTGTCAGTCGAAAGTCTGCTGTTCTTAGCGACCATCGAATAGATGGCCTTAAGAACAGCGTACGTACGTCTGTTTACTTCACGTATATGTGCATTAAACGTGGTCTTTGTGTCGAGTATTACTCCCAGATATCTCACTGTTGTTTTCATTGGGATCGCGATGCCGTTGATCCGGGTTGGGTTGGTACCACGAACCGTCGGTTGCGTCGCGTAAATGTGATACTCTCACATTTCGTCGCGTTTACTTTCAGTTTCGAGTCCGCAAAGTAGCGTTCCAGTACGTTCATGTGCATTCCGATCTTTCGATGTGCTATGATTTCCGAAAATGAAGATGCATAAATGCCCGTATCGTCGGCGAAGATCATCAATGATGTGTTAACGTGCGTCGGTATGTCATTGATGAACAATGAGAACAGTTGCGGCCCAAGGACGGATCCTTGGGGCACTCCTGCTCTTATGAAATGGGGCGCAGATATGGTATGATTGAGTCTTGTTTTCATAGTTCCGTCGGTCAAGTATGAATAGATCAGTCATATGATTGATAACGATAGTCCGTAATTGATCATTTTAAACAAAAGTCCATCTATCCATACATTGTCGAATGCTTTGTGCAAGTCTAACAGTGTCATTGCCACAACCTGGTTCCGATTGAATACCGTACGTATGTCAGTAACGAGTCGCGCCACTTGCTGTACGGTGTTATGTCCGGATCGGAACCCGAATTGCTCGTTTTTGAGGAGACCAAGTTCTTCAACTTGGTCCCTCAGTCGGTTGTTTATTACCGACTCCGCCACCTTAGAAATACTGCTGAGGAGGCTGATCGGTCTGTAACTTTCGGTCAGGTCGCGTTGCTTCCCGGTTTTCAGGATCGGTACAACTACAGCACTTTTCCAGTGGCTCGGGAAGTGCTGCAGTTTAAGTATCGCGTTAATGACGTAAGTCAGTTGCACTACGGCTTTACGGGATAAGTTCCGAAGAAGTTTGTTTTGAATGTCGTCTTCTCCTCGGGCTTTTAGCGGGCCTTGCCTTTTGATGATGCCGAAGATCTCCCGGGGAGTCGCCAGCCGGAGCGGCTCTCCGTCGTCGTCAACATTGTCGTTGCGGCGTGACAAAAAAGTCCTCACGGACTCCACAATGCCCGCCTGCGCGTGCGTTAGTACGTCGAGCCCGATGTCGTGTACTTTTTCGAACGTGCTGGCAAGGGCCTCCCCTCGTCTGTCATCTCTGTCCTCCCCTCGTGCACAAGCGGCGGAACATTTTGGAATTTCTTCCGCAATTTCCCCGTCATGCGCCACAAGGATCCGTCATTGGCGTGCAGTTCCGTCAGTTTGCGGCTCCATGTCTCGTTTCTGTGCGTCCAGATCTTGTCTCTTATCTGTTGCGTCAGTGCGTTCATGTGACGTCTGTCTTGGTCAAGTCTGATCCTTTGCCAAACTTTCCGCTGTCTGTTACGGTCACGTATATCCTGCAGAATGTGCCCGGGAAGCACGTCAGGTTTGCGAGTTTTAATCGCACGATCCTTCGCGTATTTGATCGCCTCCGTCAGCTCGGTGACGGCGTCCTCGATCTTGTCCGGCGTGTCAAGGTCTCTGTTAATCAGTACCCGGCTGTTGAGATTTCTTCGGAACGACGGCCAGTCGTATTGAATGTCTAGCGTTGAGATCACCCAACACTATTGTCCTTGCAGAGATACCCAGGAGCGCCTGGAGGTCTCGTTGCGCGATACGTGACGTCGGTGAATTGTACCAGGCCGTCACTGTTAAGTCGTTCTGGAATTTGACCGAAATGAATTCCAGATGTCGCGTGGCGTCGTCCCGAACGCGCAGATAAGGTATGTCGTTCCTGATCAGAACGGCAACCTCACCCCCGCGTCCGGTTCGGTTCTTTCGTTCTGTCACGTAACCCCGAAAGGTCACGTTGTCTTCGTCTGTAAGTTTCGTCTCGTTAATGCACATAACGTCTATGTTATGTCTGTCGAGGAACTGGATTAGTTCCCCGACCTTGTTCTTAAGTCGATTGGCGTTCCACGTGCGGAACGTCAGTCTAGCCATCAAGTTCAGCGCAGAATTGGGCCAGGACCTGGAAACGAGCGGATTCAGAATTTAAGTTTTTCAATCTTTGATTTAAAATTTTGACCCTGCTGAGCATGAGGGACACATTTATTAATGAATTTAGGGTTCTCATTTCGCCGAACAACTCGTTGAGTTCGTCCTTCCGCTGCGGCATCCTAGGCGGCTGCTGGGGCGACCTCAACGGCTGCAGGTGTTGTTCCTGTGAAGGTCTCTGCTGCCGCTGCTGTCTTTTTCTGGGTGTAGGCAGCGGCCACTCCATCTCCATATCGCCGGAGACTGCTGTCTGCGCCCTCATGGTCCAGGCATTATGCCTGGGCATTGGCGCCGGCACGTACGTTTGCTTCGGTTGTGTTGTGTTTCCCTGGAGAGCCCTCCTCTCCAATTCTCGAATGTAAGACTTACAATTTGTCGAGTTTGCCGGATGCGGGCCGCCGCAGTTGCAGCACAGTGCCGGCTCGCTGCGCGGTTTCTTGCACTCCGGAGTGGGGTGACCTTCGCCGCACTTCAGGCATCTGAAATTGGCGTTGCAATTGCTGGTTGCATGACCCCACTCCTGACACCTATGGCACTGTACTGCACTCTTTTTATTGATATATTTTTCCCAATTGATTTTGGTATAAAATAAAAACTTGCACCTTTGATTCAGAGCTTCAATACAATACTCGGTGGTCGTGACGGTGATCAGGAACAGCGGCCTGACCGTATTTCTCATCTTCATGATCTTTTTCGCGTCTATATTATATCTTTCTTTCAGCTCCGCTTGTATTTCTTCCGCTGATGCATCTCTGGAAGTCCTCTTACAACGTGCGCCCTTAGCTTCTCATCATGAGGAGTGAATGTGTGGAATTCGGTATTTTTCAAGTTTTTAATTAGCTTGTCATAGTCACCTTTGCAATTCGTATGAATGCTGACCCGCTTCCCAGAATATTTTATGTAAAAGTTCCCTGACTTGATGGTGTCTTCAATTCCTTTTACGAATTGACTATGTTGTACTGGGAGAGCGTGCAGGACGATCGGCGGCGGCTTTCGTGTTTTCTTTACCTCAACGTTCGGAGTTTCAGTCTCTGTAGGTATTGTGTTGAGCGTTTCGAATCTATTTTTTACGGGCAACACAAATTTGGATTCATTGGGGCTTTTCCGATCAGGTTTGTCTCGCTGTTAGCGTCAGCAATATCCATCTTGGTGCTAGAGGTAGCTTTCTGAACAGAATTAATCACAATCTTGGCCCTTAATCCTATTGATCGTTTTTTCACAGCAAGCGCTTTTGAGGGCGAGATTTGGGCGGGACTCATGGGCCGCTTGGCGGCCTTCAGATTTTCGACTGTTTCTTCCACGTTGGAGTACGTTTTACTCGGAAAAATTGGTAAAAACGGTACTTACAGTTGAATTGTCAAAACGTCAAACGTCAAAAATTTTCGGAAAACGAACAATAACAACAGAACGAAACACAATTAACTCAAAACTAACGAAATGAATAACTTTAAAGCTTCAAAACACGAAAAAAATGGCAACATTGAAAAAAACTTCAGAGAGCTGTATGTGAGTGTATGTTTGGCCTGAAAATCAAGGCACTCTTGGTCTGGACCAGTCTGGTTGATATCTGATAGACAATTTTGGCCCATGTCAGCATTGGAGTTTTTAGATGCTCCTTCTGAAGTAAAGACAATGCCAACAGTTAATCTTACTACTCCTGCCGCTTCAATTTTTACTTTCTAAGTTTTCTTCGTATATCAAAACCATACGATGTATGGCATATATAGTAAGATTCATACACAATTGCAGGACCAATGTTTCAGAAAGAGTGTTTGGTAATTTATTGCCAGAGCATTGGAATGAAAGTGAAGTTTTATTGATAAAGTTGTGTCAAGAAGAAACCTTGTCAGTTGAATTAGAGCAAGTAAAAACAGGGGAGGGAAATATGTAAAACCCTTCTGAAATTGAATCCTTTTGTAGATAGTGATGGAGTGTTAAGAGTTGGAGGTCGATTAAATTCGAGTATGTATCCGTACGCAAAGCGTCATCCCGCTCTTATTACTTCCAAACATACATTTGAAAAATTGATTTTTGAATTTTACCACAGTACATTTTTCCATTTAGCTCCGAACGCTTTGCTATCTTTCACTCGTGAAAAGTTCTGGATAGTAGGTGGTCGCAATCTTGCTCGTGCAAAGGTTAGAAACTGTGTGACATGTTTTAGGGTTCACCCTCACCTCATGGCTGGACTGCCTGAGCACCGTATCGAATATTCTTTGCCGTTTACGGTAGTTGAAATTGATTATTCAGGTCCAATCATTACACGTGACAGAAGAGGTAGAGGTTGCAAATACTTTAAAACGTGTTTTGCACTATTTGTTTGCTTTTCCACTAAATCTGTCCATATAGAAGCAGTCACTAGCCTTAGCACTGAATGTTTTCTATTAGCTTTAAAGAGGTTTATTTCACGACGAGGCTGCCCACAGCACATTTATTCTGATAATGGTCGGAATTTTGTGGGAGCCCATCGAGAATTGGCTAAGTTAACCTCGTTATTGCAAAGTAGACAAGACGAAATTGTGAACTATTTGAGTACATTCGGAATAACCTGGCATTTTATTCCGCCTTCTGCACCCCATTTTGGTGGTTTGTGGGAGAGCGGGATTAAAAGTGTTAAGTATCATTTGAGAAGGGTTATGATGAATACCAAGTTTACCTTTGAAGAATTATGTACAGTTTTATCGCAGATTGAAGCCATTTTAAATTCAAGGCCTTTGTGTCCATTGTCTACCGATCCTAATGATTATGAAGCACTGACCCCTTCTCACTTTCTGTTAGGTAGGCGGATGGATAGAATTCCAGAAGAACAGATTCCTGCAAAAAGCTACACTCTCAACTTCAAATCCATTCAACATCTTCAACAAAACGTTTGGACGAGATGGCGAAAGGAGTATTTGAGCGAGTTGCAGACTCGGAATAACTGGCAGCAGTCAAAGAACCAAATGTTGCTAGGCAAATTGGTGGTCATTATGGACTCAAATTTGGCGCCGTTGCAGTGGAAACTTGGTCGAGCGACGCAACTCATCAATGGAAAGGATGGCATATCCCGAGTAGCACAAGTTAAGACTGAACGAGACGAAATTATCAGGCCGCTAGTTAAGCTATGTCCTCTGCCAGTTTAATCTTGAAGAACCATAGTTCTTCAAGGGGGCCGGTATGTTTGAGCGTTTCAAATTATCATCGGGTATAGCAGCCACCTTCGAGATCGAAGCTTCATGGTGACGGTAGTCATAGTGCGGGAGAAGTTTGTTAGGTTCATAAAAATAATAAATACTGTCAGTCACGTTTTATGTGAACTAAAAATAAAACCATTGAAATATTTTGTACGACGTCATTCATTCACCTTCGGTCCACACATTTTCAAGCTGTAAACAGTACAAATAGAATTACGTCAAATTTTTATTGTATGGGGCTCATGTAATAGCCGGTTTGCAGTGTAGCTTTCGGAATTATGTATGTCGTTGAAAAATTGTAAAATTTTCATGGAATATTTAGTACATGGGTAATTGATGTTTCTCATTTCAAAGTATACTTTTTCTACTTGAGAATGTATAGCAGTCGTAAAAATGTTCGATGTCGTGGTTTTAACGGAAAATAAGGTTTTTGCCTTCTCTGAACCAACCGGAAGTGATGCTTTACTTCTGTCATCTTTGACGCATTTCGAAAACACAGTAGAGTAGTACACGCAGGAACGAGTGCAAAAAGATATCAATCGTTAAGTGCCGAAAATTTTCTAATTACGATGGGACAATTTGGAGAATTAAAATTTGAATTATGATAGGAACCGGGAATTTTACATTCTTTTAATTATTTTCATAAACCGCACACACATACAGGAACGTAATTGAAAAGTCTGGAAATAAAAAATAATTTCGTCCAACTGTAAACGATGGTGCGATACGAATTATTACTTACTTTATTTGTTTTTCTGCTACCTTAATTTTGTTTTCCAAGTCTGCAGTTTCCTTGCTCCCTGTGGACGCCTTAGCCATTAATTCGACGATTTGATTGTTTAAGGAAGCGATCGTATCTATCATTTTAATTTTTTCATTTTCGTACTGCGATTTTAGTTCTTCGTACCGCCTACAATATATCTTTATAGTTAATTTTTGTGAGCAAAAACATACATTGTTAAACATTCGCAACTTCAATTTCAGAAAGTAGGTTAATTTAGGAAAGGAGAACATAAATACTAATAGGGGAAATATACCAAATGCATAGTAACCAATGTTACAAAGTTACGTCTTATTTCTCGTTTCCCGTTTTCTCGTTTTATACCTAATTTTGCTTTGGGAAGATTTATGTTAAAGCTTGGTTACAAGCTGAATTCTAGGATTCTAATGGATTCGAGGACCAATTGTAGCAGTGCACTTCGGGTTACGGGTAATTCGTCGGTAAGGATATATATAACGTGATATAAAATAGGACGTCACGAAATTAACCCAAAGACCAATCATAAAATCTCCGATTAACGACAATAATAATTAGCGATATTAGCTACAGGTGGCTTGGTACTATCCAAAATATAAAGAAATACAAAGTAGAGCTTGAAGGAAGACTCGAAGTATACGGAAAGAAATGAAAAAACCCTAAGATACGAGAAATAAAAGAAATCGTTAAGACGATGCCCAAGGGAATCATTAGAAAATGTGTACTACTCAGAGTGTTTCAAATACACAAAATGACTACAAGTTACGTTCGCACCTCGTGAGTTAATAAATTTTGCCGTTCAATTCCTCCGAAGACTCAGCAATTCCGAACCTCCAATCCCGATGACGGCTCTAACAACTCGGTTCCAGATATTCAATTGAAAGGGACAATAATAGATCCCAAATTTGGAGTTTAGTGATAACAGAATTGTCACGTTCTCGTACATGAATATTAACCCCAACTTTTCGAAGTCATCCCAAGCAAAAAAAAAATGATAGCGAAGACCTACAAAAACATTGCACAGTACACAACGATAGGCAAAAATCATGTCTGCGAAGGGTCTTTTACCACGCTAGTTGGGCTTGCACGGAGCAAACAATGCTAACAACGATGCACGGAACGTAATCGGCAATTTGAGAATGGCAAAAAATGTTAGTACAACAACTAATAAATATATCTAGGAGTTGTATATGTAGTCTATAAGTTTATGTGCGAAGTGATAAGGTGTTTTGACGATCGTTCCGAGTTTAGAAGAGTTTTGGTAGGGAAAAAAAGGGACTATTGGGTTGGGTTGGGTTGGGTTGGGTTGGGTTGGGTTGGGTTGGGTTGGGTTGGGTTGGGTTGGGTTGGGTTGGGTTGGGTTGGGTTGGGTTGGGTTTGGTATTGGAAGTTGGGAAAAAAATGAGAGAGGCGAAGGAATGGGTAAAGAGCTGGGAGGAATGCGGGGAGGAGAAGAGAAAACAGAAAACCCTATGGGAGAGAAAAAAAGAGAACGACAGGAGAGGGACATAGAAGAGGTAAGGGGACTAGAGGGGGAGAAGGAGATTTGGAGTTATTTGAGAAGAAAAAAAGGAAGAGCCGAACGAGGAGGTGAGTCTATAGAATTAGAGGAATGGAAAAGGCATTATATGGAGTTGCTAGGAGGATCAAATGAGGGAGGGGGAAACGAGAAAAATAGACAAGAGACAGGGCAGGGGGAGATGGAAAGAGAAGAATTCACGTGGGAAGAAATAATGAAAGGGAGGAACAAGTTAAAGAAGGGAAAGGCCCCCGGAGAAGATGGAGTTGACAGTAATGCATGGATATATGCTACAGAAGAGGTGTGGAGGAGCCTCCTGAGAGGGATAAACGAGGTATGGTTTGATAGAAGAGAGATACCAGAAGGATGGAAAAAGGGGGTGGTAGTGCCTATATGGAAAAGAGGTAACAAGGAAGATGTCAAGAATTGTAGGGGGATAACGCTAATGGATGAGGTTTATAAGATTTATGTGGGGATGATGGCGGAAAGAATGGACGTAGAAGTAGAGAATGGGGATTTTACCAGAAGGGCAGGCGGGTTTTAGGAAGGGCAGGAGAACAAGGGATAATATTTACATTCTCAACTACTTAGCAGAGAGGGAAAGGTCAAGGAAAAGAGGGAAGTTGTATGTGATGTTCATGGACCTTAGAGCAGCATTCGACAGGGTGGATAGGAAGATATTATGGAACACGATGGAAAGAGTGGGAATATCAGAAGGGTTGAGGAAGAAGACGGAAGAACTGTACGAGAAAACATGGTGCGAGGTAAGAGTGGGCAGTCAGACAACGGGAAAGAATAACAAGAGGACTGAGACAGGGGTGCCCGTTGAGCCCAAAATTATATAACATATACACATCGGAGATGGAAGAGGTATTAAGGAGAGGGCAAGAAGGGGGGTTAGGATAGGGCGAAAGAGGATTTGGACGTTAGCATTTGCTGACGACGTTGCGGTGTTGGCAGAGACGGAGGAAGGGTTAAAGGGAGCTGGGAGAAAGTTGGAGAAATACCTAGAGATAAGGAAGATGGAAATAAACGTCGAAAAACAAAGATAATGGTATTTAGAAAAGGTGGGGGGAAAAGAAAGCGGATGAAGTTGGTTTGGAAAGGCGAAGAGATCGAGAAAGTAGATGGGTGGATGTATCTCGGAGCAGCATGGACGAGCGGGAATAATTGGAGCAAACATATGAATCAGGTAGGAGAGAAAGCTAGGAAAGCGGAAGAAGGGATAATAAGGAACTTGTGGAATAAAAGGGACGTCAAATTTGGGGAGAGAATGAAACTATGGGAGGTGTGCGTGAAAAGCATACTAATGTATGGGGCCGAAGTATGGGGAGTCAAAGAAGAGAGAAGTATGGAGATAAGATGGCAGGGGGAATTGAAAAAGGCTTTAGAGATAGAGAGATCGACACCAGAATACATAGTACTGCAGGAGGCAGGGCAGGATAAGATGGCATTAGAGGCGGGAAGACGGGTAGTCAGATATGAGCTGGGGAAGTTGTTGGAGGGGGAGGAGAGGTTGGGTAAGATGGCGTTAAGGGAGATGGTGACGAGAGAAAAGGGAAAGGAAGAAGTATCAAAATGGGAGGGGGATAGGAAGAAGCTTTACGAAAAAGCAGGGATAGATTGGAAGGAAGCAATGAGGCTAAGGGAATACGCAAAGGAGATGGAGGGAGAAATCGGGGAAAGATGGAAGCATGTAGAAGCCCAAGGAAGAGAAGGGAAAATGAGGAAGGCAATTTATAATAAAAGGTACATAGATATCTGCGCATATGGGGGAAGACCAGATTATCTGAAAGGGGAAAGATCAGGGATGGAGGAAAGAATCATAGCGAGATTCAGGTGCGGAAGTGAGGAGAATAACAAATATTGGATGAATATTGGGTACAGAAAATGTGAGTTCTGCGAGGGGGGGGGGGACAGATGAGTGGAAACATTGGTTAGAGGAGTGTGAAGAGTTAGAATGGAGTAAGGAGGAGAAAATAAAGGGAAGAAATTGGAAAAAGACTTTGGATGAGACAGGAGGTGGATTGGCGATTACTAAAAAATAAAGAGATGCAGGGAGAAGAAAAGAGAAAAGGAGAGAATAGGAGGGCAACCGCGGGACGTAAGGGAAAGGGTAAGCACATGAAAATGTAGATAGTGCAATAGAAATGTATATATAGTATGCCAATAAAGGTTTTTTTTTATTTAGGAGTTGAAAATTAAAAATTTCGCTTCCCCCAGTTTCTTAACGTAACAAGTTTAAAGCTTTTGTATCCACATAGAGCTTACTTGACTTATGAGACGAAAATGATATCGTGTCATTGATAGTTGTTCGAAAATATAATCACACTACTCAAGTTAGAGTGATTTTTATATCAAATATCTGCCATAATTGACAAGAAGATACTAAATATTATCTTGACATACAAGAAGTGAGTATGTAACTTAAAGCTCTTCAGTGTGCTACCTCCTTAAAAAAATTATAGGGGTTATAGGGGCTAAACGTTGTTCCACTTATGCTTGGCTGAAGTTCCTAGGATAACTCCAGTGGAAAGTGAGGGCAAGTTATAAGTTATAATCTACAGCGCCAGCTGATATCAATTTATACAGCTCTGGCCAATCATGCGTGTTCCTTGTATCACAACAAAGCTGGAAAATAATAAATAACTTTAATGCCAACCACTAATTTAATTAAACAAAAAGACATGCAATAATGTAAGTGTATTTCAAATCAAGGTAAAATGTATGAATCTATTTATGTTCTCCCGCAACGACGAACGCGACAGTTACAAAAAATACGTAAATAAACAGAAAAATAAAAACTTACCATAAATTCCAGTCCGTAGTTAGCTTACGACGGAGGCTAGACGATGAAACAAGCACAAAATATGGTATCGATTGCAAGAAAATTCAATTTTACAATGCAATTGGCAATGGTCCAACGACAATCGTGTTGCGCCAATAGCGATAACAGCAATTTCAACTTTACCACGTTAATGAGTACAGGTGGTATCCCACAAAAAAAAAAACAAAATTTTCCAGAACAAAGAACCAAAGAACATCTGGTGACGTTAAACGGATGCAGATAAATAAGACAAAACATTGGCTCGTAGCTTTCCAACGAGATGACCTAGGGTCCGTTAAATTCCCAAAAAACGGCTGCTTCATCGACTCGGAGATAACCTAAGGTTATAACTGGCGATATATCCACAACAGTGTAAAAGAATAATACGACTTCACTTCTCAACCAACTCGCGCTGGTCATCAACACAGGTCGTAACAGATATCGAAACCAAAACAAATATTTCATACTTCGTAATTACCTATGCTGTCGCGATGTACCTATTAGGGAAATTCAAGGATAGGTGTGTGTTATTCAAGGTTGCATGAAATTGAATAATTGTTATGAGGCGGCCACAAGTTGGTGGTCTCTTGACCGGCCACATGTACGATGTTAGTGGTAAATTGGCTAATGTACTGCAACTGTCGTTGTTGACGTGGGGAAGCTTTGTCGGAGGCCTGTGTTAATGCAATTGAAATTGGCCGATGATCGATTAAAATTACCAGGTGTCTTCCTCCCACTAGATGGACAACATTTTATACCTTTCAACGAATGGTGAAAATGGCGAGTAATTCGCGGTCGTACGTGCTGTAATTACGTTCTGTTTTGTTCAGTTTGCTGGTATAGAATCCTAAAGGTTGTCTTTCGCCTTTCACTAACTGGTCTAACGCTGCTCCAACAGATTGGTCAGAAGCGTCGCAGCGAAGGGTTAGTGTACTATCTGGAACGGGATATGCCAACTGTACTGCGTCAATGAGTGATTTTTTACAATTTTCGAAGGCCTTTGATGTAACATCGTTCCATAGGATGAGGCGTTTTTCGTTTTTCTTGGCGCAGTAAGCGCGTCAAGTGGGGCGTGAATCTCAGCGGCCTGAGGAATATTTAGTCGATAAAAATTCCAGGCCCCCAAAAATCGACGTAGCTCGACTATTATTTTCGGAATTGGATGGTCTCGGATGGCTTCGATGCGTTGAGCGGTGGGTCTAATTCCTTTGGCGTTTATTGTGTAACCTAGGTAGGTTACCTTATTTTGGGCGAAAACGCACTTATTGACGTTGATGGAAAGGCCATGTTGGTGAAGGCGTTCGAGAATTATGTACACATGCTTCTTATGCTCCTCAAGCGATGTGGAGGCTATCAAAATATCATCGATGTAGATGTGGCAGAATTCTAAACCCCGAAAAATTGAGTCCATGAGTCGCTGGAACGACTGTGCACAGCCCGAATGTCATGACGTTGAATTTAAATAACCCGAATGGCGTTATAACGGCGGTTTTCGGGCGATTTTCTGGTGTGACAGGTAATTGATAATATGCATCATGCATCATGCATTAGAAACCTAAAATTGCGAAGGTGAGGTATAGGGTACCTATCAGGTGTTGTCACCCTGTTTAATCTGCGGTAGTCGCCGCAGGCGCGCTAGCTTCCGTCCTTTTTTCTGACAAGGTGTAACGGGCTTGCCCATTCCCTTTTCGACGGTAAACAGATGTCGGAGCATTACATCGAACTCTTCCTTTACCGCTTTTAGTTTTTCGCCGGCACGTCGACGTGCTCTTTCTGCTACTGGCGTTACCGTGTGTCGTGATGTGATGCTGAATTCCATGCTTTGGTTTTTGAAGACCAAAAGGCTTCGCCACCGCTTCAAATTGTTTCACTTGTTGATATACGGGATTGCTACACTTAATGAATGAGACTTGTGATAGACGGTTGACTGGTTGGACTGCTGACGTAGTTGGTTAAGCTAATTGCGACGGTAGTTTGATGTAACTGGTCCATTCGTCGCCACTGAATTGACTTCTTCGAGCGGTGGTGCTGAGTGAAGCAAGTTTTTAATTGGCTGAGGATCGAGTAATCTTCGGTTGCGTAAGTCGACTATTAAGTTATTTTGCTTAATAAAGTCAGCATCTAGTATGGGGTGTGCAACATCGGCAACTGCGAATACCCAGTTAAAAGTTCGTCTGATTCCGAGATCTACTGCCATCGATTGAGTGCCGTAAGTATGTATTGTTGAACCGCTCGGTGCAAAAAGTGTGAAGTTTGCATTTTTGTGATATGTTCTATAGTTATTAAAGATCCTCCTTGGTAACACTGAAATGCCGCCGGTCTCGACGAGAAATTTGAGATGGTTTTTTGAATCGTTGATTTGTAGGCGTGATGTAAAAGGGCCCTCAGCGGTGCCTACCAAAATTACTGAAGGCCTTGCTACTTTAACTCATTATTGAAGCAGCAATGTTAGCGACACTTTTTGCCAAATCGTGTATGATAGTAGCAAACATCACTGCTGACTACTGTAGTATCACGTTTATTATCTCTTCTTATTTTCTGCACTACTGCGGCCAGCATCTGAATTTCTGCTTTCATCTCGTCGATATTGTATGCTGAATTTGTGGCTGCTTGCTTGTCGGCTGCGTTGTCACTGGTTTGTTCTACGGTTCTACGGAGTTTCTGCTAACAGACATAATGTTGTGTTGCAAGTCGAAAATTTTATCTGTCTGCAAGGCCAGATGATCCAAGTCATTGGCGTTACTTATTGCCAAAACGCAACGAACATTTTGAGGAAGTTGCTCAAAGAAAAGTGTAAGTAATATAGCGTACCGGGTACCTTTCCGGCAGCTAAGTTTCTTAGACGATGGAGGAAGTGTGAAGGCTTTCCATCGATAAAGTCAACGTGGTGGAGGAGGCGGCGAAACTTAGTTTCTTCGGTTTCTTCGAAATCATTTACAAGCCTTGTTTTTAAAGCAGTATATTTACCTTCGGTTGGTGGCGATGTAATAATATCGGCGACGAACGGTAAGGTTGCCTCGTCTAAGTGTGCCAACACATATCTGTATTCTGCCGCACCTGTACGAATTTGAGCGATTTCGAACGCAGCTTCCACTTGCACGAACCACAAAACGCATTTGAAAAAGTTTTACTACCGCCGTTGCATATCAAGCTTGGGATTGTCAAGAATTTCATAAAAGCGTTGAATCTGGAAGGGAATGCATTCAATGAATTGCGTCGAATTTTTCCACGATTAAGCGGCATGAAAATTAAAAATGTTTATATTCCAAATCTGTTTATTCCAGTTTAAGTTTTTATCAATTTTAAGTTTTTTACACGCCATTTGAAAATGCCCTCAATGAGTTCGTGGCATGGGATTGCGTTAAAGCGGCAATTGAGAATGTTTAGGGATTCATCGATCCGATAACTGGCGCTTTTATGTTCGTATGAGTATGATAGTGCCGCATTTTATTTTACCATCCTTCTCATTGTTATGAATAGATGAAGCTGAAATTAATGTTGAATCTAAGAGCATGCAGGAAGTTATAACAGTTGCCGATATCTCTAACACCAGTCCCAAATGCACCTGTTCCGATTGTCAAAAGATACCGAAGAACTTAGAAGGCAGTTTTACCGGAAAATAAAAATTGTTAATTTAGAATATAATGCTACAAAAAATATTTACATTGGAAATGAAGAGGCTTGCTTTAGAAATAAAAAAAATGGAAAAATAGTAAACGTTTGTGTTTATTTTATATTGCAAAAACTGTTGTAATAAGGTGCGTTTCGTACAGTGTAGTTAATATTTTGATTGTGATGTACATGGTCATAATGTTCAATGAAGTTGTCTTCTAGTTGCTCTATATCATTAATTTCATTAATCTGATCAAAATCGTCATTCTGTTCATTACAGATGTTGTGCAACACTGCACATGCAACAATGACTTTTAGGCTTGTGTCTAATTTAAGACGTACGCCATTTGCCAAACGTGGAAATCTTCTTTTCAGTACTCCAAAAAATCGTTCAATGATATTCCGTGTTAAGATGTGCGCTCGATTATAAGCTTCATCGCTGGCGTTTAATGGGTTTAATAACGCAGTTAAAAGATGTATTTTACAAGGATATCCGCTATCGCCAAGCAAGAAGCCAATACCAAATGTACCCATTTCAAATTCCATTGGCAGAGGTGAATCGTTAAATATTGTGCTGTCGTGTACGGATACTGGCCATCGCGAAATAAGATGTCACAGTTTCAATTTCGCATCACAAACTGCCTTAATATTGATCGATAGCCTATTTCTGCGTGTTATAGGTTGAATTGCCGATTTCATGCACTAGGTGCATCACCGTTTCCTTATATAAACGATATCTGTTCTTGGAATCTTGGTTGTGGAGAATTTCAAATGGATTTTCTCTATCGCGAATGAAACAAATTCGCCTGCGACGAGGGGGTTCTTCAAAATCATTTTTTGACCTTCAAGTTCACATATAGTTTCTTATTATAATGTATTGTGAGATACTTTCTGGATGTTATTCAACTAAACCAATGTAATAATAATATTTAGAAAATATAATGTTTCAATGACAGTTAATTGCACATCCACCTACAATTAGCTTAACGAGTCGTTAACAAGCCTTTAACGACTGGGCCCGATTTTCACGGGTCGTTAACGAACCGTTAACGACCGATTAACGTTTGTGAAACCGGGCATACGTGTGACAAGAAATACTACATAAGTCAGCATGTCAAGATGCCATTGCGCGTCAAAGCTAACTCATAGTCAACCAAGAAACAACAAACTATAGATACAGCTATGCAATCTGTGGCATCAACTTCCGGCTATACTGAACAATCAAAATTTAATTGTTACCTTTGCAGAGCTTTGATAAAAGCGGATATACCTATTTTAAATTGAAAAACAAATGTTTCAAAATGTTTTTAGAAACATATTGCGCAATGCACACTCCTGATGAAAGCCATCTCCCCAAAAATTATATTAATTCAGCGTACAAAGAAGTTATTCAGGAAATAAAAAATATTATTGGAAATATTGTATATGGATATGTGTAGACGAAACAGATGTCTACATATACGTGGCACAGTGAATACTAGGAATAATTAAATGACGAAAGTTCGTCAAAAAGTTTTCTAATAAGTACGAAAGAATCAAGTGAAACAAATAACAATACACGAACGAGATCTATTCACAACGAATTAACCCATTTTTCCTTACCGGAGCCAGTACTGATAAAAATTTATTCACGATGTCAGACGGCATATATGGTAAAAGCTGAATTTAATACGAAGGTTATTGATCCGAATTTAATTCATTGCACTTGCTTAGCACACGGACTTAAGCGAGTAGCCGAGATTATAGAATTTCAGTTCCCGTTAGTAAATAAATTAATAACATGTGCCAAACAAATATTTGTTGAAGCTTCTTTAAGGGTAGAAATGTTTAGAGACAGATTACCAAATACCCCATTACTCCCACAACCAGTTGTGGAACATGGTTATATGCCGCTATATACTACACAAATACAGTTTCAAAAAATTAATAATTGAATTTACGGCTAGTAAAGCAATACAAGATTGTCAGGCTGTACTAAAAGAAGCAGAATCACAAAATAATTTGGCATTTATTAAAACCAATTATAGTACAAAGTGACTTTATAAAATCATTTGAGAAGCAAGATATGCCATTAGTTGCTGCAGTACAGAAAATGACTCAATTTTAAATAGTGAAATTGTTACTGATTTTAACAGTAGCATAATTCTAACAAACAACATATTTTACATAAATATAAAAATAAACTTATTTATGCTCGACTCTTCTCCCTCCCAAAACCTCGTACTCCTTCCTGACTCCTCGGTTCCATTCTCTTCTGGTGGATTCTTTCTTCCTCCATCTCTCATCCTGCCCTTGTATCTATAACAAATTTTGTATTATATTTCTTTCCCTTCTACATCTTCCTTCTGATTTTCTCTTCTTTAACTTTCCCAACAGCTCCACTTCCTCCCCTTGCTCTCCTAGCATCCTTCTCCCGTCCCGACCCACTTTTCTTCATCTTTACTCCATGCCATTTCTTTGCATTCCTCCCACCAGTGTTTCCATTCATCTGCCCCTCTCCCACATGCTTCGCACCTCTCGTATTCCTCTCCCATCCAATACTTGTTCCTTCTCTCTTCATTTCCACACTGGAATCTAGCCATTAACCTTTCCTGTTCGACTGTTTTCCCTCCTTCCAGATATTCCGACCTCCCATTGTGCACCTGCAATTCCTTGTATCTCTTATTGTAACTCATTCTCTCTATCTTGCCTTCCCTCTCCTGGGCGTCCACCTCTCTACCAACTCTCTCTCTCTCTCCACCAGGCGTCCTTATTTTCTTCTCCCTTCCACCTCCATCACCGATATCCCCGCCTTCTCGTACAGTGTTCTTCTTGCCACCTCCCATCTTGATAGCTCTTTCCGGCTTTTCTCCTTCTTCTCTATCCCCTCCATCACCTTCTTTCCCAAACTCTTATATCCCCTCCCCTTTACCCCCATCTCACACTTTGCCACTCTCCTCCCTGCCTCCATCGCGATCCTCTTGCTTCTCCTGCCATACGATGTACTTCGGTGTCGATTTTTCCAGTTGTAATGTTCTTTTTAATTGCCCTGTGTGTTCTCTCTGTACTCTTTTTATTTCCTTGACACCCCATACTTCAGCCCCATAGATCATTATGTCCTTAACACATTTCAAATCCTCATTGTCTCTTCGAATTTCCTTTCCTCTTCCCCCACAAACTGGTCTTCAGCCCTTCCACAGCCTTCTTCGCCGTCTTACGTATGTGCCATATGTGTGCCTCAATGCTGTTGCTCTCACACATTACATATCCTAAGTACGCCCACTCCCTCGCGTACTCTATCATCTCTCCTTTCCATCTCACCTGCGCTTCGTTTCTGCTTCTTCCTCCTTGCCTGAATATTATTATCTTTGTCTTTTTCACGTTTAATTCTAGTCCTCTCTTGCAAAGAAATCGTTCCAATCTATTTGCCATCGCCTTCAACCCTTTCTCCGACTCTGCCAGAATAACCACGTCGTCTGCAAAGGCCAACGACCAGATCTCCCCCCCCCCTAATACTTAAAAAAGCAGGAATAGATACAGAAGGGGACGGGCTTATAGCAGATGAAACCAAAATTTCGCTTGACCAACCTGCAATAATTATTGAATGAATTGCAACGAAACTTAAATTGCTTTCGTTATCTTTTAAGATAAAACCTAATCGAAGTTCTTCGATGGCTTTCATTGTTAAATCAATGCTGTAGGCCTACTGTAGAGTCACATATAGAAACTGATACGCGGGGACACGCTGGTTTTAGAATTATGGCTCGAAGCCTTAGTCCATGTTATATTGTGGGGAAATTGTGTATGGTATAGGAATATTTTCATCAAAAAGTGCTGCGAATATGCACAACGCAACGACGAAGTTACTTTGTTTGCAACTAAGCAAATACTCTCTTAACTAAATTCACAGTGTTTAGAACGTAAAGTCATGACGTGATCAAACTATTCGGGGCAACATGATTTGAAAGTTCTATTGAAAGTTCTACTCCATCCGTTGTTCTGCAATAGTCCAAAAGCTACGTTGCTGTTTTCGCGCTCGTTTCCACGATGGCACGATCACATACAGCATCATCTAGAACAATAACTCATATAATATCGAGTACAATTAATATTTTCTTCTTACTTCATAATGACAAAAGCTAAGCAATGGAAACATTGCTTTGCGAGTAAGATCGTCAGAGTCAATAACGACGAACTACCTGTACACATGTAACATGAAACTCGTTACAAAAGGTAAAGTTTCAACTCCCCAAAACTGTGTTATAAGTATCATATTCCATGCAAATAAATCATTAAAGCATTTTGCGATATCTTTCAATTTCATGTATAACTTGTTTATGTTTCTGATGCCACTTCTTCGTTTACTATAATTACACTTATTTCCAATAGTAGACGCATTTGAGTCACACGATTATTTAACATGCGATATCTGTGAAATATGTGGTATCGATATAATCTCAATTAGCATTGCGATCATGTGAATCTGAGAACAAAAAAGTAAACAAAGTAGGTCACCAAAGGTGCTGATACCGACTGCAGTTTTAAAACGACTGTAAATATTACAATCCACACAACTATCATCAACTTGCACATGTAACACACGCAAGGTCTAACTTTATACCGTTTTAAATCAATTATTTCCTAAGATATGTTTTCGTAAAACAAAACTAATTATGTTATGAGACATTTCCATGTGTAGCTGTATAATATTGAATTTAGATTTTCATATTAAAAAAAATATCCCCATACATAATTAAAGTAATTGCTACATATATATCCCTTGCGACTATCCATATATATATATATATAAATATATATATATATATCTTATATTTATCTTCTTTTCTAAGTCATATGAAGGCTTTACGGCAAATAGTTTCGTAGAAAAAAATTATAATGCAGAAATTAATATTGTGTTCAAATATCATAGTATCAATGCGCATTGAACAATGGCAGCCACATAGCAATAAAAACCGTTTACTAACAATGTTCTATTCAAATAATCAATTGGAAATACATTACTGCGCATATTCGACAGTAAATATTTAATTGTCATATTAATACACATTTATTTATTTTTAGACAAAAGGTTCGCATAATAAAATATTAATCAGTTTTAATAAATGTACATACGCAGAGAATAAGTGCCTTATTGCCATGTGACTGCAAGATATCTGCAAATAGAAAATGTTCAAAATTAATACAATTCACAAATTGACTTGGAATTTGGCTCATTCTATATTTGTGACGTTAATCTGTAGCAAATTTGTATAATGTGCAAAGTGTTTATTTTACCTCAAAAATGTAAAATTTGACATCAACCTAGCGATTTTGTAAAATCATGTTTAATAATGAATTAATTGTTCAGTATAATATTATAAAAGACGGGTGATTGTAGCAAATTAGAAATTATTATAAGAAGTTATAATGTGTCATTGTTCTAAATTAACTATGTGTCTAGGAGTATTTGATAAACAGTGTAGGTTTTAAAAGTTTATTCTTGTTTTAGCAATTTGGTGGAGGTAACAAATCGTTAAAAGAAGAAACTAGCTTGGCGATGCGTTTCCAAAAATAAAAAAAATTGAATGGATAAAGGCAACGGAAGGTCGGGCTCTCCGAGATATTTTCAAGTTTGAAAATACTGTTGGGGAAATGTAAAGTTTAAAATGGCGCTGATATCTGACTGAATGTGCATCACCTAATTCCAATGGAATGTGGGGGCACCCACCCACTATTCACCCTCATTTATTGAACTTAAGTACAGTTCAAAGTTGGCGTCGGACATCACTAGTCCTTCGCCAAAGCGAAATATTATTAAATATGAAATAAATGGTTGATATCGCACCACGGACATCCGATTCCGCCCCAAAGGATCCAGTATCCTCGATAATTAGCTAAACGTCGAAAGAATGAAATAAACAAAATATGTGTAACATTAATCCCAAGTAGAAATTGGTAATCGCATCTAAATATGCGACACCAAATAATATTTAAACAAAGGCAATAAATTGATATTAACTTTACATATAAGAATAATAAAGGTAAGTATGAAATCGAATTGATTTCATATGTGTTAATATGAAAACACTGGTTCATACGAAATTATTGTTCCTAACAAAATATTGGTTAAATGAGATACCAGCTCAGTTCGTTGGCTGGTTCGCCAATACGTCGCGCTTGCGACAGATGACCTCAGCTGAGCTGTTCTCTCTCATTAGAAATGCGCGTCGGTGCGATCCACGATCGAACGCCACTCGATACCTTCGCTAGTAGACGGTGGCCTCACTGGCTTCTCGAACAATTGGTGACGCGTCGAAAATATCCGCCGGAAAAATTACATTCATAAAATATTCGGAATTGAACCATCCACGGGATACCATTCCGGGGTAAAAACCTTCAGAATGAAATGCGTAAATTAGCAACGCTATTTTTGTTCTTACAGAACACATAAAACTCCGTAGTTTAACAAGGAATGAAATAATAAAAAAAGCTTAATTACCTGATTTCTTCGGTGTAAAACGAAATATGCAAAAATGGCGTCCGTTTGCACAACCAACATTAACTCTCCCGCAGAAATCATCCAGTAATCTAAAGTCATTCTTAGTCGTGGTGATAAATCCCTCAAAGCAGGAGCCTCCAGAAAAGGCTTCGCTAAATCTACCTCGAACAAATCGTCGGCCTAAAATGCCTAACGACCTTGCTGGCCGTAAACGGAAAAGGAAATCATCCGAGCTACAATGGGTCACCCCTAACGACGGAAAACAATAACAGGCGACTCGTTTTGGAATAGTTAGCAGGTCGACTACACGTGTAATGGTCCTACCACAAAAGAGAGTAACAGTGCAATTGGATAGCGAACATCCTTAAGTGTTCCCGTCCCTTTACTAGCCAGAAGGAGATGTAAAATATTCGGTGAAAGACTGAAACAATTAGCGCTGGTGTTGCGAAAAAATAATTAAAATATCATTCAATATTCCAGTTCTGGATGAGTCCTTTAATGGCGTTTTCTGTTTCTAAAACATTCGATGAAAGCACAAGATTTTTTGCCAATTCTGTAGTCACTTTTATGCTCAGTCACTGTGCCGTCTGACCTATGTAACATCTACTACATACTATTTATAAATTATGTTGGACATATAACTTTCCGAATCTTATCCTTAGTCCTAGTGAACAATTTCATAATAGCTTTCAAATTATATTTTGCAATGCCATCTAAATTACAAATTCTGATTATTTTTTAGTGATGTCTTAAATATAGGGTAATCTTTTGCATACAACCGATTTAACCGGTTCATTACTAGTAAACCGAGTGTCAGGAAGCTGAAGGGAATTAAAAATTAGAGTATTCGTTAATGTCCATGGATAACCATTATTCAAAATCAAAGTAGATAGGTACGTTACATTGCCCTAAAAAAATGGGATTACTAATTTTTATGATTCTATTTCTTAGCCCCAATATAATATTCACCTTCTGGGCCAGGCGCCACCAACACAGTCCTCAGGCACAATACAAATGACATCAATCCACATACTTTTTTTTTATAAAAGGCATGTTATAAGGAAGTACAGGAATAATGTAATCAAACATGCAGGGTGAGTCGGGAGGAACGGACCAAACTGCAGGAGTGTATTGTTCACGTGAAAATAATGTAAAAAACTCAATTGTTGTTATCCGATTTTTATTTCTTTTCAAGTTATAGCGTAATTAAAAATAAACAAAATTTCATGTATTAACGTTTTAGAAATCATAGCGTTCTTATAATAAATGTGCAAAAATACTGCTATTCACTATGATGAAGTAAAACTCACCAGTGACGGCATTAATTATACTCACAACTGTCATGTATGGTCAGAAAAAATCCCAACGGAACAGTCGAAAGTAATTTTCAATATAAGTTTTCGGTAAACGTATGGTCGATGGTTATTTAATTGGCCCTTTCATTTTGGAGAATCGTCTCAGAGGAGACAACTACTTATATTTTTTACAAAATGAATTACACGGACTACTAGAGGATGTTCCTTGAAACATCAGAATGCAAATGTACTAACATCACGATGGAGCTCCTGCACATTTCGCTCGTCAGGTCACGCAACATTTGGACGAAAGGTGTCCAAGGCATTGGATTGGTCGCGGTGGTCCTATTAGTTAGCCTCCAAAATCCCCAGGACTCACAGCACTAGATTATTGTTTATGGGGCTGGTTCAGAGATGAAGTGTACAAGTAAACCTTCGTAGACGAAGCGGAAAATGTTTAGAGGAGAATGGCGGTATTTTTGAACATTTATTATAAGAACGCTACGATTACCAAAACCTTAATACGTGAAACTTTGTTTATTTTTAATTACGCTATAACTTGAAAACAAATAAAAATCGGATAACAACAATTGAGTTTTTTTACATTATTTTCACGTGTACAATACACTCCTGGAGTTTCTTCCCGACTCACGCTGCATAGTCCAATATTATTTGAGCGATAACAGGGGTACTTGGATACACCAAAAAACCGTCTATAAAAATTATTTCCAAACGTGAAATAACAATTGTCAAATATGAAACGCTAGGACCAAATGAACCCACAATGATCTTCTATTATATGCCATTTCCCTTTGATGTCAAACACCAAGTCAAGAGGAATGTTGATTAATAAAGAGACCAGACCTAATGAAACTAAAACAAAGTTATCTCGTAATTCAACGTTGTTAAATTCATTTACCAATGTGAATGAATCCTTCACATATAATAGGAAGGATTCATTCACATTGGTAAACATTATAATCTGACGAGGGAACGTGATAAAATCTATGATAAAAATGAAGATAATGAGTTCGTTGAAGAACCGATGAAGGATACTATAGGGCGTAGGGGTATATTATTTTTGTGATTTTTTTTGTAAACAATAGATTGTTGATGGTGTAGCATTATGTATATTGAATTTTTGTATAATTCTTTATTAATGAGTTTCTTCTACAAGGTGGCGCAAAAGTTGTCACCCGATGTTCTTTGACTGTAATGTTTTTAATAAATGAAGAACTTTAATGTTGCTTTTGGATTATGTTTATTTGATGTCTAAATTTGTTTCTATTAAGTAGAAAAAATGATATCGTCCAAGTGGCCGCTGCCAGAATTGATGACCTGACGGGCCCGATTTATGGCATTTTTCATCACCCTTGTCAGAACTTCCGGCGATAGATTCCCGCATTCCTGACGGATATTCTCTTTGGGGGCTTCAAGAGTTTGAGGCTTGTTGACATAAACTCGTGACTTCATGAAACCCCATAAAAAGAAGTCTAGAACGGTTAAATCGGACGATCTTGCCGGCCAGTGCAAATCACCAAAACGGGAGATGAGGCGATCCGTAAATGCAGCCCTCAGAATTTCGGTTGTGGGTCGTGCAGTATGCGCCGTTGCTCCATCCTTTTGGAACCACATGTTCTCCAATCCTAATTCGTCCAGTTGAGGTAAAAAAGTCGTTGAGCATGGCCAATTGGGTGGAACGTAGTCTGGTCGATACTTTGCGGTCCTCTGCGATATCTTCAGGCACAGCCGCGATATTCTCAGCAGAACGGCTGCTGCGGGATCTGACAGCATCTCGTGTTGTCCCATACTCTTCTAGGCGACTAGTTAAACGATGTAGTGTTTGCTCAGTTGGTGTCGGACGACCGGGAAACCTACGTCTAAATTCACACTGCGCCAATATAACCAACGAATTAATTCGCAAAAAACTCGAAACAATTATTCCGCGTTCTTGAGGAGTATAGCGATTCATGTCTTATTGACGTGTATTTTGTATCTGTTTACTTCACAAATGCCAAACCAGAACTGACATTTACCGCCATTTGCAAAAATTATAGCATCTTCCGATAGGGTGATGATTTTTGCACCACCTTGTATAAGAGCTCCTTGAAAACTTCATTAATTCTTGTCTGAACTGACACCGTAGGTCTATGGTGCCTATCAATTTTCTCATAAGTTGTCACATCATCCCACAACAACATCATCTTTTCTTCGTAATCCTGCCATCCCATGGTAACAGTAACACTACCTTTGTCCGCTTTAGTGACATTATATATGATATTGATGATATGGCGAACTTGATATGGAGAACTTGACTTATGGACTGTGAGTTACAGAATTCGATATTATGTTAGTAACCTGGGCTCTTAACTTATTACAATCATTGTTAGGTAAACAAGAAATGATATCTTCCACCTCAGCTAATAAGACGCGGATGTTCACATCTCTGGGGGGAACAATTTAAGCTAAAATTCTGACCTAATGATAGAAAATCCTTCACGTCGTCCGGTATCTCTACCTGAGAAATATTCATAGACCACTTTTTATTATTGTTGAACAGGTTGACCTTGGTTCAAAATATTGAATTTCCGGACATTCCTATTTTTAATTTTATTGAATTTTTTTGTATAATCTAGTCATATTACTCTGAATCATTAAAAATGTGCACCGGAATTAAGTTATATAGTTTTGTTGTTACATCATTGACGATAACCTCCAACCCTACTTCTAGACTCATGTAAAATACACAGTAGGTTTTTTGAGCCATTATTTGTATGTGTGCGTACAATGTTATGTTGTCTACATAGAAGCAGGGAAATTCTTCTGTTTCTTTTGTTAGACATCTTCATGTTTTTTTGCCGCCGCCTTTTTCTGATTGAGCGATCATTTGTAGCTTTCCTAAAGAAGCAATAACGATTAATTGCGAAATATTGAAAGAATCAGCTTCCCTTGCTATTCTATATAATATATATAATGTTGGTACGTAGATTCTCAAGATAAAAATAAAAATAGAACAACAGATTGAATGAAATTGAATACAAATTACCATTTTAAAACCTGATAAAAGTAATAAAACTGGATACTGACGATTAAAAAAATAAAATGTTAAAACTGTTAAATGATAAAAAATCATATATGTATATCGTTTGATATAATATCAATGTACACCAACATACCAAGTTCAATTTACCATTAAATGAATTTCTAATTGCTATAGCATTCTCACTTGAATCCGCATGTTTCCAATTTGATAAAAAGTTCTATTCACAAATTGGCTTAGCAATGGGAGTACCAATTTCTGCCAGTGTTGCACAATTGGTACTAGAAGATCTAGAAACTATATTATAAACAATCTAAACATAAAGCCACATTTTGTTAAAAGATATGTAGACGATTGTTTGACTGCAGTTCCAGTTACACAAGAAGAATATGTACGTAACTTTTTAACAGTTATAATAAAAAAATACAATTTACTTCAGAAAATTAAAGTAACAACCAAATAAACTTTTTAGACGTGACAATAATTAGAATAGACAATAAATTACATAAAATGTGGTACACCAAACCTAAATTTTAATTCCGGACAACCATATCAACACAAAATAAATGTAATAACTGATATTGCGGATAGAGCAATCAAACTCACAAGCGCACAATACAGAAATAATACAATTCAAAAAGCAAAAACAGCTCTCACTAGTAATAATTACACCATTATTTTAGTAAACAAAATATTTAATCATTCTATCTACAACTTTTATAATAAAAATAAACTAACAAACAAATCTGATACACAAAATAAGAAATATATCACATTTCTTCATATAAAAAATCTTTCTGAATCCATTAATAACATTGCCAAACCTTACAATATCACTGTAGCACATAAGAACCACGTAAAACATATTTCATATACAAAACTTAATGTTAGTATCAATATTTCTCACCTTTACTTAACCCCATTTACTTTTATTTGAATAGTTTTGTCGAAAAATGTATTTGTCATCGCGACTGCGCCAGTTTTATGGAAATTTGTCTAGTTCAGTGTTTAGTAGTTTAAAATAAATGCTCTCAACTTAACATTTACTTACACCAATGAAAATAACAATTTGAAAATGTCTGTTTAAACCATATTTTATCATTTATAAAACTAAACATTGTTTATAACGTCTTTATAACTAAGACTTATGGTGTTATCAAAACCAAATGCATACCGGCTCGCTATAGTATGTTCAGATAAAGTTGTGTCAATATTATGCTATGAAACTTTTATTTAACTACATGGATTTTTTTTTAAATAATATCAAGAAATTCGTTATCGCGAAATTTAATCTTACACATAGTCATAGTTTTGTTAATTGCTATGTGACAATAATTTAATACTATAATTACTATCCAATTCACGACGAGCTCAATAACAACGAATTATTTCGTTTCATTTAATACACGAATTATGATTGATTGGTATGATTAGTTCATGTCTTACTTGCGTGATCAAATATTTCCATTTCGCTGTCGCGGTGGTGGCCACTATTGATTCCCAACTTCATACAATTCATTTTGTTTTATTTTGTTAAATATGATGAATTGTAACACAATATGTTTGATTACCGCACATCCAACCTAGTTCTGTTGGATTGGGTTGGATTAGGTTCAATTGCATTGGCTTGTGAAGACACAAAATGGGTTACAACCAATTCTACTCCAATCCAATTCAATCAATGTGAAAGGTAGGTTGTATTGTTTTTTTTGCAAATAAAACAAAATTCTTTGATTAGGTTTGACTCAGTTGCATTAGGTTGAGAATGATAGAATGCTTTATTTTTATACATTTTGAATAGAACTGAACGCTATAACATCAGCGTTTTCATGGCTCGTAGTATATTTTAGATAAATCTGCAGTGATCCACGCTGAACTTTCTTATACATACTTTTACTCAATTTTTCTAAAAAACTTTTCAAATATTAGTTGTTTATAATATCAATAGCTTTAACATTTGTAAGAATATTTTTTTCGATAATATGTACTGTTTTCAAGAAAAGGGTGCTAAGAACAAACCGCCGCTTCCGGTTAAGATATTGCTTTCAAAGTAGGACGTTTTCCTCCTTACTACAAATCTCAAGTTTAAAGTTTCATAGCTCTATCTACAATCGTTTGGACGCTAGAGCGCGTAAAGACACACAGACAGACGTCATTCCGAAAATGTTAATGATTACTATATTTACTTATACATAAAGTATGAGAAAGTAAAAATGGGTAAAAGTTTTCTATACCCCAGTCGAGCAAACCACTTGTTGAAAGTGTTGATAGAAATGAAGATTGCTTAGAGGATTCATAGATGCAGTGAAATGAATCATTGTTTATAAACGATAAGGAAAACATTCGTAATTTATAACTCTGAAATCACGATATTATCGATGTCGTTGATACAGATGAAATATAAACAATTAACATAGCCTTTGTGAATGTTATTTCTACGGTAACTAGCGAATGATTTTATTGGATGCGCGAATTAAGCCCGAATTATATTGTAATGATTACATACCCCATACCCTTATGACTTAACCAAATGCAAAGTCACGGGTGGAATCTTTACGAAGACTGATGCAGGCCATAAATGTATACGAAATACGTATGTACTTGTTTTTTTCACGAGTGTGTGACAGACGAAATCTTATCTGCTCACCTAGCGCATGATTTGCAAATCCCAAACCGACAAGATAAGTACACACTTGAAAATCATTGAATGTAATCGCCAAAGATAAAAGAACTTATCAACGAAATTTTTACGTTAGTTTGCCGAACGTCCCGCACGATCGATAACCGCAGTTAGGTCTAGTTAATTAAGCGAAGTGAACGGTGACGCAAGGATGAAGAAGAAATTCGAACTGGCGACTATGCCGAACGACGAGAAGCATAAAAGTCCTATCGAACCGTAAGTTGACGTTGTTCTCGCGCTCAGTTTGTTAAGGAGGATCTTTTCAGGAAATTCGTGGAGTCCGCGGACAAAAAACCCCCGGAAGAGGAGTATAAATCAATTCCATTCCACCATATGGTACGCAAAAATTGCACTTGGTTTGGTTTGGTAAAAAAATAAATATGAATTGTAGTTTAGGTACTCGAATGCTTATGACAAATGGCTGTTAGTTCTTGGACTGTTGTGTGCGGTCGGCACTGGAGTGTGCCAACCTATAAACACCTTGATTTTCGGTACTCTCACTGGCGATATAATTAAGTATGCTACGATGATAAACAACCCAATCCCTCCAACACCAGAGGAACTCGAGATAGGGATACAAGAATTCATGGATGCCATAATAGACTTTGCTATTTACAATAGCTTGCTTGGAGCGGCAATGTTCGTGTTCAGTTACTTCTCAACGCTTCTATTTAATTACAGTGGCCTGAGACAGGTAAGTGAATTGCCTAATTAAGTAGTACTCGTTAGTAGTCCGATTGAATTCAACTAGCATTCAAAATAATAGCGCCATAAACAGACTCACCTCCAATAAGAAAAATCTGCAGTGGTCCGCACTGAACTTTCTTATACTTAGTTATATATGTGTGTTCTTGAATTTCATTTATTGTGTTCGATCCAATCTATTTCATCGTGACAAAGTCTATTCTAGTTCTTTTCTATTAAAATTAATAAATATGTAACGAGTCCCACATTGGGTTTGTTACAAATATTCCCACTGTTCGACAAAATACCTACCTGAAAATTACAACAAATAAAAGTAAATAACATACAACGATTGCATACCTGACCCCAGCATTCACAAACAACTGAAACCTATGCTAACTTGTATATAAAAGAGAATTTTATTGATTAGTTAAAAATTAATATTGCAGGGTTGATTTAATGTCGCGTAAAAATCGATTATCATTTTGCTAACCATTGATAAATCCTTGCTACATACGGCGATGTGCGGAGCTTATTAATATACCGTGATATCAAAAATTATCTTGGTCAAGGTTGCCATGGAATGTAAAACGGTTGTCTTAAATCATACTTTTGAAATAATTTTGTCATTGTCAAGCTGACAGCTGACAGCATCTGTCAGCATTGGAAAGTTTCATTTCAATATCTCGAAAAAATGCAAGCAAAACCGTTTAAAAACTGGATAAAATCATTATCAGGAATATCTAAAATGGAAAAATATATATCAAATGTGCGTAACAACATTTCGCAAAAATTGTAAAAAAATACAAAATGATTAAAATTTTTAAAAAGTTGCAAAAAATTGTCAACAGGATTAAAATGAACACTGAACAACAATTTAAAAATGTCAGAATCAAGAAGGAGCAAAAATTATAACATGTAGTTAAAATTCGCTAAACGACAAAAGGTAAAATAGCTGAAAAGCTAAAAAAATACCCGTGAAAAAATTTAAATTGCATATGCATAAAATGCTAAATTATCTAAAATATCTAAGTAGAAAACAACATTAGCAACACTGTGAAAAAATCATGAAAATGCAAAAGTTCTGTAAAATGTAAAACAGAAAAAATTCTGAACAGTTTGAATAAATTGTAAAAATTAGGCCCCATATTTAATTTGCAAAATTATCAAAAACTATTAAAAATAAAAATGCAAAAAAGTCTAAAATTTAATACCGCAAAACTTGTCAGAATTAAAACGAAAATTCTATACCCATTTATAAACAAAATTATTAAATAAACATTTTTCAAAGGAAAAATTAGAAATGCTAAATATTAAAAAATATCAAAAAATAACATAAAATAGCAATAATTTAAAATTGCGCAGATGTTGAAAAAATAAAATTTATGAAAATATACAAATTATTTAAATGTCAAAGAAATCGTCGCTTCTGAATCAAAATGACATTGCATGGCCTCTTAATTTTAGGGGTAGGCTATTTCTTACTTAATCGTTGTCAAATTAATCTTTGAATTCTAAAAATGTAAAAATTGTCTGCATTTCTTGTAAAAATTTGTCAAAATTTTGCAAAAATGAAAATTCGTTTCATTTTGCAAAATTATAAACATTTTGTCAACATTGTTTATAGTGTCTACGATGCAAAAATAACTTTAAAGATCGTAAGAATTTGTCGGCATGGAAAAGAAATTGTAAAAATTGGTTAGTATTTTGAAAAATATTGAAAGATTCAACATTATCTAGATAGCACAAATATCAAATTTTGTTTCTACATTTTGAAAAAAATATAAAATTTTCGTTTTTGTCATTTTGAGAACTACTTGAATAGTATATTAAAAAACAAGTTACATAAAGCACTATTTCAGGCACGAGTCCGAAATTCGGACCAATGCCCTGAATAGCCTTCTGTACGAGTATTTTATACTATTTTTTCTACTTTGCGCCTTTTTTACGTGAAAAATAAAATTTTTCAACATTTAGGAATATTTGCGCGGGTTGGTAACGTTTTCGTGAAATTAAATTGCACAAACTACTATTGGGAATTTACTTCCGAACAAGTCGCGTTCTCAATACTAACAAAAATATAAAAAATAACTAATAATTTTTATTTATTAATCTTGCTCTTAAATAGATTACAACTGACATTTCGTTGAAGTTATACGCAGCCAAACCGCTACCAACATAAAGAAAAAAATTATACCAGACTTATTTTAACACTCGAACTTTCATTTTAACACTGTCTTGGGTGCAAAAATGAAGTTGTTATAAACACAAAGTAGAAACGAAATTATCGACATTACGATGTAAAAATATTAACATTTTGAAAAAAGAAATTTAAATTTTAAATTTAAAAGGCGTAAAAACAATGAAAAGGTATCAAGATTAAGATAAATAAATATCAAAATTTTAACAAAAAGGACAGTATCAGAAAACAATTAAAAATATAAAATGTTTTTTCTACAACATCGAAAAATGTTCATATCAAGAGTGTAAATTGAATCATAAGAAGCTACATTTTGTACTGAATTTCATTTTACATCGGTTGCTAGGCAAGTTGCTAGACAACAAATGCAATATGAAATATTTCGTGTTCGGTCTCCTGTTTTTGATAACAAAAACTAAGGTGGCTTAAAGAATATGATGTCAAACGACAAATGTCATCAGTTTGTTACAGTTTGTGCATTACAAATAATTTCGTAGTTATTTCCAAGAAATTACAGATAATTAGTATGGAAAGTTATACTCGTAGTGAAATGCCATCTACTTCGGAAAATTGTCAATATCAAGAAAATTTTAGTATCCAACATTCCACAAGTTCTCCAAAAATGTTTTTCAATAAGTGCACATTTATTAACTTGTCGTTGTCGTAGAAAAAGTATAGTATGTAACTCGCACAAAATAGCAATTTTACACTCGTTTGAATGGTAACACTCGCCTTCGGCTCGTGTCGCAAACATTTAAACACGTGCAAAATGTGCATCATTTTGTGCTTGTTACATAATATACTATTTAGATTTCGGAAATGAAAAACATGAAGTAAAAACTGAAAAAAATCAAATTGCATAAAATCTAATCTAACATATCGAAAAACTTAAAAAAAAGTTAAAAAAAACTGTAAAAATTGTCTCAATTTTTAGACCAATTTCAATCAAACTACAATTGAATTCCGTGTAGAAAAGGATATTCAGCAAACATTATGCAGCCCATTCAGCGTAAACGTAAACTTATGGTTAACTTATGGTTTTAGCACTTGGAACAGAACAATATGAAAATTATATTATCCGGTTAACTTTAATAACTAGATTTGGGCTCGGTGTTGACAATTACTCTCCAGACGTCATTCTTCGTAAATCATATAAATAGTTGTAGAGAATAATAAATTAAATTAAAAATTAAAATGTCGGTAAAATATATGTCTTAATATAATGTAAATTTGTAAATAATTCACATCGCGCACATTACTTTATTGCTAACTTGATTAAACCAATAGAATATATGGGCTTTATGGACTAAATCGGCTGGCTTTTTATAGATTAATTTTATTTGAGTTTAAGCTTCTGGCATTTCTCCTATTTTTCCTACTTTGGGAATAGTTTGGCGGAGTTGGATTGGGTTCGTCTTCTACTTCCACAAGTTTTTCGCTGCACTCCACCCTTCACCAGTTCTTCGAAACACTGTTTTCAATCGTCATAGGATTTCGTCCTTTTAGTTGTCTTTTATTATTCTTGTTAAAGGGTTCAGTGGTCCCGTTTCAGTAAGATTTTTATACGCTTTATAATTTTATGAAAATTGTTTTTTATCTGGAAAAAGTTTTCAGTTCCAATTCTCATACTTCATCTAACAATTTCTTCGTATGTTTTTTGTTATTAGGTCACACAAGAATCTTAAGCGATGCTCGCACGACATTCCTTTATCACAATATGGAAAGGACGATATAATATTGAAGATAATATCAGAATTTCCTTTTACCTCGTCCTATTCTTCTCTTGTTATATTATTTACACTTCATCTTGCCCCTTTCATACTTCACTATTAGGCAGTAATTTATTTCTGTTCCTTTGCGATGTTTCCATTGCCAGTTTTAGTTCCATGCGTCTCCGTCTGGTCAATGGTAAATTTTAATCATATTCTTTCTAAGTCATTTTGCTCAAGTACGAAACCAAAAAAACTCGTAATCAACGAAGAATAAAAGAAAACTGGAAATAAAAAAATTATAAGCAAATAAATACAACAACAAGAAGATAATAGAACGGAAAAATGGAATCGAACAAATGCCCCTAGTTGGGCGCCAAATTAAGTGTTATAATTTCCATATAAATTTTCTCACTTGTCCTTTTTTGATAACTGTTAATGTTAATAACCACCCTCAAATTACTACCGTGTAATCTCGATTGAACGGAAGTGGGAATGTCATTGTTTGACTAATAAAATTTTTGGATTTTTAAAATTGTTTATCTGCATGTGACGGTGAGTTGAATAATAGAACTGTCACATTCCTTTGATGCACTTTGACATATCCGGTGCATTCAATGAAAACAATGATTTACCATCATAATTTGTCATACTGTTTTCTCAATCACGAAAATTAATGTTTCTCTTGGAATTTTGAACTATTCATACATCGTTTTTAAGGCTTGTTTCTGACTAAAGCACGGATCAATTTATTTGTCATCCTCTATCAATCTACTTATCCGGAAAGCGCTCACTTATTGAAACTGAAACAATAATGTAAAGCGTGGCCGGTAACCGAACACCATGTACTGTACCTCAAGGAATAATCAACCACAAGTTGTATGAAACGAAATGGTTGCTGACTGCCAAGCAAAAAAAAAAAACAAATAACAGCATATTAACCCAATGATCCAATTTAATTTAGACAGGTGTCTAGATCCCATATTGCTTGTTTGAACTAAATATATGATATTTTTTAAAGTTTATATTAAATTACATTTTCTGAATTTAATCAATATGTTGCAAGCCGTTGTATGCTCGATTATTCAGTTTAATTAGTTGCCCTATTATCTGATCCATTTATTTATAGGATCCGATAATAACGTGACTGTACGTTCAATTATTTCAAGTGTTGTGTCTTGAACATGCGCGATGAAAATAGTTAGCGTAATAACGAATTAGACTACATTAAAGTTGTAAAAGGCGTACTTTATGATACAATTAAAAAATCACAAAAACAAACAATTTGTTTAGATCTTGGATGATATTTCGGTCAATTATTTGCATCAAGGAAATGATTGCATTCACCCCTTCTAGTAAGTAATAAAAATAACTTATTGTAAATTCTAGATCAAATTTCAATCAATTTTAATTTAGTTACACTAACAATTTATTGAAGCAATACATCTGCTGCGTCCATTCGTTCTGGTTATTTAAATGTGAATTCATGAAAATAGAATTTCGGTCTGGTCAACTGACTTTGTGTTTATTTGTTATAGATATTAAAAATACGTACACTCTATCTGGAGAAAGCTTTAAATCAGGATATCAGTTGGTATGACAAGCATCAAACAGGAGACTTTGCCAGTAGAATGTCTGAGTAAGTACGTGATTATTTTGGAACGATGCGTATCTCGTTTCGTGATCTGATTACTTGAATAACGCAGTCTAAGCAATACTAAAGTTCATAGCGATCTATTTAATCAATGAATAAATACTAATACGATAAATTACATTAATTAAAGCCCATAGTCTCATATCTGACTTTCTATATATACCGTCATTTAGTGTATAAACTTGGAAGAAACAATGTAAGAAACCTAGAGCATTCGACCAACATTAAATTCAACACAATCACATTTTCATTTACAATTACATGTGCCTACATTGATTTGGTTGATGCAGTAAATTTTTTTGGCATTACTTTAAAATACGACAGCGGACTATCTATCATTCTAGTGGTTTGGTAGTTAAGAATTTTTACAACAATGCAGTTTCGTGTGAAATTACATACTAACCATAATATGAAACAATGACGCGCAATACTTGAGATATCGTGATATGAGAATGATGACTAACACAATGAGTTACATATAGAGAATAATGGAAAAATAATGAAGAATATTGACTTGCAGAAGCTTATTATAAGTATTTAATACTGAGTGAAGTTACCGTTTTGTTGACCCGGTTTATTTTATTAAAAATTTTAAACGAAATTCTTTTTATTGAAACGAGAAATTATAAACTGCCGCGATGTAGTTGTCAAATTTTTGAAACATCATTATAATAATACTTTCACTTTCAGAGATTTGAGCAAGTTGGAAGATGGCATGGGGGAGAAAGTTCCAATGTTCATGCACTTCCAGGTGGCATTCGTGTCATGTTTAATAATGGCTCTGGTAAAGGGATGGCAGTTGGCACTAATATGTCTGATTTCGCTTCCGGTTACAATGTTGGCATTGGGAATCGTCGCGTTGGTACATACTTGCTATTTTATTCATATTTTCGTAAGTTACCTGTCTAATTGTAGTTAACATCGAAACTGGCGAGGAAAGAAATGGACGCTTACGGAGCCGCGGGAGCAATCGCAGAAGAAGTTCTATCGACCATCAGAACCGTAATCGCATTCGGTGGACAACACAAAGAAACCGATCGCTACAACCACCGTCTGGTGTTCGCCAAAGATAATAACATCAAGCGATCGCTGCTGGCGGGTATTGGTTTCGGATTGTTGTGGTTTTTCATCTACGGAAGTTACGCTCTGGCGTTTTGGTATGGAGTGAAACTAATTATCGAAGAGAGGGATTTGGACGAAGCAGAGCAGACTTATGGACCAGCAAATATGGTTACGGTATGTGTGATTTTTAACATTTTTAAGGTACTCGTCATCTCCGAAATTATTTATTTTCAATCAAATGTATCAGACTGTTTCAATCGTGAATTTTCGTTCCGCTTTATAAGTCATCAAGATTACTATTTCGCGAGTTCCATTTTTTTAACCTAATCTGGTTTTAAGACGTATCTCTTCGAAGATAAATTTTATTGCCATACTTAGAACAATCGACGTTTATCAAATAAACTTTTATACGCTTAGTGAAGCGAACAATATCCCACACACCACACATTCTGTTATCAATAAGATTGTGTGCAGTGTCAAGGATCCATTATTACGCATAATGCCTCATTATCTTTCTTACACCTATTGTATGTGATTTTATCAACAAACGACGACTGATAATAATCTACAGATATGTGACTAAATTCTATTAGGCAATAGTTGAAGCTTGCATTTATATACACGTGTCTGTAATCAACATTCCGGAGAACCTTATAGCCTAACAAACAGCTGACGAAAACCCATAATAATTAAATTTGAAAGGCGAAAGATGGGTGACAGATGAGGCTCACAAATTTATTGTGACTTTATTCTGTTCTGGTCTTTAAAATTCTTCCCTTTCTAATATCCTACGGCATCGTTATTACTTCCTTCCCACTTTGAATGTGGTTAGTGTCATTGTCAATTAGACCTCAATATCACGTTAGTGTAACTCGACGCGACTCTTAAGAATTACACATTATATGTACTTCAATCTGGACGAACCATTCAAAATGATCGGTAACATGGGAATGTATCCAACTGAGATGCTCCGATGTAACATTAGCAATATTTAATAATAAGTGCACCGTGTTTACAGGTCTTCTTCTCAGTTATGACGGGCAGTATGAATTTTGGAATGTCGTCTCCGTACATAGAAACGTTTGGAATTGCACGAGGTGCTGCCGCAAAAGTGTTCGGTGTCATCGACAACGAGCCCATCATCAACAAATCCAAGGATAACGGCAAGCAGATGGATAAAGTCGTAGGAAAGATCATATTGAAAAACGTCAAGTTTAATTACCCGTCCAGACCAGACGTGAAAGTACGTATATTGTATACCAAATATAAAAAATCCTAAATCAAACGTTTCGTAGATTTTGCAGGGCCTCAATCTAACGATCAATGCAGGCGAAACGGTGGCGCTGGTGGGCAGTTCGGGTTGCGGTAAATCGACCTGCATACAGCTCATGCAACGCTTTTACGATCCTGACGAAGGACAAGTGAGTGTTTCAACGGTTCAAGTATTCGATATTAATCCATTTGATTTAGGTTACATTAGACGGAATTGATTTAAAGGAGTTTGATTTAACGTGGCTTCGTAGCAACATAGGCGTAGTGGGTCAAGAACCAATTCTTTTCGGCACGACGATAAGGGAAAATATATTGCTTGGGAACCGATCGGCTACGCAGGAGGATATAGAAAAGGCCGCCAAGAAGGCAAACGCCCATGACTTTATAAATTTACTTCCGGAAAAATACAACACTCTAGTAGGAGAGCGAGGAGCTCAATTATCTGGAGGGCAGAAACAGCGAATTGCTATAGCTCGAGCGCTGGTGCGGGATCCTGCTATCTTACTGCTTGATGAAGCTACATCTGCGCTCGATACGAACAGCGAAGCTAAAGTGCAAGCCGCCCTAGACAATGTAATAAAACGTAATTGATCAATTATTGTTATGTACATAATTATATTGTAGGCCAGCAAAGGATGCACGACCATTATTGTTGCACATCGATTATCTACAATAAGAGGAGCAAGCAGAATAGTCGTCATATCGAACGGTGTCGCTGTTGAAGAAGGGTCCCACCAAGAATTAATGAGTAAAGAAGGGGAGTATTTCAAGCTAGTCACTAACCAAGTAACTGGTTTAGAACCAGAGGAGAAAGGTGTCAAGCGATTAATTAGCGAAAGTCAAGATGAAGATCAAAACATCGCCGTACAAGCCGACACAAACAAAGTACGAACGGCCGACTGCACTGCACAGTTCGAACGATTTCTATTTGATGTTTCAGTTTTCAGAAAGCGACAAGGTTGATGATACAAGTTCGGCGTCACTTTGGACCATCATGAGTATGAGCACGCCCGAATGGGTACAGATTCTGATTGGTTGCGTAACGTCGGCTATAATGGGATGCGCCATGCCGGTTTTTGCGGTACTTTTCGGCGAAGTTTTAGGGGTACGTGATTGCGGTAAATCTTATGGAATTTCTAATGCTACGTCGTTTTAGGTTTTGGCCAACACAGACGACGAATATGTTAGGAACGAAACTAACTTGTATTGCATATATTTCGTCGTAGCTGGTATTGTGACTGGAATTGCCACGTTTCTTCAAGTAATAATTGCGCAGCACTTTAATATTAAAACTTAACACTCGGATTTTAGATATATATGTTTGGAATTGCCGGGGAAAAACTTACAATGCGCTTACGCGGACAAATGTTTGAAGCCATGTTGCGGCAAGAAATGGGATGGTTTGACTCCAAAGACAATGGGGTTGGTGCACTCTGCGCCAAGTTATCTGGAGAAGCAGCAGCAGTTCAAGGGGTAAGTTAAAAATCAATGTCAAAGCACGCCTCGCGGCTGTTACTTCATGTTCCGTCAGTGCATAGTTTATGATTACATAATCGAGGCAGGGTAGTGAACTAATCTTTTAGATAGTCTAGAAATTTAAAAGTTGGCAATTCATTGCTCTCCAGTAATCCATGCCAAACGTGAATAAAATTGAATGAAAAATACAACAATATTTATACGGACAACATTATGCAATGTCACCACTTTTTACGGCACAAAATATTATCACAAAAACCTGCACCTGCAGTGCCCAATGAGTTAGTGAGTGAGTGAGATTATCTTAGAGGCAGATGTCCTATTGTTTTCAAGATTGTTTTTGAAAGTAGGTTGCGAATCGAATAGGTCTCTTAGGTCAATTTTTAAGTGCAATCTACTCAATTGCTTATTATTTCACAGATGATTTTCACAGATGATCTTGATTTATAACCATTATAAAATACATAGTTTATTCTATTGTTCAAATGAGATCCCATAAGTTTTAGTATAGACCGAGCAAGTCCCAAGGAGCTTAGCTTATTCATCAATATCCCTTGAACCTTGAATCACTAAGGTAGAAATATATGTCTTAGAGTGTGCATCAGCGAATGCATTTACAATAGCCTGCGGAGTATCAAAACAAGTTCCATTTCTAAACAGCTTGCCAGGAATTCGCGTTAGGCCTTGTTTCGTGTGGATAAATTGCCATAGATCCTTGGGATTAGTTTTAATATCCAATTCAATGTCATTCATATAACTGCTGTAAGGTGTTGAAATTTTACGACAGTTGTCATCAGTTTAAAGTCGTTAAGGTAAACCGCACTTTTTGTGGACGTCCACTTACGTCTGTAGTACTCATCCAGCTTTTAATTTTTATGCACCTAGCGAACCAGGCCGGATGGGATTAATTTGACTTTGTAATTATTTGTTAAACAAATTGTTCAATTGCAAGGTTAACATCACTACAATCATCAATAAGAGACCAATCAACTTGAGCCATTACCGTGACACAATTGATGAAAATTTGCTTTGCAAAAATTTAAAGGAGCATATTCTTTGGAAGCAAGTGTATTTTATCATATAAAAAAGTAACACACACAGATAAAAGCGGATGGTATGAATCTTCAAAAACAAAAGCATGCTTATCGCGTTGCACATCAATATCACAGCCAATGTATGTAATCACCAAATCCAAATACATGTAACATGTACCGTTTTCGAGATATGGAAAAACATGATAAGACTATCACTTCCAGTTGAGGCATTGCTCTCAAAATAGTACGTTTTAAGTTTCTTAACGTTACATAGGGCCAGCATGAGGTTAAATTCGGAGAATAAACTTATCTTGATAGGGCGACAGCGATTGAAGCTAGTTGAGCATCTTATCTATCCAGACATATAGGTTTTAATTTTATTTCAATAATTCCCATATAAGACAAAATTTGCCCCACTACAAGAAATTTGTTTCTTATTAGATTGACAATCGGATTCTTTACAGCCAAAGAGGATAATGTTACATTTACGTTGGTCTCTTTCCACAACTTCGTGAATAATTTTCATCGTCGCTAGAGAAGAGATTGTAGTAGGAGGTGTAAACCGACTGTAGATTTAAGCAATTGAATCTTATCTTGGAGGGCAACGATATCTGTTTTTAAACTATCGAAGTCGTTACTCAGTTTAAAACAATCCGAACAGATCCAAGTGACACCCATTTTATTATGAATTTTGTAGGCTTGAGCGTTCGATATATTAACGAACGAGTTTTATACGGTTTATTACAAACTGAGCAATTCAGGAAGCTCTGAAGACACTGGGACACAAGCTTCACGCCAGCGGTGCCGATCGCAGCGACTTTAATAAAAACTACATACAAAGGAAAAGAAGTCAACGAAACGCTATATTGTGGTTGTGGATTTCAGAATTTCTACGCGTTAATCGTATGCCTTATCTCGTCTGCATTAGAACTTCGATGACATAAACTCTCAACAAAGACATTGTTTTCATTTTAATAAAACTTGGCGCACTTGGTTCATATGATCAAGGATATGATCTTCTTGGCACGCCATCTAGAATCCGAACTACTCATTTTTGTAGAATAGAATGTGCAATTATTAAAGTTTATTTAATTGTTTTCTGCCAAACCGTTTCTTTGAATATAGGCCTTCAAAAACAGTCGATTAGTATTTTGCAACGATAGTAAACAAATGCGGTCAATTCATCATCATTCTGTTGATTGTAAACCCTTTTAATAACATGATAATGAATACACATGTGGTAAATAATGATAACAGATTCATATAAAAGTACAAACTGTTATTTATTTGCCAGTTACTGAATATCTTTATTTATGATCAATGTACTATTATTTATGCAAAAAATGCCGAAGCATTATACTAAAGAAGTCAAACAAGTAATAGTAATTGTAAGACAGTTGTTTCAAGACGAAAAAGATAAGAATGGACGAACTATCGATGTGAAGAAAGTCATGGAAATTATGAGAAAGGTATTCAAGTTTTATATGGAATGGAAGTTTCCGGCTGTAAAAGAACTGTACTCTGAAATTACAACTGAAGTTCCAGATTTACCCGAATTTTCGTAGAGAACATTTTACCGATGGAACATGAAATTTTCATTTAGAAAATTAGATAATAAACCAGGGTTAATGGAACACATTGACATCTCTTCAAAGGTACAGAAATCAGGGTTGGGAAATCTTCTACACGTACGAAACCTGGTGTGGTGCATAACATGCTCGACAGTTCGGATGGGTTGAAAAAATAAACCCGGATAATAAGAATACTGTTGACCATTATCAAGGTGGAGTTCAACGAGTAAACGGTTATAGAGGCGATATAAAGTGACCACCAGGTGCAGGGGTCAAAAGGTAATTGATATTTCCACATTATGCACTCCAATATTCTTTACTAAACACATGTTCGTAACTATTATGAAATCTAACAGCGAAACTCGATTCTCGGTAATTCTTGTTGGTTGTTTTATAATTTGGCGAAATCCCACGGCTTCAAGAGCGTTCATTAAATAAACAGTAGCAGGGTTATCTGATTTTAGTAAATCTATGTTTAAGTCACCCAAGCAAATTACAAGCAAAAGTTCGACCTCCTCCACGAAACGCAGATATTGAATATTCGGCGGTCTGTAAACAACACCAAAGACAAACATTTTTGCTTGTACCCTAACCAAAGTCAACCATAATTGTTCAATGTTAGTATTTGATTGTATGAAATTGTATGAAGTGCCAGAAATCCATAATATAAAACCCAACACCACCGCCGCGAGTACCCCAATCCTTCCGTACGAACATGTATCCCAGTATATAAAGAATAGCTGTAGATATTTCATGTGTTAACCAAGTTTCAGAAATTGCAACAACATCATACTTAAATTCTAATATATGGGTCATCAATTCATTAAAATGACAAAGCATTGACCGAACATTAATGTGCCATATTTTCATGTTACCTTACGCAAATCAACATATTCGAAAACCAATTAATAATTTGTGGCAGCAGATAAACAGATTAACGTATAAAATAAAACACCACAAAAAAAAACTCGAAAAAGGTGCGTAATAATTTCTTACGCTATACAGAAATACAGCTATAGACGCTTTTAATAGAGGTGAGATCAAGCGGTAACAGCTTAAGTTGAATTTATTTTTACGAAGTCCGAATAATTTGTTATTTTGTAAATTTGTTTCCCTTACTTTAGCGAAAATGTTTCCTTCACTAGACCAGACAGTTCCATATTTTTTCTGCACTTCCCTCATCAATCAATGCATTTTCTCAGTTAGATCTTCTCTTACAACAATTTTCGTACCCTTAAAGTTACGTTTGTTATTGTGGTGTTTCGTGTTGCGGTTGCAGAGCTTGATGATGACTGGCCGATTCCCATTTTCGCGTTTGCCTAGACGGTGACTGCAGTTGATGATATCGGGGGAGATATCGATATTTAATTTTTCTTTGCACAGGTCGATTACCGTTTGGTCTGTGTTTTCATTAGGGATCTCCGGGATGCCATATTTTCTTAAATTGTGTCTCCTTGAATATTTCTCTAAGTAGTCGATTGTTGAATAAGCTTTATCGAGTTTTTCTGCAAGTACGTTGACCTTTTCTTCATAACTCTTGACAATGACGTCCACTCTTTCGCTTATCAATGCACTGATTTTGTCCAGCAATGCATCGGTTTTAATATTTTTGCCACCACCACCACCACCTTCAAGACGATTGCTTCGTCGCGTAACAAGCGATCAGACATTTTAGGAACACTTTGAGGCATTATATAGGACTTTGAGATACTTTAAACAATACTGCGCTCACTGACATGTCTACTGCGCATGAATGCACAACACAGAATGATGAACATCAATATCAAGCTCCTTATCATACAATCTAGATCCTGATTTTAGGAACCCTATATTATCCTGGAGGAAATATGCCATGATTCTTGGTTGCTGAAACACAAGGTGGCACTTCCGAAGAGGGAATTACTAATTTTTCAAAATTGACTAAACCACAGTTGTTGCTATTGTCTAACCCGTATCGTTATCAAAATGTACTATTATTAGAAACTATTGCAAAGCAAGTAAGAGGAGACGATGTGAAATTATTGTGGTTACCTGAAGCTCATTGGGAATATAATGCTATTGAATTAATTTGGGCATACGTGAAAAATAAAGTTGCAACAAGAATTAATAAATTAAAATTAAGGATGTGTTGAATTTATGTCAGGAAGCTTTGAACGACGTTTCAACGGAGATATGGACGAATTGTGTTTAGTATTGTAAAAAAATTGAGATGTACATAAAAAAGAACACCTTACAGACAAAATTATGGAACCATTTATAATTAACTTAAGAGACGGTGACGATGATGATGAATTGTCGGACGAGTCAAGTGATAGTTATGACGACGAACAATGCAATGATGAAATTGATATCGAGGATGCTCCCTTTCCTCATTGCATCGTAAAGAATATTACACAAGGTAGTCGTACTGCTAACAATTCCGATACGGCTGAGCGTCTGCTATAAGCAAGCATAAACAAGTCAGAATGTTTGCGAAAAGCATTCGATTGATTGTATGTAAGTATAGACAAAATGACTAATTTTAACTACGACGTATCACACAACTTGTGAAAAAACTATAGAACTTGTATTATTTATAACATAAATATTTGTAAAATTATTTTATTGCTTTTATAATACGATCTGAATATATGGGCATATCATTTTCTACAATAAATATTACAATACCGTAATGACTATTCTTTACGGTGCTAAAAAATTAAATAAATGAGGTCCGAAAATAATCCAAAAAAGTTTGGAGTACCGCCCTGCCAGAATTACCCAGCGTTAGACCGAAACCGCTCCCTTCGGGGGGATATTTGCGCGAACTTTCTTGGAATACGTATCTCGCACCCAATAATCAAATAATGGCTTCAATTAAATTTCAATACGTATTTTTCGAGGTAGGCACAAGTTTAAGTTTGCTTAGAACTAGATTCCGCTTTCGTGCGATATCTTGTAACGGATATAACAGAGATCACGAATACTAAGATTTGCGGCTAAATTATTTATAATATTGAAAAAAATAAATTTCTACTCTGTGCACAACATATGAGATTACGCCCAGTTGAAGTTTCATTTTTTTTTGTTGAACGGTTAAGTAGGAAAAAAAATTGTAAAATCTTTAGAAATCGCAAAAATCGGATGCTTTTTGCACCTCCCTCATGATTACTTCTAAACGTACCGGCACAAAAATTGAACTTACAGTATGTTAAGTAGAAATGATTGCCAGTTGTAAAATTGTATATTTTATTTATTTTTCCGCCAAGCGGTTTCTTTGATATAGGTCTTCAAACACGGGCGACTATTAGTTTGGCACCGATAGTAAACCCTTGACCTAGATCAGGGTTCCCAAACTTAATTAATCCGAGGCGCATGTGCAGATTTATTATTTTCTCGCGACGCGCTTGTCAAAATATGCGTACAATGACATAAATGGAAACAACTATTAATACAAACCTCGCATTCATTAAAATTGAATCACTAGAACCATATGCAAATATGAAATATATCGTGAAAACCTTCAACGACAAGTAAGTTAATGTGACGGGTGATCTTGCTGATAACCTCACATTTTTTCTCGCTCTGCATCGATTTTTGAGTTGCGTTACAGCCACAGCATAAATAAGTTGCCCCAAAGGGAATTAGGATACTCACAGATTTTTAAATCAAAGGTGGGTATTCATTTTTGATTGATAACGAAAACTCCGCTAAATCGGAAAAAGCTAATTTTTTTGCAGCTTGTTATCGCAAGAGAGTTGAGTTAAACTATCTTCTTCCTGCGACGTGAATTCTGGTAGAGCTTAAGCACGGAAAGGATATTGGATCCACTCAAATTTCTCGACATTGTCTTCATCAAAGTATTTTGCAAACCAGTCGGTGAGCTTTGAAAGGTTTGAAAATAATAAACAACTTTATTAGAGGCAACGATTTATGCAACTCATGGAACAATGTTGTCTTCATTTATTTTTCTCATAAACAACTGCCGCTATTTTCTAAAGTCAGCAACATTCCCCAAAAGTTTCAAAATATGCATGTTATTGCCAAATTGCTATCATCTCGTCAAATAAAGTGCTAGAGAAGCATTTCTACATGCATTCAGCTTCACCAAACTCTAAAAGCAATACCCATACATCATGCAAAAGCAATGGCAACAATGGCACCACATGAAAATATAATTAGGACATTTTACAATACAGCTAATACGATACATAGAGTTAACTTTTCAGGGGCCCGCCAGGTCCCACGTTGCCTCTAGTAGCTATCCTCGAATCTGTCATGTTTCCAGCTTTGGACAACTTTACCATTTACCGCATACCTTCGCGTGCTAGGGTACCTGAAATTTTGCACTTGACGTGCTCGTTGCTCCCCCGTCGAGTCATGTGAGAATGGAACTGACTTATTCTTCATTGATTTCGACTGGACAATCCCTTGCACTATTGCATATGACTTATATGTTAATTGTAGCGCTGATGTAAGGGAATTTCTTGTGTAATACATATCCTATACGGTATTGTTATGTTGTCCTAGGGCAATATGTGATAAGTTCCACATCGATCCAGTAGTTATGTAGTCGATGCATATATATCATATTACCACGTAGTACGAATATTAATACAGTTACAATTTAAAACGTCAAATATATTTAAAAACACTAAACTAAATACGCAATGGCAGCTGAACAGATCGAAAATACTCAATCAATTACTCTTGAAAAATGTCACCACAGTATATGATGCTTTCCTGTAGTTTTGAAATTACAACTTTTATTAATTTATAATTTTGCAGGCAACTGGTCAACGTGTTGGTACTGTTTTGCAAGCACTGGCTACGTTGGTTTTGGCTCTTGCTTTATCAATGTATTACGAGTGGAGGTTAGGCCTGGTTGCTTTGGCGTTCACACCATTAATTCTACTAGCGACATTCTTACAACAACGTCTGATGAACGTGGAGAATCAAGAATATCACGAATCGTTGGAAAAATCAATGAAGGTAAGTGATACATACCGCGACTTCTGCAGCGACGAAACTAGCCTAGTAGTAAAATAATCACGAAAAAGAAACAAAATTACTAAAGCGTTGAAAAAGTTCCGACTATTTCAAGATTTTAGTTTATCCCATGATATTGATTTGATATTTTTATCGATGACCGTACTCACAGTTTGCAGTGGAAGCTGTTAGCAATATAAGAACGGTCGCTTCTTTGGGATCGGAAAAGGTGTTTCATCAACTATACATAACCGAATTGATTCCACACCATAAGACCGCCGTGAAAAATACCCATTTCCGGGCACTAGTTCTCGGTCTGGCGAGGTCGATTATGTTTTTCGCCTTCGCTGCGTGCATGTACTATGGTGGAATTTTGATCAGAGACGATGGTTTGCCATTCGAGAGTGTATTCAAGTAGGTTGGTCGCGAAGGAAACTAAAAATTTTAATAAATGCACTTATAGGGTATCACAGTCGCTTATTATGGGGACGGTATCGATTGCAAACGCTTTGGCGTTCGCACCCAATTTCCAGAAGGGTCTCACCGCAGCCGGCAAAGTTTTCAAGCTGCTCAACAGAAATCCAAAAGTAAAAGATGTCGATAATGCAACCTCGCACGATTGGGTAAGTCCCACAATACAAATTTATGTGAATTTGAATGGAATTTTTTAGGCTAGGGGTAACATCTCGTACAGCGAAGTCACTTTTTCATACCCGACGAGAGATGAAACTATGGTGCTAAGGGGATTAATGCTTAACATCGAACAAGGAAAGACGGTGGCGCTAGTAGGCCCCAGTGGATGTGGGAAGTCGACGATAATACAACTTTTGGAGCGATTCTACGATCCCAATTCGGGATACGTGGCCATCGACAACGACGACATAAAGGGTATGAAAATGGCTTCTCTTAGATCGCGGTTGGGCATCGTTTCTCAGGAGCCCAATCTTTTTGATAGAACGATTGCTCAAAACATATCCTACGGCGATAACGACAGAGATGTCACGCAAGATGAAATAATAGAAGCCGCGCGAAATGCCAACATACATAATTTCATATCAAATTTGCCTTTGGTAAGTGCGTTTACACTATTAATTGAATCGACTATTAATGATTGGTTATAGGGATATGATACACCGCTCGGTGAAAAAGGTGCACAATTATCTGGAGGGCAAAAACAGCGAATTGCCATAGCCAGGGCGTTAGTGAGAAACCCACAAGTGCTTCTGCTGGATGAAGCAACATCCGCTTTAGATACAGAAAGTGAAAAAGTTGTTCAAGACGCTCTGGACAAGGCTAGGGCTGGACGCACTTGTATTACAATTGCCCATCGTTTGAGTACCATCAAAGATGCAGATGTTATATGCACGATAAATGAAGGGGAAGTGTTTGAAATTGGCACACACGACGAACTTATCAGCAAGAAGGGATTGTATCACAAACTGTACACGTTGCAAGGCGGACGACATTAACTCATTTCTTATTACTAGATAGCATAATTTATTTTGTTGTTAGGAAAAAAAATCGCATATTTTTGTAATATATTTTACTGCATGTATTTAAAATAATAAACTTATTTTACTAATTTCGTTTATTCTGTCCAAGCGTAAATTTGTATCAGTAACTATTTTTCAATTTACTGACACTTGCAGTGCAATTTAATTTAAATAAGAACCACTATTACCAATTTATATAAATGCCACCAATTTTGTTTGACGTTGACTATTGTTCCAAGATATTTAAATCTGTTTACTTATTTAATTTTCTGTCCATCAATTGGTAAGTCTAATTGCTTATGCTATTTAATTATAGTTTTTGTGGGCCCAAAATATCTTTCCATACTTTAAATTGTTTCGTGGCAATAGTTCAGGTATACGGTCAGTACATTTTTATACGATCTCTTTGTTTTTTCTGGCATTGCATCATCCATTGCACTTATAGTAGCGGGCTCAAAATGCGTGTTGCCTGTTCTTACTTGGTTGTTTGCCTTATTGTATCTATGGTTTTTACTACGTCTGATAGATTTGTGTCTACGTTTTTGTGTTCCAAATTTTCACAGATTTTATTTCTGCTTATGGCCAGAATGGTCAAATCATTTTTTATATGTCTTGATCTTTTATTAATCTCTTTCAATTCTTCTTTTGATTGGTTGTACCCCATGTTTACTTCCTTTTTTCTCGGTACCATGAGGTGTTACAGGCGAAGATCCATCTGATTCGAATGGTCAGGATCGCCATGTGATAAGTCACTACATCGTGACTTGGAGGGTCCCTAATTATCGCCGTTCATGTCAATGAAAGCCGTTGTAGAAAATGTGATGTTTATTGTTCTACCGTGGTAACATCGATCGTACACTATCTTACAAGAACTATCTTAAAAGACTATATGTCTACGAACTATAGTAATAGACTATCTTAATTAGAATGAGAACTAAACTATTTATATTATTTTTAATGCTGATCTAAGTGATTTAAATGAGGTACATATACTTATGCTTATTGTTTACTGCCCCCGTTAATTGAATGCAATACGACCCACTTATGACATTAGTAACGTGAACTGGTTTATATAGTTCTAATTACGTTACGCTACATGGTGTCATATCACACTATAATTATTGTTTGTTCCCTTAATCTGTTATGGACCGTTCTCCTCTGCTGGCCATTTCTCTGGGGAATTTGTGTGTTCGTTATCGTTCGATTATTAGCTTCACTCATACTTGTTTAGTTTATCTTTGGAAGTACGCAGTGAAGGAAAGAGAACAAAGTAAGATAGTAAATAGGATACAGGAAGTTGATACAAGAGAACACATGGAAGGGTGAGTCCAGAGCGCTGGTGGAAAAAAGTAATGAAAACGGGGTACGGGGGAAGGGAAATAGAGGAATTAGAGGAAAGTGAGCGAGATAAGAGGAGGGGGAATGGGGGTGGACGAAAATGGGAAGGAATGGGGAGGATAATGCAGGGGGCAGGGGTAATATAGGTTTGGAGGCAGAAAGAAGAGCCTGGCACGGTAACGACGTGGTGGGTGAAGAGCAGATGACGGATCTATACTGAGTGTAGAAGAGCGAGAGCAGGTAATATGGAAAGTACAAAGGCTTTCAAGTGTTTTGGGAGTTGCCAAAGTACTGTGACGCTCTTAGCTCTTCCTTACCCAACTAAACTCGGGTCGCTATAAGAGGGGGACACCAACAAATATTGCTGTCGGGCTGCCACTCAGCGGAGGTGGGGTGGTCCAATTTTCCTAATGATATAATGGGCGCCGCGAAGTTGACCCGAACACCAACTGGTCCAGTAGGAGAAAAAGAACTTCAACTTGACCTCCACCAGTAAGGTGTATTTAAGGTGTATTTCTTGACAATAATCTTTCTCTTTCTCACCCTCTTTGTGTATTTCTTTTGCAATTAATAAATAAAAGAATATTTAAATAAAAGTAAACTCAACATAAAAAGATTTACTATAATGTACTAATTAAAAAAAATTACAAAATAAATAAACAAAAGTAGATGTAAATAGCTCCGGGAATTATTTCCCAAATTAACTAAACGTAACGTCATAAAATAAATACACCCTGTAAATTGGCCTCCGTATCGTTCAACGTACTTTGCTTCACATCAGTAAATATAATTTATACTTTGAGAAATTGACGACTATTAATGAATATTAATAAAATAAAATAATAGATATATATCTCAGTACAGAAAGTTAAGTTTTAACTTCTGTTAAGCGATGCTTTGACTCAATGATATATAAAATAAACTAATGCCTTAATGCGCCAAATAGTAGTAATAAAGAAAAAGAGAAATATATATATATATATATATGTTAAAAATGTATCTTGTCAAATCTGACAGCAAAATGTAAAATTTACACGAAAGATGGTCTAATCTTACACCTCAATGGTGTAGTGAACATTAATTAAAACAGGTCCATGAAGACTAACTGGTGGATCGCTAGACAATATTGTTTCTGGGTTATTACCCTTCGTCAGTAGCGATTACCAAGAATCTTAGTTGTTGAAATACCTTTACATGTAGTGGTCATCAAAACTTCAGTGGTTCGTTAGGAGTGATTGGCTCGCGCCAAGAAGTTTTGATGGCCACTACATGTAAAGGTATTTCAACAACTAAGGTTCTTGGTAATCGCTACTGACGAAGGGTAATAACCTAGAAACAATATTGTCTAGCGATCCACCAGTTAGTCTTCATGGACCTGTTTTAATTAATGTTCACTATACCATTGAGGTGTAAGATTAGACCATCTTTCGTGTAAATTATATATTGTTACGTTTTTTTTTTGGACCCTCGTAATTTTTATTTGATTTTGTTTGATTCGTTGGATTTCATATAATTTATTAATATCTGTAGATTTTCGTCTAAATTAAAGAAAGGAACAAATGGGTTTACCGTTCTTTATTATTCATTTCTCCTTAATTTAACACCTATCTGGTTTATATCATTTCAGGCTTAAGTAGCGTATATTGTCATTACCATGTCATTAGAGATCTTTTCCGCTAGTCGAAGTTTTACGCATGTCAGGAAAATGCGAATAAGAATATCGGGTATCACTTAGCGGTAGTGCGTGGAGATCGCAAGTTGTACATTCCCTCCAAAAATTGTGACCACGTGTTGTGTGTGATCGATTTCGCTGTATGCGGATCTTGGGTTGTGCAAGATAATTGGATTCCTCGAGTGTTGGCTGATTGTTAGCATTTTGTTGTTGAGAAGCGAGCATCCGATCGGAAATTTCTCCGGATCTACGATCGACGTCCACCGTAAGAAAATCGCACGCCGTTATTCAAGCGTTTGGCAAGCTGGCCGTACTTTGGTATTTTTCGTTTATTCGAAGTTTGGATGCTGGCCGTATTTTGGTATTATTTGATGTTTTATCACCGCCCGTATTTCCGGGTGTTGCAAGTCTCGTGGCTGTCCGTATCTTTGTCCTGGATCCTTTTTTGTGAAGCAAGAAATCACAAATCGTCCTCCGTCCGGCCACGTGGCAATGGCGAAGACTACGTCCGGTCCAACACTGGTGAATATGAACTTTCGTTAATTTCAAAAACAATTTAAATCGATTAATTTGTATTGGTAGTAATTTTGTGTTCCTCAATTTAATTTAAATAATAATTTTGTATGTACGCTCAAGTTTATGGGAACAAATATAATTTTCTGTTCCTTCATTTCACTTAAATATATTTTTTTGTATGTACCTTTAAGTTTATTGGAACAAATATCATTTTCTGTTCCTCCATTTCATTTAAATAACATTTGGTGTGTAGCTATAAATTTATTGGAACAAACATTATTTTTTTGGTTCCTCAATTATATTCGAATAATATTTCTTTGTGTGTGTAAATATAAGTTTAGTTAGGACAGATATTATTGTGTGTTCTTCAACCTCATTTCGTGTAAATAATATTTCTTTGGTGTGTAAATATAAGTTTAACGTAGATTTGTATATTTTGTAGTAATTATTGTTACGGGTACACAAAATTATGACTCGTGTTTTCCCCCATTAATGGTAACATTAAAATCCCCCCCCCCCGTGTACCATAACGATTAGGAAACTTGCCTTGGACATATCACCCAATAGTGGACGACCATCAGTCGGAGTTCTGGTTTTACTCTGCTCAAAAAACCAGTGGCGCCCTTATATAAATTATTTTTTTTTTAATCGGACCACGGCATCCTCCCCTGAAGCTAGTCGAGGTGTCACGTCTACAACTGGAGCCGCTAAAGTAAGCAGGGTGTATAGTGTCCTTCGTACGTCGTATGTTTGTCCCTCCCACTTGTCCCCTTAAGAGCGGGGATAGTGTTAAAAGGGAAACATCCCCATCTAAAGCGTAGCGTGGCGTAGGTATTGTTTCGGGCGTAACAATATATATATATATATATATATATATATATATATATATATATATATATATATATATGAATGAAAAAAGGTTGTTGATGCGGGAACAAAGATATATAAAAGGAAGACTTTATTGGGCAAAGCCCGCGTGGAAACACGCAACCGCCGACACGTGTTTCTGACTTGTTAGTCGTCATCAGGACGGTATAGCCAAATTAAAAGATGGACAAAATTTGGAGATACAAAACAATCGGAATCAACACAAGCAACCGACCTCCACATTATGACAACAGTCAAAATACCCACAATATTGTGGGAACATTCAACATAGCCACGCGGGAGGACATAGCGTGGCTATGTTGAATGTTCCCACAATATTGTGGGTATTTTGACTGTTGTCATAATGTGGAGGTCGGTTGCTTGTGTTGATTCCGATTGTTTTGTATCTCCAAATTTTGTCCATCTTTTAATTTGGCTATACCGTCCTGATGACGACTAACAAGTCAGAAACACGTGTCGGCGGTTGCGTGTTTCCACGCGGGCTTTGCCCAATAAAGTCTTCCTTTTATATATCTTTGTTCCCGCATCAACAACCTTTTTTCATTATTATATCCTGGGCTCGGTTGTTCACGCAGGTGGCTATGTCCTCCCGCGTGGCTATGTTGAATGTTCCCACAATATTGTGGGTATTTTGACTGTTGTCATAATGTGGAGGTCGGTTGCTTGTGTTGATTCCGATTGTTTTGTATCTCCAAATTTTGTCCATCTTTTAATTTGGCTATACCGTCCTGATGACGACTAATAAGTCAGAAACACGTGTCGGCGGTTGCGTGTTTCCACGCGGGCTTTGCCCAATAAAGTCTTCCTTTTATATATATATATATATATATATATATATATATATATGTATGTATGTATATTTGTATATATATATAATAAATAATATTCTTGTCCAAAATAATACTTGATGGGGATTTTAACCTCGGAATGATTAGTTCCGTGTGTTACTAATTTTGTTCGTAATGGTAAAGACAATAACGATAATGTTAAAGATCCGTTGATGAAGAAATACAATATCACTAAGAAATTCTTGAAGTGCCATCCTGATATTATTGTCTCTCGCGCGGGTAAGAGCAACTCTACCATTATTATGAACAGAATAGATTATGACAATAAAATGACAGATTTACTCAAAGATAATGAAATTTATTCACTGAACAAAAAGGACCCTACAAACATTACACAAAACAAAAACAATAATCTCATTAAAGAATTAAAACAAAAAACATTTATTGATGATAACCAATACAAAAAATTAATATGTAATAATGGTGTGTTTCCAAAATTATATGGTTTGAATAAAGTTCACAAACCGGGTAACCCAATTAGACCTATAGTTTCATGTGTCGGTTCTCCCACATATGAACTGTCTGTTTTTATTTCTAATATATTGCGCAATTTATTACCTACATTTACTTATGTTATAAAGGATTCTTTTAACTTTGTTGATAAAATCAGGGATACTAAGTTACCCAATGATCACTTATTGGTCTCCTTAGATGTTGTGTCCTTGTTTACTAATATACCTCACAAATTGGTACTAGATACCATACATGAGGAATGGCCTAACATACAATTGCATACCTCAATAGATTTGTTTACATTTGATAGAATCATTAAACTCTTGTTTAATACCAGTTTTTTCTCAGATAATGATTTATTTTATTATCAAAAATCAGGATCTTCTATGGGCCATCCTTGTTCACCTATCCTTGCATCATTGGTAATGAACAAGCTCTTAGTTTCTGTTATCGCATCATTGCCTATAGATCTTCCCTTCTTATATTTATACGTTGATGACATTTTTACATCTATTCCGCAGCAATATATTAACATAATTTTAGGTCATTTCAATTCATTTCATCCCAAACTACAATTCACTTTGGAAATAGAACAAAACAATAAATTACCATTTTTGGATACTTTAGTTATCAGAAACCCAGATCAAACACTTTCAACCATGTGGTATTCAAAACCAACAAGTTCCGGTAGGCTATTGAATTTTACCTCACAACACCAAATGAGACAAAAAATTAACACAGTTCTTGCTTTAAAGAACCGCATAGAGAAACTCAGCAGCAGTAATTTACTGCTGCATAGTGACAACATAGTGAAGATCCATGAAATTTTAAATTTTAATAATTATCCTAAGAAATTTATTAACAAGATCATTTATACCACTAGACGTAGAGATAATGAAATTAATAATAACAAGCCGACTATAACTTTTTATTCATTCCCATATATTACGGGTTTATCCGAAAAAATAAACCGCATCTTAAATAATAATATGGACAAGTTAACGTTTTATAATACCAAAACAGTAGGGTCCTTATATTCAAAATTAAAAACAAAAACACCCCCACTTTTAGAATCCAACTTGGTGTATAAGCTACAATGTAATGATTGCGACCTGTCATATATCGGCCAAACCAAGCAATATCTCAAACGAAGGATCCAAAATCATCAAAGATTGTAATAATATTAATAAAAAAGGAAAAACAATCTGAAATAACTGCCCTATGTTCACATGCTTTTAAATATCAACATAGTTTTAATTTTTCCAACCCTACAATATTGGACAGAGAGCGTAATTTATCTAAAAGATTGATCATGGAGTCTATATACATAAACAAAACTCCCAATACTTGTAATATCAGTAGTGAGAATATTTTGTTATCTACGGTATACAATCTCTTATTACATTAGTTTATTTGGTTGCCTACAGTTAGTCATACTTGTCAAGGTTTTATTGTGGAAAATAGCACAACAAAAAGTCATTTATGATAATAAAAAAACTTTTTACTTTTCACTGCACACATTTCTGTCGATATTATTCCGTGTTTTAGAGCCAGTCTTCATTGATATGCCGTTATTTTAATTTGTTTATTTTTGAATCAATTATGTTGATTTTTGTTCTGCGTCGTCCTGAAGTTGATTTGAAAAGTTATAACGATCTTATTTCTTCACAAGAAAATGTTTTTTAATTTATAAACTTGATTTACATTTTTGGTAAGTTTGTATATTTTTCATAATTGAATAACATGTGTTACTTTTCGTACTCTTTATTAGTCATATGATTTAATTGGATCTTCGGATTTATGGGACACGGACAATAATAAAAAACAATTGTCTCGAAATGCTGACAGTTTCGCCTATATTTAATTGGCTTCTTCAGAGCTACATATAACAACAATATAAAAAAAAATTCTCTTAGTTAATGATACATTATATATAAAACAATAATTCCCTTACCTTTCAAAACGATATCTTTGCCTCTCCGTTAAAATTTTTTTAAACATTTTACATCTATTACAAACATTTTAATAAACATCCTTTTTCTAATGCACGTTCAACAACCGGTCAATTTTAAAATCTACTAAAGCCGAATAATCTTAATCATATACGCAAATATCCAAAAAACGTCAAAGCTATTTTTTTCCCAAAAAAAAAAACACAACTATCACAACTATCGGAAGATCGACCATGGGTTTCTTCGTATCAATCAAACAACAACTTGGACCTGAGGCAAGTACTTTGCTAAATAAGTGGAATATACTAACGAAGAAACTGTCATCATTTAACAACAGAAAACTGTTTCTATTAAGGTGTAGATACATGAATATTTTACCGATGCACATTCAACATAACATTAATTTTATTTATTCTTTACAGTCATTTGATCACCCATAATTTAGAGAATTGAACAAATTGTTAAACAATTTCCACAAGTCTGTTTTAAATTTAGAGATAAAAATAACGTTTTGGCATATTACATTACTAGAAAAACAATTACAAAGTGTAAAACACACTCTTTCTGCTATGTTACCTGTTGGTACTATTAACCATTTAGACTATTATTTTAATAATTTATACGAAAAGAATTTTATAAAAACCAAAGATAAACAAATAAATAAATTTGACCGTCTGAATGCAAAAAAGAATAATATTATACTAAACAAAAAGACACGTTGGATCAACAACTTAACAGATGTTGACATACCAGATAATATTCTCAATTGTTTGTCACTAGGGCCTAAATTTAATGTAGACTATAACATAAAAGAACTACCACTAAAGAAATTGGTAACGGATTTGGAATTCTGTATTCAAAATATTCCAGTTCAAGATAGAGATCGAGACAAACTTAGGTGTAAATGTATTAAAAAAGTTACTAATTTCCTTATCAAAAAAAAGCCGAAAATATTTGATCCAATAATGAAAGATTTCAATGACTCAAAAGTATTTTTGAAGAAACACCCTGAGCTAGTTGTCACTAGATCGGACAAAGGCAACTCAACTGTAATTTAAAAAAAAATGGAGTATACAATGAAGTTGAGCGACTTATTGTCGGACGAAAACACATACAAAAAAATAAAAACTGACCCCACTCTCAAGTACCAGAATGACAATAATTCAATTGTTAAAGATCTGTATAAATATAATTTTATAGATAATATCATCTGCAACTCTCTAATAATTAACAACAGCGTATCACCTAGATTATATGGCCTCCCAAAAATCCATAAAGACAATAGGCCTTTAAGACCTATTGTATCATGTATCAACTCACCCAGTTATGGACTTTCTAAATATATTTCAATGATTCTAAACAACATTACGAAAGACTACAAATTCAACATTAAAAACTCTTACACGTTTGTTTCCAAGATAAAAAATGTTAAATTACCAGAAAACTATATCCTCGTTTCGCTTGATGTACAATCTTTATTTACCAATATTCCCCGTGAGTTAGTCATAAAATTGTTAAGAGAAAACTGGCCCGAAATTTCAAAATATACCAATATCAATAAAAAATCATTTTTCGGAATAATTCAAATTTTATTCAACTCAAGTTATTTTACGTATAATGGTGAATTTTATCATCAATGTTTCGGGACATCTATGGGCCATCCAATATCGCCAGTGATAGCCTCCATCGTGTTAGACAAATTACTTAATACTCATTAGATAAACTACCCTTTAGTCTACCATTTTTATACATTTATGTTGACGACATTATTACTGCCATCCCCAGATCAGAGATTGACAATGTGTTATTATATTTTAATTCCTTTCATGAACATTTACAATTTACTATAGAGAAAGAAGTAGATATGAAAATTAATTTTTTGGACACTACTATTTGGAGAGTTGAGGATGGGAGTTTATTGAACGATTGGTATATGAAAGATATATCTTCGGGTAGATTAATTAATTTCTATTCACAACATGACATTAGGCAAAAGAGAAATATAGTACATAGTTTAAAAGAAAGAGTACTAAAGTTAAGTGACGAAACGTTTTGGGGTAAGAATTTGAAGATAATAACAGAGTTACTCATATCGAATAATTATCCAAAGTGTTTTGTTAATAACATTCTATACAACACACCCAATACCCCTAACAAACCAGATGACAGAATAGAATCAGGAAATATTAGATACTTTTCTTTGCCATATATAAATGGACTGTCGATGGACTTACGCAGAATTTTGGAAATTGATAAATGTAAAATTGCTTTCTACCATAAAAAACAATTGATACTTTATTCACAGAACTAAAAACAAAATTGCCGTTAGACCTAGTTTCAAATGTAATATATAAAATTGATTGTAAAGATTGCTCTCTGTGCTACATAGGTCAAACAAAACAATATCTAAAAAGACGGATACAGAACCATAAGCAAGATTGCAAAGAACAATACAAAAATAAAAAAGAACATACGGCAGTTGCGTCACATACCTTCAATAATCAGCATCAATTTGTTTTTGAACAGGCGAAAGTTTTGGACACAGAGAGAAATCTATATAAAAGATTAATTTTAGAGGAAATTTATATAAATAGTACACATAACACTGTAAACATAAAAAATTTAGAATCTAAAATTTATACCATGTAACATATAACATATTGTCATGATGTAAAGTGGGTTGCATATGGTCAAAGTAATTTAAAAGCATATTTTATTAATACAGAGAGAGGGTTTTTTTTTGGGGAAAAAAAATAGCTTTGACGTTTTTTGGATATTTGCGTATATGATTAAGATTATTCGGCTTTAGTAGATTTTAAAATTTACCGGTTGTTGAACGTGCATTAGAAAAAGGATGTTTATTAAAATGTTTGTAATAGATGTAAAATGTTTAAAAAAATTTTAACGGAGAGGCAAAGATATCGTTTTGAAAGGTAAGGGAATTATTGTTTTATATATAATGTATCATTAACTAAGAGAAATTTTTTTTATATTGTTGTTATATGTAGCTTTGAAGAAGCCAATTAAATATAGGCGAAACTGTCAGCATTTCGTGACAATTGTTTTTTATTATTGTCCGTGTCCCATAAATCCGAAGATCCAATTAAATCACATAATCCAAGGACAAGAAAAAAAGGAATATATATATATATATATATATATATATATATATATATATATATGAACGATATAGAAACGGGCGAAGTACAATACACTCAAAACTTAATAATACTTCGACCTTTAGTACGTGCTCGAAACTAGCACTTACTTGGACCCTCCACGAGAGTAAAAGAAATAAATCCAAAATTAACAAATATGCCAATAACCAAAATTATTCGACCTCGTGGTGCACGAAGAACATGGCCATTTTGTGCATCAACTTCCGAACGATGTATATCATTTTACTAGATAAATTCCCAATCATCAACGAGCACAAGCTTCAATTACAACAATCTGGATTTCAGGATAATTCGCCGTAATCAGTGGTAATGAATCCCAATTAAATGGAGCTTTATTATACAACGCACTTTACCGACCTGACTTGTCGTCGAAAATATTTAACACGATCTGCCTAATTTGTAATGTCGAACGTACTCTCAAAAAAAAGGAAGAAGAAAAAAAAAGGATCCCAGCAACGCATCTCGATGAAAATTTGCGAAACAACCTATTTCACTCTTCCGTATATGGAGCCGGCGACCGTCTCGATCAACGTCGAGTTTGCGCGCAACCATTTAGATCGGGAATCGTCTAGCGTTAATCGGTATAATACGAGCGTGTGGCCGCTGCAATTAATATAACGAAAAATTATGCACCAAAATCTCATGGACGTTTTAAAACCGTGACAGTACCTAAAAAGGCAGATGAAAAGGGGGACCATAGAATGCAAGAAAACTATCGAAAATGTATAGTATATGTGGATAAGCTGAGAATAAAGAGGAACATAGAGTGGTGGAAGATCAAAAGACAAAGGCGAAGAAGTGGAGAAAATATATGAATGAGAAAGCGTATGATAATGAAAAAAATTCTGGACGCAAAACGGGATGGATAACGCTGAATGGGAACAGGTATATATGTATTGTGAAATAAGTGTGAATTCTTTATACGCCAAATAAGAGTTTTGTTTTGTAAAGCTTGTAGTAGACATTAGTTTATTTTTCGGTGGTTAAACCTTTTGAACTTCATGGAATGTGTATATAAATAAATTATATTGTGTAAAATATAAGTAGTAACTGAATAATTCAATTGGCACTTAATTATGTAACAGAATATCTCCTCAAAATGTGGAGTCACCTACCAGGACCGCACCTAACTATAAACCACTCTTGTGATTCTAAACATATCTTGTGAATATACAGTCAATGGACCAAGTTATCTTTGGTTGTGACCTATGTGTTTTGCTTGACGTGATGAGATAGATATTCTTTCGTTGCGAAATATTTGTCGCAAACTTCACATTTGTAATTTTATAACGCGTGAACGGACGGTGGGTGGATTTATTTGCATTAATATAACGGGTCTCTCTGTCGAAATGTTTTTACGGGTGCGTTCAAAGACCCGGTTCGGCCAGTTACCCTTTTTTGCTCCTTGGTAGCTTGCAGTGGAGATTCAAGTTAACGACTACCAGCCGGATTTATCATTGGGGTCTAAGCCATTAGTCTGACTAACTCGGTTTGCGCCTGTACAAAACTATTCATGAAACTTACGCCCCTACTTACGTCAATAGCTACGCGAAAAGTTAGACCTGCTTGTTAGGGTGTGCAAGTCGTAGCGTAAATGTGGCTTTGTACGAAATTGGTTAATTAACGCGAATTTCTCTTATCGAAAAGTACTTTTCAGTGCTATACAACATTTTCAGGGTAATCAAAGTAAGTATTAAATCACATTTAACAAATATGTTTGAATGTATTTTTTTTGGAATAAGCTAGCAGTTAGAACTATTTTATTTCATCAAGTTTTCATACTTTAGATTTATTTTACATTTGTAACCTTATAGTAAGCATGTTTGTGGGTCCAGCGAGGAATACGCTAGCTGTGGAGGAGGAAGATGATTGCAAATATACGGAGGGTCAGATTAAACCCACTACAAGTGCCTGATGGACATTTGCTGAGGTGAGTACACACTTTTCAGTAGATATGATTAACCACAATTAAATAAATTAATTTTAAATATTTCCGCAATATTATTGTAGATACTATCGTTTGCCACGGCACATGATTGTGGGATTGTGCGAGCAGTTAACACCACAACTGGAACGCCCCACAAGGAGAAGCAGTTCTTTATCTGTGATGCTACAAATACTGATCGGCTTAAGATTTGTAACATAGGGTGGCTTCCAAAGCTTAATTGCAGATATTGTGCATCTAATACAGTCGACATGTAGTCGACTAGTAACAAATTTCTGTGTGGCTATGGAGGCATTAGCTCCAACTTACATCACTTATCCCATAAATGTTCCTGGTTATGTTATTGGTATGAAGGAAGCATTTTATGGAATAGATAGCATGCTAAATGTGATAGGCGCCATAGATTGCAGTCGTGTCCTGTTACTGCCCCAAAAGATAAACCGAAAGGGTCAGACATCTTTAAATGTACAGGTTGTATGTGATGCACAACTCCAGATTGTAAATGTCGTGGTTAGATGGCCGGGCTCAACGCATGATAGTTTTATATAGGCAAATTGTGCATTGAGAAATCATTTGAGTCAGCGTATTTGTCCAGGTTCATACCTTATTGGTAAGTTTTTTTTCTAATATTACAACAATTTCACTAATTAATGTATATTGCATAGGTGATTGTGGTTATCCACTCGAGCAATATCTGCTGACTCCATTCCGAAACCCTCAAACAACAGGTGAGGAACGATTCAATCAAGCCCACATAAAAACGAGAAATACGGTTGAGCGTTGTTTTGGAGTCCTGAACAGTTGATTCCGTGCTTTACATGCTTCAGGAGGAGTATTAATGTACAGCTCTCATAAAGTGCTAAAGATAATAGTAACAGCTATTTTAGGTTTACTCTTATCACCTTTTTCCATATCTCGAAAACGGTACACGTTACGGAAAAAAATATACTTACATAAATTATAGATATTGATATTTTAAACAACATCCATTTGAAAAGTTTTTTCGAAAAATGTAGTATAACTGAGTATAAGAAAGTTTCGTGCGGACCACCGCGGATTTTTTGCATTATACATTTGCAATGTGTTGCGTAAGCACATTGTTATGTACCACATGTGTTCTATTCTGGTTTAATAAATTTGTGTTCCGAGCAATTTTTGTTTTTCTGAACAGAGTGAAGGTAGATTTTTTTTTAATTGTTTCGTAGTAATCCTAATTTTAAACGGCTGTTCCTTCCAAAATCATGTCCTTTTTGTAGGGAAAATAATATGACACATTTATTTTTTCACTACAAACATCTAAATATACTTTAAATACTATTTTCGATTATTTGAATAGAACAAAAAAGGCATTATAATATTTATAACGCTTTTAAATAAACTCGATGTTGTATAACTCAGTTGGTTGCAGTGCAATGTTTTTTTGTAAAGTGTAGTGTGTTATTGGTTTTTCAGTTAATGTCTTTATTGTACGGTATTTTGTACAATTAAGAAAGGCCGCGACACTACCCTAAAGGTCAGCTACGGTCCGCATGGGTAGATCGGTCAGAGGGTTCAATATTACTTCCTGCGTTGCCGCAGGGCTAGGAAACAACAAAAGTTTAGATGTTACTTCTCAATATGTGCGTTCAACATTTTAATATATATTGTTTTTATTTACCGAAAATCCGTTGGTGCCTTGTTCACTTTGTCTTCTTCTATCGGCTGTACAATGCTACAAATAATTCTAAGTAGGAACATTCCTATTTTTATTTGCAAAATTAACGCACCAGGCAGTAGGTTCATCTATTTTCAAAACCGGGATCTTGTTTAAGTTCGGGGGAAGAATGAATGATGTGGAAGGGCCCGTGGGATGTATAAATTGGGCCAGTCCCATACAGTCATACCCCCCCGGAATTCCCTCAATTGAGGGTTTTCCGATGACGTCCATCAGATCGTCATCGGACGTTCGGTTTTCAGATCCCCCCCGTCTGTGTCCGTTCCTGATGTTGTCTTGCCACTGAGGTGTTATGGGAATGTAATTATATTTAATAAATTAAATATCTCAACAAGTAACTAACGTTTTTTTCCTCGTCTGCCTTTTTATGTCTTTAAATTTTTTTTAATTGTGGTAAGGTACGCGCCACGTGGCTAACTGCACTAACAGCATCATGCACTGCCTCCCAAGCCGCCTTCTTTTTTTGCCATGTATTACTAGGCGTTATCTTGCCAATAAGAATTTGTTATGTTTCACTTCCGATTTAAACCGAGCCACTTCTTCAGGGGTGAAGTTGCAGCTTCGTCTTCTTTCGGTCATTATTGGCTATTAATTAAAAAGTTCATAATTATTAATTTAAATAGACACATTACACACACATATACTACACGTACCTGGATATAATTTACGAAATTTAATAAAAACACGAAATTTGCGAAAAACACGAATCTATTGTTAGCACTGTACTGTATCGAATTGTGTTCCGAAATTAAATGCATTATGCTGTACACAAGCAACAACTTTATTATTCATTTCACATGATTTGACCAGATGTTGGTGCTGGCACGGTGCTGCATTTTCACATCTCGGAGAGGTAGTGTAAACACAGCAGATGGTCATATGACTCACACGTCATAAATTTTGTCTCGTTCATAATGTGTAACGATGGCATCAGAGATTAATTTGGGCCCGGTCTACGCGATTTTCATGAATAGGCCTACGCCGTTTATTTAGACATGTACAAGACGGGCGTAAATTTTTGGCGCAACTAGCGTTAGTCCGACTAACGTTACGCCTCGTTGATGAATCCCTGGGTACGTTTTTTGATGCCTCGGCTTTTTTTGTGTTTACGATTTAAAGACCGCACTCTTTAATATACATATACGAACACAATATATATTTACAGACGGACAAGGAAGATTGATAATGAGAACTCTAAGTAAACGGAAAAATTAATTATTTTATCGGCGCGAAATAATTATTTACGGTCGCCGATGCGGTTCAGTGTTAGTATTACGGTCCGAGTACTAGGGGTGTAGTTACCAACCATTCCAATGTTGGCAGCAATTTGGCACGGGGTGTCGGCTTGGGGATGTAGCTAGAAAAACCACTCCAATATTGGAAGTGATCGACAATTTGCCACGGGGTGTCGGATTGGGGTGTTTTAACAGCTCGGACACAACGGACGAAACACACGCTTCGGATGCAGCCCGCGAAGTAATTTCAACGGTGCGCTAATTATATTCCTTTAACTAATGGACATTATTTAATATACGCATATCATTTCATGTAACATGTTTCGCTATTGTGCACACGGCACTGCATTACACGTGCATTATTGTATTTTATGCACTTTATTATCAAGATGCAAATGCAGCAATCCTCGGAGCAAAACTCCTCGGATGCATTGACATCATCATTAGTTAGTCGTAGAACGTAGTATGTAACACGTACATATTAATTTTAGTAGTTTTTATTGTAACTTCAAAAATAAATGTTTTTTAAAAATTCTACAAGTTGAATCGAGAATATTTTTGGCGCAGTCGGTAGGATATCCACCATCGGGAACAAAAAGTGCAAATTTTTGACTTTCTCGATCGATTTTTTAATCGTTTATGGTGAAAATCCGTGAATAATCGTTATTCACACCACATTCTCAATAACCGAATACCGAAGAGGAACCTGATTGACTTCACGGACCTTTCTCAACAGTACTTCGTCCGACGGAGAACTCGATTAACTTTGGGACCTTCTCCAGGATTGTGGAATCGAAACATGATGGTTACAATAATTCTTATGTAAGTAATTATATATACATTGATATTTATGTCCTTAACCTCGTCCGCAAACGACGTAGAATACGAGTTAATTAAAATATTCGAAAATATTAAAATTACCGATAATTCAAATTCAAATTCAAACGAAACCGAAGCAATGGCCGGACCGCAATTTGAATCGCGATATTTAGATTGTATCCCCGAATTCGATGGGAATACAGATGAGTTAAGTAGATTTTTAGAAATAAGTGAACAAATAATTATTGCATTTTACGATAATGCAAATCTCGCGAATTTTCAAAATGTGTATATTATAAACTGTATAATTAATAAACTCAAAGGTAGAGCACGTCTCATTGCCAATACAAGTAGTATCAATACATGGGCAGATCTTAAAAATATATTAACACGAAATTTTGGAGACCAAAGAAACGAAAGTTGTCTTACACGAGATTTAGTTTAGGCAAAAACCTAACGAAAATTTTCTCCAATTTTACGAGAGATGTTTATCATTGTTACAAACAATATTTACATATATTAATATTAATATTCCCCAAGCTACTCGTCCATCGCGGCAACAATTTTACCGTGAATTAACGCTTAATACCTTCCTAGCCGGATTAAAGGAACCCATGGGAAGTATGGTACGTTCCATGCAACCAGTAGACCTTGCTCAGGCAATACAATTCATAACGGCCGAAGAAAATGTACAATATTTTCAAGAACTATACAAACCAATTACAAAACCAACATATCAAGTAAATAAACAACGTCAAACACCATTTATGCAGCCGTATACCCCTCAATATTATGTGCCGCAGCCACAACAAACGCCGTTTTTCCAAAATAAACAAAATTTTCCTAGCCAACCAATTAATGTTCAACCCCGACCGGTACAACAACGATTTTTAACTAATAAACAGGTGTTCTCACAACAAAATCACACTAACGTATGGAAAAACCGTAATAATAATTACCCATTACCGAAACCAACTCCAATGAGTATTTCCACACGTAATACACAACCATATAATGCATATAATCGTCCGCAAAATAATTTCCAAAATAAACCAAGAATGACGTTCGAAGAGCTATTTAACACCGAGCTAATCGAATCGAACGATGCAACCGAGAGACAAATCGATCCCGATACTCAAGAATGTTCTTACAGCGAGCCTTTTGTTGAAAGACAAATCCCGGTAAACGAAGAAGAAAATTTTTACGACGAGCCTCCGTCAGACCTAGAACCATAATCGAATATAACACAGGCACGAATCAAAAAGAATTACCTTATATAAAACTTCGTTACCCACCTTTAAAATTCTTAGTAGACACAGGCTCATCTAAATCTTTTTTAAATCCCTCAATCGCAGAAAAATATTTCCCCAATAATATCAATTACGAACCATTTACGGTATCCACAGTTTTTCAAACGTCGAATCACACTCATAACGTAATTATACCAGCTTTTAAAGAATTTCATTTTCCAACGCCTTTAGACTTAAAATTCTATATTTTTCATTTTCATGATAGTTATGACGGATTAATTGGCCTAGACACATTAAAATTATTACAAGCACAGCTCGACTTCTTTAACTCTCTTTTAGTAACACCGCACGCTAGCTTCGAAATATTATATCAAGAATCAGGTAGACAACCTATTCACGAAATTAATTTAATTCCTAACACTAAACAGATAGTAAAAATTCCTGTTGACATAAAAGAAGGCGATGTTCTAATACCAAAAACTACAATTCAAAATTGTGAAATACCCGAAACAATTTCTAAATCTAAAAATAACTTTGCTATTGTAGAAATTCTAAATAAATCAGATCAAGAAATAAACCTAAATTTCTACAAACCAATGCGTGTATCAAAATTTAAAAAAGATGCATTTGAAATTTACCATTTGGAACAAACTCCTAATTATAAAAAACCAAAATTGCAACTAAACTCATTAATACGCTCAGATCATATGAACGCCGAAGAAAAACGCGAAATTCATAAATTATGCGGAGAATTTTCAGATATATTTTATGACGATAACACAAAATTATCATTCACTAATCAAATAAAGCACCAGATAAAAACTAAAGACGAAATTCCAATATACACGAAGACGTATAGATATCCATTCGTACATAAACAAGAGGTGGATAAACAAATTAAATCTATGCTTGAACAAAAAATAATTCAACACAGCAATTCTCCTTGGTCCTCTCCTATATGGATTGTGCCGAAAAAAGCTGATGCATCAGGGTTAAAAAAATGGCGTATTGTGGTCGATTATCGAAAAATAAACGAAAAAACAATCGATGATTGCTACCCACTTCCGAATATCACCGATGTACTAGATAAATTAGGTAAATCCAACTACTTTACTACGTTAGACTTAGCCAGTGGTTTTCATCAGGTGGAAATGCACCCAGACGATATTCAAAAAACTGCGTTTAGTGTAGAAGGAGGACATTATGAATATTTAAGAATGCCTTTCGGTTTAAAAAATGCCCCCGCGACCTTCCAACGTGTGATGGATGACATCTTACGCGGCAATAACGATGAAAATTGCTTAGTTTACCTCGATGATATAATAATATTTTCTACCTCTCTTCAAGAGCATATTGTCCATCTACGTAAAATATTTAAACGACTCCGTGAAACCAACTTTAAAATACAGCTCGACAAATCTGAATTCTTGCGAAAAGAAGTCGATTATTTGGGTCACATTGTTACAACTGACGGTATAAAACCGAACCCGGATAAAATTAAAGCAATTCAAAAATATCCCATACCAAAGACGACAAAAGAGATAAAAGGATTTCTAGGACTTCTAGGATATTATAGACGCTTCATTAAAGACTTTGCAAAAATTACTAAACCCCTGACTAATTGTTTAAAAAAGGATGCAAAAATTATTCACGATGCCGAATATATTAAATGCTTCAATTCCTGTAAGAATCTCCTTATAAATGAACCCATATTACAATATCCAGATTTTTCTAAAGCACTTTTACTTACGACCGATGCCAGTAACGTCGCGATTGGAGCCGTGTTATCTCAAGGTGTAATAGGCAAAGACTTGCCAGTGGCGTACGCTTCACGTACTCTTAATGTCTCAGAACAAAATTACAGCACAATTGAAAAACAGCTTTTGGCGATAATTTGGGCAACGAAATATTTTAGACCCTATTTGTATGGTCGACGTTTCACCATAGTTACAGACCACAAACCCCTCCAGTGGCTATTTTCACTTAAAGAACCAAATTCTAAATTAGTTCGATGGCGTCTTAAACTAGAAGAGTTTGATTACGATATCCAATATAAAAAAGGCAAATATAATCTCAATGCCGACGCTTTATCGCGAGTCGAAATTAACACTAAAGAACTTTTCGAGTATATGGAAGAATTTAATAACAAAATTACTTCTAAACCAGACGACACCAATTCCGTAAAAGTGAATATAACCGACACAGAACGGCAAGAAACACAAGAAGCTATTGATGATGCTACTATACATTCCAATATCGCAGAAAACCCCATAGTAGGAATCCCTATAACAACAAATCCATTGAATTATGGAAAAAATCAAATTATTTTTCTTTGCGTCCATCATTCACCTGCACCTGTAAAAATCGAAAAATTATTCGATAAATTACGATTAACCGCCCAATTATCCAAACGTAACTTTGAAAACGATGTAATTCAATTTGTTAAAGAATACCTCACACCTAACGTAACATATAATTTATTTTTCACACCAGATTCGATATATGCACCTTTTTGCGAAATTATTCGTCGCACTTTTAAATATCCCTCATATAAATTCCAAAAATGTACCCACAAATTAACTGATGTGTTAACTAACGAAGATACTGAAGAAGTAATAAAAATGTTCCACGAAAGTAAAACCAATCATAGAGGAATTAATGAAACTGAAGAGCGAATACGAAAAGTATACTATTGGCCAGACATAAAATTATCTGTACAAAAATTCATAAACAACTGTGAAATCTGCCAAATATCCAAATACGATAGGAATCCATGTAAACCCACATTCAGTGTAACACCTACACCGACTAGACCCTTTGAAATCCTGCATATAGATTTGTTTCAAATTGAAAAACAAAAATTTTTAACAGTAGTAGATACCTTTTCGAAATATGCGCAAATTCACTTGAAGTAATAGATAACCTTGTCACGTTTATGTCCCACCACAACGTTCCAAGTTTAATAATACTCGATAATGGAACAGAATTTAAAAATCAAACCCTACAAGAATTCTGTAAACTACATAAAATAAATACCCATTTTTGTACTGCCGGACATCCGCAATCTAATGGTTCCATCGAAAGATTGCATTCTACTCTAATAGAACACATTCGTATCCTAAAAAACAAATTCCCCGACGAACCGATTACAACACACATGCGTTACGCAATAATCGGATATAATAATAGCATTCACTCTGTGACTAAAAGAAAACCAATAGAGATAACGTCTGGACATATCGAAAATGACGACCCGTTAAATATTCAACTATCAGAGACCATTCTTACAAATTATATACAAAAACACAAAGAACTTACGAAAGAAATGTATAAACACCTTAACGAAAAACTATCAGAACAAAAGGATAATCTAATAAATAAACTAAATGTATCTCGCGAAAATCCGATAAATTATTCACCGGATACTAGAGTATACGCGGCCACAAATAAACGAAATAAATCAGATAATAAATTTACCCCAGACACTATCCTGGAAAGTAAAGATAAAACAGTAAAAACAATAAAACTAAAATCCATAAAGCACATATAAAGCGACCACTAAAACATTAACACATCTGAATTGTTTCAGATGTCTTCACATGACACTTGCCCAGGAAATAACCATTACCAAATTAGAACACAATCCAGGAATCCTACCATTTAAAATAGGACAAGTAAAAATCCACCAATACTCACGAAGTTTCGTGCATTATTTTGAGCTAAGCCCGATTGACGAAGAAATTAATACAATACAGACGCAATATGCTGCAATTAGAAAAAGCATGACAGAAGGTCTTAGTTCACCCTATTTTGAAGAACTTGAAACTTATGAAAAAGTAATCCAATTCCAACTAAATAACGTCTTGCAAAAATTTAATAATATATCCCCACCTCGACGTAATAAACGCGGTTTAATTAACGGACTAGGTAGTATATTTAAGGCTATTACAGGTAACCTAGACGCATCAGATGCAGAAAAATACGATACACTAATAAAAAATCTAGAAACCAATCAAAACGAAATTATAAATTCAATAAATCAACAAACATCTCTCTCAAAAGAAATTGTAGAAGATTTTAATATTACACTATCGCTTATAAAACACAATCAAGATTTGATAGCTAATAAAATACAAGATATTAGCTCAAAGCTTAATAAATTAGTTTTTGACTTTGAACATTTCTTGTACGTTAAAAATGTACTTGACCAAATTAATCTAACTCTTACTATTATTACCCAATTGCTATCTGACATCGAGACCGCTCTCACCTTCGCAAAACTTGCAATTGCACATACAGCAATTATTAAAAAACGAGATCTAGAAATTACTTTACTTAAATTGCAAGAACAGATATCACCTGAACAAATGCTGTTCCCAATTGCTTCAGATAACGTACATAAATACTATGATGTTATGCAAATCAAAGCTTTTTATATAAATACCAAAATCGTATTCGTCGTATCCATACCAATTGTATGGCCCGAAATATATAACTATTACCACCTTTATTCAATTCCTGTGAATAATAGAATCATCATACCCAAAAATTCATTCTTCCTTTCCAATGAATATCAATATATGTATACTAATGAAAAATGTAAAGATTTAAATAGCATATATTATTGTAACTATGATGGCTTGCTACACGGAGCAACCGAAAAGGATTGTATCTTCCAAATCCTTCATTTAACCAATGATTATCGAATGTGTACACAAGAAAACGTACAAGTACAACATACTACAACATACTATTATAGAAAAAGTTACAAACTCACAATATCTTGGAATATTCCCCAACCGTACCAAGATACAATTAGACTGTCAACATGAAGATTACCAGGAAGTGATCGGAAATTACCTGTTCACATTGCCACAACGGTGTACGTTATCAACGAATGATATCATGTTTACAAACGAAGACGAAAGTATGGGAAAATCATCACCCATTCTATTACCGCACATCAACCTGGATCTGATGCAAAACGAAGAGGAAGTCGCTAACCCAATTAAATTACAAGAAATCAACTTAGACAACCTACACGAATTAAAAACTCATGCCAATCGACTAACACCTCTGATTCCGAAAGTTACACCAAATTACTATATGTTTAATCTATGGACTGTTTTACTATATATACTGGTGGCCATAATAACTTTTTGTGGTCTATATCGACTTGTGTACCTACCGTATGTGCGAAGACGTACAACACAACCACCTAACACCCAGCTACCCCTGGAACCGAAGCCCTTCTACTCTAAGGATCCGTAGGACTTCATCTCACAAGGGAGGAATTATATTCCTTTAACTAATGGACATTATTTAATATACGCATATCATTTCATGTAACATGTTTCGCTATTGTGCACACGACACTGCATTACACGTGCATTATTGTATTTTATGCACTTTATTATCAAGATGCAAATGCAGCAATCCTCGGAGCAAAACTCCTCGGATGCATTGACATCATCATTAGTTAGTCGTAGAACGTAGTATGTAACACGTACATATTAATTTTAGTAGTTTTTATTGTAACTTCAAAATAAATGTTTTTTAAAAATTCTACAAGTTGAATCGAGAATATTTTTCGCTTTTCCGCTTTATAAGCGAAACAGCTACGGTGACGTCCGTTGTTTCTGCACGTAGGCCAGATTTGCAATTGATTGTACAAATTTCGTGTTAAATATAATTTTTATGCGATCTCTGTACTTCGAAAATCATTGAAAATCGGTATCGAGACCGTATTTTATAAATTTGTTTCGCCAGTGTGTGCTTTGACATAATAATAGAAATGTCCTTTACTTCGGAAGCATTTGTTGTAATCTTCACATTTCAATGATGTGTGTTTCGGCGAGTTGTGATATATGTATACTTATCAGGCTTGTGAAATCATTAAACGTTTTGATGGAAAAGGTGTAGTACGGCTAATAACTGCTTCAACTGGGAAAATCTGAAGCGATTAGTGTTAATGATCTGTACTTTATGTATAAGTATAGGAATCATGAAAAGTTGTAGCTTATTTTTTTTAAGAAACGTATCTCTACGACTTCAGCGATAAAATACAAATAAACAACCCATTATTCGAATCACCAAAGAAACCACATGTCTGCTATGAAATCTAAGACTTCCTAAAGAGACATTTTTTATCATTTTCATTTGTTACATTTGGCCAAATATAACACAATACGGCTGTCACGTGGATGTATGACTGCACTTTATTTAATATTTTAAATGCCAGTCAAAATTGACTATTATATTATAATATTCTAATTATTTCTAATAATCACGTTCGCGCGTATTCAACGTAGAGGTATATTGCCGAGTGACTACATTTTTTAAATATATAGCTTATTCGGTATTGCAATTGATTCTTAAACATCCCCTAAGTTACGTTTCGTGGGCAAGGAGTAATAAAATTGTTAAATAAATAATTTTAAGGATTTTGCAAGTTCTTAACATTGTATAACTGTATGAGTACTGCGTGTGAATGAAAGTGTTACCAATAAAATTATTATTCCATTATCTGTAATTTTGCGGATTTTCTAACTTGTTTCTTCTAAAAGTGTCTGCCCTTAAGATAAGATTAATAAGAGTATCATTATTTTAATTAACGATTCACACAGAAATTCAATAAACGCAATTTTAATTTACATAAACATAACAATAGTTGATGTATATAACGATCTTTAAAAGTGTAAATAATATTGATAATAATAACTTGTTAAAATGAGTCATATTCGTTCACAAATCGACGTCGTTCCTTTCCTCTCTAAAAAGCGAATATTCAGTCGCCTTAGCAATGATTTCTTGATTCGAAGCAGGGAACCATTTCAGTAAATAGGACCACTTGTTTCTGTCCAAGATTAACAGTTCCGTGATGGTGTTTGCCCGGTACGTGAATTTATGCGGTATACAGAGCAGACCTTGCGCTTCTCCGAACGATCGTCCCACAGTTAAACAATCGACCTTTGTTTCCGATTTACCCTGGACGTCAAATACGTCCACATCGCCCTTATTAACAAAGTACATGCAACAATCAGAGTCTCCTTTTTCGACTATGGAATCCTCTGGCAAAAAAACGCACCGTTCAAAGCAAACAACAAGCTGACGCAAGAAGTCGATGTGCGTGTTCGCGAAGAGAAAATGATTCGCAAGGTATCTTCCGTACAGAGCCTGTAACATATCCTCCTTTAGATAATTTGGTGCGTCTTGGATAAGCTTAGGCATCCAATTGCCTCTCTGCCACTCCCACAGATGGGCACAGTAGTTCCACACTTTTGTGGACAAAAATGCAGACAGGTCGCGACCCTGTAATTTATGTTAATGAAAGGAACTGGGAATAATATACTTATGTATATTTACTATTTAATTATAATTTAATGATTGGTACCTGTAAGTACGTCCAGAGCCGCTTAAATTTCATCTCATACAATTCAAAAACGTGATTCTCCACCATGTACAAACTGGCAGCGCCACTAAATAGGTCTAAGACAAGGTACTGGGCTATCAATGATATGATTACTGTCACCACGTACTGAAACAAATTCAACGGCCTGACGATTCTCAACCCAGTAGCGCTAATCACGTTCATGATGAAAATGTAAGATAAGACTGACGAGTCGAAACTGCTGTTTGTTTGAACCATTGATGTTTCCACCAATGTATGTGAGTTGTCATACCAACATCTTGCACCTTCGCTGTTATGGCAAGCTGCTAGTAACCTAAAAATAATATTACGTTTCTATTTAAGAATTTTATGAATCGACTAATTTTGACAACAAAATTGTTGTTTACGCTATGATTTTGTGAAGTACTCGTTATTATTACTTACCACACACATACCATTATCTGAATTTGAAACAAGTTCAGATAGATCTGGTAAGTCCAGTTCAGGTGCTTGCTTATAGACACCTTCACCGACGCATGCTTGTAGTACAATACCAACCATGTAAATCTAAAAACCCGGTTCAGAACACAAAGGTTCTGTATTGTCGTGTTGTTGGTGAAACAACTAACTATCACCTCCAATGGTATGATCGCCAATAGATCAAACCAAAAGGTTGTGCGCGCGTACCGCATACGTATGGCGTACGGGTCCTTAACCATGTGGCCAGATTCAGCGTCAACATAGATCATATGAAATTTTAGGTACAGCTTGACCAAGCAGATCGTGTCGAGAGTGTAGATCAATGTCTTCACAAAATCATTATGGCCTGCATGCAAATGGGTGAAGGAAACGGCGAGGACGAAGATTGCGCTCATTGGCGCAATGTGGACATTTATTACGTAGTCGAGGGCACGGCACCATCTGCTGTCTCCATTGATCTGCGACAGAAAGTATGTGTTTTGTTTGCATGGAAGTAATAACATTGCAAAATTATTTATTAAATTTTTACTAATGTGCCTGGGAATATTTATCATACGTTGCTAGGACTACAAGAAGAATTTTTCAAAAGCGATTTTAGTAAAGTAGATGACGGTAGATTTATCTTTAACTTATAACAACCGCTTTTTCGATAACTAGCACCATTTTTGAGATATGAAAGAGGTGATTAAAGTAAACCATTTACTGCTTCCAAGGGTGGAGGTTGTCTTCCGAGCCGCATACAAATCTTAAGTTGAAAGTTTCTAACGTCAATAGTTTTGGCGCTAGAGCGCGAAATCCACGCGAACCAAAGTCGTCCTTGTCAAGGATAGAAGCAGATGGCCGAGATCCCTGAACGAAAAACCAACCGTGTCCAATCAACAACTGGTCCTCAACACCCCTATGGGGAAAACGGACTCACTGAAATCAACTTTCATCTTCGTTATAGCTTTGAAGGTACTCATTGTTTTACCGCATCCCTTATATTCCCTCCTCGTGATTAAGCTGTGATCTTCTGGATAACATTGACGCTTTATTGATAGCCATAGGGGAGATCGAAATGGCACGTGAAGTATCAAAAGTAGATCAGAATTTAATCCCTGTATTCGATGGTGACAAAAATACGTATAATAAGGGCATTAATACATGCGAATTCATAATAACGGAATATTTACCAACCATTCCGCAAAACCAAAACGGTTGCTGCTCATATTTATGAGAAAATTACGGGGCTAAAGGTCGAGGAATCTGTCGACGCTAAAGAAACACCAAGAACAGAATTAAAAAAAATTCTCATTCAAGTTAAACTTCATCGACCAGCCGACATTGAAATAGCTGAAGCCTAGTTATTAATTATAACACCCAAAAACAAAGTTTCCTTACTAATTTTAAACCACAACTCCAAACACATCGGGTAACTAATAATGCACTGTTCTCGACTAACAGTACCTGCAAATATACAACCACAACCGTCAATTCAACAACAAAACGAATATATTCTTCCAGTACATACACCAAAAATAGCGATGCAATATTCAGCACCGCAATCACGACAACAAAATCAAACAGCGCATTAAGACGACCAGTTTTATCTATACAAAAACAGCAGTAAAAAAGGCAATGGGCATCTAACACTATAGAGACCGTATAACTAAAAGAAGATGATCTGTACGAATACCATCTAACGAGTAGAATTTACAGAAACAGAAAAATACTAGCAGGATTTTTAACCATCTCTAATAAAGCGTATTCGCAGGCTACAGTGCAGTGAAGTGCAATAAAATATGCTCGCGTATAAATGAAGAAAAGGATGCACATGTTGTAGGACAGTAAATGAAGCCGTAAAAAGGAAGCAATATTGTTGTTAAATATATTGATGGAGAAAGATGAGCTTACAAGTATCTTGTCGTAGAATGATTTATTCTTCTCATAGATCCCTGAATAGACAACTGTGTCAGTCTGTATTTCCACCAAAGTGTTGGAATACGCTTCCAAGTACTCGTAATTCAATGAATTGATGCGTCGCATTCTTTTGACCACATTGGGAAAAGATGCCACCGTTTTGTGGAAAAGTTTGCTGTCGACCGACAAAACTGTCGAAAGCACAGTTGTACTCGCTGTCATCGTCTGCCTTGTAACACCGGCCTTGGACAAACATCCAAACATGCCACCCTTGCCCATAGAACACATCTTGGTGTTCGCGATCGATATCGACACGATTCCCTCCAGCACGAAATAGATCTTTGATTGAATGTCGTTGCACTGGATGATCTTTGCCTCTTTTGTGTAGTACTCGCGATGAAAGAGCGGCGAGATGGCCTGGAACAGACTAGCGTGTTCGTCACGAAACAGAACCGCCTTCTCAAGGCAGGTGCTATAAAGCGAGTACGCCATATCTTGCTCAAGCTGTGGATGAAAGTACTTCATGACGTGGAACATATTCATTCCTTGGGATTTCCTCCAGACATACTCGTGATGATCGGCAATATCTTGTATGATTTTATCACTGACATAAGCTCCCTTTACGAATCTTCGATAAGTTGCCATGCGATGTCTATAGGTCGCCAGTTCGACATTTCCACCTATCTGGAAAGTAAAAGCAGTTTCAAGAAAAAAAACTAACAAATTAGATAAGGTGGTACTGTTTGTTATAGTTGTAGTGTTGAACTAGTTATGAAATAATACCACTTTACTGGTAACAGAAGGCGTAATAAGAATAAGTGAAACGGGATAGAAATATTTTATAATTTATACATCGCTTTAACATGAAGGAACGTATTGAAGCAAAATGAAATAGAAAAAAATAGTGTGGATTACAACTCAGAGGATAAAAACGAAACAGATAATTGCGAAGCGTCTTTAAGAAAAGCGAAAAAGCTAAGAGAAACTTGAACAAAAGGTAGAAATGATATTGCAAATAGTAAAACAATGATTTCTTTCCTTCTGTTCTCCATCAGAACAGAAGGAAAGAAATGGGTGAGATTCGGCAACAACAAAGACAACGCAGAAAACAAGTTATAGAAAATTAACTAACTGAAAAATAACAAGTTAAAAAGGAAATTTAGAAAAGAAGAAAAGTTTCTGATAAATGAAGATCTAAGAATAGGTGAACAAATTAGAAAAAGAGAAAAAACGGGAAAACAAATTAAATGAAGAAACAGATTACAAAATTGGCATCAAAACATGGTAAACCTCAAAAGGATGGATACACAAGTAGAATCAACTCCAAACTGGCTGAAAAAAAAGGTGAATAATTGTGAATACCAGAATAAGTACGTGGAACATCCAAAGGAAATGATTAAAACAGGCACTGAACATTGAACAAATTAGTTTTTGATGTTGGATGTATAATACATAAAAAATGGAAACGGAAATACTAAATCGCAAAATATAATCAGACCTAGTTTTATCAGTAGGGCTAAGGATGAACCGAAATTAACAATTACAGTTGTACATGGATTAAATGTTAATGGCAAAGTTGAAAAATTAACACATGTTCTAAACAACAGAAGGGGCAAGAGGTAAATATATAAATATATATATATATATATATATATATATATATATATATATATATATATATATACATACCGTGATATCAAAAATTATCTTGGTCAAATGTTGCCATGGAATGTAAAACGGTTGTCTTAGCTTGAATCATCCTTTTGAAATAATTCTGTTATTGTCAAGCTACACTGACGTCATCAATAACTTACAAATGTGTTACCTACTTATTTCAGGTGTAAGATAGTAAAGCACTACAAGTTATGAACTATTAATAACGTTTTCATTAACAAGAAAAACTAAATTACAGTAATTGTTGGAAACGTCACTGTGACAGATTTTGACACTCAAAAAATGATTGCTAGAGGAGAGCTGCGACAATCAATTTAAAAACCATGACCACCCTTGACCAAGGTAATTTTTGATATCACGGTAGTAGTCATAAACAATGAGATGTACAACACCACAATTGGGCAACAAACAGAACAAACAAGAAAAAGCAATGGCAAAAGAATGCTCCCATTTTACATGATGCAATCTCTGAGCTTAAGTAATACTCGAAAAATGAAAAGAAAAGACGAAAAAAAATACTGAAACAATAATGTATACTAACGTATCAAAAGACCTGAAATAGACAGCGACGATATTAATAGAAAATTTCGAAATTCAATTCAAATTAGAGTACGATACATTCATGATTCATGAAAAATTGCGCCAAAATAAAACACATATCAGGAATAAGCAATTCCTAATTAACGGAATCGGAAGAATTGATAAATTCATTATGGACAGTAACGATCAAGAACGGATCAATAAAGCACCAAATCAATTAGCATCCAATCAGAATCAATTGCAAACTAAATTGAAAGAATAATATTCCGTAAAGACACAGCTGTTAAGCGAATTTAATGAAACAATGGAAAAAATTAAAATAAGGAAATTATTTTAAAAAGCAGAATTCTTAATTTTTTTTAGGTGTAGAGCGTCAGTATTCTCGTTCACGGTTGTAGATATATCACCAGCGATAACGCATAATTTGTCCTCGTGTGTTATTGGGGTTTGGACGACTTTTAAGTAGTCTATTGGAAGCACGTGCCCTACGTTTTAATTTATTCTCGTAGAAATAAATTAAATAAGTTTTCAATTTAACACCATCTGTTAGAGTGCGGCATTTTTTTCTAATGCTTTGAATTGCGTCTTATTTTCAAGGCTTTTTTGTAGATTCCTCCTTCGTACACACTTACGCAGCGCCGGAATTCAGAAATTAGGTTGGCTCCCCTACATCACCACAAGTTCTGTCAACTGGGCTCGACCGGACGAGCATAGAATTGATTTATATAATTTATAGTAAACATTTAGTGCAACTAAATATGAACCTACACTCACGATACTACTTAATTTTTATGTAGCATATGCCAACACTCACCCCTCTGCTGATGATCTTTATTAAAAATGTCCATCGAAGAATCAATAGGGGAAACATGACAAAAAGCGCCACCACAACACTGTACGAATCGAGCTCAAAAGAGCCATTCGTTGCGAGAGTAAAGAACGTAGAAACCTTGTAATAGGTGTTGACAAAGTACTGGAATGAAGTTCGATTAAGCTGCGAGTATCCATAGTTCGGTAGGCAGTGATACTTCATGCGGACGTCGTCGCAACTGCAAAGCTGAACAATTACTTGCATCATTCCTATGACAATCACCGTCACAGTGAAAAACTTGATGCGATTTATCAACAGTGCTGTTCGACCTTTATACTTCTCCTCGAGATATGACAAGCCGCTGAATGGTCTATGCAGTTGTAAAAAACGCGTTAACATCAACATCAGTGTGTTGCACCAAATCTGAAGACACAATGTAGTATCAAGCGATTGTGCTATTGACTTCAATGTTCCAAACCTGATAACGCGTGCCTAACAGCATATCCAGCTTGAAAATATTGATCGGAACATTGGACGTGACGTCCACTATAAACGACGTCGAGATGTAGTGCTTAGCCGTGCTATACGGATGTGTGACGAGTATGCCTATCTCATTGTAGTACTGACAATGCATGCGAATGTAGAGATCGATCAACCAGACTATGCCAAAGCCATAGTGGACCAACATTATTTCAGCTCTTTTCTCGTAGTAGGACATTATGTTCGGGGTGGCGATTGCCACCATCATCTGGACTATGGCAATGGTACACCTGAACGTCTCCCACACTGTGAAAAACCACCCCTTTGGATTTATCGTCTTCCGAAGCAAAAAGAAGCGTAGGAAAGATAATGGGCCTAAAACATAACATGTCTTATATTCATGCAATAGGGTCTAAAGAAAGTTAACAACTTCAAAACTGTAAAATCATATGTTCATCATTATAGTTATTATTTTATAATAGGAATTTGAAATTTAATTTGAAAGAGACACTTACTGAAAAATGTAAATGCTGTATTCACTCGTCATAAAATTATAACGAATTTAATTATTTGTAAAATCCGAATACTCATTTACATGGCCGTACCAGAAGTAAATTTCAGAATAAATTTCAACTCAAAACGTGAAATGCACAAAATTTGCAACTCAATGGAGGATTATCATATTGTTTATATGCATGGTGTAATGAATAATAGACCCGATACTTGTGATAAAAGCTTTATGCGGATAGATACCCCTTGTCGCATTCAAAGTAGTTTCATTCGCTTGCAAAACACCGCTCCCAACGTTCATGCCAACTGTAGAACGCTGGTTCTACAATGATGAACAACGCCTCATCGATTTTTTCTGGATTTAGCCAGAAAATTGCACACAAGGGACGACCAGTGAATGCACCAACATTGTTATGGTGCAACACCCAACTGAAGCCAGATAACAGTTTTCCCAAGTTTTGAGGCAAAAGTCCACACACACACGCATACACTCTTCATTTTGTCTACTTGCTTACTGGATGCAACAAGAAGCGTAATGTTACCAAAGGTGCCGCAGTGCGTTCCATTCACGGGATTAGGCACTGAACGATCAGTCCGGTCTTTTGTTCATTACACCTCTTAGATTGCTTTGACTAATCAATATTAAAATACACAGTGGGCTCTAGAAGGTCCATACATTACCAATACGTAAAAAAGGCTGCAGGTAAGCCTCTTCATCGAATTTGACGTTGTCGACATCGTAGACGTTATAGATAAACATGTCTCCGTGATCAGTGGCCTTATCAACGGTTCTAATCATCGATAATTTTGCGTCTTTCCGGAAGAGTATTGAACCATACACTTCACGGTGTTCAGCTAGCGCATTCCGAAAGCAAGCAAAATCACCCTCATACGTCTGTAATGCGTTAATGATGGTCTTGGTTTGTATGAGAAGGAGTTCAACGACCGTAATGCTTGTGACGGTGATGAAAGAAAATGCACCATGAAAGGTCTCTAGGAAGGGAAAAGTGTTGCCGGATTTCAAGACGGCCGTCGATTTGCGTTCATAATCACCCGGCAGATAAGATACCATTTTGCAATAGCCTCGCATTACTACGTAGAGAAGGTCAGACTTATTCTGCACTTTTATCAGTTTTGAGTTCGGTGGAACGAGTTTTAGCTCAGAATGGGCGCAGATGTACCTACAAAATAAATGTTAGCCTGTCGATAATAAATTTGTTGCACAAGTAGTTGCATGGATATAAAAAGAGATAATTATTCAGGGATATTTATATACAGTGCGTATCAGCCAAATGGAATAAATTCGATAATAAATAAATGGGAGCGTGCACTAAAAAACGCTTCTTCAACAAAAACTTTTTATACAGAGTGTGCCATGCAACTTTCTTATTTTTAATGCAAAACCCTTTAATGCAACACCCTGTACATTATACAATTTTCATTTTTCAGAAAATTCTAGACATAATTGATGTACAATGCCCTATAATTATCTTAGAAAATTTAATGATTACAGAAATTCGCTACAATACATTTAATAATTATTTCCCCTTTAGGTCACGATAATGAGAAAGTAAGAAAAAACCATTTCACCGATCCTTTTTACCGATATGAAATAAACAGAGGCTATAAATCCTTTTAAATCGCCTGGCCTTAGCAAATTGTTCTGTGCCTGCATGGCAGTTTGAATTTCGTTAACTGCATATCAGAAAAATGGTTCATTTAACAGAAAATAACAATTCAACAGATGATTGGTTATGGAGATAACACACGAAAGTTGCTCGCTTATTTCGTAAAAAAATTCAAAATTTGCCACCTATATCCCAAGGGACAATTAGTAAAATAGAAAAGCAGTTTCGCGAGCTTGGGCATGTAAGGCAGATAAAATAAGCAGCTGCCAATGCAATAAGTGATGATACCAAATTGGATATTGGCTTGAGTTTGAGCAAAACTAACATTCTTCTAGTCGACAAGCAACAATGTTCGATGTTAGCCATTATCGATTATTCGAACATTCGAACACAAAAAAAAATAAAATGATCCCTATAAAATGATACCAACTCAGGATCTCATGGAAGACGATTTTGATTGGAGAAGATATTCTTGTGAACAAATAATGGTAATGTTAGATAACAATGTGATCCAATTAGAAAATGTTTTGTTTTCTGATGAGTGCACCTTTACACTTCACGGTCATGATAATCGTCAAAATTGCCGCTGTTGGACGACGCAAAATCCTCAGTTGATGAGAGAAGAACATACGCAATACCCTATAAAGGTTAGTGTTTCGGCAGGAATAGTTGGAGAACATATCACCGGTCCCTTTTTCATTGATTTCTATATGAATGGGCATAATTATTTAGCACTACTCCAAAATAATGTCGTGCCAACTTTGACAAACTTATTTATATCCTGATCCAGCAAACGCACAATTTCCAACGAATATGATATGGTTTCAGCGAGATGGAGTACAGTCCCATCACTAAATCAATGCCCGGCTGTACCTCAAGCGAACATTTCCAAATCGATTTATAGGGAGGCGAGGATCGATGGTATGGCCAGCACGATCCCCTGATCTGACGTCATTAGACTTTTCCTCATGGGGATATGTCAAAAGTATTGTATACAAAACTAAAGCCCTCGGCTTAGCTAACTTAAGAAGACGAATAACGCTTGCGATTAGATCGGTCACGTCTGAGATGTTGAGAAACGTTAAAAGAAATTTCTATTTATGATTAGGATGTTGCCAAGACGTTCGTGACGAGCATTTTGAAAATCTCCTACATTGACATTAATGTTTTCTTTTGTTGTAATACATTATTAAGTATTACTTATTAATTTTTGAGTGTGTTGTAACGAATTTCTGTAATCAAATAATTTTCTTTTTTTAATGATATTTCCGAAACAGTTGAAAATAGGTATAGGACATTGTACATGCAGTATATCTAGAGTTTTGTGCAGAACCCAATGAATAATATACAGGTGATGAATTAAAAATAAAAAAGTTGGTATTGGCCACTCTTACATGACACATCCTGTATAAAAACATTTTCTTGAAAAAAAGCGAAACTAAAAATAGTAATTGATGTGTCCCCATTTATTTATTAATGAATTATTATATAATTTATATATATAGTGTATATTTATAATAAGTAAATTAACATACATTTTTAATGCCCCGATAATAAAGCAGAGCATTTCGAACCATCGCACAGTGTTCCGTTTGTCATATCTAGGTGGACAAAACCTCCAAATTGATTTTATCGTATTTTTGACACATTTACCTTTACTTCCTATTATAAATGTTAATAAATACTATGAATTTAACTTATGCCGTTTCGATTTGGAAAATAACCAATGATATTATTTGTAAAATGAGGGTTAATTTGAATATATAATTGCGTTAAAGGTCAAATATTCTTAATTTCTACAGATATTCGGCTATAATAAGAACGTGATAATTAATACAACATTGGTGTGGATCATTTATTATAACACACATACAAATATACAGTGTGTTTCACTTAAGAGTGTAACACCCTCATATCTTTTTGTATTTTTAGTCCAATTTTAGTATTTTTTTTTCTCAAAAGTAGAATACCTATTGCTCTATTTACTCCCAAAAAACAATTGTCTTCTTTAAATGCAGAGCAACCTGCGATGGCAAAATAAACGGCAAAAATCAAGAAATCACATTTTTTTATCGAAAATATTTACTAGTAATAATTGATCACAATTGCCCAAAAACCCTAAATCCAAAATTTTATGAAAATTAAAAATGAGAAGCGACGCCAAAGTTCGAAAAACTCCTGCCTTGAAATTGAATACAACGCTCCTGAAATTTAAATAAATATGGATATGCGAAAAAGTGCGAGATATAACGTTCACATATTTATGAAGTAAATAAAATACAACAGCGAATAGCCAAGTATTATCACGAAACCTTGACATACTCATAAAAAAAAACTCTACTGAATCTTCGCAAAGTATATATTTTTACTATTTTAAAGGTACTTACTATAAGACCATTTATGCATACTTTAAACAGCTTTATATGTCTATATTTTCATAAATAAATGTTCATCATACCTTCGGCTACTGGATCCATATAAAATTAACACTTTACACAATTACAAACAAACGAAACGAACGTATTTTCGTGAGCGAACAATCACCAGTATTGAACGATTCAATTGTTAGCTTATTGAAAACTGAACTTTGCACTATCACTGTGCCCTTATATTGCAACAAAACTACATGTTTTGTGAATTTGTGGGGTCCACACTATCTAACAGTGAAAATAACGGTTAATTTGTTAATTTTCTCGAAATTTAGATAATGAGTTTTGTCTACCTAGATTGCATTGATAGGAACACTGTGCATCGGTTTTAAATATCAGCTACAGGAGGACGTAACTGCGAATATTACGTTCGCTGCTACCCCAACTGTGATTGTATTTAAAAATACGATTTAAATATTCGTTTAGCGAATAAACTTAAATTTGGTTTGGTTGGTTATATTTAAAAATATTTATGGGATTTATCTATTATTTCAGTAATAATTTCATCAATTATGCAAATACAAATATATTAATTATATATTATGTAATAATATATTAATTCCGTATAACTTCTCATATGCCATAATTTACAACAAACATTTACAGAAACATTGAAAATATATGTAATCTTATATGAATATATGTATTAAGCCGTGCAATCGTTTAACCGAAGACTAGTCAAATCAACTTTTTAATTTGGCTGATTAATAAATGTGCACTGTACACCAACAGTTTACTTCAAAATCAAAAGTAATAACATATACTTGCTCTCAAGTAAATAAATGCAAGGTAATACAAATGTAATTTTTTATTTTGTTATCATTAAGTAGAAACTTTTTCGGCAATTGTTAAGGACATAATGCCCAAAAAGTTACCGGACATTACATAACCTAAAATCATCATGTGAAAGGCATAAGAAAATCAAGTAAAAATCTAAAATGCAAAAAACAAAATTAAGAAAAAATTCCAAAAATTAAAATCCGAAAAATAGATAAATTGCCAAACAAGATATAATCAAATTAAATTGTAATAAGAAAATTAAAAAAATTAAAGAAAATAATGGAACAAATGGAAAAATTGGGAAAAAAATTACATAATGCATATTTCAAAAATCGTAAAAATTACGCAAGAGGAAAAATTTGAAAGCACACAACTCGGAACCAAACAAATGAATTGAAAATCTAAATAAAACTAATAATAAGTCAAAAAAAAATTAAAAAACTCAAAAGTACTTAAAAACCTCGAAAATATAAAAATTTAATTTAAAAAATCACCATATTGAAAAAAAATATAAGATTATTTTTAAAAAGTTAAAAAAAAACACATTTTAAAAAGAATAATTCCACAATATACATTTTTAAAAAGTCACCTGTTCAAAATGACTAATTGTTTAAAAGTATAAACGGAAAAATCTAAAAATTAATAAAAAACAAATCGACAAAAAACAAAGTAAAATAATAAAAATAATTTTAACAAAACTTTAATAAAGTAATTGAAGTGTAATTTAAAACGTTAAAAATGCCACAATAGCAAAAAATTTAAAATAAAATAAAATTAAAATATACAGTGTGTTTCACTTAAGAGTGTAACACCCTCATATCATTTTTATTGTTAGTCCGATTTTAGTAATTTTTTTCCAAACGTAGAATACTCATTGCTCTATTTACTCACAAAAAACCAATTGTCTTCTTTAAATGCGAAGCTACCTGCGATGGCAAAATAAACGGCAAAAATCAAGAAATCACTTTAGGGATTTTTTTATCGAAAAATTTTACTAGTTATAATTGATCAGAATTACCCAAAAACCCTAAATCCAAAATTTCATGAAAATTAAAAATGTTAAAATTTTCCGTTAAATACTTATTAGCTGCGCCGAAGAAAGTATGCTGTGAAAATTTTGTTTGAAATAAAACCTGAACTGTCAAAGTTGTTTAAAGTTGTTGTTGTTTAGGCGCAGCCACCTCTACAAATAATATTAATCGATTGGGAATTGCTTTTGAAGAAAATTTTAACATTTTTAATTTTCATGAAATTTTGGATTTAGTGTTTTTGGGCAATTCTGAACAATTATTACTAGTAAAATTTTTCGATAAAAAAATCCCTAAAGTGATTTCTTGATTTTTCCATTTATTTTGCCATCGCAGGTTGCTTTGCATTTAAAGAAGACAATTGGTTTTTTGGGATTAAATAGAGCAATAAGTATTGTACGTTTGGCAAAAAAATTACTAAAATCGGACTAAAAATAAAAAAGATATGAGGGTGTTACACTCTTAAGTGAAACACACTGTATACAACTAAAAACCTTTAAAAAATAAATATTATCAAAAAACGTAACTAATTGCTGAAATTGTAAAAGAACACAATAATTAATAAAAAAAAAAACTTTAAAAAACATTTCTAAATATTTTTCATAATTATTTACGATAATTACACCATTTAAACATATAATTAATTAATTAATTAAACATATAATTTCATGTTGCATCTTCGAATGCAAAACAATGGGTCGCGAGTAAATACCGCAAGGATACAACCAAAATTGTTCTACTAAAACTTTGATTTGTATACACAATAAAATGTAATTAATCATACATTGGAATCAAATATAAGCATAATAAAGTAATCAAAAATGTAGATTTCTACTTATTGCTGCGGCTAGCCTCCGCCAGATTCTCTGCCTTTGTTGATGTCATATTGCAAATACATTATTAGATTTTACATTGCGTTTTTGTAAAAAAATTAGGTGTTATGCGTCATCCGCACAGACATCGCGAACAAAAAGCAAAATATTACTAGAAAACGAAAAACTGCATATGGTGCATATATTGCTTTATTTTATTTTTCATCAAATTGATTTCAAAAAAAGAATTCAGTAGGTATTTTGAGCACAACGATTACGTTACTATTGTGCCGGCGCCAACTTTTGGTATTTTCATGGATTTACTTTATGCGCACTCGGGCTATAAGAGTCATATTAGGCCCCTATTTGAGTGCTAATAAAGAGGATTGTGATGTGAAAATAAAATAAACAATGTTAAAGAAGTTATAATACTGCATTCATAATTTAAAAAGTTAAAGAAATTGTATTACGGGCCTCTCAGAACCAATTACAATCGTGCAAGAAGTGTCGCAAGGGTCCGCTTTGGGCCCTCTTTTATTTGTGCTTTTCCTTAATGACCTGGCATCTTACTATAGTTTAGAAGATATCACCCAATTTGTAGATGAAGTATATGAGACACGTCAGGAAAAAAATCAGCATACAACCTACAGAGATTACTGAAGTGCCTGACTATAATATAAAAATTATAGAAAAGCTCTTACACTGTATTTTGCGTCTGGCCGTTTTTATTCAGTCCAATCTTTTGTTGACTAATTGTTTGTTTGTATTGCAACTGTTATTGATATTGATGGTGAAGAATGAAAAAATATGATTTATGAAGGCTCGGACTCGTCAAGAGTGACGAGTTAACATCAGGCGATCGACGTAAAGTTTTAACCATGCGCGGGTGCTTCTAATAATTAAAATCGACGAACGAGTTACTGTTCGGGCCTGGAACAGTGAGTTAACCCATTTACGCCCGCTGTGCCAATTTGGGAACACTTAGTTATAGGGGGCGTATACAAAAATTATTAACAATAAGTAAAAAATTCATTCATTGCTAATTACTAGGAAAAGCTCAAAAATCATTATTTTAAGTTTGATATTTTATATGTGTCTGATTTTATAATGCACAAAACTGTACTGTACCAATTTGTGTACAAAGGCTACAAGTATACTGTTAATAATACACGTAAATACCCAAATGTGTGAACTACAAGGTTAGCTATGTAAATGGGGAAATCCCCAAATAAGAGGTAACTGTATTTTCTTATATGCATTCATTAGTTATTGACACGTTGAACTATCAGTTGAGTATGATTTAGCCATTCTACCACGAGAACGTTGTTACTGATGAAAAAGATGGGTTTGATGACAATATAAATTCATCAATATTGCCAAATCATGTTCCTGGAGAAGTCGAGGTTTTTGTTCGTAATGTTGCCACCCTTTCGGTTACTGAAGATTGCAGTGATGATGAGCCATTTTGATAAATTGTGTATTGCATTGAACAAACATATAATAGTTCTTATGGCAAGTCTTATTAGTCTGGAGCGATGCGGCCACGTTTTGTTTTGTTCAATACAATTATTTGTATATCTGGCTAGCTATCCTCAATTAATTATAAAGTCTGTCTATTTAATAGGGGTTATTGTACTTAATTTATAAATATTTTTGTATTACGCTGAATGTTGGTATTTTGGCTTTAGTTGGATATAATTTCGGACACGTTACAATTGTCTCATTTGAATGTTCGATCATTATTGAATAAAATTAACGATGTTAAGTCATTGTTGAATAATTACGACTATGACATTTTCGCGATCAGTAAGACGTGGCTTACTGACGACATTATTGATAATACATTATATATTCCTGAATATGCCATTGTCAGGAAAGATAGACGTGTTCGTGGTGGGGCTGTTGTATTGTATGTAAAGAAACATATTTCTTTTAAGATTATGAAGACTGCGTCCTGCGAATTTTATGAATAGTCGTGGGTAAATATTATTTGTAATAAATTTAATGTGTGTGTGGGTGTAATTTATCGTCCACCTAACAGCGATGCTAATGAATTTTTTATTCATTTTAATGAAACTATAATTGAAGTAAGTGCTTTGTCGGATAACGTTGTGTGCTTGGGTGATATTAATATTAACTTACTTGATTATAGTACTAACGCTCTCACGTTTACATCTTTGATTCAGTCTTTAAATTTTAAACAATTGATTGATGCACCAACCAGAGTAACACAAATGTCACCAACTCTTATTGATGTAATTGTTGTGAGTCAGGAACTCGAGCAAATAAGTACAGGAGTGTTTGAAGTTCATGATCTGTCAGATCATTCATTAATTCATTGTACTGTTAGATACGACATTTCTAAACCCAGCCCCAGATCTTATACGTATCGCAATTTTGCTAATCTGAATTATGATCTGTTGTTGTCAGACGTGCACTTTACGAATTAAATTATATTGATGAAAAAGTAGATTTTTTAAGTTACAATATCAGCGCCTTATTTGAAATTCATGCTCCTTGGAAAACTGTGAAATCTCTTAAACCCAAAACACCATGATTAACCGATACCGTCAAATTAATGATGTCCTTGCGAGATAAGGCATTACAAAGATTTAAACGTACAAAGCTACCTGAACACTGGGAATATTATAAGTTGCTGCGTAATTTAACTACAGCTGCTGTAAAAGCTGAAAAAAAGCTTATCTCGAATATAATTTTGGCATTACTGATAAAAAATTTCTTTGAAGAAAGTTGCGTGAGTTGAATATATATAAACAGAGGACTTCCAGTATTTCAGATAATTTGCAAAATGTTCATGCCATCAATAACCATTTCAGTAATGTTATCAACTAGTTTACACAGTATGATACGGAAACCATAAACTTTCATAAGAGTAACAAAATAAAGGACTCATGCTTTACGTTCGCAGAGGTTGCTGAGGATCAAGTTCTTAAAAGTATAAATGATCTTAAGTCAAATTCCTCTGGTGTGGATGATATCAACTTACAAATTGCCCAATTTTATTGCCAATATTTGTACATATATTTAACACATGTCTAACGAGAGGGATATTTCCAGAATTGTGGAAACATGCACACGTCATTCCTTTGCCGAAAACTAGCATATCCAATAGTTTTAATCAACTTCGGCCAATAAGCATTTTGCCTGTTCTGACGAAGGTTTTGGAGAAGCTAATTGCTGAGCAGTTCCGCGTATACTTGACGAAGTACTCGTTATTACCACCTGTGCAGTCAGGGTTTAGGCCTGGTTACAGTTGCACTATAGCGTTGGCACATATAACTGATGATATAATTAAGGCTATTGATGACAACAAACTAACACTACTTGTCCTCTTAGACTACTCCGAGGCATTTGATGTCATTAATCACGACATGCTTCTAGCCATATTGCTCTATATTGGCTTGGATAACACTGCAATTTCGTTTTTTGGTAACTACTTGAAGGATCGTAAACAAAGTGTATGTTTGGGTGAAAACATGTAGGGTATTGCACTTCTTCAATCTAGAGTTCCACAGGGATCTATTCTTGGCCCCTTGTTGTTTTCCAAATATACGGCAAACTTTTTTACTTTTTTTAGTCAGCATACATCACATACATCAGCATACATCACATGTATGCTGATGATATCCAATTATATATATATATTTATATATATATATATATATTTGAAAATGCGTCGTGTCAAATTTGACAGAAAAATGTAAAATTTACATGAAAGATGGTCTAATCTTACACCTCAATGGTGTAGTGAACATTAATTAAAACAGGTCCATGAAGACTAACTGGTGGATCGCTAGACAATATTGTTTCTGGGTTATTACCCTTCGTCAGTAGCGATTACCAAGAACCTTAGTTGTTGAAATACCTTTACATGTAGTGGCCATCAAAACTTCTTGACGCGAGCCAATCACTCCTAACGAACCACTGACAACAGAACACTGACAAGACGATACCTTGTCTAACACCTTGCGGCGAGTAAACAAGACGACTGTCAAATGTCCATCTTTCATGTAAATTTTACATTTTTCTGTCAAATTTGACACGACGCATTTTCAATTTGAATTGTTTTTGAACTTAATTGCAGCAATCCTTTTATATGTTGACACTGGACATTTGACAGTCGTCTTGTTTACTCGCCGCAAGGTGTTAGACAAGGTATCGTCTTGTCAGTGTTCTGTTGTCAGTGGTTCGTTAGGAGTGATTGGCTCGCGTCAAGAAGTTTTGATGGCCACTACATGTAAAGGTATTTCAACAACTAAGGTTCTTGGTAATCGCTACTGACGAAAGGTAATAACCCAGAAACAATATTGTCTAGCGATCCACCAGTTAGTCTTCATGGACCTGTTTTAATTAATGTTCACTACACCATTGAGGTGTAAGATTAGACCATCTTTCATGTATATATATATATATATATATATATATATATATATATATAATGGTACTTATCTTGTATCATGAGCAGTCAGTCGTTGAATAAAACACTTTTAGCAATATTAAAGTTTATTGCGACACCTTTTTTTGCAATAAGGTGTTTCGAAAACCCTTGTCAAGCAATAAACATTAATATGACAAATGACATTCTCTAGTACTCGTTATTACCAATGTCATTTGTCATATTAATGTTTATTGCTTGACAAGGGTTTCCGAAACACCTTATTGCAAAAAAAAGGTGTCGCAATAAACTTTAATATTGCTAAAAGTGTTTTATTCAACGACTGACTGCTCATGATACAAGATAAGTACCATTTTAAGTGATTTACAGTCGAGAATTTGTACAATAATTATATATATCCTTTGCTGTGGAGGATTTGGTGATCACAGTTCGTAATAGTATGTTATTATGCAAGTTTAGTAAGGCAATGGATTGTCGCACGAGTGGTTTGGGGCACGACGAGCGAAGGGAGGAGTGTCCCAATACAACGAGTGCGACAATATTGCCTTACTGAACGAGTGTAATATACTATTTCATCTACTTTGCTTTAGTAATTCTTGAAATTTCGCCTGTTTAAGTTTTCGTATTAGACTAGGAACTTTTGGGCAGGTTGGGTTCACTGGTATTGACAGTTTGTATTACATTTCAAAATAATCTAATAGCCGTCATAATTTCTGTAATTTGTGTGCAAAATGGAGGCAGAAAACACTGAATTTACGTGTACCCCGTCGTACATACGCCAAGCCGCTCAAAAGGCTTTTGAAAATTTGTTGCCGGTAAAATCCAACAGAATATATGACAGATTATGTTATGACATGAACATAACCAAACTAAAAACTAAAAACAGTTTAACAATAGGACTCATTATTAAACTGTTTTCGATGTAATAATGAGTCCATTATTAACGCAAAGTAGATAATAGCATATTATTATACAAGTTTAGTAAGGCAACGGATTGTCGCACGAGTGGTTTGGGGCACGACGAGCTTGCGAGGAGAATTTGAGAATTTGTTGCCGGTAAAATCCAAGAGGATATATGACAGAGTATGTCATGACATGAGCATGGCACAAACATAACCAAACTAAAAGTTACCAAAAACAGTTTAATAATACGACTCATTATTAAACTGTTTTCGATGTAACAATGAGTCCATTATTAACGCAAAGTAGATAAAGTAAATAATGACTTGGTCAGTTTGGCTGAAGTTCCTAGGAAGCATACACTTAAACTCAATCCGGATAAATGTTGTTACATGTTGTTTGGTAGTGAGCGTGTTCGGAAAGCAGTGTCACCTATGATTGATATTACATTATGTGATGTATCATTACAACATAAAGATTGTGTAAAAACTTTGGGTTGGTAACGTGCTTTCAGGAAAAATCCTAATTAAAGAGGGCTATGAAATTCAATTGGTGTTTAAAGTACTTTAGCCACAACCAAAATATCAATTTAATTTTAATTAAAAATTAAATTAAAAATGGTAATCACAACTTTTTTTTTTAATCTGAAACTTTTGTATCCTAATAGACATCTCTTAAATGTTAAAACTATAAACACTGTAACGTTTTAGTTTTATCACATTTTGACTTTTGTGATACTGTCTATGGCCCGTGTCTTGACGCTGTTGATACCCGTCGTATACAAACAATTCAGAACTTTTGCCCCCGGTTTCATTATGGTGTAAGAAACTATGAACGAATTTCTCACAAATTATGTGAAGCTGCATGGCTAAATATGAAGAGACGCAGATTTTACATTTGCCATGCTTTTTCTATAGAATATTGCAGTACATACACAATTTGAATATTCGCCGTAGATATATTATTGATGTCCCCAAGCATAGAACGGCACTTTACGAGCGTTCATTTAGTTATAATATTGCAATTTGTTTAATAGTATTGATACTAGTATGAAAAAAATATCATTACATTCTAAAACGCGACTAAAACAACACCTTATGCAGGAACAAAACGCATGCTATCATTGATGAATGACAAGTGATATGTATTTACCTTACTTTCATCTTCGTTACCTATTTTAATTTAATTCCAACATTCAATTGTAATTAATTAGGTTATATCAATTATGCTCATTTTTTCCTACTTATGACATTTCTCGGTTTATAATGTAATGGTTATCAAGTCGTAATGCTTTAGTTAGTTTATTTTAGTTCATTGTGGTTTCTTTTTTTTTCTTTAATTTTTGCTAAAATTTTGTTTACTTTATTAAGATTTGTAAGTAACAACATTCAAATATTCATGTATTTTTTTGTATTTTTTCCGTTTTGTAATAATATTATATAAGTTAGTTTAATTAATTGATTGACGACAAGGATACTTGTTGAAACTCCATGTTATTAAGAAAATTAATATAATTCGATGTTCAAATGTTTTTATGATACACGACAATTATTTCGCCATACAATGGCTACATCAGGTGGATGATAACTAACATTTTTGTGTTATATCCATTTCTTATATACACATTCCGGCGGGGGCTATTTTATTTAATTAATTCGAGTTGATCGTTTAGTGCTAAACCTAATTTATTATAAATGTAATGATGGAGCCTGTGGATCTTCTTATATTTCAATAATAATAATACCGTCCCCTTCTCACATATTTATTAAACACTTTTAATATGTACATATTTCAACAACTATGTTGTCATCTTCAGAAAAATTAGGTATCTACGATAAACAAAATCAAACATAAAAATAGCAACCAACACTAATGCTATAAAATAGTAAATAAATATGAACCTTACAAGTTAAAAATTGTATCTTATAGCAATTCATAAAGTGGTGACCTCGGAATCTGTACATAATCTGAATTAATTAAATTTAATCTGTTCTTAAAAATAAAAATACTTTCAAAAGAATCTAACTGATTATTATAAGATACATTTCTTACAATTTTAAATTATTCAAACTTATAACATGTCCAGATTCGAATATATGTTAGAATATATACTAGATTTTTCCATTCTATTATTTTTTAAATGAGCCATATGTTCTTTGTAACGAATTAAAATAGAACGTCTCGTTTGCCCAACATATATTCTATCACATGTACTACAAGAAATACCATAAATTCCCGATTTTTAAAAAACTTCTACTTTGTCTTTAGGTACGCCTAAAAGGATTTTCGAAGTATTTAACGAAACGAAAATTACTTTAAAATTTTGATATTTAAAAATCTTACCAAAACCTATGGTAGAAACGTGAAAAGGAAGCTTAATAAATTTATTAATTGACCTTTCTAAATTTAAAGTTGTAGCATTTTTAACCAATAAATTATAATTTATTATATTTGTTTATTTCTAAACTTTCTAACAAGTTAAGTTTTTTACTTTTATTTTGTACATATTTTGAAATTTGAATTAAAACTATGATTATATTCTAAACAATGGCTAGCGTATGTTGAGTCCGTTTTCTTGTTTTTGTAGCTTCTGTCGTGCTCCTTCATTCTTTCTTCAAAAGTCCTTCCTGTTTGTCCTACATATACTTTGGTACAATCTGTACAATCCAGCCTACATACCCCAGAATTTGACCTCTTGTTCGTTTTGTCCTTATTATTTTTCATGAATTTTGTAATGACTTACCTGTCCTATACGATATTTTTATGTTTGTGTTGTTTCTTTTAATAAATTTTCCTATTGTGGTAGAAATATTCCCAATATACATCAGCGATGCATATTGTTGAGGTTTGTCTGTTCGAATATTTGGGTATGTCAATGAAAGTGTTTTTGATTTCTACTTTTTTTTTGAGTAGCCGTTATTTACTGCAATTGTATGAATTCTATGTAATTCTTTATTAAAATTTTTTGTGCTCATAGGGACGTTTACTAGCCTATGTATCATTGAATGGTATGCTACCAGTTTATGCGACATAAGGTGACATGATTTAGCGTGGATCGTTGTGTCTGTCTGTGTAGGTTTATGATAAATAGCGAATTCGTGTTTATTCTTGTTATGAGTGATCATTATATCTAAGAAATTGATTCATTTATTTCCCTCTATTTCAACTGTAAATTTGATATTCGGGTGTATTGTGTTTATATAATTATGTAATTTGTTTAACTGTCTATCAGTCCCATTGAAACATAATAAAATATCGTCTACACAACGATACCAATAGATGCATTTTTTAAATAAGGGGCGTGTGCTTATTGTTTTTTTTCCAAATTGTCCATCAATATCTCTGCTAGTAATGGACTTAAGGGGTTTCCCATTGCTAGGCCGTTTATTTGTTTGTAAAATTTATGTTGAAATTCAAAGTAATTTTGTCCCAGGCATATTTCTAGAAGTTGTAAAATTTCTGTTATTTTTACGGAGTTTGTGTGATTTTATGGTTTTGTGGTATTTTCAAATAAATAAAGAAGTTATCATCCACCCGATTAAGCCATTGCATGGCGAAACAATTGTCGTGAATAATAAAAACATTTGAAACCATCGAATTATATTAATTTTCTTATTTTTTCTTTATTAGTTTAATTAGTTGTAAGGTTCACATGGAAGATCAGGATACTGCTTTTGAAGCCTACTGTAATATGAACCTTTTGGTATACAGTGAAAGCTCTCGTTTCGGACACCTCCAATAAGCGGACATCTCTCTTAAACGGACAAATTAGCTGGTACCGAACTTGTTCCTATAATTTCTAGATAACATACATTCTGACACGCGGACACTCTCATAAACAGACGCGGACATTATATTTTCATACGTACCTTACCAAAAATCTCCAGTAAGCGGACGCGTAGCTCTGATACACGGACAAACGGATAAAAATCCATGAATAAAGTCAGTGATTCCCCGTTTTATACGCTGCGTATCCTATAGGTACTGCAGTCACTGGTATTAAACGAATGAATAACGGACATTACTTAAAATGAAAAGAAAAAAAAGAAAAAAAAGCAGTGAATATTTTGGACAAAGAAAAACTATCAGTTCGTGTTTTGGCAAAAAGGTTAGTTAGTCAGCTTATTCAACCACCATATAAATCAAAAAAAGACCTTCCTGAAAACTGAAGGGTTCAATATAGACAAAATATGTTTTGATTGGTTTGCGAGAGTTAGAAGCCAGAACATTCCTGTATCATGGCCCCTAGTGAAGGCGAAGGCAAAAGAAATTGCGGAACAATGGGCCTATAACAATTTCTCTGCATCTGATGGATGGCTTCAATGGAGGAGGGAAAAGACATAATATTAGTTTTAAATACATGTCAGGTGAAGCAGCTGACGTAAGTAAAGATGTGGGTCAGTTTATGAAAAAACTCCCTTCTATGTTAATTGGTTACCAAGCGGAAGATGTGTACAATGCAGATGAAAGTGGGCTTCTTTTCCGTGCACTACCCAATAAAACTCTAACTCTAAAATTTGAAAAGTGTACCGATGGAAAATTGTCTAAAGAAAGACTTACCATTTTGTTTTGTGTGAACATGGCAGGAAATGAAGAAACATTGTTAGTGATCGGAAAAGCGGATCCCATCCTCCAAACGTATATTTAAAAAATGTAAAAATTATCTTTCTACCACCTAATACAACTTCGGTATGCCAGCCTTTAGACCAAGGGATCATAAGAAACTTCAATTTTTATTATCGAGATCTCATTTTGAAGCATATTTTGTCAAAAATAGGAGGCGTCAAATCTTCATCAGATCTTTCAAAAACAATTGATGTGTTAGAGGCATTATATGTCATAAAAGCATCGTGGAGTAAAGTAACATCCACAACTATCAAGAACTGTTTCCGAACAGCTGGATTCACAAAACGATATTCTGAGTCAACAGAATTTGATCCAGAAGATGATCTACCACTTCCAACCCTTTCTGAGTTGTTGAGAGGTGTAAAAGAGTTGGAATCAACACATCAAAGTCTAGATGACTTCTTAAGTATCGACAGAAATATACAAACGGAAGACGATAATCAAAACTTGAACTTTGGAAGTGAAAACGACAGAGAGGAAGAAAATAGAAGTGAATCAGCAGACGAAATGCAAATGCTCGTCCAAGACCAATATATGATAAATTCTTACGATGAGGCTTTAAAACTTGTTGGAAATTTTAAACAATTCGCAAGAGATGACTTCATAGCATTTACTGACGTAAAAAATCTGGAGAGCCATTTGCAAAATTGTCTCATGCAGCAACAAACAAAAAGATTGCGCCAATCGAGTATTATAAATTTTGTTCAATTTACTACTGACTATATTTTTTAAAATCATATTTCATTTATTTTATTTTTTATTTTATTATAATTTATTAAATTACACTTCATTCGTTCTATATATATTTATGAATTATGAATATAAATGCAAAAAAAATCAAAATTACGTATTTAATTAATCGTTTTCCCTTAACCGGACGCCTCCGATAACCGGACAAAAAAGTAAAGACCATGGGTGTCCGCTTATTAGAGCTTTCACTGTATATTGTTATTTTCTTATTCAGCGTTATTTTAACTCAATGATGTGTACCAATAAATGATTTATTATTATTATTATATGAAGAGCGTGGCATTTCATCAACATTGAATATTCAATCTTGGCGGAAATCGGTAATATATTATTCGAAGACGTGGAAACTGAGGACCGGTTGGTAAGTGAAAACCATATGAAAGAATCTGTAAAGGAATTGACACCAATTCAAATATTTGAAATGTTTTTCGACGAAGAAGTTTTCGAAATGATCGCAAATTTTAGCCAGTTGTACGCGAATCAAAATAATCGACGCAACTTTAGTGTCACCGTTGCAGAGCCAAAGATATTTTTTGTATACTTATTTTATCTGGGTACAACGACCTGCCAAGGGAAAGCATGTATTGGTCTGTGGATGAAGATATTGGAGTAGAAGTTGTGTCAAAGGCAATGTCCAGGAATAGATTTAAAGAAATCTTTTTGATAATAACGAAGCGTCAATCACCAATGACAAAATGTTCAAATTACGCAAACTTTCAGATATTCTTATCAAAAAGTTCAACCAATGGGGCGTTTTCCACAAAAATATTTCTATTGATGAGTCTATGGTTAAATACTATAGTCGTCATTCAGCAAAACAGTTTATCGAGGCAAACCAGTTCGGTTTGACTATAAAAATTGGGTCGCAGCAAGTTCCTCTGAATACTGCTACTCCTTTGATATATACTGTGGCAGATCAACTAACTCGGTTTCTGAGCCATTCGGTACCAGAGTTGTAAAAATGCTGCTTGATAAATTATCCACTAATCCTGCCAACCACAAAGTCTATGTTGAAAACTTTTTTACAAGCTGTGACTTGCTACATGATTTACACCATTTAGGTTACCGTGATAAAGGTCCTATCAGAGAAAATCGTACTAAGAAATGTCCCCTGACAAATGCAAAAGAGATAAAGAAAAAATCAAGAGCAGAGTTTGATTATAGGATTGATGAAAATAACGAGATCTTATTGGTTCGCTGGAAGGATAACAGCATTTGCACAATGGCCACCAATTATGATTCTTATGATCCAGTGGGTTACGTTAAAAGATGGTGTTCGCAAAATTAGAAAAATATGGATCAATCATATCATTATACAGAATCGGCATAAATAGCAAAAAATGGTGGTGGGTTTTATTTACCTACACGATTGATATGGCTATCTCAAATGCTTGGCGCTTGCATGTATGTAGTAAAGGAAACAGCATGGATCAGTTCGACAAACAATAGCTAGATTTTACCTAAAGCAATCACCAAAAAGACGTGCCGCTCGTACTTCGTCATTGAAGGTTTACAGCTAGACGATACCCATGACGTTCCCGAAAAGCTTCCAAAGCGTGTACGTTGTGTTATCTGTCACGTCAATCGTTGGAGTTGCGAAAAATGCAAGAAAACACTTTGCATTGACAAAGGGTGCTTTTCAAAATTTTATTCGTAAGTAGCCACTGTGCCAATTTGGATACACCCCTTTTATGTACTGACAAAGCTTTTTTTACTTTTTTTAATTTTTCTCTTTTTTGTACTTATAATATAATATAAATAAAGACATTTTCAGATTATTCATTGTCGTTTTGGTTTGGCTTTAAATGGGTTAATATCGGAACAGTCAGTAAACAGTTTTCACGGCACATGTACACACATGAACGTTTGGGCTTCGAACAATAAGTTAATATCGGTTTTTAATAATTAGAGTCGACAGTTTAAAAGTTAGCCTTTAAAGTTCTCCGTTGTGTTAAATAAGTGGAAAATTCTATTATTAGAATTCAACAAATTTTGGGTCCTCAAGTCGTGTCTTGTACAAAGAAACTTGAATGGATACGTACTATCCCACTGGACAAGATTCCTGCGTCTCTGAAGGAAAACCTGTCCCTATCTTCGATTTTCGTCAGGTCATTCGATTTGCACAAATAGCCTGTGTTGTTTGTGATGAATTAGTAAAGCAAACAGGGTTTATAGTTTATGATCCTCATCGTGAACGTGTATTGGACCGCGACGCCCGCGCCGTTATTGCAGCTCGGCTTAAAAACTGTTTACATATTTCGGTCGTGAAATATATTAAGTTTTAAAATCTCATATTGGCAAATGTGTACAAATACTGATTTCTTGGGCTTGTCAAAAACAATTCAACTGTTAGATTCAATATTAGGTGTAGCGCAAAGTTTAATACAAAAAAGAAATAGATCGAAATGCTCACTTATCATACTTCCAATGGTACGTGCCAACTGTGTAGGCAGGACTTTCTACAATCCATTCATCAATTGATAAATTCCGTACTATATTTAACATGACTGGAGCGCAAGCAACTAACCTTAATAAATCATCGTTACTGTGGGAAAACAGATGCACCTTCTTGAGACAATTGATGATCCTGTGTCGGACGATCTCGTCTTTCAATTCGATGGGCGTGTCTGTAAAAATATTGTCTTCGCCGAAAATTTGACAGCCTTCTCTCACTGATAGGTGAAAATTTAAAAATGACAGCACGCTGTTGTGGACACTGGTTTCGATCTTGAATTGGGTCGCCTCTCGCTTCAAGGTCCACAAATACATCCTACACATTTTCGTTTGTATTAATAATGAATTTCATGTTAATAAATAATATTCATATATATTGTCCAAGTTCGAAAACCCACCTGTTTGTGCGCTCCGCCTGGTGCTTGAGTATGGTGGTCGCTGCCAATTCACAAAAACCGTAGCTAAAGAGCAGGTAACCAATGATCTTCGCAATTAAAGACAGCACAATATCTAATATATTGTATTGATCAAAGCCGCTGCCACCGTAGTTGATAAACAAGGACATCGTTAAGAAAAGTGACTCGGATAATCTGTTAATGTTCAAAAAATGAAGAAACCTTTGTATCACGAATAATTACATGCACTGCCATAATATTGAAATCATAAAATCAATTAAAGTGTGGCTAACCAATTTAACACCTACAATGATGATACCGAACATATGCTCTAATCTTATATATACCATAACTTTGAGTCAGCATTCCACACTCGAATTTTATTTCGCATCATCAGTGAATGTGCTAATCAATGAAAAAATCAACTCGCCTGTATTTGTAAAAAGCAGACTTTGACAAATTGTAAATCTGATTGTTGTAGATGTACCAGCTCGTCGGATCGCATAACTCACTATGACAGGACAATCCGTACAAGGCGCAAGTAGTCCAATAGATGCTCACGGCGAAAAGAATAAAGTACTTAATGATTCTCATCGCGAACGTGTTGATTACGATGTTCATCTCCAGCTCTGTTATGGTGTTGAAGATCTTGTAGATCTTTAGCAGCTTCAGCAACTTGTAGAAGGTGATCATCTCCGGCGAGCAGTTGGTCACCAACGCGAATAAATCGAATGGAAATGATGCGAAAAAGTCAAGGAGGAATGTGAACTGTTTCAAGCGAATGACTATGATTTCCTTGGGAACCGTTATCAGACGATCTTTCTTCTTAACAGCTGTAGACAGTTGGATATAGATATCCAAGTAGTATATAACATCTAGAAGAAAGCACATTGACTCCTCATTCTTCGTTAACCTGCCAAATTAATTAAAAAATTATAACTATTGTTAGAAGTCGGTCTGTGATTGAAACACTTTTTGTAATATTAAAGACAACTTCTTTTCTAATAACGAAAAATCCTTATCAAGCAATACTTACATATACTTCAGTATTTGCTGTAAAAATTAGGGAATCCCATTGTAAAAAACAGAGTTATTCGACCAACACTTAATACAATTCTTTAAATAGGACATTGTCCAATAAGCCCTATAAATATTTCATATTTTTCTTTAACTTTTTTTGATCATCATTGATCACCGACATCGAGAAGAACTGTGGTTTCGGTTCTTTCAAAATATTCAATTACGTTACCAATAATATCTAATCTATTAATGCAAGTAGGAACATTAGTCATTATATCCTGCTCCTCTTATACATTAAGATGTTGAGATTTGTCATTTCTTAAATTTAACAAAGTCCCGTCATCTTTTTCTGTCCCTGGTCATAATTCTAGTTTCATTCTATGTCTTTCCATTCCTATATTTTCATGTGCACCTTTTCTATTTATAGTTACTCCAAGGTACTTAATTTCTTCTCCTTGCTCTAGTCTATTCTGTTAATTTGGTGTTAAGATTTTCTTCTTTATTGGTTATAACTCATTGTTTACTATTAAATTATATTTTTCTAGTAACCAAATTCTCACAGTTCTTTCTAATTCATTTCCACTCCTTACAACAACAACGACATCATCCACAAATACATAGGTTTCAATTTTTACTGGTTGTACTTTGTATTTAGTATTTGGAACCAAGTTTATCGAGAAAGCTATGAACAATAATAAATTCAGTACTCTTCCTTGCTGCAGTCTGTATTTATTGATAAAAGTCGGATATTCCGTTGCATGTTCTAACTTTAGTAATTTTTTAAATGTCACTATTCACTAATTTATTCCCCAAGCTATTCCATATCAAAGGCGTCTTCAGCTTATGAATCTCAAATAGAGTTTTTCTCGCCTTGCATATGCCTTCTGTATAATTTGTTGTATAGAAAGTACATCATCAGGTACACACGTACCGGTCTAACACCACTTAATAGTTTGACGCAGCTTATTTTCCAGTATTGACTTGTACACCTTTAGGACTCTGCATAGCAGTAAGCCAGCAGTCATATGGTTACGTATTTGATTAGTTCTGCTTCCCCTTCATCCACATCTGCCGCCTTACCTATCTATAGTTTCCAAGTGCATTTTTTGAGTTCCGCTATTATAATATTCCACCTCCTGAATTTCGTTTGATAATTCTTACGCATGCTTTCTCTTTCGTTCGTCCCACTTAGATACTTTCCTTCTCCTATCGTCCCTCCTTCTTTTTTTCTCTATTGCCATCGTTGCCAAACTTTGCTCTGTCTCTTCTCTCTTTGTCAACTCATACCCCAACGTTCTACCCCCTGCTTCGACCATCAACCTGTCACTCCCAGTCTCATCCCTTACAATGCACTCTGGCGTTGATTTCTCCAATGCCAGTATTCTTTTTAATTGTCTTTGCTGGGCTTCCGCTCCATACATTACTATGTTTTGCGTTCCATATTTTTCTTTCGTGCAAGCTCCCACCCCTCTTTCCCCTTAAGCACTTCCTCAAACCCTCCTCTGCCACTCTCACCTTCTTGCAGATATGTGCCGTCGTTACTACTGTTCTGCCTCATTATGTGTCCTAGGTACATGTACTCTTTCACTTGTTCTATGTTCCCCTTTCATCTGTATCTCCCACCTCCTTTCGCAAACCTTATTATCTTTGTTTTCCTAGTATTTACTTCCAACTCTCTGTTTCAAAATTACTTCTTCAATATCTCCTCTGGCTCTACTAGGCAGATGTTAAATAGTTGTGAACTTAGCGGACACCCTTGTCTTTCCACCTTTCACCTTTCCATGCATGAATCGTCCCTCGTTCCCATGCCTTTCCTGCTTGTCCTTCCGGCATCATCTCTCCCTCCTCCATCTCCTCTTCTAGTCTTCCTCGTATCATCCCTATATACTATTTATACAATATATTGGGTAACGCCACCCCTCTATAATTTTCTACCTTCTCCTTTTCTCCCTTCTTCCAAATTGGTACTATTATCGCCGTCCTCCAGCTTTCTGGTATCTACCTCCTTCCTTTCCATATCTCATTTAACCTCTTCGGTGCTTCTCTCCATATTTCCTCGGGTGCATTCAACCAGCCCTCCGAGTCTACCGGTCTTCTCCCGCCCCTGTTTTTATAAGCTTTACTCTCATCATCTCTTCCCATGTAAACTCCTCTACGGTCACTTTCGATTTTTGACTTCCTCGCTCTTCCATCTTTTCTTCTTTCACTCGCCTCACTCCTAGTATTTGCTGAAAGTGTCTTTGCCATTCCTTTATACTTATACTTTCTGCTCCCTGTTGTCCCCTCTTCCTTTTCATGAGAAACTCCCAAATCTCTCTCCTATCAGCCCCTGCACATTTTCTATCCCCCTTTTTGTTAGTTCTTTTTCTTTTCTCCCCCATAACTCCTGTTTTCTTTTCTCTTCTAAAACTTCTTCCCATGTTCTCCGTCCTTCATTAAGCATTTATTAAATGATAGGATCACAAACAACGTAAGATTCCGTAGAAAAATATTAAAAAGAATAAGTCTGTGCGATAAAATGATAACACTGGACGGTATTAGAATACAAGGAAAGCATTCATTTTGCATTGTTCAAAAATACTAATAACACACACACATCTTTGAAGAAGGATGGGGTCACAAATAAGTGCAGTAATTTAAAACCAGCCCAATTTAAAATAAAAGTTGACCTGTTTTAGCATTTTACAAAAATTTCACTCGATTTTAAATTACTGAAATTATTCCATAAGTAGTTTCCACACTGCATATATGATATATTCCTTAATAATTGTGATTTGTTTTTAAAGACAAATATTCAATTTCTTAATATCAATTTACATTAATATTCGTATCAAACAAATGCATTCGTAATGATTTTTTTTTAAGATGTATGGTATTGTAATGCATTAAAATGTTGTTCAATACCATAACTAGGTTTTTCCTAGTTTTTACAGTCTATGGTATATAGAAAGAGTTATACCATTTATTTAACATCTATTGCTTGTTAAGGATTTCCAATAGCCCTTATTGCAAAAAAGGGCGTTGTAATAAATTTTAATATTGCTAAAGGTTTCATTCACCGAGTGATTGCCCAAGGGACAAGATATGTTTCTAAAAATTATAACAAGATACATGAATTCGCTGAAAAAAGTAGCAGATCGAAAATCACGTTAGTGCTATAAATGTCGAACGCGTCATGTCTTATAATTTACGAAACAAAGAATTGTGTAAGATTAGCACAAACATAACTAATCACACGTGTATGTTTAGTATAGTGGTGTTGTACTCTAGTCAAGTGTATACTTATGTGAAGACAAAACGCTACTAACTTTCGTTGGAAGAATGTTGCCTGCGGAATAATTATACATTGCAACAACACAGCTCCAAGAATTGTGAAATCGCAAAATTTCCTAAAGCTGCTGTCCGGATCCATCACATACGGACATTCTCCACTGAGGCAGATTGACTTTACCCGAAGCTCCACACTGTCGCTCAATACCAATAGATTAAGGTTATCAACGTGAAACTGTTGCTCGTCACGACGTACATTGGCCACCGATGGTGAAATCCCCTTATTTGATAGGTGCCATATCTCATACCAACGACGTTTAAGGGTCTTAATGATGGTGTCACTGTCACTCGCCGTTTCACAATATTTTCTTTTCTTTACATGGTATTTCGCAGTGCTCAAACGATTGGAGAGTTGCTGTCGGATGTAACGCGCGACCCTCGGAAACTTCTGCAGCACCGTGGCCAGATCAGTGAGTGCGAGTGTTTGAATCTCACAGTAGGTCGCCGAGCGGAGGTTCGTGCCGCTTACGCTGGACATCAGGCATGCCGTCTCGCTCAATAGTGTGCCGCTAGAAAAAGACATGATTGGCGAGTCGTCATCTTCTACCGATAGCACCTGGACAAAACACAAACAAATTATATAGTGGCAAACGCAACTAAAGAGTATTTATTCTCACCTGGATTATTCCAGACACGATGTAGATCATTTTGTTCTTCGATTCACCAGTTCTGATTAAGAAGTCCCCTTGAACAAGAAACTCGCTCTTCATCACTAGACTGATTGACCTTTTAAACGACAAGTCTGTACCGATGAAGATGTGCGAATGCCTCAACGCTTCCCAGAATATGTCTAGAGTAACCTCTTTGCGCAACGACATCGGTAATAAGTGAAACATCTTCGGCATTGATCGTATTCCTGATCGCTTTTGCCAGAAGACCGTCAAGAAATCCAGCGTCTTTGCCTTGAGATCGTCTTCCACATCCCACTGGTGGAGCAGATTCATGATTTTCGCTACCAATGTTTCATACTCAAAGTAGCCACGAAAGTTCTTTTTGAAGGTGAGTATCAAGGCACCGAAGAAGAGCATCATATGCAGATAAAATCCAAGTAACATTGCAAACCCGAACATAATTTTTTCTATCATAGCAATCGGTATAATAATACCTGGAAGAAAGGTATTACTAAAAATAAACAAAGAAATCACACACAACGACAATAGATATACTACGTGTACCAGGTGTACCGGTTAATAATTCAGATTATGTCAAACTATATATATAGTTACACATATGTGTGGCTTGACACCAGCACTATTTTATTGTATTTAGCACAAGTTTCAAAACCTCATATCTCCAATTTTCTGAAGGTGTTAACATCGTACATATTTTCACGTTTAAAAATGTCGAAGTTCGTACGAAAAAAAGGAATATGATGAACTAATGGAAAAGCGACAAATCAGTTTGCTTCAAAAGAGTTAAAAACCCGTGAATAGGTCTTAACTGGGAAGTATTCACTAGACCCAGCTCCTTCAGATTACCACTTGTTCAGTTCGATGGCACATCTGTTTTGTCAGCAGCACTTCAAAACGAAGAAGTGAACAATTTAATCTCTGAATTTAAATGGTTTGCCTCAAAACAAGAAATGTGCAGAGGCGATAATATTAACAAATTACACGTAAGATGCGGAAAATGTTACACATTACAACATTACTTTGAACAAAGCACGGTTGATGTTTCTTTATAAATTAACACGTTTTGTAAAAATGTCCCCACTGTTAACCAATACAATATCCCATTGTAGGATAGCTGTTTACTATTTGCTAAGTGGGCACAAGGATTCTTCACCACAGACAGCGAAAAATGTGGAAAGCATTATTTTACTTGAACCGAGTAAATAATAAAATTAGGTTACTTTCTGTAGTGTATGTACTTTATTAACAACATAAAGATATAAATACATATGTAGTTTTCTTAGGTCTACTAAGATTGTACACAAATTATTCCTATACTTTATTTAATAGTTATATCAACCACCAACAACCCTTTAAAAAATGGAATGCTACTGAAACAGTGGTACTCGCTTAGAATAGTCCTTGACGTGTAAACGAGAGGGCGCGAGCATTAAAATAATCTTATGCAGCGGTATGCGCGAGTGAACTGATGTCCGTGCGAGAAGGACATGCGCTGTCCTTCTCGCACGGACATCAGTTCACTCGCGCATACCGCTTCATAAGATTATTTTAATGCTCGCAGGACCGGGGAGAGGTTTATATGATGCCATTAGTATTAATTCAATTTTATGTGAGAGTGTTATATCCTGTATATAATGGAATAAATTTTAGCACAATATTTCTTTTATTTTGATGGGTACTAAAAAAACAAAACATTGGGTCGAAAATAATCAGTTTCCACCCAAGGGCGAAAAATTAAGGGCTGCCAACCATTAGACAATTACATGTTCAACAATATTTAAGGCTGTAATAAATTTGGAAAGACTTCGGCAGCTGCTTCTTCTAACTCAGGTGGAGTGTCATGACCCATTTCACTATCTGAACTTTCATCTCACCTCTCTTCTCATATCTACGATTCTCATAATTATTCGAAGAATAATTAATACAAATGTCAGATTGATTGAACAAATGTCAAATGAATTTAAATGCAATATCATAGGCTACTTCATCAACTTACTATATTGGAAAACATCGAATTTATCCGTATTTTGTTAATTATTGCATAAAAACGGTGGCGATTGTGAATAAACTAGTATACTATCATCGCTGGAAAGTTTCATTACGCCTCGGGATATAGCGAACTTCGGCGATTCGCGCCTCGGTTTACTATCCTATCCCTCGGCTGTAATGAAACACTTTCGCCCTCGGATGTAATATACCACTACTTTCTTATACTTTATGTATAAGGAAGTGTAGGAATCCAGAATTTTTTCGAACTCGCGATTTTAACGGATATACGTTTTGACCTTCCTTAAATTCGTTAACTAAGCCTATTCTGACTATTTTCGGAATGACGTCTGCGTGTGTCTGTCTGTCTGCCTGTGAGCGTGGTTGTTCGCGCTCTAGTGCCCAGACTATTTAAGCTAAAGTTATGAAACTTTAAATTTAAAATTGGTATATGGCAAGGAAGAAAATGTTACCACCGGAAGTGATGGTTTACTGATAACCGATTTCCATATCTCGAAAGCGGTAAGAGTTATCGAAAAAAAATTAAAAATTTCTTAAAATTATAAACAATTGTTATTTGAAAAGTTCCTTCGAAAAATAGAGTATAAGAATATTTTTTTTTATTTAAGTAATTAATTTTGTACCGTAGTTGACGAATTTTCAATTTCTGAAATTGAACTAATTTTAGTAATATTTTCTCTCTGGGAGTGGCAACAGTATCATCAAATGTTAGAGCCCTTGCGGAGCGCCTTCGATGACTTTTGTGGTAAACGACTTCGGGCGGGGAGTCGCAATTTAACAAAGACACCAAGGTCGGTCACATTTTTGGCGATTGCGGGGTAGGCGGGTCTGTCTGAGGTGGTGCATCAATGTGGTGCCTAATTGCACGTTCATATTTCCTATCACTTCTTTTTTTTAATTTCTAGGGGCGGCGTGTTTGGCCGAATTGTTGATACTGACTAAGGCTTTTGAGGGAATTGTAATGTAGTGTTTTCATTAATGTTATATTATTAAAGCACATAGGAACGGCATTGCGATTTAGTGCTGTTTTCAAGCTGTTTCTAAACTGACTCTCTTCAAAATGTTCACTACAAAATCTTTTATTTTTTAATTTTGACGAAGACAAGTTGTGAAGATCCGGATTTACTATAAGAAAGATGGAAATATGTCAAAACTAAGAACTAGTACGTACATTTTAAATATTTCATTTCTATATTTTGTACTTATCATCGCGATTGCGCCAGTTCGATGGGAATTTATCGAATGATAAGACAATTTTAAATAAAGTACCCTATGATTCTGTTACATGGAGAAATTTTAACAGATTTATAAAATCAAGAAGAATAAAAATCTCCCGCCTATAAATTCTAAATGATAAATTAAAAATTAGTTTCAAAGGATAGGCAGTTCATTTTGGAATCTTAAGTAGTCTTATATTTGCGTGTTATTGGAAAACCTCAAAGGCACAGCAGGTAAAAAACGACGTATAGGTTCTAAAGTGTTCTTTTTAACGTACTGGCCACTGTGACAGTAGAGTCACAAAACTACAGAAATGCACCCTCGCCAGCCTTTATTTATTGCATGTGTTTTGCTTCTAAATATGTTAGAATCAATTATTCATTTTAATAAGCAAATTTTGGTAACTGCATTTGAAAATTATTATGTGGGCATACTTGTGCTACATATCTACAGGCTGATTCCTAAATGGCTCATTTCATCAAATTACGTTGTAGGGGACCGTTAATGCAGTCTGAGAAAAGTGTAAAAAATACACAACTCCAATAAATTAACGCACCACTTTGAAATTTTGAGATAACTAAACAATTATCACAAAATCGTAAAAATTGATATTCAGAATTTTAAAAACATAAGGATTAAAAAACTTTAATTGCTCCAGCAATTTAATAACAGTGGTTCTTAAAGTTTATTCAACACTTAAGAAAATATTGAAGAATCTAACATTTTCAAAAAAAAATTGAATTTAATATCGTGTTTCCCCCTCTGCTGCGGATAACAGCTTCACACCGACGTGGTAGACTCTCTATTAATCTTGTTATCGCCTCCTGATCTATTCCATCCCATATTTCTAGTATTCGTTCTTGTAGTGAACCCGACCCGACCCGACCCGACCCGACCCGACCCGACCCGACCCGACCCGACCCGACCCGACCCGACCCGACCCGACCCGACCCGACCCGTCCCCACCCAACCCAACCCAACCCAACCAAACCCAACCAAACCTACGTCCACCGGTACTAATGACGATACAAACACTAAATCAATGGATGTCACACCCGATGAAGGCGATGAAATGGCACTAGATGATCCAGGTACTTGGCCTAACATTTTAACGATAAAAAATATTAATTTATTGGTAGAAAATGGGCCGATTCAAGTATATTGGCCTAACATTTTAACGATAAAAAATATTGATTTATTGGTAGAAAATGGGCCGATTCAAGTAGCAAATTTGAAATTTCCAGTTGGATGAGAGTGGCAGAAAAGTTAGCTGTTCATATTATAACAAAACTTTAGTGAACGGGGAGAAAATAAATCGCGCATGGCTCTGCTATAAAACTAAATCGTATGTTTTGTTTTGCATGTAAATTGTTTGGTAAAGATAGTTCAACACAACTTGTAAGTACTGGCTTTTCTGATTGGTGTCACTGTTCGGATTACCTTAATAAGCATGAAAATACTCTGAAGCACGTAAATTCTATAAGACCGTGGTGCGAAATAAGGACGAGGCTGGAAAAAAATTGTACCATCGACGCGGAACAACAAAATGTTTACAATCGAGAGAAAAAGCGATGGCGCGCCATCATTGAAACAATGATTGCTGTAGTACAATTTTTAGCCAGTCAAAATTTGGCATTCAGAGGTACTAGTACGAAGTTGTATTATAGAGATAATGGTAATTTTTTAAAGGCAGTAGAGATGTTGGCCACATTTGATCCAGTTATGTCATAACACCTTAATAATGTCAGTAAATACAAAGATAACAAAACACGGATTCCACACTACACTTAGGGCAGCATTTTCAAAATGAAATAATTAATATATTTTAGCAGAATCTATTCTTAATGAGATAATATGCATTGTCAAAAAAGCTAAATATTACACTATAATTCTCGACTCTACATCAGATATTACCCACACAGAACAAATAACGTTTGTAATTAGATGTGTGAACACTACTGATGGTAAGGTATATCTTAGAATTTTTTTCAGTAACTAACACCACTGGAGAAGGTCTGTGCAATTTTCTATTAAAGAAGCTATTACCTAGTCTACAGCTCGTTAAAGATATACGGGGTCAGGGCTACGACAATGGATCGAACATGAAGGGGAAACATATAGGGCTTCAGAAACGGATTCTCGACATCAATCCTAGAGCATTATACGTGCCGTGTGCGACTCATACATTAAATCTCGTCGTTAATGACGCAGCCAGCTCCAGTGATGAATTTTTTTTGATATGGTACAAGAGGTATATAATTACTTTTCTGCGTCCCCATATCGATGGGATTTACTAAAAAACCACGTGAAAAGTCTAACTTTAAAACCGTTAAGTGAAACAAGGTGGGAAAGTCGTATCTCTAAATCAAGACCTAAAAAACATTATTACTGCATTAAATGCCTTAATTGAAGATACCACCAGAGACACGAAAACAAACATGGGTGCTGAATCAATAATTAAAAGTCTTGAAACATTTAAATTCTTGTGTTCAATTTTAATTTGGCATGATTTATTATCAAGAATTGGTGTATTGAGTAAAATGCTTCAAAATCCTAAATTAAACATCGCGGAATGCATTGAACGCTTAGATAATCTTAAAAAATTCCCAAAGATCTGACGATAATTTTAAAATATTTGTCGATTCAGCAACAATACTTGCTAGAGATTTAGGTATTGATCCAGAATTTCCCATCTTGAAGCTCGGGAGAAAGGTCCGTTTATTTGATTACGAGGGCAGTGATGAACCAATTTCAAATCCATTCCAGCAATTCAAGGCTGCTTTCTATTTTGTAATTCTTGATCACGCGAACTCTTCGTTAAATGAAAGATTTACTTATCATCTGCGTGCCATTCAATATTCTGCTTTCTGTACACATTTCTAATGATGATCTCGTGAAAGCCTGCATGGACTTAGATATTAAGTTACAGGTACAGGAGGGAGGAAGTATTGTGAAAGATATAGACGGTATACAACTCTTTAATGAAATTACTTCGTTCAAAGATATTTTTCCAGGTAAAGAACAGACAATTGAGATATTAGAAATTATAATCAAAAATGATCTCATTCCCTGTTTTCCAAATTTTGCTCTAGCAATAAGAATTTTTTTAACCTTACCTGTTTCTGTGGCTTTAGGTGAAAGAAGTTCCAGCAAATTAAAAGTTATTAAAAATTATTTGACAAATAATATGACACAAGAAAGGTTTTCAGATTTGGCCATCATCTCTATTAAATCCGAAATGTCTGAAAAAATTGATTTTAGCGAAATTATTGACAAATTTGCTTCTCAGAAAGCCAGAAAAGTTATTTTATAGTTAATTATTTATTATTATTATTATTATATTAGATTATATTTTCTGAGTATACAGTGTGTTTCACTTAAGAGTGTAACACCAGCATATCTTTTTTATTTTCAGTCCAATTTTTGTAATTGTTTTTTCCAAACGCAGAATACTTATTGCTCTATTTACTACCAAAAAACCAATTGTCTTCTTTAAATGCAAAGCAACCTGCGATGGCAAAATAAATGGCAAAAATCAAGAAATCACTTTAGGGAACCGGCGTTCACTTCCTTTCCGTTAGTCCGGTATGTTTTCATTGCATCGTCTAGGCTCCGTCGTTAGCTACTTAACTGAAGTGTTGATAAGTATTTTTACATTTAGAACGTCCTATATTCTATATCAACTTCGATCTGACAGGAGGTACACTGTGTATTCAGTATTTCAGTTAGTTAGCTAACTTAGTTCGTGTAATACTCAACTGAAGGTTACCAAACAAACATTATTTTGAAACCAAACGTCACCCGAAATATCAACAAGAGAATAGTTTCCACGATCGAAATGGTTGACAAGCAAATACATACACGCTCGTTTAAAAGTAGATTGGTGGTGCGCACAGACACGGACGAATTCATCAACGCGGAGTGGTTCACGCGCTGATGGAGTTCACACCGCTCGTGTCACGTTCCGACCGAGTCAAATCGGCACAACTCCTGGTGAGGGAGGGTATCCAACTTCACTGCAGTTGTCGATGAAGTCCCTAGCCGGGCGCTGACGTCACGTCCACGCGTGACAAAAAAACTTGTTTCAATGAAACAACAGACCAAGTTTGAAGTCGATAAAATCCCAATGACGACCTGACTTTAGTCGTCAAAGGTCACACCCAAAACAAATTGAATTCGCAGGCCATTGAAACAAGCGCCCTCGAAAAGCTGAGAACAATAATTATTTACAAATCAAATGCGGGAAGACAATGATCCCGCATGGGCGCATTTTTAAAGCATGAGCTACGAAGGAGCGAATGCTTTTTTGCGCGAATGCGCCGAAGATGTCTTCAAGCATGAGGATTGTATAATGTTGTTTGTACGAAAATTTTAATTATAGTACTACCTCTGTCCCAAATTATGGTATACATTTCTGTACAATTTACGGAGTCCTTGAGTCTTCGAGGAAATCATGAATTTTTATAGGTTGAATATAGAGCCTTAGATGGCTATTCTTAAAAATTATTTAGTTGTGTCAGACGGTCAATTAAAAACCTAGAAAGTATCACAAAATCAAAAATACACCTGTTGATGCCTCGCGAAGGACGGTTACCGGTTTCTATCATGTGTAACCAAGATATGCTGTTGATAGTTGATAGTTTTCTATTAATGTAAGTTCACATAAAGTTAATGTTCTGTTTCACTATGTTTTATTATATAAAATAAATTTTCAAAGTTTTGTATACCATAATTTGGGACAAATAAAATCAGAGAAATGTATACCATAATTTGGGACAGAGGGAGTAATATGTTTGATTACATTAACTCAACCATTAATTAGTCAATTATCCTATTAGTATTTACTTCACATTTAATTCATACGAATTTTGACATATGTATTTTATTGAGTCCGTAATAGATGGCGCTTACAACATTTTTGAGAAAAATTCAGCGTTCTTTTGAAATTGTAACCAGAAATATACAATGCGCTGGCAATTTTACGCCTTCAGTATCATTATTATCAACTTGAATCATTCCGATTTGCGATTAACAAGTCGAACAAGATACCATTAATTAATTATATATAGAAATAAGAGTAGTCATTGCACTGATATGTGGCTGAAGTGCCTCGGTTAATTCCAGTAGAAAGTGGGGGCAGGTTATAGTATAGAGCAATGCGAAAAGAAAAACAAACATGATGAAGATAATGACAAGGGTGGGAATATCGGTGGGGACACGGGCAAAGATTCAGCAAATAACGGATGTTTTTTTAAAATTTGGCGTCGAAGCTGACTGTGAATCTTTAACTGTGAACGTACCACAATTTTGTACATACAGTCAAACGTCACTTAAGTAACAACTTTTGACGAAACTAGGAACGGCAAAGATGTGGTCGTTGGCATTCGCGGACGACATAGTATTATTGGCAGAGACGGAGGAGGGGATAAAATGGTTGACGAAAAGGTTAGAAGGATTCACGAACAGAAGAGGGTTGGAGCAGAATACAAGGAAAACAAAAATAATAGTGTTAAAGAAAGGAGGAGGGTGGAAGAGGCAAGTAAAGGTGACATGGAAAGAAGATATAATAGAGCAGGTGAAGGAGTGGATGTATCTAGGATTCGTAGTGAGAGAAAATAACATCAGAGAAGGACAAATGGTGCATGCGTGCAGAAAGGCGAGGTTAGCGGAGGAAGGATTAAGGAGGGAGCTGTGGGGAAAGTGTATGGTTGGAAAGAAGGGAAAAGATTGGAAAGGGTACACATAGGCCAAATAAAAAGGATATTGAATCTGAAGAGATCAACTCCAGATTACATAGTTACGTAGGAGAGAGGGAGCGAAAGGTCAGATCAGACACTAGTTAATTTGGTATTAGAGGAGCTAAGGAAAAGGGGGAGCAAGGGAACAGGACTAACCAATTGAGAAGATTGTAGACAAAAATGTGCGAAAAGACAGGACTATCAAGAGAAGAGGCAGAAAGGAGAAGAAAAGATTTGAAGCAAGTAAAGAGGGAGATCGTGGAGAGATGAAAATGGTAGAAGCTCAGGAAAGGGAAAGCAAAATCAAGACTGCGAGGTATAACATCAAATACAAAAGTTTAAAAGTACAACATACTTATGGGGAGGGAGGACATTCGCAAGATTCAGGTATGGAAGTGATGAGAAAACCAGCAAGTATTGGATGGAAGAGAGTTACCGGAGGTGTAAGTTTTGACGGACGCGGACTAGAGATGTTAGACAAAATAATGGGGTTGTTATTCTCGAGTCGAGGATTGTTTCTCGCATGGGCTCTTATAACTACGTCGTAAACAGTGTGGATAACAATTGAAAATTATTCTTCGTTGCAAACAAAAATAAACGCATGAAAACATAAATAATGTGACATACTACGAAAGCACCGGGCATTGACTGACGAATAGCCGATTGCAAGGAACGAAAACTATTAAATGCTGTTCGATTCAGTTGTTACGTATGATAAAATTCGCGAAAGGAAAACAATTGTTAATTCGCGCTAGCGTAAACATTTAAAATCAACTCACGACACCGTAGTTCAATCTTCACGGGGCGCGCTTACAGGAATCGCTCACCTGTACGAATCTACTATCGGTGCCAAAGTAATAGTCCCCTGTGTTTGAAGACCTATATCAAAAAAACTGCATGGTGAAAAAAAAAATTAAACATACATTGTTACAACTAACAATCACTTCTACGCAACATACTGTAAGTGTATTTCTGGCCCTACGTTTAGAAGTAATCATTAGGGAAGAGCAAAAAAGCATCCGATTTTTGCGATATCTAACGGATAGCCAACTTTACATTTTTTTCTACTTAACCGCTCAACAAAAAAATTGACACTTCGACTGGACGTAATCTGATATGTTGTGCACAGAGGGGAATTTAAAAATTTTCACATTATAAATAGTTTAGCAGCAAATTGTAGTTTTTATGATCTCTGTTATCTCCGTTACAAGATATAGCACGCAAGCAGAATGTATTTCTAACGAAACATCAACCTGTCCTGTTTCGAAATACGTATTGAAATTTAATTGTACCCGTTATTTAATATTTTTAAAGTGACATGATGATGCGTAATTTTTGGCGATCGCGCACATTCGCATATTTACTACCGGGACCGGACTCTACGCTTCGCGACATTTGTATCGGAATTAAATTCAATCAATTCACTTATGAAATATATAAATATTAAAATGAAATTATTAAATTTATGAATAAGCGCGAAGGTAATATTGACATATAAGAAAATCCACGGCTCTGTTAGTGCAATTATTAATGTTTATTAAATTTTTTTTCTGCCAAACCGTTTCTTCGAATATACGCATTCAAAAACAGTTTATTATTATTTTTGCACTCATAGTAAACAAATGGAAAATAATTATAACAGATTCATATAAAAGCATGAAATGTTATTTAGCTGCCAGTTATTGAATATCTTTATTTATAAACAATGTACTATTGTTTATGCAAACATGCCGAAGCATTGTACTAAAGAAGTACAAGTAAAGTAAAGTAATAATAAATGTAAGACTGTTTTTCCAGACAAAAAAGATAGGAGTGGACCAACTATTGATCTGAAGAAAGTCGTAGAAATAACAGCAAGAACCACAAGAACTGTTAAGTAATGAATTCGAAAGTGAAGATAGAGTAAATCATTTTACACCAAAAACTGGTAGAAAAAGAATAGTATGTGACGAATTTTTGCAAGGGGTAATAAGAAGAAAGGTATTCAACTTTTATATTATTTATATTACTTATTAAAGAATTTATATTGGGAAAACTCTCACGAATACATTCACAAATTCGTTGCAATCCATGAGCAAAACACGTCAGGTGGAGCATATTAGGACAATAATTCTTTAATAATTTTCCTGTTTTTAGCATTACACTAGCTGCGTCGGTTACGAATAACAAAACTTTAGACACATCACCATCATAATCAACACAAAAGACATTTTTTATCATTTCGCAAAGTTTTTCGGTATTCACGGTATTACTGAAACTAGTAGAAATTAAAAATTGCTCTGAAGGTTGTTGTGGGTTTAATGCGCCAACAATACTATTGACAACACACCTACAATTAATATCAGTGGTTTCATCGGCACTAATCCAAACGTAGTTGTCTTGAATTTTGGATTTTATTGCCATTACTACTTTTTCATACTGTTTTGGAACATAGTACTTTCTAACGGTGGACTCATCGGGAATATTCGTTGAGTATATTTGCTTAAAAAATTGAGAAGTGGTGACTTATTTAACTTTTTTAAAGGAATATTGGCGGAAATAAATAAATGCTTCGCATAACTCCTCATAAAAATTGTAATTGGAAGGCCCCGTTAAATTTTGTATATGTATTTTAGATTTCAAATGTTGGTTTAAGGACCCCATACTTCTAAAATTTACATCTTGATCGCAAATGTTATTACTATTATTACAATTACTCTTCGAACAAGAGTTTCATTTTTCCTCTCATCATCAGCAGTTGCTCTAGTTCTCACTTCTGGCATTGTGCAGTTAGTTTAAAACTGCGACATTGACTTAATAAACTACTACTTGCTGCACATGGGAGGCACGTGTAATCACGACGAGCAACATCACAGAATTTACTGGAACTACTTCTTCAGTAGTTCCAGTAAATTAAATTGTTTCCTGCTAGTTGTCGTGCAATCTTGAATATCATCCAGCGCATCTGCTGTCAATTTTGTTGAGCCACAGAGCACTTACCTTTACACAGTTGTGACGATTAAAATGTACATCAGAAAACTGCTCTATTTCCTGTTGAATACAAAATTCAAAAGTAAAAGAGTTCTATTTGAAACTTAACCTATAATGTAATGTAATCGAGTAATTTAAAATTAATTGCAATGCTTACCATATTTCACTTGAATACGTTTCACACATTAACTTTACCAAGGCAAGTAAACGAAACCGTAAACAAGAACGCAAAAATTGACACCTTATATACAATTATAACTTGTTGACTTTTTGGGAATTTCTTCCCTTGTCAACTTAAATTTTGAATTTTTAACGGTTGTTTTGATCTCGATTTTAATCATTTTTGAACACGACCTTCGGTCAGCTACGCAAACGCATTATCATAGGCAAATCAATGAAAATGAACTCACCGCTCAAATTATGCATCACAATACTCGTCATCGTATAGAAACATATAGTTAACCAATTATAGACATCGTCGCGATCGAATTTGTGATAACTCAAGTTCAACGTCCAGTTCTCCTTATTTAAGGAAATGAAAGAATATAAAGCAGCCCCCATGATGTGTCCAAGAACGAAGATTGTTATTGCATGCGCAATTGTGTGGTTTACCAGCTGATTCAGGCCCACCTGAACGGTCTTCCTCGAAATCTGAAATACTATGCGATAAAGCCTTATGAGACACTTCAGCTTCAGGTAGTCGGTCGTCTCGACTACTTTGTGCTTCCAGGTGGACATCGAGAGGAAGCTCTTCACCTCGAAAAGCGGCAATAGAGTGACGGCATCAATAAGAATGTAGCCCATCTGACGACGGCGGTGATGTCTTTTCCTTCTTACTTTCAGCATCTTCCTAAAAAATGTGTACGAAAGAAACTAATGTGCTTAATTAAATATTTATGTATACGTATAACGTTAATTTTATATAATTTCATTTTTAATAATTCATAAAAATATAATGATGACGTAATGAAACATTAATCTTGGGACATGTTTATTTTTAGCAACAGTGTGTGTTTGGTTGCTTGCACGTCAAATTTAATATTTTGTGTCAAGATATTTGATAATCACAAATTATAAATTACGTGCGATTAATTCCGCGTTGAAAAAAATGCAAAGACTTACCTGTGCATAATAGCAAGAAAAAAATCGGCAAAGTACATGATTTCACCGAAATAGTAAGCAACGATGAGAAATTTTCTCTCGGGCGGCTTGTAAAAAATGTCAAACGTCGAGCACATCGCGTTTACGAGCACCGAAATCGACAATAACGTCTCCCAAACGTGATGGAACGGCAGAAAAATGATGTGTCTCCAATCGGACGATTCGTCGACGGATTCTTCCACTTCCTCGATGGGAATTGACAACTGGATCGATTTCTTCATTATTCTGACGTATTTTTACCTTAACGACGGAAACATACTAAACTTACAACCTACTTTGTTAAAATTTGAACTTTATTAGTTAGCAAACATCACTCAACCAGTAATTATAGATTTTTCTAACCCTAATATCTTATACTGTTTCTATGATACATTTGAGCTTACTAGTTATTTTGTTGTTAAAATGTCTTCCCCTCTTAAAGTAACGTCGTCAATGACGACGTGTTTTATAGTTAAAACACTCTTCAGTTCATTCGTACTAAAAAAATACGATTCAAATGACATTTATTTCATATTTTTGAAATGTCAAATACACTTTTTCATATGCATTTTTAGATTTTATGGGCAACAAATTGCTCCTCAGTTCCTCTCCTTTTTTTCTAATTTCTTCTGGGACACTTTCATTGATTTTGAAATGAATTTTGAAATGAAATTAATCAAAACTTTGTTGATTTTATGTTACCATGATACCCACAGCAATGTTCGCATTTTGCGTATTTGTGACGCGACTGACAGATCTGATATGGTTTATTAAAGTTCTTGAATTAAAAAGTCAGTTTGCTTATACGGTTAGAAAAAATCTTGAAGACAACACGAGTTTTATGGTTTAAAAATTTCGGTCTATTAAATTCTCGCTTCCTGCGGTCGCTCGAATTGAAACTACGACCTCGATTTTTAAATTGTCTATAAAACTCTAGTTGCCTTAATAGCTATAAAATGATTCGGGTGAACAATGAATTTTTGCATCAAACAATGAAATTAATTAGTTGCAAATTATGTAGCTAATGTAGCAATGTCCATTGTTTTATTTTCAAAAATATTAGTGACATCATAGTTTTCAAGTTAACTAAGGACTACGTAATGTCCTTGTATTTCTTGTATATGGCGCATGCAAATTCAGGTTATCATTGAAAAACTTTTGATCCACATCATTTAAACCTAAAATATAGCTCCAGCAATTGACGAGAAAATGAATTGTAATTGAAATTTCGAAAGTAACGAAAGGTTGTAAAAATCGGGTGTTGGGTCTATGCATATTAACAATTATGTTCTACCAAATCAACTCGTGATCAGATACGGGTTAGCCATAATTATTGCAACCATTTTACCCACTTCCTATTTCTGTGATATGCGGCGAAAAAACTTCAGATTTCAGCCATAACATTTTATTCTCATTCTCAACAGCGGGTTATATTCAGAATTCAATGTGGTCATCATTAGCCTCCACAACAGCATTTAGACAGTGTGACACTGTGGCACGCAGGTACTCTACGGGAAGTTCGTCCCAAATCTTGAACAGGCTCGTCTTCATGTCGGTTACATTGACGTGGGGCATGGTCCTCATCACGGACCACACGAAGAAATCCAACGGATTCAGATCGGGCAAGGATCTGAATCCGGGCTGGCCATTCCTGAGGGGTAATGTTCTCGGCGACGTGGGCGGCCAGGAACGCCTTCGTCTTCTTGGCCTTGTGGGCCGGCGCCAAATCGTGCTGGAAGATCCAGCGCTTGCCCCTAAGGACCATGCGGGCCCAACCGATCAGGACAAGAGTCAGGACGTCCGAAATGTTGTTATCCTGGTTGATCTTGACGCTCTGGTCACCTGAGCAGTGTGATCAACCCAGACCATGACGGTATCCGGATGGAACGAGGTTTCCACAACCCGGTCCTTCCCGTTGGCTTCCTCAACACTAATGGCAAACATTATGTCGTTCTGGAATTTCGCTTGGAATTTCTCCTCAGGCGCTCCCTGACCTTCTTGACGTTCTGGGGCGTGGTAACGATGGTCGGACGTCGAGATCAAGGCCTGTCGGCGATGGTACTCAACTCACGGAAGCGATTGGGAGCTTTTGTTGATCTTTAGGCGCTTCTGGATTTCCGAAGCCGTGAAACTGCGCTGGTGCAAGTCGACAATGGCAGAGCGGTAGGGACTCGGGCGCACCATTATTACATCAATAAAAAAATCAGGTAATTCTATGATAAATCGATAGAATAAGAATAAAGGGAGATTTTCGTCATTTCCCGTTTCCAGAAATTTCCGTTATCGCAAACTGCGCCCGCCTAAAACACGGTTGCAATAATTACGGCTAACCCTGTATATTAGGCGCATATAATGGTACAGGATCAATAACTAAATTTACATCAGTGGTTAAGATTAAATCAATAAAAGCTGACGATATAAGTATAATTCTTGTTGCAATATCAAAAATTTGATTCAACGTTACACTCTCTAGTAGAGACAACACAACGAACCGATTCTTTGTCAAGAACCATGAAGATTCCTTTCGTTGCGTTAAACGGATCAAGAACGACGCGACGGATTGTCAATTTGAATCACTCGCGAGTCGGATTCGATGTGTCGAGCGAGCGCGATACTACAATTTACGTCATCGTCCGTTGGTACCGACAAAATACGATATTTTGATATACGTTCTCCCGTATACGTTCAATATTTTCAGAAGTGTTCACGGTAGGTGGTCTTCCAGCACTACAAAGGGTTCTTACAGACCCATGTTGACGAAAACTTCCAACCAAATGGTTTATTGTTGACGCTGTGGATGCAATCCGCATATTCAAATGATGACGATATGCACATTATTCCTTTCCCTTTCGGTGGCGAATAACGAATCGTGTTGTTGGAGGGCGACAGTCCTCGGGGATCTTTAAGATTACTCAGCCACACTAGTGATCCGTGATAACGGTGAACGAGATGCCTTCTATATAATGCCTTAGCATGTTAATAGCACAAAGGACACATTCTCGTTTTGTGACCGTAAAGTTTCGTTCATTCTTAGTTAAGGACCGGCTGATGTAAGCAATTACCTTTTCTCCTTCGGAGGAGGGTTGCGATAATACAGCACCTAAACCAAATCCTGAGGCGTCACATTGAATCTCGAAGGGTAAGTCATGATTAGCACAACTTAAAACAGAAGAAGTAATTAGGGAAGTTTTAAGAGCGCGAAAGGATTCTTCACACTCGTCTGTCCATGTGAAGCGGTGACATTTTCGAAGTAATTGAGTAATCGGAGCGACAGTAGAGGAATATTTAGGTATGAATCGGCGGTACCAACTAGTCATACCGATGAAGCTACGTACTTCCTTAACGGATTTAGGCGGAGGAATAGATAAGATCGCCTTAACCTTATTGGGGTCAGTACGCAGTTCGTCACGATCGACAACGTAACCCAAGAATGTAAGTTCCGATTTACAAAAGACACATTTTTCCTCACTAACCGTCAACCCAGCTTCCCTAAAACGTTTAAGGACTTCTTCTAGGACAATTAAATGGTGTTCAAAACTTTGGGTGACTATGACGATATCGTCCAAATATACAAATATGTAGGGTTCAAGAGCAAGAACCTTTGCCACGTAACCGGGGAATTACTGAGATCAAAAGGGAGTCAATGAAACTAGAAAAGTCCTCGGTTCGGTACCGTGAAAGCCGTAAATTTTCTTGAGTTCTCCGCCACAGGGATTTGCCAGAAAGCAGATTTAATATCTGGGGTGGACAGATAATGCGCATCCTTTAATTTATCCAAAATCGAGGTGATTCGAGGTAGTGGGGAAGCATCCTTTTCGGATACTTTATTCAGAGCCCTGTAATCGACACAAAACCGATAAGATTTATTGTCAGACTTACGCACTAGGATGATGGGTGAAGCCCAAGGGCTATTGGAGGGTTCAATTACTCCATCACGTAACATGGCATTCAATTCAAGATCAATAGATTTTTGAACCACCGGAGACACAGGGTAATATCTCTGCTTTATTGGTGAAGCCAGAGTTTTTATTTCGTGCTCGACGAGATGAGTACACCCCAGTCCTCTACTCACATTCGCAAATGATTTTTGTCCAATAATCCTAACAATGTCAATCCTAAAATATTAACTTCCAAATAAAGTATTTCATCTCCTCTAGCATGACCGAGTATGAAATCTAAGACGGGTTTGAAATGTGTATTCCTGGTCGACTTCTCTACAGATTTGGGGACAACTAGGCGACCTTCTCATGTCTCCTGGGGCAAGTTCGTACAGTAAAATTAGGTTTCTGACAACGATAACATCTCCGTTTGAAGGATTGACTGCAGTTAGCAGCTAGGTGTCCCCTTTGATTACATTTCCTAGGGGCTGTAGACCTTGTAGGAGCTATGTTGTTAGGGCTGGTCTCAACCAGTTGTGAAACATAAGCTAAGTCTGGTTCGAGCAGATTTCCTAGATGGAGGCGGATTAAATAAATCTACTGAGAATTTACGGGCTTCAAGGTGTCTTCCCAGATCAAGTGGTTGATCAATGGAAGTAATCGTAGTAAGTGCCAAATGTGTCTGGTAAAACGGCGAAATATTTTTCATGATAATTTTCAGGCGCGTGGCCTCCGCTACTTTAAGTCATTATAGTCGGACGGTTAGAATTGTTGTCGGAGCAAAATCTTTAATGAAGACCAGTCGGTGGCCTTCTTTCTTGCCGAAAGGTACCATGTGTAAGCACGTCCCACAAACAAATCGATACCGGATCGATATAAATCGCCTTCAGAAGCGTTGCGAGCAATTCGCAATTCCTCGACTCGTTCTAAGAAGTTGCTCAAAGATAACCCAGATTCGTCGCCTGAGAACTTTACATTCCACTGGGAAACGGGAATCATTTTCCGCAAATTCGTGGTAGGGAGAGGTGAAGCATTCCTAGTATCGGATTGATCGGATGACGTGGAAGAACTGTCATCATCAACAGGGTGTTTCACTTAAGAGTGTAACACCCTCATATCTTTTTTATTGTTAGTCCGATTTTAGTATTTTTTTTCCCCAAACCTAGAATACTCATTGCTCTATTTACTCCAAAAAAACAATTTTCTTCTTTAAATGCAAAGCAACCTGCTATGGCAAAATAAACGGCAAAAATCAAGAAATCACTTTACGGATTTTTTTAAAGAAAAATTTTACTAGTAATAATTGATCAGAATTGCCCAAAAACCCGACATTCAAAATTTCCAAAATAAAAAATTTTAAAATTTGCCGGAAAAGTCCGCAAATACTTATTCTTAGCTGCGCCGAAGAAAGTATGCTGTGAAAATTTTGTTTGAAATAAAACCTGAACTGTCAAAGTTGTTTAAAGTTGTTGTTGTTTAGGCGCAGCCACCTCTACAAATAATATTAACCGATTGGGAATTGCTTTTGAAGAAACATTTTTAATTTTCATGAAATTTTGGATTTAGTGTTTTTGGGCAATTCTGAACAATTATTACTAGTAAAATTTTTCGATAAAAAAATCCCTAAAGTGGTTTCTTGATTTTTTACATTTATTTTGCCATCGCAAGTTGCTTTGCATTTAAAAAAGACAATTGTTTTTTTGGGATTAAATAGAGCAAGTATTCTACGTTTGGGAAAAAAATTACTAAAATCGGACTAAAAATAAAAAAGATATGAAGGTGTTACACTCTTAAGTGAAACACGCTGTATATCTAACTTCGGAGGAGACGTTTTTGAACGAGAATGGAAAAAAAATGGATCAAAAAAAATGTCTTAAACTACCATAACCTACTTTTAATATATCGAATATACCAGGATATTTTGGAAAGTACAAAAGGAAAAGAAAGAAAAAAATGTTGCAGGCCTATCACCTACAAAATAGAAGGGTTTCTCTTCCGAGATCGTCGATAAAAGAATAAGGGCTTTTTCTTTTTCCAATGAGGGCAAAGAAACAACAATAAGGGATTTATTTAAAAAGGGCCCAATGTTCGGCGCCAAAAATATGTTACGCCCGAAACAATACCTACGCCACGCTACGCTTTCAATGGGATGTTTCCCTTTTAACACTATCCCAGCTCTCAAGGGGACAAGTGGGAGGGACAAACATACGACGTACGAAGGACACTATACACCCTACTTACTTTAACGGCTCTAGTTGTAGACGTGACACCTCGACTAGCTTCAGGGGAGGATGCCGTGGTCCGATTAAAGAAAAAATTATATAAGGGCGCCACTGGGTTTTTTGAGCAGAGGAAAACCAGAACTCCGACTTATGGTCGTCCACTATCGGGTTATATGTCCAAGGCAAGTGTCCTAATCGTTATCGAACACGGGGGGGATTTAATGTTACCCTTAATGGGGCGAAACACGAGTCATAATTTTGTGTACCCGCAACAATAATTACTACTAAATATACAAACCTATGTTCCTTTAAACTTATATTTACACACCAAAGAAATATTATTTACACGAAATGAGGTTGAAGAACACAATAATATCTGTCCTAACTAAACTTATATTCACACACACTTAAAATATATTATTCAAATATAATTGAGGAACACAAAATAGTATATTATTATACAAGTTTACTAAGAGGCCTTATTGTAGTACGCGTGGGTTTGGGGCATGACGAGCGAAGCGAGGAGTGCTCCAATGGAACAAGTGCTACAATGCCTCTTAGTAAACGAGTATAATATACTATTTTATCTACTTTGCGTTAATGATTTAATATAAATTCAAAATTTCGAATACAAAAAAATGTGGCATTATAACCTAGGGATGTTTATGAGTAACGATGGCGACATCGTCAAGTCATATTTGTCAGGCGGCAATGACAATTAAAATATTTAAATTCCTTTAAATTTTGTAAAAAAAACTACAAAAATATGGCAGAAGAGAAAGATTGAAGTTATGTTGCTTTTGTGCAAGTTTTTCGTTTTGTATGTTGCTCAAATAGCGCATTAATAATTATAATAAATTTAACACGTTTCTGAGATTGTGGTTATATATTCGATATTTGACGCGTGTGATTGAGCAGTGGAATGAAATGTCGCCAATCTTACAGAACAAATAGTTACCAAAAACAGTTTCATAATAGCCTCTATTATAAAACTGTTTTGAGCCCATTTCAGTATCATAATGGACCTATTGTTATCACAAAGTAGATAAATAATGTGTTTCTACTTTGCGTTGGTAATAACTTCATTTTAGCACCCAAAACAGTGTTAAAATGAAAATTTAAGTGCTAAAATGAGTCTGGTATATATTTTTTTCTTTATGTTGGCAACGGTTTGGCAGCCTCTAACGTCAACGAAATGTCAGTTGTAAGTAATAATATTTGCATTGTTTTCATTGCACCATTCTTCGATTTTTTGTTGGTATTAAGAACGCGACTTGTTCGGAAATAAATTCCCAATTGTAGTTTGTCCAATTTCCCGTATTTCGGGTGGAGGACATTGCAAGTCTTTGCAACTCATATTGCGTCAAAGAAAACTGACATTTCAAATTAAACGTTCGACCGCCTCCTTATTTAATTTCACGCAAACGTTACCAACCCGCGCAAATATCCCTAAATGTTGAATTACTTAACAAAGTTTAATTTTTCACGTAAAAAGGGCGCAAAGTAGAAAAAATAGTATAAAATACTCGTACAGAAGGCTATCCAGGGCATTCGTCCGTTCAGCCACTCGCCTTCGCGACTCGTGGCTGAATTTCGAACTTATGCCTGAAACAGTGTCTTCTGTAACTTTTTTTTTAATATAGTATTGTTCCAATCAATTTATAGCTACACACAAAATATTATTTAAATGAAATGGGGGAACAGAAAATAATATTTGTTCCAATAATCTTGAGGGTAGTGCTGGACCGAACGGAGTCTTCGCCATCGCCATATGGCCGGACGGAGAACGATTTGCGATTTCTTACTTCACAAAAAATCCAGGACGAAGATACGGACAGCCACGAGAGTTGCAACACCCGGAAATACGTTCGGCGATAAAACATCAAATAATACCAAAATACGACCAGTATCCAAACTTCGTATAAACGAAAAATACCAAAATACGGCCAGCTTCCCAAACGTGAGTAACGGCGTGCGATTTTCTTGCGGTGGACGTCAATCCCGGAGAAATTTCTGATCGGATTCTCGCTTTTCAACGAAATACTAACAATTTCAGCCAACACTTGAGGAATCCTGCACAACCCAAGATCCGCATACAGCGAAATCGATCACATACAACACGTGATCACAATTTTTGGAGGGAATGTACAACTTGCGATCTCCACGCATTACCGCTAAGTGAAACCGGATATTCTTACTGGAATTTGACAACAACAACCTGACAATCGAACTCTAATGAACTATACTCTATTCCTAATCGTACATTGACAAACAATAAACCTAAACACTACTTTAAATTTGGAAGTTGAAAAAGGGCGTTATTCCAACGAATCGAACAAAATCAAATAAAAATTACAAGGATTAAAAAAACGTAACAACGTTGTGTCAACACGATGGTTTGAAAAATAAAATTCAATTATTTTGCTACGCTGTTCGATTGTGTAGCTATTCATATTAAATTCTTCTTCACAAAATACTGGAAAAAAATTAATAATTAAAAAAGTTATGAAGAATTCAAACCAAATAGCTCATTCTGCGCCACTTGTATAATATTCACACAAAACAATTGTCAGGTGTGTGATAAACCTAATTTTAGGAATAATAAATCAATAAATCAATTGCTAGTGGCACTGTCATATTATAGCACCGGTAATTATTTACTCACAATAGCTGATTTCGGTGGCAGGCATACATCAACTGGATGTAGAATTGTAAAAAGGGTGGCACTTGCTGGGCTGTACGAAAGACATATAAAATTTTCTTCAACACGTGAAGAGCTTTTACAAATACAGATGAAATTAATTACATATCAGCTTTTCCTAGATTAATAGGTGTCATTGATGGAACACATAAAAATACCTGTCACCTGGTGAGAGTTACAAATATACAAATAGAAAACATCACTTATGATTGTGGGGACGATGCAGAAGTTTTCCGGAATATGAAAGGTTACTTTTCAATAAATGTTCAGGCTGTATTGGATGCAAATCTTAAATTTTAAAATGGTATCGCTAACGATATTTAATAATTCCGTATTAATGCAGTTTGAAAATGGAGTCTATCCTGACACATTTCTATTAGGTATGTGTGCAGTAACAATTGTGATTTTCACTATTTTAATTTAATATCATTCTATAACCTTCTATGAAGAAACAAGGGAAATGTAAAGTAATGTTTCTCGTAATTATAATTCGTAACAAGTTTCTGGCCGGGCATAAAAAGGAAAATTATTTCCAGGTGACAGTGGTTGCAACGTTTGTCATTATTTGCTAACCGTTATTGGAACCACGTACAGCACCCCAGCAATTATATAATCAAGCCCACAGTTGAACCCGAAACATAGTCGAAAGACTATTTCGTGTGTGGAAACGAACGTTCCCAGTGATGGCATATGGTTGTCGTTTGAAATTCTAAGAACATGTTGACTCTGATTGTAGCAACGGATGTTCTTCATAATATATGTATAGATATGAGTGAAGAAGAACCTCCGTCCCTTGAAGAAATCGAATAGCATATGTTAGACTACTTAATTCAAAATGGTAATGTACGATTTATACAACCAGAACGAACCTAATGTTTGAAATGCAGGGATGGAGGCCCGAAACAATTTGATAAAGAATTATCTCGCCAATCTAAAGTAACTAGCAATTAATATAAAATAAAGAAATATACATTTATGTAATTATTTATTATGTAAATTTAGCACAAGCAATAAAAAACCAAACAATTTTTTTTAATCACGTTTTGCGCCTGTACGGTTTCAATTGCTCTTTTTTTAACGCAATATCTAGCTGTAGTGACTTTTGCCGTAACTCGCTTTCAACTATTTTGGCTTGCTGCGCCTCCTTCAGCATTTCGAGTTGTACTCGAGCGACTTCTATTTTCACATCAGCCAGCTTGGAGTACTGCTTGGATATATCTGACGAATGCAGATTATTCACAATAGGTCGTCGCCTATAGGTCCATTCTGTCGATGATGGCTTCAACTTCTTGCTAACTGGTGTTTGTAAATGGCTTATTTTATATCACCCAAGTTAACATTGTTTATGTCTTGTTCCGTGGTCAACTGTAACGGAGAAAACGTTGTTAATTCAATGTTAATAGAAAACATCACAAAATATAAAGTACCTGTAACCTCTCATGGTCATGTAGCACCCGCTCAGCCGAAGAGCAGCAAGGATCCCGCGTCGCTTCACCGTGCAATGGTGATATCGTGCTACTTTGGGTCCACTTATCCAGAGCAGTGAGCTATCATCCCCAAACATGCACTACATGCCATAAACTTTCTCAGATAATCAGCAGAGCGTACGACGCCCGTTCCTTCCGTCGCCTCGTTGCGTCATTATTCTATTTACTTTCTACTACAGATTTACAATCTGTTACTAAAGTTGGCAACAGACGTATTTCTTATTTTGTGCATTTTGCACTGCGTTGCCTCTTCTGATTCTCATCCATTTGATTTTTTTTACAAACAAGTAAATTTCGTGTGAGACAATGCGGTTAACAGCAGCCTACTGCAACTTTAGAACACGAACGCATTATTTGGTTAACACAGGATGATATAATACACCGCAATATTTAATTGTAGAGATAGGCCTCGACCCTTAAAATGGCCAAGTGTACTTTTTCGCTTCAGAATTTTGTGGTTCTACGTACTCTTTTAATGGGGAACTACATCGAATTTAAATCGACATTTGAAGAACAAACACCCTACTGTGAAACTACTAAACCAATATGTGTCGACATCAATGTGAAGTGAGAATACGTCAGAAACTAATAATGAAAATGTTATATTGCCTTCGCAACCGTCAACATTCACATCATCATCATCACAAAATCAAGAAAACGTAGGACAAAAGGTAACTGCTCGTAGAAAAGTGACACATTTACAGCCACCAATGAATCAGTGCTGAATAAAGTGCTTATATCTGTTAATGCTGCAAACATGATACCATCTGCAAAATTATTACAATTGCCTCATATACCATGTTTCGCATATACATTAAATTTAATTGTTCAAAAGGCCATTACAGAATTAAAACCACTGCAGATTAAAGAAAGGCTGTAGACGAATATTTTAAAAGGAGTCCGAGCTAAATTGAAATCATTCCGAAAACAGTTGAGTTTTCCAGAAAAACGCTAAAACAAGAGGTCCCCACCCGCTGGAACTCTACCTTCTTAATGTTTGAAAGCATTGTTGCTAGTAAAGAACCCATAATATCAACACTGGATCTATTAAATCCAAGCATTCTCCTTAATCAAGAGTAGTTTGAAGTGTTGGGGAAAGTATGCGACATTCTAAAACCTTTTTTTGTGCAAAACATAAAGAACGAGAATAACGCGAAGATGTACTACGAGTGATACAAAAAATCGATAAGGGGTTTGAAAAACGTATTGGCGATATAGAAGAAAAAGTAATTTTTGCCGAGGCAACTGTCCTGGAAAACAAGGGTTTTCAAGTAATCATGTCTATGAGAAAACCAAACAGTTTTATATGTGAAAAAGCGGAACGTGCAAAAGTTACGGCAATCGAATAATCTGATAGTTTCGAACCTACAGTAGCAGAACAGGGAACATCCATTTCATCCTCGCCATGGAGCGATTTCGATTCCAGCGTCGAAAACATGGGTTTAACTTCGACGCAACTGCAGCAAGCTGGGAAGTAATTAACAAATACATACTAGCACCTTTGCTGGCAAGAAAACGTGATCCATTTAAATGCTGGCAACAATACCAGATTTATTACCAACGGTTATTTCATGTCATGAAGAGCACGTTGTGTTGTGGGACGTTCTGTGCCTTGTGAGCGTGTATTTTCTTAAGCAGAGAACATTTTAACTGAAAGAAGAGCCAGTACTCAGGGTACTAACTATCAAAATGTAACGTTCCGTATGAACATGGGTTAGCCTCACCCGGCAACTTTGATTAGATGTATCTTGGGTTAAAATTAGTGCATTTCGATATTTATTTTTTTATTTTAATGGGAAATTTCCTTAAAATTAAGGACGTGTATCGATGTGTGCAGTATTTTTTCATACGTTAAAGTTATAAATAAATATTCGATAGCTTTTCAGAAAAATTCGAAGAAAAAACAAAATGTTCAATTGCTCGTATTTTAATGAAAAATACGAGCAAATAAATTTTCAAAGCATCATTGGAAAGCTGAGGATTTGAACTTTCTAAAATTGCTATCGATCCATTGCTTCGGTGCAAAAAGAGTATTTTTTTCGTTGCTTAAACTTATACATTTTTCATTGAATAGAAGAATACAGAATTAATCAATTTTTCAATAAATGTCTATGAAAACATATGTATCGATCTGGAAAATGGTTATAAATCATTAGTATGTACAAAATGCAACAACAACATTAATTTTTTAGCATCTATTTATTAACTATTTGTCAAAATGACTACAATTACAAAGACGTCAAATATCGTTAAGTTACATGACCACGAAAATGAAAACCTTACATTTTAGAGAAAAAAAAACAATGACAATTTATCAGACGCATTCGCAGCACACCTTAGCTACATGTTCTCTGCACAAGTGGCTTGTCGCAACGCCGGCATTTATAAAATGTTTTTTGGCCTCCCGACATGTAAACATTGTAACTATGCACCGTTCATGTCACATGTAACTTCGTGTTTACGACTACTGTGCGTTTTCCCGCATAGTATGCGGTAATAGTTATTTACAGTCGAATGCGGGAAGTTCAACTTTACAGCGCGACGGCTTCGTTTAAGGCACGAGCCCGAAGGGCGAGTGCCTCATATGCCGGAGCGCTGTAAAATAACTTAACGCATGAGATTTGTATAAAATTTTTTGGCCGGTAGTTTTATTTTAAATTAATAAGACATCTTTTTATACCTATACATTTTATTTATTCAACTTGGCAACATTGCATTGTTTATGACAGATTTGACAGATGTATTACATTTAAATAATTGTATAAAAGTTAATGGTCATTAGGTAGGTAGGTACGTTTATTATTAGCTATTTATAACCGAATGTAGGAAATTGCATTTTGCTGCATGAAATTTATATCTTAAACACGATGCCCAGCGGAGTGTTTGGACTAATTTAATATTAAATTAATATATAAATTTTGTGTATTCTGTTATACTTATTGAATTAGAAATTACTATATCTCGTTCTCCTGAACATCGGCTTCATGATTTCAAAATTGTGTATTTTTCCTACGTCTCTGGAGTTTAAAAAGAAGGATTATTTACTTTACCGCATAATATGCGGGAAAACGCACAGTCGTCGTAAACACGAAGTTACATGTGATATGAACGGTGCATAGTTACAATGTTTACATGCCGGGAGGCCAAAAATAACTATTTCGGTCGAGTGAAGTTGGGCATAAATTACAGCGCTTCTGTTTCGACATTTTGTTGTTCGCAAATTCGAGACTAATGATCTAATGATCAAATCTTCTGGAACATCACCAGCATTCAAAAATTCTTCAATCGAGTGACGAAGCCCGACGCGAAGAGTGGTGTGGCCAATCGTCTGACCAAGAGGGACTTTATGAGCTGCAAGGACAGTTCGAAAATAAATTCCATAACAACATTTTCCTCATTCAGATTGTACAAAATGAAAGAATTTACGTTCGCCTGATCTAACTTCCCGTAAAACATCCTCAAAGGCCACCTCAATGACTTACGAGCAGTTGAATACTGATGACATTTCTGGTCAAAACTGTCCGTTCCACCCTTAGTTTCATTATTCCCAGTTTGCCGGATTCTTTACCAATTTTGCCAGCTTTATGCAAGGAAGATAATAGAAGAACAATTTTGTTCTTTTTTGGGTTGTAAGAGACCACAGTTTTTTTGTCACAATATGCAAATTGAACATTTGGTTCGCCTTTTTTGAAACTCTTGAAAGATGCTGGGATTTCCCTTTTATTTTTTTTACCGTTCCTACTACGGTCAGATTGTAATCATTTTTCATTTTACTCAGAAGAGGGAAAGAAGTGAACCAATTGTCACAAGTGATGTTTCGCTCGGTATTATGAATAGGCTCACTGAGTATTCTAACATAGTATGTTGCCCCTCGTTCATCCCTACCACTTACATTTCCACAATATGGAATCGCATTTTTAATGTAATGCGTCTTACTATCATTCAAGGACACAATTTTTAGATCATATTTATCTGGCTTGGATGGGATATACATTTTGAAAATACAGCGACCCCGGAACGAAAGTAATTGTTCATCGATGGTTACGTTTGACCCTGCTACGTAATTATTCATACAATATTTTATAAACAGATGCCACATTTCTCTGATGTGGGTGAAACGATCAGTCGCTTTTCTTTCATTTCGAGTACTTTTGTCATCAAAACGTGAACAATTTAAAATAAATGTAAAACGGTTTCGATGCATCGCAGGTTTGAATAAAGGCATGCTGTGAATGCCCCACCAGTTGATAGTTTTGCTTTTGCTTATTTTGTGAACCCCAGCGTAATACAACAATCCCAAAATAGCTCTTACTTCGACAACATCTATAATTTTATGAACGGAAAAGTTGAGCGTTACTCCTTTTTCTTTCAACTCATCAATCTCTCTGTTTATTTGATCATTTGTGTGCGAGACAATTATTTCCAAAATCTTGCCGGTAAATAAAACGTTCCATGCTTCAACTGGGGTTGCGGCATTTACACCATCACCTTGAGTAGCGGGTTCGTAAATTGTACGCGATTGCCTAGTACCTCGCTGCTCTGGCGCAGAAAGGGACCACTTGCCACATTTGCGTGGAGCGCCAGGTGTTGCATCTGCTGTAGCTTCCCCCTCTTCCTCCGAATCTTCCGAGTCTATGTCTTCGATGTCGGTTTCCGAAGCATGGAAACTACTGGATTCTATATTATTGGCATCATCGGTATCACTGGCGTGATCAGTTGCAGCGTTATCATTATACCTGTCGTGGTAGACCTCTTCAAGGGCAGCAGCATTTCGAGCTTTTCTACGTGTCAACATTTTAACATAAAAGTTAGAGATTTAATTATAACTTGACGCAATAAATAATGTTGTACGCAAAATAGTTCCCTTACCTTGAATGTGGCTAATATACTCCAGTACGTATAAGTTGACAGAAGACGCGGCGTGGCCAAACTAACCAAACGTTGATATTATGCGTCACTCATTGCATCACTTTTTCAAAAATTTTCGAAAACTATCCCTAGCAACTGCGTACACCGAATAAAAACGCTTGTTTTTGATAAATTGCTGATTTTGCGACGTTCAGTACGAACTGGGTGAAAAATATCCGACTTCAATTTTCGTTTCGCTGTAACACAAACAGTGAACGTCGAATAATGCCGCTAACTGAGACTTATACATATGGTACCCCAAAACATCCCCCCCTTGGTTGGGTGCGCTGCCATCGGTCCCCTACAAATGGCGCCAGTTTCAAAATTCGCTTGGGTTACACTAACCCAGTTAGTACCCTGACTCTTCAAAAATATCATAAATTATATTTTTGAATTATAATTCGTAATCACATGATTAGGAATTTAGGATAACAATTAATCGTAAAGACCAATTAATGTATCAATATTATCACGAAATTATAAACTTAGGGCGACTACATAAATTGGCATTAAACTTTTCAGATCTTTTATTTCTACAACTAAGTTGTATATATACTCTGTTTTTAAACTAGGAGGAATGATTTAAATTTGCCGCGCTAAAACCTGCACCTGCAATTGGTGGAAACCGAGTCTGTTGTACATAATGCTAAGTTGTCTATGTTTTAACATATCAGCTGTCAGTTAACAGTTTCGTGCTCGTAATTTCTTTTTCGTAATTCTAAGAGTAAATAAATCAGTTCTTTTCAGAACTAGCTTTTACCGCAACATATCGTTATATTATTGTGTATATTTTTAAATATGGATGTTGTACCCAATACAAGTTTCGGGTCAGTTTCGCCCCCAAAGAAGCGCAAGCAGATCTTGGTCATTTATCGATAGCCGAAAAGCAATGCATAACAAATATATATATATAAGCAAAGTGTTAAAGATGAACCAAATATGAAAATTTCTGATATCGTATCTAAAATTGGCCATGCAATGGGTAAGATATCCAACAGCTCAAAAATTATTTTATCAAAGTTTAATAATATATTTCTAGGAGTTGCTACATCCACCGTATATCGTACAATAAAAGAATATAGGCGGACCGGAAAGATTATGAGTTCCAAACAGGTTGGAGGACGACCTAAGATTGTAACAACGTACGATGAAGGAATAAAGACCTCTGTGCGCCAAATAATACATACTTTCCTCTATAAAAATGAAATTCCTACATTGACAAAATTTTAAATGAAGTAAAAGGTCGCCAAGATTTACCGAAGATGAGCCGTTCGTCATTATATAAATTTATGAAGAAAATTAAGTTATGTTTGCAATATCCATAAATATGATAAACAATAATAAACATAATATTATGCTAAATACCTCAACATTATTTTGTTTTATAGGTATATGAAGAGGAACCGCAAAGTATATTAATAGAACGTGACGATATCGTTAGATGGAGACAAAAATACGTTGTTAAAGAGTGTAGAAGGGAAGGTCGACCTATTTATTATCTCGATGAAACATGGGTAAATGAAGGTCATAGAAAAAAAAAGTGTGGGTAGACAAGAGCATCAAAAATCGGCGGCAAGCATTCATTGAAGGGTTTACTACTGGGCTTAAAAATCCATCAGGCAAAGGGAAACGTCTTATAATCCTGCACATTGGGTCTGAACTGGGTTTTGTTGATGAAGGATTGTTGTGTTTTGAAGGTAAAAAGACTGCGGATTACCACGAGGAAATGAACGCAACAGTTTTCGAAGAATGGTTTAGCAAGCTGTTACAAAAATTACCAGCCAATGCTGTAATTGTAATGGACAATGCATCATACCACAGCCGTAAATGTGAAAAAATTCCAACAACATCATCCAGGAAGAAAGATATGCAGAAATGGTTAAGATTAAAACATATTGAATTTGATACCGATATGGTTCGACCTGAACTCTTAGATTTAATACGTTTACATAAAGAACAATATAATTTATACGTAACCGATGAAATTACAAAAAAGAGTAATAAAATTGTAATAAGGTTACCACCATATTACTGCGAATTAAACCCGATTGAATTAATATGGGCTCAAATAAAAAATGAAGTTGCATCCAAAAACCAGACCTTTAAAATCGCAGATGTCAAAGACCTCTTATTGCAAGCAATCCAAAATGTTTCACATATTCACTGGCAAAAATGTATCGAGCATGTCATCAAGGAGGAAGCAAAAATGTGCAAATTGGATGGAATCATGGATGATTTGATACAACCATTAATAATTTCTCGTGGTGCCGATGGTGATACTAGCTCATCTGAGAGTTTGGACGATGATTAAGCAGTTCTTTTTAATTCACCGTTTTTCCTTGTTTTCTATGAATTTCTTTAAGGATGTTGTTTTATTTTTATAGCTGTTTGTTTTTACACAATTTATTAATAATTATTAAAAACATGTGCATCTTAAACATGTTAATTTATTATAATAGTGTAATATATATTTATGTTAACATTAACTTTAAATGCAATTTATTTTTAGTATCAAATATAAAATATTTCAAATTTGCCGCCTAAATAGCTGGTGTATTTTCTGGTGATATTTTCACTGTAAATATGGCTTTTCAATTTACTCCTCCTAGTTTAAAAACAAACTATAGTAATAAGGCCTAGCCTAACAAAAATATAAATATAAATAAACATGAAACGCAGATTTTCTATTCAAATTGGTGAGTCGCCTACCCATCACATCCCAAACATGCTCAATTAGTGAGAGGTCAGGTGATCGGGAGGACCATGGCAACAGATTAACGTCGGCAGCGTGAAAGAAATCTAGACTGACGCGAGCTACGTGAGGACGGGCGTTATCTTGCTGGAATATGGAATTTGGCATGGTCGCAAGATAGGGTAGCAGATGGCGCTCTACAATGTCATGGATGTAGCGCTGAGCATTCATATTGCCTTTAACAAAGAGTAGAGGTGACCTACTTCCATAGGCAAAGGCACTCCATACCATTACCCCAACAGTGCGATGCACATGCCGTTTTATCGCAAACTCCAGGTTGCGGCGTTCTCCTCTTCGTCTTCTGACCCTTGCCCGACCATCATGCATGGCCAAGCAAAACCGGGACTCGTCACTAAAGACGACACTATTCCATTCGACATCCCACAATCGTCATTCTCTGCACCAAAGTAACCTCTCCCGACGATGAACAGCAGTGAGTGGAAGCACAAAATGTGCGCGGTAGGAGAACAAACCAAACGAACGTATTCGCCTGTATATTGTCCGCGTTGTCATTGGGTGTCCCGTTTCAGCCAAAAACTCGTTAGTGAAGTGGCAAAGCGGTCTGGAAGAGCTAGCAGACGTAGACGCCGATCCTGACGCTCTGTGGTCCGGCGTTGAGGACCTGTGCCCGGGGCTCGTCGTTCTCTGCCCTCTTCTGCCTTCTTGTCTTCCAGCAATTCCACTTAGTATATATCTTTGTTAGCCAATATAGATCTAATTATTCTGATGATGACTTAGTTGTTGAAATATATATAAACTGTAACAACACTTTTTGTGGAAAGGGGATTATGGGCTTATTAGTACTTAATATTATTTTGATTGAGCATCAACACGTTCAGCGCAGGGATCTGTTCAACTTACAAGATTTGAAGAACCGAAGAACCAATGAACCATATAACGAAATCCGGTTAATATTGTTCTCTCCTAAGATCCGTTCAAATTGAATGATTCGTTCATGAACGGCACTGCTCTACTGTCTAGCACTAACTAAAATCGTTTACTATTACTGCAATCATGGACAACGTCGTTTCAAAATGATTTAAAAAAGCAGTAATTCAGAGTTTTTCAACAAGAACTTTTCAAGTGTTTTTCAAAACAAAATAAAACTAAGAATTTAGATGAAAATGATTAAAATTCTTAGTATATTGGAACGGGTTTTTGGCAATTATAAATGAAAAGTGATATCTGGCAGATATTCACCACGACCACGCATACAGATGCCGATTCCTTTATCAAAATTCACATTTTGGCAAAATGGCGGGTCTATCGTTAATCACAACACGGATTTTAAGTTTTAAAGCTGCAATCGATTCGATTGGCTCCGTATAAACTATATCTTTAACATAGCCCCACAAAAATTAATCCAATTAATTGTTAAATCGCATGATCGGGGCAGTTAACAGCTGAATTTCGTGATATTATGCAATTGGGAAATCGGGTTTGCAATAAATTCATAGTTTTGGTGGCACTGTGACACGTGGGACCGTCCTGTTGAAACCACATGTTAGTAATTTCCATATCACCAATTATAGGCCAAACTTCAGTTATGAACATCTCTCGATATCGTGATCCATTCACCGTAACCGCTTTTCCAGCCGAATAATGAAAAAAAATGCAAATGCTTCTCAATAACTGCTCTTGGATTTTCAGAAGCCCAAACGCAGCAATTTTTTACAGATTTTTCCATTTTCATAGTGGATTTTTAATATTTCAATGCGACTTTCGAGCGAAATTAAATTCATTGTTACAATTGCAAAAGCTTCTACTACTGATATGTCATAAAGTAAAATGTCAAAACTGTCATGTTATTCCAATATGCCCCTGTTGTAAGACAAAGTTCTTGTTAAAAAAAACCCTATATAACAGTAGATTAATAGACAACTCACCACATAATTTTAATTTATTTAATGGAATAGACACCTAAATTTTGAGGTGTATATAAACCCTCATAATTAAAACTTAAATTAATACACAGTACTACATCAAAAACTAAGAGAGGGTCTATCAGAACGCAAAACTTCACAGCCCACTATAGCTACCATTTCATCAAGTATACTATTATTCAACCAAGTCTCCGACATCTTGACATAATAGCTATTTAAGGGGGAATCCTGCTTTAGGAGGCCTTAAAATAGCGTTTTTGGAGGAATTTTTTAGGGCAGAAAAAAAGAGCAAGTCCAGTGAACTTTTTAGAGCATTTTATTACATATTTGAGCATTAAAAAAAATATGTCGAGAGAAAAAATTTAAACGGAATCGATTTTTATGCACATTTGTGCAACACCTTTCAATTGCAATTTACAATCGGTGGGAAAGATGTAGCCCGTAATTTTTTGTCTGAAACAAAAAAAACCAAAGAAAATGGCAATTCTCATATATTTTCTTCTGTGAACTAAAAAAAAACCAAAAATTTTGAAATTCAAGATTTTTCTCAGGTTTGAAAATAAATGTGCTCTTTGCAGGAAGAGAAAATCATTTCAACTTGCTAAAAAAGTTGTTTAGAATTTCTTTTCATTAATCTTTTTAGTTCAAATAGAATAGAATGCTACTGAAGCCAATAAAAGTTTTGTTTCGTTTTGATTGCTTGTCTAGTTTTCTCGCAATCACGCCTACCAGTTTAGAAAAATCGTAAAAACGAAAACTCGAGAAAACGCGCTAAAGTTTACGATCAGGAAAAATGGTAATTTTCGATTACTTACGGAATATCTCGTTATAATCCTACTATAGCTCTTACGAACTCAAAATATTATTGTTTCGAACGACCGATTGAACTTTTTTCAGTACATAGTTCGGTGTTATGTTACAGCGGGGAGAGGAGCGCGTTTCGTTTGTCCGAGCGTTCATGCGTTCGTATATTTTTTGCTCGACACCTCACTGTGTTTAGTGCTGTATCTTTCAAAATATTGCGAATTAGCCGCTATAACTTTTTATACATATTCTTAGATATATGGCATAGATTTGAGAAATAAAAAATAAAAAACAAATCGATGTTTTGAGCCTTCTAAAGCACGATCACATAACATTTGAGGCAGGCAGGTACAAGCCAAGGCGAAGCCGAGGCTTGTGGCCTGACGAAAATGTTAATTGTCGATACATTCCGTGTTACTTATTAGATTTTTCCCGCTGCCAGAACAAAATTTATCTAAATTTATTAAGAAATCGTTTTGATTTGACACCTGACATCTCAATTAATTTTATTAATATTAATTGTCCTAAGTTGCGTTGGCTGTGTGTTGTCATGTCACATAAACACTGTAATTATAAACAAAGTTTTCAAAATTAATTTGTGGTCGTTTGTGTGATTAGTAAATATTAGTAAATATGGATCTTGATGATATAAAAGAAGCGACAAAGATAGCTTCTTTAAGTTCATTGCCACAAAAATCGAGAGACAGATACGAGTTTACGTATGGACTATTTAAAAAGTGATGCTGTAGGAAAAATGTGACGTCGGTTACCGAAAAGTTAATGCTTGCTTACATGCTGGAAAAAACGCAACAACTAAAATCACCGGCAAGTTTATGGTGCGAATACTTCATGCTTAAAGCCAGCAGGAGCGCAGGAGGAGCGATCTCACGGTCAATGAATGCCGCCGTCGATAGTGAATGGAAGCTAAAGTAGTTTCGCGTCCTGCCAAGGTGAACGCTGCACTGCCCGCGGGCACCGATGGTGAAATTACTAATAAGGATCTCTATATTATGCTAGTATCCATAGAAAATAGAATGAGTAGTATCGTCACCGATATAGCGGAACTAAAATCGTCAGTTCAATTTATGTCCGATCAATACGACAAACTCACAAGCGAATTGCAAGACCAGAAGTTGGAGATTGTAAATCTGAAGACTCAACTCAAAGCAATCCAAACGTCGGAGGCCAGGAAAACAGAACATATAACGCTGTTGCAGTCATCATTCAATGATTTGGCTCAATATACCAGAAACGGCAATGTAGAAATTGTTGGCGTTAAGGACAACAACCAATGAAGCTAGCAAAGTCTAGCAAAAATACGGGCACAATCAACAGGATTCCAATTCGTGTGGTTCCGCAATAACAAATTATTCGTAAAAAGAAATGAAGCAGGGCAAGCTATCAGAACCTTCTCGGAAGCGGATATAGAAACAAAAATGAAATTGGACACAAGAAAGGATCCCGTGAGTGTATAGTGTTATCTGAATTACATTGTTTTTTTTCCTAAATGTGTTGCTCTTCACAGTCATGAGTGATCTTGCTGAAATTATAGACTCGGTTAGGATAAATACTAGAATTGTTTATGATTTATCTGATTTCAATTCTCTAGTTCGTGAATTTTCAGAGCATTCTATTAATTTTAGTTTGTTGAATTTAAATATACGAGTGTATACGTGTTGGCTAATATTGACAAATTGGAAACTATGCTCGATATTGTTGATCTCAAATTTGATGTTACTACTGATAATACTAACCGAAACGAGACAGCTGGTAGATCTGAGTTTGTTCAACATACAGGGATATAATTCTTATTACAAATAACGTTCTTTCAATCAAAATGATGGCGTCATTATGCTGGTGAGTGAAGATTTACGTTGTCGATATTATTGATGTTGATCATTTTAAATTCTTGCGTTTCCGTACTAGGACAGGCAATATTGAATTAGGTATTACGGGAATTTATAAATCTCCATTTGGCACTAACCGTTTTATAGAAACGTTGGATAGATATATCCGTGACTACTCTAAGTAGCCTTTTGAAATTCTAACCAAATCCAAATCCAAATCCAAATTCTTTATTCAAGGTCCTTAATATATTACAATATAAAGATAAAATAAATAAAACATTTCAGATAAAATTGTAAGCCCCCATGCTCAGCACTTATCCCACAAATAACGTTGAAAAACAGGGACAGAGACACGGCAGGCTGTGCACGTGTCTCTGTCCCTGTTCGTGGCGTAGGTTGGTAATTACGTATCAGTACGTTATCGTGAGTGACGGTCCGCCTGTAAAAGCGGTCCGCCATCTTGGTCATGTAATCAGTCAGTAGCGGTATTTGTGCATGTCATTCCTGATCAGAACGGCAACCCCACCCCCGCGTCCGGTTCGGTTCTTTCGTTCTGTCACGTAACCCCGGAAGGTCACGTTGTCTTCGTCTGTAAGTTTCGTCTCGTTAATGCACATAACGTCTATGTTATGTCTGTCGAGGAACTGGATTAGTTCCCTGACCTTGTTCTTAAGTCCGTTGGCGTTCTACGTGCAGAACGTCAGTCTAGCCATCAAGTTCAGCGCAGAATTGGGCCAGGACCTGGAAACGAGCGGATTCAGTGTTTACATATTTTAATCGTTGGTTTAACATTTTGACCCTGCTGAGCATGAGGGTCACGTTAATTAATGAATTTAGAGTTCTCATTTCAGAGAATAACTCGTTGAGTTCGTCGCGTTGGGCCTCTTGCGTCGCTGGAAGCCGCTGCTGCATTCGTCGCGGCTGCTACGGCATCCTCGGCGGCTGCTACGGCATCCTCGGCGGCTGCTGCGGCGTCATCGGCGACTGCGGCTGGCTGCTCCTTGACGACCCTGGTTGGTGCTGCGACGGCCTCTGCTCCCCTCTTCTCGGCGCAGGCAGTGGCCACTCCTTTTCCGCTGCGGCAGATGTCGATGCTTGCGTCCTGGCGGTCCACGCGTTTTGTCTAGGCATTGGCGCCAGCACATACTTCGGTTTAGGTTGGGTTTCATTACCTTGCAATACTCTCCTCTCAAGCTCTTTTATGTAGGCTGAGCATTTAATGGAGTTCGCGGGGTGACTGCCGCCGCAGTTGCAGCATAGTGCCGCTTCAGTTCTCGGTTTAGTGAATGCAGGAGTGGGGTGTCCTTCTCCGCATTTCAAGCAGCTAAATTTTGCATTGCAATTACTTGTTGCATGCCCCCACTCCTGGCACCGATGGCACTGTACTACATTTTTCTTGTTGTTGTACTTCTCCCAATTAATTTTGGTATGAAACAAGTACTTACATCGATTGTTTAGTGCTTCAGTATTTTCGTTAGATGTTACTGTTATCAGATATAGTGGCCTCATTCTCTTTCGCAAGTTCATGATTTTCTTGGCATCAATGTCGTACTTTCCTTTCAGTTCTGCCTTGACTTCATCTTCATCGACATCTTCCGGCAACCCGCGCACCACAGGGGCCCGCAGCTTCTCATCTGCCGGCGTGTATATATGAAATTCAGTTTCTTTTAGATTTTTGATAAGTTTGTCATAGTCCTGTTTGAATAAAGTTTGAATCGTCACGCGCTGCCCTGAGTATTTTACGTAGAAGTTTTTAGATTTGATAGTATCTTCAATTCCCTTAATGAATTTTCCGTGTTGAATCGGCAGTGTATGTAATACTATCGAAGGTGGTTTACGTGTTTTCTTGACTGGATCCACTTTTGCTGCACTCGTCTCCGCGGGCAATTTAGATAAAGGTTCATAACCATTTCTGACAGGAAGTACAAATTTTGAACAGTTTTCTTTTAATGTGGAAGTCCACTTTTGCTGCACTCGTCTCCTGCTCCGCGGGCAATTTAGATAAAGTTTCATAACCATTTCTGACAGGCAGTACAAATTTTGAACCGTTTTCTTTTAATGTGGAAGTAATAAGGTTTGTTTCACTTACATTGGTGTCCGAAACGTCCATTTGTGTTTGTTCGATGATCGAACTGCTCGAACTTGCTGTAGGGATTCGTTCTGTTACGGCAATCTTTGCACGTAACCCAACAGATCGCTTTTTTGCAACTATTACCTTAGATGGTGATCTTTGTTGCGGGCTGATAGGCCGCTTAATGACCTTCAGTTTTTCGGCGTCTCCCTCCACTTTGATAGTCGTAGCACAGAGATAAACGGCAAAGAAGTTCGAAAATGACAAACTTGACGGTTGTCAAAATGACAAAAAATTTTAAACGCACATTTTTCGGCCAACGGGCACGGAAAACGAACAATAACACCAGAACGGAGCACAATTAACTCATAACTAACGAAATGAATAATTTTAAAACTTCAAAACACGAAAAAAATGGCAAAATTGAAAAAACTTCTGGGAGCTGTATATGAGTGTATGTTTAGACTGAAAGTCAAGGCACTCTTGAATTCTAGCCAAATTCCAAATTCCAAATACTTTTATTGTAAACTTCTTAAGATATTACAGCATATAAACACAGTAAATAAAACGTTTCCAATTTAGTTGCAAGCCCCCATGCTCGGCACTTATCTTACAAATTACGTTTAAAAATTTTGAAAATACAATTTTGGTGCGCCTCCCTTGATGGAAATGTCCGTGTCCAGTGTCCGTCGATGTGACGTTTTTGTCTGTGTTGGCGGGAAACTTCGAAAACCCGCCCTTTACGTCCTGCCCTATTGTCACGTTTCAGTTGTTCGGGTCTTCGTTATACAAGTCCAAAGTCTCGTACGGCAGTTTGTACACGTGCGTCTGTCCTCGTTGGTGGCGTTGGTTCGTAATCGTACGTATCAGTACGTTGTCGTGAGTGACGGTCCGCCTGTAAAAGCGGTCCGCCATCTCTGTCATGTAATCAGTCAGTAGCGGTATTTGTGTATCTTCATGCAGGTCGCGTATTCGTGTGTATCTGTCGGCGCCCAGGGCAAACCTAAGGCACTTGTTCTGCGTCGTCTGCAATAATTTGAGGCTCGTCTTGGAAGCCCCAAACCACACAGGCGACGCATACGTCATCGTTGGTCTAATTACTGTCCTAAATATAAGAAGTTTGTTGTAGGTCGAAAGTCTGCTGCTCTTAGCGACCACCGAATAGATGGCCTTAAGAACAGCGTACATGCGTCTGTTCACTTCACGTATATGGGCATTAAACGTGGTCTTTGTGTCGAGTATTACTCCCAGATATCTCACTGTCGTTTTCATTGGTATCGCGATGCCGTTGATCCGGGTTGGATTCGGCACCACGAACCGTCGGTTGCGTCGTGTAAATGTGATGCTTTCACATTTCGTCGCGTTCACTTTCAGTTTCCAGTCCGCAAAGTAGCGTTCCAGTATTGTCATGTGCATTCCGATCTTTCGATGTGCTGTGATTTCTGAGAATGAAGATGCGTAAATGCCCGTATCGTCGGCGAAGATCATCAGTGAGGTGTTAACGTGTGTCGGTATGTCATTGATGAACAATGAGAACAGTTGCGGCCCAAGGACGGATCCTTGAGGCACTCCTGCTCTTATGAAATGGGGCGCAGATATGGTATGATTAAGTCTTGTTTTCATGGTTCTGTCAGTTAGGTATGAACAGATCAGTCGGATGATTGATAGCGGTAGTCCGTAAGTGATCATTTAGTACAAAAGTCCATCTATCCATATCGTGCCGAATGCTTTGTGCAAGTCTAACAGTGTCATTGCCACAACCTGGTTCCGATTGAATGCCGTTCGTATGTCAGTAACGAGTCGCGCCACTTGCTGTACGGTGTTAGGTCCGGATCGGAACCCGAATTCCTCGTTCTTGAGGAGACCAAGTTCTTCAACTTGGTCCCTCAGTCGGTTGTTTATTACCGACTCCGCCACCTTAGAAATACTGCTGAGGAGGCTGATCGGTCTGTAACTTTCGGTCAGGTCGCGTTGCTTCCCGGGTTTCAGGATCGGTACTACTACAGCACTTTTCCAGTGGCACGGAAAGTGCTGCAGTTTAAGTATTGCGTTAATGACGTAAGTCAGTTGCACTACGGCACTCGGATAAGTTCCGAAGAAGTTTGTTTTGTATGTCATCTTCTCCCGGGGCTTTTAGCGGGCCTTGCCTTTTAATGATTCTGAAGATCTCCCATGGAGTCGCCAGCCGGAGCGGCTCTCCGTCGTCGTCAACATTGTCTTCGCGGCGGGACAAAGAAGTCCTCACGGACTCCACAATGCCCGCCTGCGCGTGCGTCAGTACGTCGACCCCGATGTCGTGTACTTTTTCGAACGTGCTGGCAAGGGCCTCCGCTTTCCCCTCGTCAGTCATCTCCGTCCGCCCCTCGTGCACAAGCGGCGGAACATTTTGGAATTTCTTCCTCAGTTTCGCCGTCATGCGCCACAAGGAGCCGTCATTGGCGGTCAGTTCCGTTAGTTTGCGGCTCCATGTCTCGTTTCTGTGCGTCCAGATCTTTTCACGTATTTGTTGCGTCAGTGCGTTCATGTAACGTCTGTCTTGGTCAAGTCTGGTCCGTTGCCAAACTTTCCGCTGTCTGTTACGGTCACGTATATCCTGCAGAATGTGCCCGGGAAGCACGTCAGGTTTGTACGGGTCAATCGTGCCAGTTTTAATCGCACGATTCTTCGCGTATTTGATCGCCTCCGTCAGCTCGGTGACGGCGTCTTCGATCTTGTCCGGCGTGTCAAGGTCTCTGTTAATCAGTACCCGGCTGTTGAGGTTTCTTCGGAACGACGGCCAGTCCGTAGTCCTGTAATCGGCTATCCGGATTCGCCTGCGTTCGTGTCTGGCCCCGCCCACTTCAAAAGTGATCGGGTAATGGTCGGAGTTTAAGTCATCCACCGTGAAGAGGTCCGACAGATTTCTCACGTTCCTCACCACGGCGATTGACGTTGTCGTTGCCGTCGCTCCGTTTGTGGGATGATGAGTCGGCGTGTCTGGAAAAGCCACGAAACAATTGTGCCTCTGGGTGTGGTCAAAGACCACGTTCCCATTGGCATTGTTCCGATGGCAATTCCAAGTTGAATGTATAGCGTTGAGATCACCCAACACTATTGTCCTTGCAGAGATACCCAGGAGCGCCTGGAGGTCACGTTGCGTGATAGGTGACGTCGGTGAATTATACCAGGCCGTCACTGTTAAGTCGTTCTGGAATTTGATCGAAATCAATTCCAGATGTCGCGTGGCGTAGTCCCGAACGCGCAGATAGGGTATGTCGTTCCTGATCAGAACGGCAACCCCACCCCCGCGTCCGGTTCGATTCTTTCGTTCTGTCACGTAACCCCGGTCACGTTGTCTTCGTCTGTAAGTTTCGTCTCGTTAATGCACATAACGTCTATGTTATGTCTGTCGAGGAACTGAATGAGCTCCCCGACCTTGTTTTTAAGTCCGTTGGCGTTCCACGTGCAGAACAACAGTCTATCCATCAAGTTCAGCGCAGAATTGGGCCAGAACTTGGAATCGCTGTGATTCGGTTGTGACATTCTTGAGACGTTGATTTAAAGTTTTGACCCTGCCGAGCATGAGGGACACGTTGATCAAAGAATTAAGCGTTTTCATTTCTGCAAACAAGTCTTGCAGCTCGTTGACTGCGGGCTGGGTTTCCCGCTACGGCAGTCGAACTTCCTCTTCCATCCGATGGGGCCACTCCTTTTCGTAGTCCTTGGTTCTTTCCTGCGTCCAGGCATTATACTTGGGTTGCGGCGCTGGTACGAAGACCTCCTTCTGGGGCGCTTGTTGTTTCTGTGACGTCCTCTTCTGCATCATCTTGATATAGGTGGGGCATTTGGTAAAGTTAGCCGGATGGCTGCCACCGCAATTACAGCATAGTGCCGCCTCCGTTCTAGGTTTCTTACACTCTGGAGTGGGGTGCCCCTCGCCGCACTTCAAGCAGCGGTATGCTGCGTTACAGTTCGAGGTGGCATGGCCCCACTCCTGACACCTGTGGCACTGTACTGCAATGCGTTTGTTTATATATTTTTCCCATGTAATTTTTGTATAGCACAAAAACTGGCAGCTATTGTTCAGGTCTTCCGTGGTCCTCTTAGAGTCTAGGGTTATTAGGTAAAGCGGCCTGCGGGTGTTCCGCATTTTCATGACCCTTTTTGCGTCTATATTATGTTTTTCTTTCAATTCCTCAATTATTTCATCGTCCGTGACTCCATCCGGCAAGCCCCTGACGACTTGTGCCCTTAATTTCTCCCCAGAAGGGGTGAACGTGTGGAATTCCTCATTTTGAATACTTTTCATTACTTTATCGTAGTCAGATTTAGAGTAGGTGTGAATGCTGACGCGTTCTCCAGCATATCTGATGAAAAACTTCTTGTGGTTTAATGTGTCTTCGATTGATTTCACAAACGCGCTATGCTGCTTGGGCAACGTGTGGAGAATTATTGGCGGCGGCTTTTTAATTGACACTTGAACTGTGGTTTCGTCATTTTCTGCTGGTTTTATCGTCCCTAACACTTCAAATCGATTTTTCGTTGGTATAGTGGTGGTCTGTGTTTGCTTAATTAATGAGTTTTCTATAACACTTACTGTGTCGGTTTCCATTTGGTTGTCAATTTGGGATTTAGTGCTCGTTTGAGTGCTGCTTCCTGCGACGGTTTCCAGCTGTTTTGGGCGTTCCTCGCCTTCGATGTGCATGGTTGCACGCAGCACACCTATTCGTTTCTTGGCCTTCAAGAGCGCCGCCGAGGACACTGAGGGCGTGAAGGGGCTGCTAGGCCGCTTCACGGGTTTCAGTTTCTCACTAATTGTCTCTATTTTCGCCCCGATTTACGAAAAATTTGTCACAATGGAACTGACAAGTTATTTTTTGACAGTTGTCAAAAATAACTATAAAACTGAGTTTTTGGCCAAAAATGGACCAAAAACTGAACGAAACACGATGAACTGACTAACAGGAACGATAAACAAGAAGAATGAATCAAATTGAACGAAAACTGAACGAAAAAAATGGCTTTTTATGAAAATTTGACGGGAGCGATGTGAACACGACTGAGTGGATTGAAAGTCAAGGCACTCTTGTGAATTCTAGCCGGTGATTTCAACATAGACGTATCACCGGCAAAAAACATTAAAATCAACAACTTACGATTATTTAAATATACTCGCTCGCAATGGTTTTAAATGCTGTATAAATACACACACGTGAATTTGTGGTAATTGTAGAAGTTATTTGGACCACATTTTTATAAAAAGTCATTTGGAGTCATTCTAAGATTATTGATCATAGTCCTACATTTGTTAAACTTGCATTGACACAAAATGGAAATAATCCGCGGAATCATAAACTTAATTATACGAAAGTGATTGACTATGTGACATTAAAATGTAATATTGCACGTCGTGATTTGCACACAGATGAAGATGTCGGGTCGACTTTTCGCAGAGTAATAGATATTCTAAATAATTAAATTGAACAAGCTACGTTTAGTAAAAAGTCAACTGTAAAAGAAGAAAACGCAAACCGTGGATTACCTCTGGTATATTAACATCCATAAATATTAGAGACAGATTGTATCGACAAACACTGCTTGACCCACAAAACTTGAACTTACAGGCCACCTACAAATATTACGTGGATTATATACGCAGGCTTATAACTTCCGTTAAAAGTGATTATTTTCGCAATGAAATCACTAATAATAAAAAAAACGGGAGAAAACTCTGGAAAATAGCGGGTGATGTATTAAACAAAAAAAAATGTAAAAGAAGTTGTATCTCAAATTAAAATAAACGATGAAATAATGAAGCAGCGGAGAGACTTAACAATAATATCCCACAAAACTTGTCTTCTTCAAATGTTATGTTAAAAAAAAAATTACTAAAAATAATAACTCATTTTTCCTGTTACCCACAGACACAAACGAAGTTTTAAATATTATAAACGAACTACGTAATATTAAATCGTCCGGTCCTGACAGTATAAGTGTGACTATTTTAAAAGAAATGAAGACTATACTCGCTCCTTGCTTCGCAGAGCTTTTTAATAAATTATGAATGACGGATACTTTCCTGACTTTTTAAAAACTGCAATTGTAATTCCCGTCTTTAAATCATTAGCGGTATACTTAGATCTTGCTAGATAAGCTTTTGACACCGTTAATCACGAAATTTTATTGAAAAAGATGGACATTTATGGTGTCAGAGGCGTGGCATGGAAGTTATTGAAGAGCTATCTGGTGGATAGAAAACAGCTTGTCAAGATAGGTAACTCTGTAAGTAAGGAGAGAAATATTAAGTGTGGTATACCGCAAGGCACAGTTTTACAGCCGTTGCTACTTTTAATATATATTAATGATATGCTAAATTTGAAGTTGAATGGACGTATAATAGCTTACGCGGATGACACTGTTTTATTTGTGGAGGGGGGGGGGGGGGGGGGGGGGATTGGCAAAATGTGCTGGAACAAACAGAATGGGACCTCCAGTCAATAAAGAAATGGCTAAATTCAAATATTTTGACATTAAATGATAAAAAATCATTTTTCACAACGTTTACATTGCGTAAAATAAATACAAATTCGATATCGAAGTTAAATGTTCACAATGAACTCTGTACGTATCTGGATTGTAGTTGTCAAACTGAGATATTATTTAGCAACAATATTAAATACCTATGGGTGATAATTGATCTCCATCTTAGGTGGGATAAGTACATTGTTCAGAATGTCAGCCGATTACGAAAAACAATTTATATATTTAAAACACTCAGGTAAGTCGTAGATTCACAAACACTGAAGATATTTTATTATGCCTTGGTGGAATCCCTCCGGCATCGAGCAACTATATTACAAAATTAATAATAATTCAAAAATCAATAATTAAGATCATGTTGAAGAAGTCGCTAAGATATCCCACACATCTAGTTTATACTGATTCCAAACTCTTAACAATGAAACAACTTTACACAATTGCGGTTGCCAAATACATATATAAACAAAATCAGGAGTTTCTGTCCTTGGGTATGCCCTCTTATAATACTAGATTGAACGTTGTCAGTAGCGCAGTGATTCCTATGATGCTCAAAACAAAGGTCCAGCAACATTTTACTTACAATGTATGCAAAGTGTATAATTGTTTTAAGACTTATGTTCGTCTGCATGGTCATAATATTAATAAAAAAATACTAACTACACGATTAAGAAATGGGTTAAATCATTCACTCCAGTCCAAGTCGACGATATTTATGCTCACCAGTCGTAAGCAGGGAAATGTATTGGATACGATGTGGAGCATAACTAGCTTAAATGTTACTTGTTGATACGTGTCACCATCAATCTCCTAGTTTGTTTAATTTATGAAAGACCACACACGACTGTTTTACAGTTCAGTGATATTCCGGTTCATTGTCAGGCCAGCTGTTTCGGTCTGTTAGGCAATTTCAGTTAGGTTTTACTTTATTGGTGCTTATTGTTTACTGTTATTGCTATGTATGTATAGTGTACTAATGATATGTATTGACTTTAAATTCAATAAAGGTATACTATTATATTATTATTATTATTATTAAGTGCAAGGAGAATATTGACATCTCTAAATTTCCACAACTGATAGGCTTCCTTGAAAATAGAAACACAGGCTATATACCGCAAGTATTGGAAAGAGGAGAACATATCTTGAAGTTTGTGGCACAAGCAGAAGATGTAACGTATCTTCTTATTAAGGTAACCCCACTTTTTTCTTGAAGACAAAGTCTATTTTTCCTTTGATTTGTTTTAGACCGTTACAATAATCGGGATTGCAAGATGTTGCAGAACGGATAATTCTGCAAAATGGAACTACGTGACATAGTTGAAAAATATGTACTAATCAAGATTCCACAGTCAAAAAATGATGTACCGAGGAGCTACATGATTATTGAAAGTCCCGAAGAAGAAATCGACTATTTAAATATTTTCAAGAAATATTACGAAATTCGTTTTTTTATGCGTTATCAGAATGGAAAATGTGTTAATCAACCTGTTGGCAAACACACATTTGCTAGAATGCCATCGATAATTGCAAAATTTTTAAAGTTACCGGTTGCAAAATTATACGCGGGACTTCAGACGATCATCGGCTACGTTGTTAGTAAATTCTGGAGACCTTTTACATTTGAAGATGCATGGAGCATGGAGGTTGTCTAATGTGGCAGAAACATATGTAGCCGATTCTGTGATGAAGAAGATTGATATTTCCAATAAAATATTGTATAACAGGAATTATTCCAACCAAGATTGTGCTGCTTCGACAGGACTCAAAATGCCATCTACTTCCAAGTCCCAAACGCAAGCAGTATCAGCTCCTCAAAATTACGACGAAATTCAAGAAGCAACGTTTGAACGTGGAATAGACGATTCGCAAGAAATTAATTTAACGGATTCTGAAAACGTGGTTTTGAAGAATCCCTCGTTTTCGGGTTGCTGTGTTGTTTTTAATTTATTCAATAAATAATTATTTTTGTACAAATTTGTTCATATAATTTTTCAGCCACTTTTGTTTTCAAAATTATTATACTCCAAGGAATTTAATATCAAGTTCCGTCGTTAAGGACAATAATATAAACAAATATAATTATCAACTTACATGGTATGTTGTTACGAATGTAGAACCGATTTACATGATTGGCAGCGGGTTTAGTTTATGTTTGACTCGGCCGTTATCAGTTGTTTTATGACATCACTTATAAAGTGGTACTTTATTGGACTAGTCCATAATGATAAAGTAATTTGGACTCCTGTCCATGTCAAATTATTTCAAAATATGTGTTCTTTAAACACCACATACGGTAATCTCTGTAAACATATAGAGATTTCGATTTGATTGCCATGAGCATGAGGCGCAATTTCCTTTACGTCGTCCGAAGCCACTGTTGGTTCGCTTAGATCCATTTTTAAATCAGAATCGATAAATTAATAATCATAAGCAGTTTCACACACTTGTCAAAATATATTTTTCGTCGACAATTAAGTAACTATGAGAATGGCGAATGCATACCTACCTACTTTGTAGGTAAGTATGATGTAGATTATTAAAGATTCTCACAAATAAGGATTGAAGGAAAATCTTTCATTGCGAGTCAAACATAGAGGTATGTATGCAACTCGTACATAATCTGGCTTTTTGGACTCGCCCTATTTATCAGACTCTCTCGCAAGCTCGCTCGTCCATAACTCATAGGACTCGTCCAATAAAGACATATAACGTGAGAGCAACGGAATTATGTTTTAGAGTTGGCCCTGGAAGAGGGAGATAGACATACCATGAATGTGTAATTTTATGCCAATAAAATAGTTCATTTAAACTGTCACTTTTTGAAGTATTGTAAAACAGTTTTTAATGAAATTTTAACACCATTTGTTGCACGACGTTAAAAGAAGAGTTACATTGTGATGTCGGTGGTGGCCATATAACTCATCTTATTTGATAATTACTATTGGTTGTCATGATTAAAATGTATTATTTAAAATTGTATTGCCAACATAACCACAGTTTTTACAGCTTTGACCGGGGAAAGGGTTGGTACACCTGTTAGTAACGGCGAGTAGTTCTATTACTCAAAATTAATCTAAGACATACGCAAAAATTTCCAAAGCCCTCCCTGAATCATAATTCTGTTGCTCACACGTTATTATGTACATAAATAGCCATTGTAGAGGCGGTTTATAAATAGAATCATTTTATGATTTCAGGCGAATAAAGCCAAATCGACATGACATCAAGTTGTTGCTATGCACGTCGCATCGAACTAAAAAAAAAACCATATGAATGAAACGTATGATATTATTAGAAGGTATTTCGGGAAATATTGAATTTGATTAGATTTGAATTACCTTACACAATCAGCGCATTAAACTGATAACAAATGATTATATGGCCAATTCTATAAACTTAATTAGTATAATTGTGCAGTGCTGGTAGCAATTTATTAACATGGAAGACGAACGGGATACCGAGGTAGACAGTTCAATCGTATCAAAAATGTGAGTACTGAAATGGGGCTTATTTAATAATAATACCTAATAGTATTTTATCTACAATCGTGTAAAAAGACGTTTTTAGTGTTGCTAAAGTTACATTTTAAGGCACTAGTAAAAATCGTCAAACAAACATTTTTTCTAAAACTGTTATCAAGAGTTATCAAGTTTATGTTGTCTAAAATAATTACAGCGAAAAAACGTTTTCTTCGCGGTTGTTGATGTAACAAAGCAAATCGTGGTTCCGTTAAATATTCATACTCTGCAATTTGATAGTCACGTACATACAAATGATCTATTTTGTAGAAAAAAATAATTGATGTAGGAATACGTTTTTAATTCATAGTATATTATTTTATAGTTAATACGAATATAAACACTATCAAGTTTAGGTAAAAAAAAACTGCAACAATTGTTTCACCCAAATATCCTTATATACAGTGTGTTTCACTTAAGGGTGTAACACCATCATATCTTTTTTATTTTTATTTCAATTTTTTTCCCAAACGTAGAATACTTATTGCTCTATTTACTCCCAAAAAACCAATTGTCTTCTTTAAATGCAAAGCAACCTGCGATGGCAAAATAAATGGAAAAAATCAAAAAATCACTTTAGGGATTTTTTTATCGAAAAATTTTACTAGTAATAATTGTTCAGAATTGCCCAAAAACCCTAAATCCAAAATTTCATGAAAAGTAAAAATGTTAAAATTTTCTTCAAAAGTAATTCCAATTCGGTAAATATTATTTGCACATGTGGCTGCGCCTAAACAACAACAATTTTAAAGAACTTTGACAGTTCAGAGTTTATTTCAAACAAAATTTTCTCAGCATCCTTTTTTCGGCGTAACTAATAATAAATAATATAAATAATAAAGTATTTACGGACTTTTACGGGAAATTTTAACATTTTTAATTTTCACTCTTAAGTGAAACACACTGTATATAAATAATCTTATTTATATATCTTGTTTTTATATTAGATTAGATTAAATAACATGAAACGACAAATACGGCGTTGTGCAGATAAAAAAACAATTTATAATCTTATCATTCCTATTTGCCTGTACAATGAAAAATTAATAAAAAATAAGGATTGCTTAAATATTAAGTCACTAAATAAATATCAAGAGCATCACGGCTTGCGCGACGTTTCACGCCCCCATGTAGCATTTATCCACTTATATTTTCTATGTGAATCCTATTAATCATCACCAGCAAAACTATGTCAATCATGAAACGAATTAGTAATTCATACTTTGAACTATAACATTAGCTGGTAAATCCCCGGTGGAATCAACTGATGATTTTTGTTCTTTATGCAGGACTGGGAAGGGGGGCAACAAGGTCAAGGCAGTCGCGACGGTTGCGGATCTTCATGGCAAACTTTATAACATGAAGTTTCCTCGGAGAGGACGTGCCATCATATTCAATCATTATAAATTCGACTCTGGCATGCCAACTAGAGAAGGCACGTCAATGGACTGCAACAAATTAGAAAAAGTTTTAACGTCACTTGGTTTCGAAGTCACCGTATTTCAAGACTATAAGTACGGGCAGATATACGATGAGCTCGAAAAAGGTTTGTGTTTGTACGACAAAGCAAACTTTCGTTTCGGCCACGGCAATGTTTAACGCGGTATTCGCAGAAACGTGAAATTTTCAGGATGCCTCCCGATAAATGCAATTAGTTCAAAGAAATGCACACAGTTCAATTTCTTTCATATTAATTGCGATAACTCGGAACGTAAGATATAATTCAAGTTATTTACTTTTCTTAGTACTGCGAACGTGACTATGCGTCAATGTTGTCTTGGTGTTAACTGGAATTAATTATTTAAAAGATGTTAATGTAATAGCACAAGTTAACGTGTACTACAATATTACAATCAAATGCACTAATAGCCCCTCGACGCTAAATGAGCAATCTTTATTGTAATAAATAATAATACATGTTCCTGCAGGTTCTCGGGTAATGAACCTTGTACTTAAATTGTCCTAGACCGGGTTATTCCGACGTTTCGGCAAAGTTATATTTGCCATCCTCAAGTAGGCCTTCTAGGTCGAAGCTATCTAGTAAACTTTTTCTATGTCGCTTAAACCTAGAAGACATATCTGAAGTTGAAAAATGTGACTTTGCCGAAACGTCGGAATAACCCGAAAACCACCTTCGTGGACAATATATCGATCAAATTAGTACTACTCTCATCGTTTCCAGTTTTCTCTTCCAGGACCTTAAAATATTTTTGTAGATCGCTTCGACCTAGAAGACCTACCTTAGGATGACAAATGTGACTTTGCCGAAACGTCGGAATAACCCGGTCTGGGACAAATCATATATATATATATATATATATATATATATATATATATTAAAAATGTATCTTGTCAAATCTGACAGCAAAATGTAAAATTTACACGAAAGATGGTCTAATCTTACACCTCAATGGTGTAGTGAACATTAATTAAAACAGGTCCATGAAGACTAACTGGTGGATCGCTAGACAATATTGTTTCTGGGTTATTACCCTTCGTCAGTAGCGATTACCAAGAACCTTAGTTGTTGAAATACCTTTACCTTTTATATGTTGACACTGGATATTTGACAGTCGTCTCTTGTTTAGTCTCCGCAAGGTGTTAGACAAGGTATCGTCTCGTCAGTGTTCTGTTGTCGGTGGTTTGTTAGGAGTGATTGGCTCGCGCCAAGAAGTTTTGATGGCCACTACATGTAAAGGTATTTCAACAACTAAGGTTCTTGGTAATCGCTACTGACGAAGGGTAATAACCCAGAAACAATATTGTCTAGCGATCCACCAGTTAGTCTTCATGGACCTGTTTTAATTAATGTTCACTACACCATTGAGGTGTAAGATTAGTCCATCTTTCATGTATATATATATATATATATATATATATATATATATATATATATGTGTGTGTGTGTGTGTGTGTGTGTGTGTCTTGTCAAATATGACAGAAAAATGTAAAATTTACACGAAAGATGGACGAATCTTACACCTCAATCGTGTAGTGAACATTAATTAAAACAGGTCCATGAAGACTACCTGGTGGATCGCTAAATAAATTAAATTTATGTATAATGTTTGACGCTATTTACAACCTGTATTAGTAAATCGTAGTAACTTTTTCTCATTCCAGTCGCTTCAGACGACCATAGCGACGCCGATTGTCTTTTAGTGTCTGTACTGAGCCATGGTGACAATGGCATTTTACACGCTAAAGATACAGACTATAAACTAGAAAATCTGTGGAATCCATTTACTGGTAATAGCTGTTCCTCGCTAGTAGGAAAACCGAAGTTGTTTTTTATACAGGTAAAATAAATATAACGTATTTCCAACATTATTATTTCTTGGATTATTAAATAAATATTTCAGGCATGTCGTGGAAAAAGAGTCGATGTCGGTGTGAGTGTCAAATCCGATGCTTCTCAAGTTTGCTCGATTCCAGCTATGGCTGACATTCTAGTCATGTATTCGTCTTTTGAAGGTAGGTCACGAGAGCAAGCTTTCTTAATAACAAGAAGGGGTTAATAACAATAATAAATAAATAATTTTTCTATGCAGATTATTACGCATTTAGGAGCCGACAGGAAGGATCGTGGTTTATACAAAGCTTGTGCAAGCAGCTTTCCGCAGCTGAAAACAGCGACTTTGATATTTTACAAATATTGACGTTTGTAAACCAACAGCTTGCTTTTGAGTATGTCAGTAATGTTCCCCATTCGAAGACTTTACATCAAAAGAAGCAAGTTGGATCAATCGTCAGTAGCCTTACGAAACTCTTATATTTAACTCCAAAGCAATAGTTATTTACATAAAAGTCAGGAAAATCTCACATTACTGAAGAGGAGCTAAATTGAAATATTTTAAAGCTCTGACTCAAGTAAGAGATTTTACTGACGTTTTGTATAAATTTATTCCAAAAATCGTAAAAAAGACGAAATTTACAAATTTTAGAAATTGTTTTTTACAAATTCCACAAAAATCAAGTTTGTCAGTTTTGTTGGCAATTACAGTTGCAAGGTAAATTGCGTCTCTACAGTACTAGTCCGGAAAATTCAATTTTCCTGCGCGTAAATAAGCAGGAAAATCTTGTATTCGGGACGATTTCCGGAAAAATATATTAAAAACCATTTCTTTGCTTATAATAACAGTGTAAGTCATATAATCATTAAAGATCGCGTTAAAAACATCGACCTTGTTTTATTTTGGTCTGAAAATAAGATCCATAAAAGAGAATACTTCCTCAATTCAAGGTGCAGAGAAGCGAAATATCTATATACAACAAATTATTTGTTTCGAAATTATCCTAAAAATTTAATTAAAACAACCCTGAGAGAATTAAGAATAATAAATGCGTTGCTCTTGACGAGATTTTAATTTTGTGATTTAATCAGAGCACTCAAGTTCTCAGGGACGTAGTGGGTCTGTAGGGAGGGTGTTTCAATACATAAAAATGTTTATTCGACGAGAACAATTAGTGAATTTAAAGGTGGCCTTCGTGAAACAGGCGGAGTTCAATAGGTTAGCGAACTTCCATATATGGTCGTTAATGTTAACTCGAGTTAGTAATCTTATCCTACGAGTGTACTCTGGTAATTTGGTGAAGGTGGATCTTCACAAATTATACTGCTAACGCTTTGTTGTACTCTTATAAAAAGACACATCATCATCCCTCGTGAATCATGTAAAAGATACTGGGCACAAAATAGACTTTGAAAATACCATAACTATAGCCAACGTACCAAATTTTACAGAAAAAATAATAAAAAAAAAACTATAGACATTGAAAAACAGCCAGAAAACTTGTACAAACGGGATGGCAAACGACTTCCGAGAACGTGGCGACCAGCAGTCTGAAAAATCCCACAAGGAGAAAACATTCACAAGTAGCATCGCAACCGGCACGACCCGCTGAGCAACAAGACCGGCTCGGTATCGTAACTAAGAGTAGAAAGCAGATCAGCGCAGGCGCATGTGCATCGAATCGGAACGAATCAGCAGTATATAAGACTGCGCTGTAACTTGTAACGTCACTTTTTCTAGCTCGTAAGGACCTACCTGAGGATAGCAAATGTGACTTTGCCGAAACGTCGGAATAACCAGGTGAGACAATTCAAATACGCAGTTCATTACCCGAGAACTTGAAAAATCAGATTTTACCCGCGAGAATCTACGACCCAACACACACACACACAAATATATATATATATATATATATATATATATATATATATATAATTAGTTATTTTACGGAAACACTCCGTTGGGTTTGCGGTCTTAATAAGGGCGATTTATTCTATATCTTTATTAATAGTCTATATTTCGTGGATCATTATCCACATCATCAGGACTTCTACAAAAATTATAAATAGAAGATCTAAAATAATTATGGTATAACTTACTCAAATTGATACAATATAAAATTGGACATCCAATACAATAAGAACTAACAAAAAGGTTCAATTCAAAAGTGTCACCAAAATCAAATCTTACAAATTAATAAATAAATCAATTTTTGACAGAAAAGCCTACTAATTACAATATCAAAATAGGAAAATGACTTGAACACGAAAAAACGAAGGTTATTGTGTTGAAAAAAATATGATTTAAAATATGAAACAGCAACAGTCACAAGACATCCATAGAGTTAGAAAAAAGAAAGTACTAAGAAGGATCATCCAATAAATTTGTATATATGACACTTAAACCATCGATATCTTGTCTAGAGTTAATAGTATGTGCATTCTCTTTTATGAAGCACATTTCTAAAAAAAATCTCTTTTGATAATTTCTTTCAATTTCCAAAATCTTAACACCATCCCAATCAATATTATGCTTATCAAATCTGGCATGAGAGGAAAGAGCACAAGCCCTTGGTTTACAATTAATATCGTAATGTTATAGGTATTATTATTATCACTTAGTTTTCTATATTTGTCACGAAAAAGACGAAAGGAATTTGAATCTAGGGTATTTTATTTCGTTAGGATCTACGAACCATTTCTGTGTGTTCTAGAAAGTTCATATGTATAGATCAATTGACGGGCGTGATATCTGGTATATCTGGTTGCATACTACCACATACATATACACATAAACATACATAGAATGTCGTCTGTTTGGTTGCATACGATCTTGAACAGAATATTTTGTGTGAGAAACATGTAAACATATAAAATGTGACGGCATTAAAAAGCTATTGAAATAAACAGTATTTGATAAAAACGCTCGGACAGGTCAATTTTGATATTAAAAGATATATCTTTTTAAATCAAATGAATTTTTCAATCGTCTTTTGTTTTTGATATATCGGATTTTTACTTACTTACTTTATGTATAAGTAAGTATATGAATCATGAAAAATTTCGACCTCGAAATTTTAACGGATATACGCGTTTTGAGGTCCCCTGAATCGTTTCTGACTATTTTCGGAACGACATCTGTGTGTCTGTCTGTGCGCGCTCTAGCGTCCATACGATTATAGCTAGAGCTATGAAACTTTAAATTTAAGATTTGTATAAAGCTGGAAAGAAAACGTCCTATTTTGAACGCAATAGCTCAACCGGAAGTGATCATTTACTCTTATCACCATTTTCATTATCACGAAAACGACAAGAGCTATCAAAAAAAATTTCTTATATAAGTTAAAGACATTGAAATTATACACACTTTCATTTGAAAAGTTTTTTTCGAAAAACGTAGTATAACTAAGTATAAGTAAGTTTCGTGCGGACCACCGCGGATTTTTACTTACTTATACATTATGTATAAGTATAGGAATCATGAAAATTTTCGAACTCGAGATTTCAACGGATATACACGTTTTGAGGTCCAATGAATCGTTTCTGACTATTTTCGGAATGACGTCTGTGTGTCTGTGCGCGATCTAGCGTCCAAACGATTATAGCTAGAGCTCTGAAACTTTAAACTTAACATTTGTATGTAGCAAGAAGGAAAACGTCCTATTTTGAACGCTATCTCTCAATCGGAAGTGAAGGTTTACTCTTATCACCTTTTTCCATACCTCGAAAACGGTACACGTTACGGAAAAAAGATTCTTACATAAATTAGAGATATTGATATTTTAAACAACTTTCATTTGAAAAGTTTTTTGGAAAAACGTAGTATAACTAAATATAAGAAAATTTCGTGCGGATTTTTACTTACTTATACTTTATGTATAAGTATAGGAATCATGAAAAATTTCGACCTCGAGATTTCAACGGATATGCACGTTTTGAGGTCCCCTGAATCGTTTCTGACTATTTTCGGAATGACGTCTGTGTGTGTGCCTGTGTGTCTGTGCGCGCTCTAGCGTCCAAACGATTATAGCTAGAGCTCTGAAACTATAAATTTAACATTTGTATGTAGCAAGGAGGAAAACGTCCTATTTTGAAAGCAATCTCTCAACCGGAAGTGATGGTTTACTCTTATCACCTTTTTCCATATCTCGAAAACGGTACAGTTACGGAAAAAAATATTCTTACATAAATTATAGATATTGATATTTTAAACAACTTTCATTTGAAAAGTTTTTTCGAGCTTGAAATTCTGAACATAGAAACGTTATATATTTTTTCGTCGCACTAGATGGCTTCGTAGCGAATAACATGCCACATTTCAAAAACGTTAAGTTATCGATATTGCCCTGGCAACACTAAGCCGGATGTTGATTTTCTTAACAGCCCTCTTTTGATAACAGCCCGCTCTTAATCGATCGTAATAATAACAATAATTATTATCAATTAGAATAATAAATTTATTTTAATCATAACTAGGTAGTATCATGCACAAAAATAATGTCCCTGTAGTAAAACAAGCGAACAGTTCGATCTATCTCCTGTAAAAACCAGGTAGCGGTCATAACATGCAAATATGTATTACGGTCGCATCTACCCGGGGTTTGGCATTGCGTTTAACAATACTACTTAAATTTTCTTTAATGAAAAACTGTAAATATGTGTTGCTTTGATTTATTTATTATTTTTGAACTCATTTCATCTATAACGTAAATACAAATATAATTACATATGATAATTCCGTGAAACCTTTCAGATGTTAGGTAAATTTACACACCATGGAAATATACAAAATATATGCACACTTTTCTAACCATTAATTTCATTTGTCCTTTTGTGAAGAATGATAGAAGCATTTCGATCGCCGTACTAATTAGCTATAGCTTAAAATGTCGCTGTTACTTACATGTTGCAGAATAATTAACTAAATAGGCTGTGGTCAATATTTCAAGATATTTATTTAAGGAATTCCATGTGGGAATATCATCTACGACGATTTTCTCCTGTCCAGTGAAGAAGGTATAAATGAAAAAGTTTCCAGCAGTAAACAAATAGTTATTTACAGTCGAATGCGGGAAGTTCAATTTTACAGCGCGACGGCTTCGTTTGAGGCACGAGCCCGAAGGGCGAGTGCCTCACTTGCCGGAGCGCTGTAAAATAACTTAACGCATGAGATTTGTATAAAATTTTTTGGCCGATAGTTTTATTTTAAATTAATAAGTCATCTTTTTATACCTAAATATTTTATTTATTTAACTTGGCAACATTGCATTGTTTATGACAGATTTGACAGATTTGTTACATTTAAATAATTGTATAAAAGTTAATGGTTATTAGGTAGGTAGGTACGTTTATTATTAGCTATTTATAATCGAATGTAGGATATTGCATTTTGCTGCATGAAGTTTATATCTTAAACACGATGCCCAGCGGAGTGTTTGGACTAATTTAATATTAAATTAATGTTTAAATTTTATGTATTTTGTTATACTTATTGAGTTAGAAATTAATATATCTCGTTCTCCTGAACATCGGCTTCATAATTTCAAAATTGCCTATTTTTCCTACGTCTCTGAAGTTTAAAAAGAAGGATTATTTACTTTACCGCATACTATGCGGGAAAACGCACAATCGTCGTAAACACGAAGTTACATGTGACATGAACGGTGCATAGTTACAATGTTTACATGCCGGGAGGCCAAAAAATGATTTAAATTACAATCTTGCGTTGGCTTTTATAATGTGGAATATTTTCCATTTTAAAAACAAGCCGAATGAAGTTTTTTTTCAACAAACCATTGGTCCGAAAAACTATACGCGCCAATACCAATACCAATAAAATAATTGTATTTGAAAGAAAACGAGTAATTGGAATAAAATGGGGTGAAAGCAATTAAAACAAGTTGTGAGTACACTATATACTTTGTATAATAATATATTTTTTGACATAATTAGTTTATTGACAAGCCAAAGTCAAAGTCCAAGAATTTTATGTTCACTGTCCTAATCTTTTAATAACATTTGTGGATTTTTCACAATGAGTACATTTAATATACATCTTTTTCCTTGCAGTATTCACTATCACTGTCTCACTGTCAATGTTATATAATACTTAAGTGTCTCATTTGGGCACCTACTTAGTTCGGCGATTGGTCAATATCACGTTACATTACTTGCTGTGTAAGCCCGGAATCGTTCTTAATTGCATTTATTTAATTCTGGGCACTACTCTTATTATATTTCAAAAAACGATGAAATTAATGTCTACAAAAATGTATAAGATTTCATATATTACATTCCGTAAGGATTTGTTGTAAATCAACATAGCATCGAAATATTTGTATTTGCATAATTGATGAAATGCTATCGGAAAAAATAAATATTTTTAAATGCAAACAATATATATTCACGTTTATACGAATATCTAAATTGTTATTTTTAATGCGATCGCAGTTGGGGTAGTAGCGTATTTGCATTTTATGATAGGTGTATGTTCTTTAAAGGGGATAGTTCGAACTGCTCGCTTGTTTTATTACAGGGACATCTTCTCTGTTTGTAATTGTACATAAGTATTATAAATTTAAATTAATTAAAACTACATTTCAGGTACACAAACGTTTTAAAACATTCTTTATAGTGCAGCTATGGAAGCAAACACTACCACCAGAAATTTGTGTTGCCACCGTAGAAATATTTTCTTTTTTATTTCTTTCAACAACCTCAACTCGTTCATCACTTTTTCCGGAGATTGATATAGGACCTACTAGCAAACGTGATATTTTGTTTCTTGATGCTGTGCTATCATCTATATATGCTTCAGCGACACTTGTACTTTTCCAACCACCTAACCGTTTCAGGCTCATAATATTTCCACCTCCATCAATGAACTGAGTGGCAGATGATCTGGGAAAACAGTGTCCTGTATACAAGTGTGCATCATTCAGTCCAAGACATGTCGCAATTTTTTTAGGTACCGCCCCGATAGTATTCTTTCCAACAGGTTGTTTGGTACAACAACCCCTCTTGTAGCTTAGGAAAAACCTACTATGGTCAGTAGACTGCGATCTAACTACGGTAGCGCTTCATTGCACCAAATTCCTCCTCATCTAATATATGAAAAGGTCGTTTTGTATAGTTTTTTGTTTCTGGGATATTAACGATGATGACAATCTTCAATGTCGGCTACTTTCATGTATGTCAACTCGCCTTTTCTACATGCACCATATACCAAATATTAAGACCAACTATGTAAACACAATTAAATCACTACTCTCTGAGAGAAATTACTAACAAAAGTACCTTTTCCATTAAGTAATCTTCATCTGGCGCTTGATTTAAAAATTCTAAAACTTCCGTTTGGTTTGGTCTTCGATTTCTTCGGCAAATATCCAACGGAATTTCGACGTAAGTAAGAATCGACTCTCCGATATTTACCTATATCGATATTGTCTTTTGCCAGTAGCGTCGATTTTAACATCGAAACCTTGGTGAATAAAGATACATAACATATTTTTCACGGTACAATTAGAAATTTGAAAAATGTTCCAGATAGACACTCTGAATGAAAAATACTATACCAGTTCATCGATATACGCCATTATGACATCTTCACATACCCTTTTAACATGATTTTCTTTTTGCCACTTCTTAAATAATTCAAACTCTTTTTCATACCTCTGTCTAGATTTTTCTGAGATTAGCTTCCCATCCGCTTGCCTCGCTCTTGCTAATATTTTGGCTTGTAGTGAATCGTCTTTTTCCATTTAAATTCAGCACTGCTCTCTCACATTTTTTTATTATCAACAACATTAGTTGTCACGGAAACAATGGCATCTATGATTTTAAAATTATAAATTATAAAATTTCTGATTCCAAATTTTTACCTTCTTGGATAAGCTAGTACGACGAAAACCGTTGTACATACCATGGGCTGTTAAGGGCCATAACGGCTCTCGGTAGCACTCAAACGGCTACCTCAGCCGTTATGGCCTTCTTAACAGCCCTTAATATGTAAATAACTATTACATGTTTTAAATTTGATTGTAAAAACGGACAAATTGGCAATCTAGTTATTAAAAATAAATAAAATGAGATGTTCAAACTGATTCTCATTTACTTCTTGGCAATATCCTAGGCGATATTCGAAATCTTGTAGAACATTCCGGATGGTTTCTGGACGAATAGCTCTCACGTCGGCTCGAATTCTGTTCTTCGTCAACTGTAGCTGGCCGATTAAAGTAAACCTTGCATTTTAGGTAGCCCCACAAAAAGAAATCGAGTAGGGTAAGATCAGGGGGGCGTGCAGGCCACTCAATTGCCCCCTTCTACAAATCCAACGATTGGGAAAAACTTGATTTCAATAATTTCGCACATCCAACGAAAAATGAGGAGGCGCTCCATTTTGTTGATACCATAAGGTATTACTTGGCAAGTCTGGATCTTCTTCATTGGGATAAAGCATCGCAAGATCAGGTCATCCCTCAAAAAATCTAAGTATTTATCACCCGCCAACGTTCCTTCTATGAAAAATGGTCCCAAAATTCGATCTCCAACAATTCCCGCCCAAACGTTAACTTTTTGTGGAACCTGCGTGTTGAGCTACAACATCCAATGATGATTTTGGGGAGCCCAGTATCGGCAGTTCTGCCGATTTACTGCTCTATTAAGGCGTGGCTTCGTCCGAAAATATTACTCGACTGACAAATTCGAGATCGGCTGTACATCGAGCCATCATATCCTCGCAGAATTTCATACAGCGATCCGGATCGTCTTCATTAAGTTCATGCTCTAAAACTGCCTTATAGGGATGCCATTTACACTTTTTCAATGTACTCCACACCGAACATTTACTGATCTCATAAATTGCAGCCACCTCTTGTGCGACTCTATGGGGATTTTCTTGCAGTTCCAGTATAACATTTAACTGAACATCTTCGGAAACTTTTGGTCGGCCACATCTAGGGAGATCCCTTACATGCCCGAACTCCTCAAATTTTCTTAAAATCTTCAAATTTTCTTAAAATCTTGGACACGGCTGTTCTTGTAATTGGTTCCTGCTCTGGATATTTATTGTTAAAGAGCTCGCAAACTTCATCTTGTGTTCTACATCTGTCTCCATATCCCTTCATCATTAAAATTTCTAGTCTTTGCTTTTCACTTATATATCCACCTTGTTTGGTAATTAGAGTAATGTGTCAAAATTGACAGTTCACATAAATACAAAACTACTCGAATTTGACCAAGACCAAATAACTAAAAATTTCATAGCTTACTCATTTTTTTCTCTCCCAGGATTTAGGGTCTCTTATTTCAGAAACTATCAAGGTCAAGGTCATATTTGTACATATTTCTGCATTCAGAATGTTAAACTTTATCCAAATCCGACGGGAAAAATATGGGTTGCTATTTAAAAAAAAATTGACGTCATAAATCAAAAACAAATGACGATTGAAAAATTCAGTTGATTTAAAAAGATGTCTTTTTTAATATCAAAATTGACCTGTCCGAGCGTTTTTCTCAAATACTGTTTGTTAGAATTTTATTTTAATAGTTTCAGACTTTGAAACGCACTGTATATGAAAGGTGGGCTAATCTTACACCACAATGGTATTATAAACAATAATTAAAACAGGTCCATGAAAGTGGATCGCTAGACAATATTGTTTCTGGGTTATTACCCTTCACCAGTAACGATTACAAAGAACCTTAGTTGTTGAAATACATTTATATGTAGTGTGGCCATCAAAACTTCATGGCACGAGCCAATCACTCCTAACGAACCACAGACAATAGAACACTGACAAGACCCCGTCTGACACCTTGCGGTAACTAAACAAGAACAATTGTCAAATGTCCAGTGTCAACATATAAAAGGGTTGCTACAATTAAGTTCAAAAATTATAATTGAAAATGTGTCTTATCACATTATGTACTGGAACTCAATTTTAAACGAGCACTTCGTAGATTTATCATCGACGGGAAAAATCCAGTTTTCGCGTCGTTAAGCAAGAAGCATTTGGTTTAGAATTGGAGTTTGGTTTCAAATTAATGCTTGAGTATTAACATTTATTAAAGTTAATACATATATATATATATATATGTGTGTGGATATTTACAGTCATTCATCACAATCCTCTACCTCTCTCCAGCTCCAGCTTTCCATATTTTTTCGTGTTTTGTATCTTGTATTTAACACTTTTTATTTTTGTTCAAATTGCCCCAATATTTAGCACACTGTAAAATAGTTTATAACCTGTCCACACTTTCCACTGGAATTAGCCGAGGCACTTCAGCCGGATATCCGTGCAAAAACTTTAAATTAGTCATTCAAAATAAACTCATACATAGAGAACAAAGAAAGCCAGGAAGCCAAAGAAGAAAATTACAAAGGAAAAACGTAATGGTGGGTTTCCAGAAATTAATTAATAGTGATAGGGGAAGTGTGGACGTGGAACAAAGAATAACGTAAACTACACACAATATGGAAGCTAAAAAACTGTCAGAGGCGTGACGGCGAAGAGGAAGTTTCGGTATGACTGGGCAAAGAAACGAACTGGAAACGGGAACAAATAAAGTTAAGGAGAAGAAGATTGAAAACAACACAGAATGAGGCTAATGGAATGTAGGGCATTGGCCGAGGGGGCATTCAAACACTTAGTGGGGGAGATGAATAAATACAGACAATATGTTTTGGCAGAACATGAAACGTAACAGAAATATTCAACAGTGGAACAGAGAATAGAACATTGGGTTCTCAGTAATCTCTCAGTAATCAATAATAAAATCAATGATGATCATCGAATTTGATGGGATTTGTGATTATGTAGAATAAGATTTAGGAGCAGGTGCAGGACGGTGAACTTAATAAATGTGCGTGTACCTACAGAAGATAAAGATCCAGATACTAAGGCAAAGTTTTATGAGGAATTGGTTACTGCTATAGGTGAAATCCAATACGATATCAAATTTTTATTAAGACATATGAACGCCAAAATCAGGAAGGAAGAGAAACATAAATATATAACAGGAGGTTGCATATTTTCAATAGGAACATGGGGCGTAAAATAAAAAGCATGATTAACGTTTAACTCATTTCATATGGTGACTATTTAATATCGGTAAGTAAAAATACAAAAATAGTATTGATAATGGGAAAATGCTAATAGAATTCGCACTATAGAATGATATACATATATAGTAAATACAGCATTTGACCACAAAAATGTACGTAAGGAAACAAAAAATCAGATTGATCACGTCGCCATAAAATTTTTCGAGAAGTATAATAGTATTTTTTAGGCGACCGACACGAAAAATTCAAATTTCAGTCGTCAAACGCGGACGAAAAGTAACCGTTTTTCGTCCGCTTTCATTTTTCGTCCGCAATAGGGTGGCGCCATCTACCGACCGTTACCGAAATTGTATAAAAATAACCACATTGCCGTCAGTGTCAAACTGTACATCTTGTTTACATTAGTAAATACGTGTTGGTGACAGACTTTTTAACTGATTATTGGGTAATTATTGTTTATAAAGCCGAAATAACTTCGAATGTAGACAAAGAAAACATAAACATGTCTGAAGGTGTCACAAATATGTACAATTGTTCAGTTGTCATAAATGACTATGTCAATAAATTATAAGTAAATGTTGCAATAAATTTGAAAACGTCGTAAAGAAAACTCGGACGAAAAAACAGTACTTTTTGGCCTTGGTACACAAAATACTATTGTGTATCTAGGCCAAAAAGTACTGTTTTTTCGTCCGAGTTTTCTTTACGACCGAGGCGGAGCCGAGGTCGGAAAGCAAACGAGGACGAAAAAACACTTTTTGGCCGTGGTGCACACAAAATTTTATTTTCAAATTTATTGCAACGTTTACTTATAATTTATTGACACAGTCATTTATGACAACTGAACAATTGTACATATTTGTGACACCTTCAGACATGTTTATGTTTTCTTTGTCTACATTCGAAGTTATTTCGGCTTTATAAACAATAATTACCCAATAATCAGTTAAAAAGTCTATCACCAACACGTACAGTCGAATGCAAAAAAAGTAGACACGAAATTTTCGGCTGCTTGAACAAACTTGATATTAGCAATGTCATGTAAACGTCTGTATTGTCATTTCAGTGATATTTTAATGAAGTGGTGAGCCGTAAGCGTAGGTACCCCGAACTAGAGCCCCGAATCATCGTTACTGAATAAATAAGTCAAATATCACGTGGATTAAGAAAACTTACTGAGAAAAGCCACATTTATACAACAACAATTTGAGGAAAACCAATTACAGGAAACTGTTTTTGTCTACTTTTTTTGCATTCGACTGTATTTACTAATGTAAACAAGATGTACAGTTTGACACTGACGGCAATGTGGTTATTTTTATACAATTTCGGTAACTGTCGGCAGATGGCGCCACCCTATTGCGGGCGAAAAATGAAAGCGGACGAAAAACGGTTACTTTTCGTCCGCGTTTGACGACTGAAATTTCAATTTGTGTCGGTCGCCTAAAAAATACGTAAAGAGCTACCGCTGATGCCGACAGCGATCACGTAGCTATAGCAGAAATGAAACAGGGAAGAATCAAGAGTAATGTCACGAAATGATGAAATGAAGTTGACGGCTACACGGTTCGAGCAAGAAATGTCAAAAGCGAATACAATCCAAAACGTCGAAAGAACATAGAGAGACAGAATGGAGACAGATTGTAAAGGTAATAGAAGAGTATCAATAAAAATACTGAAGAACCTAATAAACGTCTAGCTAAAAATCGGTATGGTGAGGAGTGCAAGGAAATCTTACAAGAAACAATTGTAGCTAGCCTAAAGGCAATGGAGGAAAAAAATAAAGAGAATAAAAGCAAATAGGAACAAGCAAGGAAAGAAGTAAAAATAAGTAGAGAAAATAAAAGAAGCCACCTGGAGCAAGAATCTAGATATACCCTTTAATAGAAGAATCGTACAAAAGCAAAGAACGGATTAATATTTTTGCTAGAATACAAAAAGAAGGAAAAACAATAAGACGAGAGAAGGCACATTATCTGCAAAATAAAGATGGATTGCCAGTGGGGAACAAAGAGGAAATAAGGCGATATTCGCACAGTATTTTAAAGAATTGCTTAATGTTACCGACAAAGGGAAGCCCGCAAATGAACACCATTAGGAGGATGTAGATGAAGAGGCAGGTAGCACACCATCAAGAAAAAAAGTAGAAGACTATCAAACAATTGAAAAATAAAAGTGGAGGCCAAAATCGAATAGCAGCTGAAATTCTGAAGTATGATGGAAAAATGCTAACAACTAGAATATTGGAGATAAAAAAGAAAATATGGGAGACAATGCCAGTGACAATGCCAGAAAAATGCCATAATTTATGGTAGCTGACATATGCGGACGACGCAGTATTTCTGGTCAGGTCAAGAAGAGATGGAAAAATCATTAAAGCAAAACAAACAAAAGAGCTAAACACATTTCCAGATCTATGCCTGCGAAACATTGACATTGAACAAGAAGAATGAAAGCAAATCGGAAATATGTTTAGGGAGAATGTAGACAGAGGACCAATAAAGAAATTGAACGGCTATTCGGAAACACGACTCAGAAAGAGATGGCTAGAGGAAGTAAAAAAAAAACCTGAGAGAAGTAGGAGTCAACATCACCGTCGCCGTTCATTCTTAAAGCCAATTCAACGATCCGTTTTTCACTTTGCTTTTCACTCCTATGGAATTGTAAAAGCTAGGTGCGATTCAATTTTCTTCCACTGCAATCAAATATTGTTTTTTCTATTAAATTAAAATACTATATGAATGTGTCAGAAGTAAATGAATATAATATCAAGAAATATTGAATAATATGCGACAATAAATACCATTTGAATTACCTTGCATAATCAATACATTCAACTGATAACAAATGATTATGTGGCCAATTCTATAATCTTTAGTAGAATTTGTGCAGTGCTGGCGTGCTGACGGTAATTTAATAACATGGAAGACGAACAGCATACAGAAACAGACAGTTCAATCGTGTCAAGAATGTGAGTATTGAAATAGAGCCACCTTTGCGACTTACTTGATCTATGGTGTACGATTTTTTACATCACTAAAGTGCACTTGATAATATTACTACCCATACGTAACATTAATTAATGTACGCGTTTTTAATTTATAACTCAATTGAATTAATTGGAATTATATTAAGGTTCGGTTAATACGAATAATATTACTAATAAAGGTTTATAAAAAATATGCAACCAATTTATATCAAGCAAATATTTAATTTTGTTATTTATGGTTAGAGATTAAATAAGATAATTTCGGAATAAATATATCGAAGAGCGGGATATAGATAAAACCTATTTGAACAGTGAGAGGGGGTCGTGCTACTTCTAAAATAAAATCAAATCTGGATTTGATTTGTGATGAGAAATAGATTATACCAGGGGTTCCCTAAGGGTACGCCGCGGCGCGCAGTAGAAAATAAACAGAGACGCCGCGAGCAATAGCGATCCGGAATATTCTAGAATGAATATTTCGACGGCTAATGGAACTTTTTAGACCATCTAGACTAGTTCTCGTAGTTTATAGAACTTTCGAGAAAGATGTGAAACATTTTCAAAAGCCATAGAATATTTCAGAAAAGTATGGAACTTTCGTGAAGTTTATAGTAGACTTATATAGCAATAACAAATATGTTTTACATATTTATGCATATCTACTATCTATTTTATTTGTAAATTTTAGATTATATTATTGTTATGACCGAGCGACCAACGCTGCCATAATTGTTATGATCGAGTGATCTTCCTTAGGCACCAGTAATTTAACTCGCTCGAATTTGCATTCTTCACTTTTCTTGCATGAATGAAACACCTTACAATCTTTAAACTATATTTTAATTTTGGATCTTGAATAACACATACATTTCGAATGATAATGTTCTACTTGTAATAATGTCTGCATATAATAATATGTATTATCTGTCTGAATATAAAATCTAATTTCTAATATCTGAATTCTTACATATTTCTGGCTTATAATATCTTAAATCCCGTCTATGAACTAAATGGGGATACGATTTTACGATATAATTATAATTTATGTTTGAAAGGTCACAACACTATTTTAATCTTTAACCACCGCGTCTTATTATTGAGCTAAATAGACAAATAGACAAACACGTTTTTTTTTTACTTACTTATACATTATGTATAAGTAAGTATAGGAATCATGAGATTTCAACGGATATACACGTTTTGAGGTCCCCTGAATCGTTTCTGACTATTTTCGGAATGACGTCTGCGTGTCTGTGTGTTCCGACCCGACCCGACCCGACCCGACCCGACCCCACCGAACCGAACCGAACCGAACCGAACCGAACCGAACCGAACCGAACCGAACCGAACCGAACCGAACCGAACCGAACCGAACCGAACCGAACCGAACCGAACCGAACCGAACCGAACCGAACCGAACCGAACCGAACCGAACCGAACCGAACCGAACCGAACCGAACCGAACCGAACCGAACCGAACCGAACCGAACCGAACCGAACCCAACCCAACCCAACCCAACCCAACCCAACCCAACCCAACCCAACCCAACCCAACCCAACCCAACCCAACCCAACCCAACCCAACCCAACCCAACCGAACTTTCGTTGCACACGTATTATAATTTTGCCCATCATTGTTATAAACAAGGGACTTAATCCTCCTCCCTGTCTTAACCCCTCTTTTATTCAAAACATTTCCGACCATCTTTTGCAACTAATGTTACAAGAATTTCCCATTTGACAGTAAACATGTAATCCAGTTGTACTTAGTTTCCTGAATCCACTCTGCGGTTTTTCTATTGTATTCTTGTACCTATAATTTGTCCGTATATTTTCATAGCTATGATCAACATTGTTATGATCATGTAGTTGCTAAATCTCCAGTCTCTCGGAATATCTTCTTCATTCCATACGATAACAGTACTTCTGTTCATTTTTTTATCATTTCCCTGGTTATTCGATGGTACCTTGGTGCCATTCCAAATTTTAAGCGTTTGTTAGTTATAGTCTTTTCTGACTATACTTTTAACTGATCGAAATTTAAATTAAATTAAAAACCAAATACTAGCACATTTCTCAGGCATACTCTAACTTCCTCCTAGATGTATAGAATAGTATATCATCTGATCCAAAGCACTTCTGGTCTTACATGCAAACCAAAAAACGGACTAGTAGAATTACTGGAAAAACGTTCAAGGACAGTGACGAGTTTAATAATCTTCAGTCGATCGTTGAGGGACTTCAGCAACGTATACCTATCGAATCCACCTAAGTTTGTTCATTTAGAGAAATCTCACAAAAATGTGTCTTGCATTAACATCGAATATATTTCTGAAGAGGATGTTCTGACTTCTATACATCGACTTAAGAACAAATTATCTTCCGGACATGATCAAATTCCTAGCTTCTTCATTAAAGACTGTAGCAATGTTCTTGCTCCGCCGTTTCTTTAAACTATTTAATCTGACTCTTAAAACCTCTACTTTTCCTGATTCATTTAAGTTGCCGCGAATTAAAGTAGGGCGATGCAGCCAACATAGCTAACTATCGACCTATTGCGATATTATCAAATTTTGCAAAGATCGAGTCATGTTTGTATTCCTGCATCTACCCGTATGTTGAAAACCTTATATCTCCCTGTCAACATGGATTCATGGAAGAAAGGTCCACTGTATCGAATTTAGCTGTGTTTAGTCAAAACGTGTCGTGCTCGTTAGATACCAAGGGTCAAGTAGATGTTGCATTACCGACTTCACGAAGGCTTTTGACCGCATCGATCATAATATCGTTCCTTATAAACTGAGAAGGGTAGGTTTTAGCGAATCGTTAATTTTTTGAATCCTACCTGGAGTCCAGATGTCATGATGTTGCGACGCTGTTTTCCGGGCGCGTTGCTACCTGTGCACCGTCTCCGTCTTTCGGGAGACAGATGGGACAGGAGTGATCGCGACGCTTATATCGTTTAGGGGTGCGGGGGAATTATTCTCGTTGTTTCGACTGCTTATAGAGAACAGCGCGACCAAGCTAGCTAGTGGGAGGAGGATGTCGCAGGTTCAATCGCTCAAAAAAAAAAGTCGGGGCGCCACTGGCTTTAGGTAGTTGCACGACAAGCCAGAGTCGGGACTGATGGTCTGTCCACCGAAACAACTACGTTTGAAACAAACACAAAAAAAGTATATTATTTAACAGTGGCTTGACCGAAAGTATAACGGATACAATTACTGACATTCAAATGAGAGGGCGAACTAAAAAAAGGAAACCCACCGTATAGTAAAATGGTATATTGGAGTTGGCTTAATTTCCCTTTATAATACAACAAAACTGAAATACAATAAGCACAATCGAAACGGGTATGTCGCCCGTCGAATCGGCGACTCTCTCAACTATATAACGTGCGTCGGATGTCCCGTGCTTATATAACTTACAGCAAAAAAAAAATGAAAATGAAAAGGGCTCCCCAGCGCGGTGACGGGGAACTGATAAAGCGATGCCGGGTAAGTTATATTACACGTCCACATAAATGGGTTAGTAAAAGATTAGTTCTTACTATATTAATATTCGAATATGCAATGTGACTCAATGATTCTTTTTTTTCTTGATGTTATATAATACTTAGTACAATAACAAGTTTAATTTATAGCACACCTTAAAATTATTACGATGGTACAAGAAACGTTCGGCATCTTGCAAATTTCAGCCGACTCGAATATCCGTTTGGGTTGTTAATAAAAAAAGAATAAAACAAGATTACAGACCTCCGTTATACTTCGCGGGTAAATAGTTGGGGACCAAGCTTCTAGAAGTGCCCATCCGAACTTGCGCACGGCGTCTCAAGGTCCATACGATAACCGGGACCGAATGAATTGCACCGGCCTCCCCACAAGGCTCCAGAAGAATTAAACGATCCTGAGGGAAGTAATCTCGACGATCGGGCACAATATTTTCCAAATAGTTGACGTTAACAAATCCAAATCATAACATGTAGGTTGCCGGAATCAATCTCCGAGCGTACTGCACGGGGATGTGATTAATGGTTTCCAACAGCCAGTCGACCGACCACGAGGAGTTCCATATATCCGAATGAATCGTCGTTAGTGCCTTTTCCAATCAAATTCCACACCAGATACACCCAAAGGACACTAACTCTTCTTGTAAGTCCCAATAAATCCGATAAATCGAACGGCACAAATATCACCTCAGCGGATATCAAAAATGGCCAAATCAAGACGGGACGAAACAAAACGGTCTTCCTCGATGCCAATCGTACACTCTCTGTTTTCGGAAAAACATTGTTCCGACTAACTGACCGTGCGACAAAAAAACAACAAAACCACGCGTTTCACGAATAACACCTGAATCGCATCTTAAATGTATCGACAAATCGATCGTATGGAGAAAAGTAAATCGAATATAAAGTTAATGATAAACAAATATGCAACAATAATTAATAAAGGAAAACTAGAAATTAAAGTGTGAAAGCCCCAATCAATATCTTCCATCCTTTTAGAGCCCGTTTAATGAATTAAATGGCGCGCCAAACACGTACCTTCGGCCGCATTTCGGTGTTAAAGTCCACCGTAAATTTCACATTGAGCGGCCAGTGGGGGATCAAAGCGCGGGCGGAAAATTTACAGGGGTAAGGACTACGACAACAAAAGTACAACAAAAATTAACCGTAACCAAACATTTAGTTCCCAATTAAACCAACAAAATACTTTTTTCAAAATCTGACCGTAACAATGTGTCCTTTAATGATTATTCTTCACCAGTCTTTCTCGATTCTTCTGAAGTCCCATAAGGCTTGAACCTAGGTCCGTTTATATTTAACATCACCTATTAATGATTTAAAGAAGATTATTACTTGTGAGAAATTACTCTTACTGCGGATGACTTAAAAATATACTGTCGAATTAAGGATATGAATGACTGTCATAGGTTACAATCGGACTTGAATTCTACCAACAATTGTTGTCCAACAATCTAGACTTAAACATCTCTAAATGTAAAGTAATGTCATTAACTCGTAAACTGGATCCTATTCACTTTCTTTATACTTTAAATTCAATTGCTCAATTCAAATTAACCTTTGTGAATCACATTATTCGTAGGACCTCTGCAACCAGGCAGATGTTGGGCTTTCTAGTCAGAAATTGTAAATCGTTCAATAGTATCACCGCTTTGATATCACTATATTTTTCTCTAATTCGTTCACGATTTTGATCACTAAACATAATAGTGTTTATTTCTTTTTATTTTATTTTGTTTGTTAATTGTATTTAATTATTCATGTTTCACCTGTTATTATTATTATTGCTAACATTTTTATTATTTTTTTATTATTGTTGCCACTTTCGTCTGGCTCTCAGCGCTCCCTCCCATATTGATACTCCATAAAGTAATACGGAATGAACCACGGCAGCAAGCACTACTCTCTTTGAACTTGTTGGTCCACCGATATTTGGCAACAGCCTGGTAATTTTTGCCAACCTGTCCTGTGCCTTTTCTGTTGTTTTCCTAAGACACTATCTAAAACTGCCTCCCGTATCAAAGAAGACCCCCAAGTATTTAATGCTGTTTTTCAGCACTATATTTACATTGACTATTTTGAAGCTTAAACCGTCTCTTTTTCTTTTCCGGGTTGTAATAAGCGCTTCTGTTTACTCCGGTGCAAGCTTTAGTTCGTTTTCCTTCATCCATCTATCTATACGTTTAAGATTTTCATGTGTGTTCCTGATGAGGTCTGCTTTACTATGCGCTGTCATTATCAATACCAGATTCTAACACATCGTCATACAAGACATTCCATAAAGTAGGTCCTAAAGCAGAGCCCTGGGTCACCCCTGCCTGAATTTCCAGTGTATCCCTATTCGTCACTTGGATACACATTTCTTTCAAGTATCTTCTACGATATTGATGAGATGCGCTATTTTCCTTTTCTGAAATTTTCTCAGAATTAACTTCCAGCTGACTGTATTGAAAGCATTTCGAACGTCTAGTGTTACTAAAACGTTCCATTTCATCCCTTTTCTCTCCGTTGTATTTTTAATTACTTCCAATGCTTGTAGCGTCGATCGCCCTTTCCTAAAACCATATTGATTTTTCGCCAGACCGCCTTTTCTTTCTATTTCCTCATCCAACCTCTGTGGTATCATTGCTTCGTATACCTTGCTCAGCGTATTTAATAGACAAATTGGTCTGTAAAAGCTCGGTTGCCCTTTGGTATCAATATAACTTTCGCTGCTTTCCATTCCAATTTTTGAGTTCTTATGAGCTGATTTAGCACTTCCAAGAGCCATCCACCGTTTAGCATATCCGTTTCTTTTATGGCTTCCATCTAAACCTGGAGCTTTCCCTGAGTTCATCCTCTTTACACTATCTTTTAGTTCTATGGCGATGAATGCTGGGACTGTATTTGTTCTAGTTCTATACCCCTCTTTCTGAGCGCGGAAGAGATTTTTTACAATTTCCTTTCTCTCATCCGGTATATCATAAGGCATAAGGTGTTTTAATCCTTTAACTGTTTGTTTATAATCCCCGGATGTCTCTGTCCTAATCCTTGCATAATTTATTAAAATGTTCTCTTTTGGATAATCTAATTAGTTTCCGAAGATTCTGCTTACACTCCTTATATACTTTGTTTGCTCGTAGTCTCTCCTCTTCTCCCGCGTTCCTTTTGGACATTTTAGTGTATCATCTCCTAATCGCCGTACATTTGCTTTCTTTCTTCGTGTGTTCTTCATTCCAACAATATAGTACCTTCATCTCTCCTCTTGGACCTTAGATAATGCTGTTTAAGTATGCTTCCTTTATAATCTCTGCATGTTCTGTATGGACTATTTTCGTCCAGACGCTATCTTTGGGGCTTTAGCGACTTATATTTCATAGTAGATAGAGCGGTGTTCAGTCAGGTTTTCTTCCTCTATCACTTCCCAATTTGTAAAAAGTGTTGAAATTTTCTCCGTAGATATCGTAACATCAATATATGACTCAGTTGTTCCTCTTGCAAAGGTCGGTGCATCGTGTGTATTGTGAACAACCAGATGTAGTACTGCGATCCATTCTGCCCAATGATCTCCCTTTCTATCGCTAGGGGATTCCCACAGGTTCGATTTGTCATTTATGTCACCAGCAATAAGAGCTTCTTTCTTTCCAGATCTCACATAATTTGCTATTTCGTCCACCTTTTCTTTGTATTCGTCCATGTCTGTATTTAGTGATATGCAGCATCAGTATAGGTCCCATCTTCCAAAGTTAATGATTACGTAACCTTTCCCAACTTTTCTGCCTGTTAACTGAAGTTTCTTATTTACGAATAGTACAGTCATGTCTTCTCTTTCATCCGTTATCCAATCTCTCCTCTTAGCATTTTTTTTTTATTTGGGTCACTTACTAAGATAATATCCACCCCTTTATGTTTAGCAGTAGCATAGGCAAGATCATGCGCTGCTCTCCCCCTACCTAAATTTGTCTGGAGGATTTTAAGGTGCATGCACGTGTGACTCTTATTCCTGTTGGCTGTATCTTTTTCTTTCTTAAACCATTCACTAATCGTTTAAAGTACGGGCATTTTATCTGGTCCTATGTCCGTCAATACCACATTTTATACATCGATCGCTGTTAACGCATTCTGTACCTTTATGACCCGGTTCTCCACATTTGATGCAGTCCTTACTGCGATCGACCTGTGCAGTGCACTCCCTGGTCTTGTGTCCATATTCCAAGCATTTAAAACACCTAACAATGTTCACCCTCTCCCTAACGCCGCATTCCTACGCTTAATCAACGGATTTGCCTGTTCTTTCGGGACCTCAGCTATTACTGTTTGTTCTTCGTATTTCCCTTTCCTAATTGTTCTTATAACTACCTCCGTATCATTTACTTTTATCTCTTATCTATTGCTTGTTTCACTTCTTCTTCCATGATAGTCGATTCTATTCCCCATACAAAAATGGTAGTCATTCCTAGTTTCCTAGTCACCACATGCACATCGGCTAATTTACGTTTTATTTCGTTCTGTAATGAATTTACCATATCCTGTCCTCCTTCTACTGTTAGGCGTAGATCACCCTTTTCGGTTTTTTGGGGTTTTTTTACCTTAACGGCTATCTGGTCGATCGCTACCCCCTTCAATTTCATAACCATGTCCGCAAAAGATTTACCTTCAGTTTTAACCATCATTATACTTTCTTCCTTCCTTTTATGCTTTTGTGGGTCAGATATTTGTCCCTGTGTTATTATCTTTATTTTCTTTATTTATTTTTATTTTCTTTCGAAGACGTATTCGCATATTTTTAGGAGAATTTCAACCCTTCACCTATTACCACGTCCATGTATCCGGTGGGGTGGATCGGTATATTTTCTTTAAGTTTTACGATTCTGTTGAATACAGTCTCCATATCGTTTGCGCCTGCCATGTCGATATCCAAAGGCAGCAGGTGTACGGCACTGCTTTTTCCTTTACCTTCAGTTATTTTCGTTCTTATGTTAGATGTTTGTATGAGGAAATCCGGTTGTCCCTCCTTTTTCTCAATGAGTTCAGCCAGGCCGGCGCAAATTCGTTAACTATCTTGACTATCTATCGAATTGTTTCCTGAGCTCCTGCATGTGATCTCTTTCGTCTTCCTCTCGTACCCTCTTTTCTGCATTCCTCCTAGTTTCCTGGGTGATCTGCTTTTTAAATGTATTTTTTCTTGGACTATTTCTACTACTGTATTTTCTTCCTCCGTTATTTCTATGCCAACCTTTCCCGCACCAAAACTCCACTTCTGATAACGTTCTTAATAGGTAGTTTTTGTTCGTGTAAATGAACTCGCCGGGCGTATGTTTTGTCGATGTCTCGGCTTAAAAGTGTTTGCCGGCTAGCAACTGCTACGTTGGGGTTTCGATTGTCCAAAATTTGACATTTAAATGAAAATGTCCGTCACTAACAAACTTACCCCGTCCCAAATGACACGATGTTGATCACCACGTCGAGATGCGTATTTAAACGTATTTTCCTGCATAAATTAACAGTTAAACACTGAGAACTCGATATCACAACCTTCTCCTATGAAATCTCGTTACCAATTTTTTGTCTAATAATGACTGTTATTTAGTTTTGTGCTGTATATGGAATGATTTTCTGTTGAGCAATAAATTATATATTATTATTAAATACTATTTTCTTTGACATGGCATGTGTCCTCTGTCCTTTATTATTTTCTTCTATTGTAGTTTGTAGTTCTATGTTCTATGTTGCGTCCTGCACGCCTAGCCATTCTTCATTCAAAGTACTCTTTCCATCTCATTATTTCTAAATCGTCGCTCAGCAACTCTCCCTTCTTATTTGCATCATGGTCTTTTCCTTTGAAAATGATTTCAATAGTCTGCGCAAAATAGTTCATTTTCCCTTCGATGCCTTTCTCCATTTTTCCAAACACCATTTTGCTGCTTTGCCAGTTTTATGCTCGTTTTCCTCCATCTATGTATAACACGTGATTTTGAATTGTTCTGTCATTTAAGTATTTTTCACATGATTTTTTCTTTTTGTTTGATCTTTCGTATCTTCACCATATCATGTGTTTATTACTGTTCTGGTGGTTCAGCAAATTTCTACATTTTCTCCGTGGTAATGATTTTTATCAATTCCATGTTCTCTTCCAGGTTTTCCATTAGTGCCATTTAATATTTCGTTGCGATAGTTATTCATCTTCTTACTTGTGTATTCATTACTGTATTCAAATTTTGTTTTTTTACTAATATATAGTGTGTAGCCAAATGGAAAAATTCAATATTTTCATGTTGGGTTGCCTGGCAGAAAAATGCTAAAACATGACAATCTTTGTTTATTATGGCGGTCATTATCCGATATTTTGTTAGATGGACACGTGACTTCAGCTATTGACGTCATCGGTATTTTTTTTTAATGACAACCCTATATTTTTTACAGATTTTGATAGGATTTTCAGTTACACTAGCATACAAATTTTATTATCTTGCATCAGAAAATTTTCGAGAAAAACACTGATGAAAATTCGTAAAACAAGCGTACCCCGACTTTATTACCTGCCCATACAAGTCACGTTTTTAGTCATTTTCGACTAATTTAATTTCATATTACGTAAATAATAACAATAATAATATAAAATACAATATTCAATGTAACAAATGTTCAAAATGCGCACCTTCTGACGACACTATAGTCTAAGATGACATTCTTGCCTTACATTAGCTAACATTTGAGGCATGATGGACCTAATGGCAGTAGTAATTCGTTCCTTTAAGTCATCCACATCTTGCGGTTTTGTGTTGTACAAAACACTCTTGCCCCATAAAAATAAATGTAGTAGTGTGAGATCCGGTGACCTCGCAGGTCATTCTAGAGCGGCCCTCGCCTCCCAATCCATCTATTGGGAAACCCTACGTCAAGGTATTGCCGGACATTAATTTGATAATCTGGCGGTGCACGATCTTGTTGAAACCAGATAGTATCGGCAGCTAAGTGTGGATTCAATTGGGATATAAGTGAGTCAGAGTTGGCTCGACATCACTTTAAAGAAATTGCAGGTAATTTAGTCCATTTAAGTATTATCTGGCAACTGAGCTGTGACTGACATGATTTGCCACAGCAACGTGACCAACATCTCTAAACTGTTTTTCAATTTTACTAATTGTACTTTGAGATATGGGTGGTAAGTTAGGAAACTTCTCCCGAAAGAACTGAACCACTTCCGTTTGAGTCCGTGCCCTATTTCCATAGCCAATCATCATCAAGGCAGAAGTTATAAAGTTTTGCTTACATTTCAAATTCCATATTGCTTCTAAAAAAATTCATTGTTTTATCTTTGGATTCTGGGTGTTTTTTGTGTAGGTGTCACTGTAATTTATTGGGTCGTTTGACAATACTACCAGGCTTATAAGGCATCTAGCCCTTACTTCATCATCTCCAGTACATACAAAACCATATTTTATAAACTCATTGACAAACTTACGAACTCGTTTGTTGGATTTTACTTCTGTCTCGACTCTGTAGAAGCAGAAGCTTCCAACTCGTTCATTGGATTTTACTTCTGTCTCGACTCTGAAGAAGCAGAAGCTTCCAAGCGTCGGTGTCAGAAGTTAAAGCAGCCGAAATCGAAGCGCTGTTCTCGTCATTTGACGTCACTGACGGTGTAAATAAAACACATAGGTATTCTATTTATATTGCACATATTCTATTTACACCATTTCTTGTTTCCCAAATTATGTGTTTTGCCGAAAGCGATGTTACAAGACCACGCGATGCATATCCGAACCTCTATCTCTTTGAAGTCATCGTTCTTAAAATAGAATTTAATGAAGTTTCACGACCCGTTCGGGGTCGCGACCCATAGATTGAATACCACTTTAGCATTTATTGACTTATATTTTAATGTGAATTGATTCATTTGATTAATATCATAAATCCATCGATAAAACTTTTTTACATTTATACAAATTATCTTTCCCTAGTATCCAAGGTGGAATCAATTGATGCGTTCTACTACTTTTGCAGGCTTGGAAAGACAACCACGAAAATTAATGAAGTCGTGACGGTTGCAGATCTTCATGGGAAACTATATAGCACGAAGTTTCCTCGAAGAGGACGTGCCATCATATTTAATCACTATAAATTTGACTCTGGTATGTCCACTAGAGAAGGCACGGCCAAAGACTGCTATGATTTAGAAAAGGTTTTAAAGTCACTTGGCTTCGAAGTCTCCGTACATCAAGACTATAAGTACGGACAGATATACGATACGCTCGATAAAGGTTTGTGTTTTAACCACGAAACAAGTATTTGCCACCGTGATGTTTCATGATCCTCCACATTAAACATCAGGGTAATGCAATGGTAATTGGTAAATGTGAACTCTTGTGTAGCGTGGCGATATCCATAGTTCAAAAAGATAGGAAACATAGTTCCATTCCTTTCCTTCGAGTCCTCAGGTGACGATCGGTTTCGAAAGGGTTTACAATGATAATGGGTTCACGTAACGCGGGTTATTAGAATTCTCACCGCATTTTAGCAATGTTAATATTTTGCTTGTATAATGTTTAATATTTACAACCTGTAGGAGTGCCTCGTAGTAACAATTTTGGTTATTCCAGTCGCTTCAGAAGACCATAGTGACGCAGACTGTCTTCTGGTGTCTGTACTGAGCCATGGTGAGAGTGGAAAATTGTTTGCTAGAGATACAGACTATAAACTAGAAAATCTGTGGAGCCCATTTACTGGAGATCGGTGTTCCGCGCTAGTGGGAAAACCAAAGATATTTTTTGTACAGGTAAATAAAATGTTGCTTTATTTTTATACGAACTTCATAGGATTCTTAGATTAATAACCACATATTTTAGGCATGTCGTGGAGAAAATATCGATGATGGCGTGAGGGTGAAAACCGACGCTTCTCAAGTTTGCTCGATTCCGGCTATGGCCGACATTCTGGTCATGTATTCGACTTTCGAAGGTAACGAAAATTAGCTTTCGAGATAGTAATTAAGAAATAATATGCGGCACACACGGTACATAAAACCGTTGATTTCATTATTCAAATCGATTTTTTCTATGTAGGTTACTACTCGTTCAGAAGCCCAGCTCAAGGGTCGTGGTTTATACAAAGCTTATGCAAGCAGCTTACCGCGACTGAAAACAGGGGTTTTGACATTTTACAAATACTGACGTTTGTAAACCATCAGGTTGCTCTTGAATGTATCAGTAATGTCCCCAATTCGAGGACATTCCATCAAAAGAAGCAAGTTGGATCTATTGTCAGTAGCCTTACAAAACTCTTATATTTATCGCCAAAGTAAACATAATTATCTGAGATCATAATGTTACACATTTTACTTTCAAACTTAAAGAAACAAGAAATAAATCAATGCAACTTATCAATATCGTTTTAATCTTGTTACTTTAAAAGTCTACAGATATAACTGGGAGTTTCCCTTACTTCTGCTCAGATGCGATTGGTAACACGTGGCAAAATTCCGTAAACAAAAATTGTTTTGTTTAATGTTTATCAAATTATCACCAATTAATTTTCTTAAAACGTGCGAGGAAGAAAACTTGAAATTTACGAAAGTACCAGAATATTAATATATACACATCTGTTAACAATTTGTTACCAGATGTGTATATATTAAGATACCTATTGTAACATTGTTTAGTCTACTTTTGTTACATTCCTGATAGTGCCGTAAGACGAAATATACATAGAATAACAAATACAATTTTGTGGAACATCAAAATATGCGACACAAATTCTTTAAATTGTAACAACTCAGAAAAATGTAAATCTGCATAAATGTAAAAAATTACAAATATATCTAAAAAAAAATCAATATTGTCCTAAATGGAAACAAAACAATTACTTAAAAAACGTAAAAATTGCCCACAATAGAAACAAATTGTCAACTTCCTCAGAAGTGCAAAATAATCATTTAATTTTGCTTACTTCAGCTAACCTATCAAAGAATGACAAAAATTAATTAAGTTTTTGTAAAAAATAAGCCAGTTTAGAGATTCGTTTGATGGCAAAAAATCAAAATTCCGAGTACAAAAAAATTTTCTAATGTCTAAAAAATAAATAAATAAAGTGTCAAAATATATAGAAACGTAAAAAATCCAAAATATAAACTAATTATCAACGCCTTTTGGTTATTTATGTTGTTCATTTCAGCTAAATTTACAAAAATATTAAAATTCAAAAATCGCCAAAATTAAAAAAACAGTCGCGGGCACGGAATTTCGGGCAGCAATTTTCTGACACATTAAGAAAAACCGATGTAGCTTAGGCTTTATTGTCATTATGACAAATTTATTTTAATCATTTTTGTGTCATTTACTTGACATACGCTAGCAGCGCCAAAATCTGAATTCAAAATCCAAATTCTTCTTACTTATTGTCATTGTTCTTTGCTTAATATAGTTTAAATAACAACCCATACTCAATTCTTAAAACACTCTATGTCACTTATTCAACTCTTGCAGTATCAGTTTAAAGTTAGGTTAGGATACGTAAAGCCTATTTCACAACTCATGTCAGTCAAATTGACGTACGTACTGCCCGAAATTCCGTGCCCGCGACTGTACAATACTTTTTTTCTTACATTTGATTTCTTTCTTAGATTTTAAACGTGATTCGTTTGCCTTAATTTTCAAAATATGAGAATAACAAAATTTCAAAATTATTTTAAATCAAAAGATTTAAATGTAAAAAAAATCAAATTTGTATCTACAAAATAGTTTTTTTTTTAAATATTTGTATGCATTTTATCATATTTGTATGCATTTTGACAGTTTTTAAAATATTGACAATATATTCAATATTGAGATATTATTGGATTCTTTAATTGAGTTTTTCAGAAATTTTGACAGTTTATACTTTTTTACAATTTTTGTAAAATGTTAAAACGTTTGTATTAACACCAGTATATCGCGGGAATCGAAACCAGAGACTACAATAAATTTCAGCGAATTATAAGAGATGACTGATTGTTTCGCCCTTCCGTGCTCACCGCCAAATATACCTTCGCTAACGGTGCAAACATGAAAACGTTTGAATTTAATAACACCATCTAGATGTCAATAATCCCACACTACAAATCGATCCCTCATGCCCCAAAAATTGCGAAATATGCCAAAATATTTAAAGACGTAAGGAATTTCAATATCGTCCAAAATAGGACCAAATCATTTTAATTAAAATTTAAATTAATTAATCCGACTAAAATGGATTGCTTAGTTTGAGTTAATTTGAATAAAAATGTCAAAAACAAAGACAAAATTGTAAAAATTCCAAAAAGGGAAAGAAAAACTTTGTCCTCCGTCCTTAATTTGGTGTACATGAAGTATTTTAAAATTAGGTTATTTTCTAACAAGTGATTAGCATTTAAATCTCTCAGAATTCCTCCTAATTGTAAACTGTTTATTTCGCAGTATACCACCTAAAGAGGTCATTACTATGAACTCAGATCTATTGAGCCATAATAACACTAACCCTATAATTTCGTCAGAAATCTTAAATTCTTTAAACATGGCTCGCTGACATTTTCATGAATAAAATCAAAATGGATATACAGAATCACACGTTCATCTCGTCTACATACACGATATCTTAATTATTAATCTTAATCTTTATTTCGTATTACCGGATAGTTCCAATGTCGAAAAATATTAACCAGATACATAAATCTACATCTATACGCCTTATTCTAAATATTTGCATTTTGTCGTCGCCATTTTATTGTTCATATATACATTTTTTCCATATTTTTCTGTGTGTTGCGAGTAATTTTGCTTCGTTCCAGGTCGTCCCTCTTTCATTAATAGCGTTTCCAATCATCTTGTCCCATGTCTGTTGTGGTCTTCCCCTTTTCCTTTTTGTTTGTGTTTTTGCTTCCCACACTTGCTTAACGGGTCTATTAGTAGTCATTCTCTGTAGGTGTCCCCACCAGCCTAATTGTCTTCGCACTATAAAATTCAGTATTGATTCAATTCCTAATTCATCTCTTATTTGTGTGTTCCTAATTTTAACCTTTCTTGTAATACCTTTTACTCGCCTAAGATATTTCATTTCTGTGGCTTGTATTTTACTTTTTTGTTTTGTAGTTAGTACCCAGGGTTCGCAGCCATAGGTCAGTACTGGTCTGTAGATTGTTTTAAATATTTTCATTTTTTTTTTGTTTTGACACCTCTTTCTTATTTAAAAATTTGTTGTTTATCGAGTAATACAGTCTTATTGCTTTCTCTACTCTTTCGTTTATTTCGATTTCCTGTTTTCCCGTATTTTCTAAAGTCACTCCGTGGTATTTAAATTCTTTCACCTGTTATTCGTTATTCCTTCGATCTTGATGTTTATCTGTTCGCCTTCTATAGCAATTACTTTTGTTTTATGTTTATTTATCTGCATTCCATTTTCTTTTAGTATTTCATTCCATATATCTATATTGTCTTGTAATGCCTTTTCATTTGTTGCCATTAAAACTATATCGTATGCGAATGATCCTTCTGATGTTTCTATTCTTTGTAGGTTCTTGTAGCCAACATGTAGTTTCTTACTCCTTTCTGAGCATTGCTTTATGATGTCATCCATATATATATATTAAATAAAGTAGGGCTCAGTCCTCCTCCTTGTCTCAGTCCGTCATACGTTGTAAATCCTTCCGATTTCACGTTCTTTCTTATTACATAATTTATATTATTTTTATATATCCCTTGTATTACTCTAATTATTTTGCTATTTATTCCTCTTTTCTGCAGATCAAATGATTTTTCCAAGTCGATGAATGCCGAGTAAACCTTTTTCCTCTGTTCTCTCATTTTCATATATATGTGCTTTGAAGTAAACATATGATCTTCCGTACTTCTTCTTGGTCTAAATCCGGTAGTATTTCTGTTGCTTTTTTCCCCATCCCCTTCATCATTTCTCCAGTAATTGTATCACTTCCAGGCCCCTTCCCATTGTTTAGTTCGTTAATCACTATTTGTAATTCATTCATTGTGATTTTTTCCTCCTCTTTTCCCATGTTTTTTTCCTTATCTTTTAAGATTTCTTCATTTTTAGCCTCCGTATTGCAAAGTAAATTCTGTATTCCTTCCACCTGTTCATTATGCCTCTTCCCTCTCTCAATATTTTGCCTGTATTATTTTTTATATATATATCATCTATTGTTTTTGTTTTCCTAAAGGATTTTATTACTCTATAAAATAATTTTTGATTTCCGGTGCTATCTTCGTAGTTTTCTGTATTTCTGTGTGTTAAGTACTTTTTCCATATCTTTTTCTTTGAGTTTATTTCTTCCTTTGTTTCATTTGTCCACCATATTTCCTTTTTCGTATTTTTTATTTTTGCGATGCCACATATTTTTATAGCCGATTCTATTATTATATTTTTGAAAATAATCCAGCTTTGGTCTTTATTAGCACTTTTAATAATTTTGGCCTTATCTTCTAGCTTTTCTGTTATCTCTTGCTCATATTTAGTAGCTATATCTGTATTGTTTAATTTATACGCTCGTATATATTTAAATTTTATTTTGCTTGTCTCTATTGTGTTTTCAAAACGATTTACACGTGTCAAACCAAATCACAAAAAACTCATTTCATACTTATATTAATTCCATGCACCCAACAATTTAATTTACCTTAAAAAAAGTAAATCATTCAATAAATTAATCATAGCAATATACCATGAACTAGTATTTTTACAAAGCTACACACACAACAATACACGCTAAATCATTCCACTTGATCAATCACAAACTAGCAGCTCTGCACTTAATGGTTGATAGACTGATTAACATCCCTATGTCCATTACCATTGTACCATTAGCTTAACTACATTTATAACAGCTTACAATAATGGTTAGATAGACTTACAATAGACAATATAAAACACTCCCACAAATATATCCTGGAGCCAAAGATAACACTCCATAAGTATTTTCCTGCCTAACTTACATCTGTACATTCAATAAAAACGAGAAATGCACTTCAGAAAATTAATAATAACATAACATTAGAACGAATTTCTCATTAGGGAAACATATTAAAAATAACAAAGATAAACTAGAGAAAACGGAATTTTGTTAAACGATCAGACAGAAGTTAACAATTTGCCCTCCTCTTAATCCTGTCACTCATATATACATTGGCATTTTCCTTGCACTATTGTACATTCATCTACCTGATTAACCATGGTATGGTAAAACAATTGTCCTTGTAATACAACAAATAAAGTGAAACCTGAATGAATCTTATCTATACAAGGGCTTAATACCCATAAGGGTATTATACCCAGTGTCGTAGATACAATCAATTGATTTGGCTGTGTTAAGTTGTCCTAGTACTTTGGAGATAACATGATATAAATTTATTAAAATTATTATACATATAGAATTATTACAACATAAATAACGTTATAATGCTATAAAATACTGTTTTTGTTTATTTTCTTAGAAAACAATATAACAAAGTAAAATAAATAATATGCACTACGAATAAATGAACAATGTAAGCGTTTCTCAATATATATATATATATATATACCGACAAATGGAATGAAAATAAATAGATACGTCGATTTAAATTTTGAACTAGTAAAACTAATTTCCCGGCGATACATTTTTGACCACTTACATCACTATAATACAGACTAGACTAGACATGTCACTAAATAGCTCAAAAAACATATAATCCTCACATTTGCAACTAGCTTGCAACCAAGCAGTCATACACATTGTAAGAACAACCTCACTATATATACTCAACACCTCAATGTAATATAATCGCATGATCTCTTTCTAAGCGTCGCTTCGCTTTCAACGGAATGATACTCATAGGATCAGCAGGAGTCGGTAAACCAGCATTACTCGTCGTCGACTGGTGATAAAACACTTCTGTTTTTCCACAATTGTGGCCGTAAATTATACATTCATCGTCTCTGCAAAATAAAGAAAGTTGTTGTGCAACACGTTTTGAAATGATTATATCACCTGAGCAGTATTTCCGTTAAATTGCTTGTTTTGATGAAGTCTCGGTGCAAATGTGTAAGGGCTCCCAATTCATACCCGCTCCACGGCCCACCTTTTTGTACCGTATCCCAGTGAGGGTTCATACAGAGGTAACTGTATGGCTCGCTGTTGTCATTCTGGGCGTTTCCTCCGGGGTAAATTTCAAGGCAATGATGCACTTGTTTCTCCAATTTTCCCAAATAATCGATGCATATTTGCCACTGCAATCGAATTCAAATAAAGTGTGCCATAAATTGCTTTGCGTTACTTACCACGTTGTTTATGATCTCTGAGGATGTGCAAGCCTCTTCTTCAAGCAAAAGATTTATGACCATGTCTTGTTGGCCGCATATAAATAAAATCATGCTTCGCACTTTTTCAATTTTGGGTTTATTGGGCGTATTCGCCGATTTACTATTAATGAAATTAGCTTTTATGGGCTTAACTTCGCTCGGCGTCATATCGTAAAAAGTCCTCGAACGTTCTCCCATCGCCAACGCACTAAGTTTACTTAGCAAGGGAGTAAGCGGTATTCCACATTCTTTATTTACTCCTGGTGGGTTCTGTTGCACATCTTTAGTTAGCGACTTAAGGGGCAAAGTGAGCGATTTTCGAGATTCTCTGTTGTACGTATTATGAATAATTTCTTCTGATACGTCACTTTTCATTGGGTTCGTTTTGTCATTGTTATTATTGTGGTTGTTATCGGCCATGTCTTGCATGTCTTGCATCGATATATCGAAATCTTTAAGTGACAGCCATATTTCCTTGCTTTCAATCTTTTCACTGTTCCTTGGTTTGCAATTCAACGGTAGGAATATATCATTGCATATGTGCTGACTATACAATGACAAAGAAATTGGTTTGCCGTTTGTTGTAAATATAGGAAACGTGGGGTCCGTAATAGTTTTATACATAGGTTTGTTTAGTTCGTCTTCGTGTTTCCCATCAAAAGACATAAGGGTGTGCCTCGGAATATCACAATAGCTCAAATATTTTTGATTCAGTTCTCCAAATTTCAAATTCACGTCTATCGGCATTTTATGACTAACATTTTCCGGCACATCAGACACTGCCGATAACAATGAATTCAAAGACTCTTGCGAATCGCACTCGTTCTTTTCAGGATTCACGCAAATAGACATGATGTTTTGGTGCAGCACTTTATTCAAGTCGACCAGTGGAGTGGAGCACACGCTGGTGTTGTTCGTTAAAAAGGGAGTGCTCGTGATCTGTCTCGGATCCTTCTGCACGATTGGTTTTGAGTCGGTCGTTTTGCTCCTCAAGTTCAGAAATTTCGGACGATTTTGCGATTTCGCAATCGTCGTCGATGGGGAGACGTCGCCTTCTTCTTCGGGCACGGTCATGAATATTAACGATTGATCTCGCTTCATCGTCAACAGGCCCGATTCCTTCGAGAAGCTCGTCTTTAATGGGGCCTGAAATTTACATTTAATGCATACCATCGTGTACGATGAGCTTTGACTTACAATTTTCGACATACTTTTTTTTAAATACTGGTACGTGGTCCGTAATTTCGTGGCCTCGTCACGTAAATCGAGATAGTCTTCTTCCTCTACGTATACTTGTAACAACTGTACGCCTACGGGTAATTGAAAATGCGGTTTTATGGACTCCGCCGGAGATTTGATCCGGTAAGGATCGGTCAGTACGAGATGCTTTGTAATACTGGAGCTAAGCTGAGTGGCGAGTACCCTACAAAAAAAAAATTAAACAAATACTACGAATTAAAATTAAGGTTATACTTACTTATTATGGTACAATATTGTTCCTCCTAAGACATGATCTATTTTCTGACAGGAACGTAGAATTTGTACACCTTCTAGAAACACATTGCTCGCACTCTAAAAAAAATGTGAATTCAGGTCTTTATTCTATTTATTTTTATCTTTCACATTTAAATGGAAAATTATCGTTTAAAAAATTAATATTTTTAGAATTATGCTATATATCTAATTATGCTATATGTACTACGTACGAGGGATCAATAAATAGATCTCCTTTCCAGACTTCCTTGTGTCCCTTAAGGGGGATCCTGCTTTAGGAGGCCTTAAAATAGCGTTTTTGGGAGAATTTTTTTAGGACAGAAAAAATGAGCAAGTCTAGTGAACTTTTTAAAGCATTTTATTGCATATTTGAGCATTAAAAAAATATTTCGAGAGAAAAATATTTAAACGGAACCGATTTTTATGCACATTTGTGCAACACCTTTCAATTGCAGTCTACAATCGGTGGGAAAGATATAGCTCGTAATTTTTGTCTGAAACAAAAAAAACGAAAGAAAATGGTAATTCTCATATATTTTCTTCTATGTGAACTAAAAAAAACCCAAAATTTTTAAATTCAAGATTTTTCTCAGGTTTGAAAATAAATGTGCTCTTTGCAGGAAGAGAAAATCATTTCAACTTGCTAAACAAGCTGTTTAGAATATTTTTTTCATTAATCTTTTTAGTTCTAATCGAATAGAATGCTACTGAAGCTAACAAAAATTTTGTTTCGTTTTGATTGCTTGTCTAGTTTTCTCGCAATCACGCCCACCAGTTTAGAAAAATCGTAAAAACGAAATCTCGAGAAAACGCGCTCTAAAGTTTACGATCAGCAAAAATGTTAATTTTCGATTACTTACGGAATATCACGGTATAATCCTACTATAGCTCTTACGAATTCCAAATATTATTGTTTCGAACGACCGATTGAACTTTTTTCAGTACATAGTTCGGTGTTATGTGACCGCGGGAAGGGGCGCTCGTTTCGTTTGTCCGAGCGTTCGTATATTTTTTGCTCGACACCTCACTGTGTTTAGTGCTGTATCTTTCAAAATATTACGAATTAGCCGCTTTAACTTTTTATACATATTCTTAGATATATTAGGCATAGATTTGAGCAATTAAAAAAAATCGATTTTTTGAACCTTCTAAAGCAGGTCCCCCCTTAAGACGTCCAATTTGTGTTTTCAGTTGATGTATTTCTCCATTTCTACTATTCCTTCCAGTCCATCGCTAATCGTTTCATTTCTCTTTTCTCCTGTCTCACCCAGGAAATCATTCTCGGCCGCCTACCTAGCATTACTTTCCTTTCTTAATCAGTTTCTAGTATTTTCATGTGAGTTTATTGAGATCCATTCTCATTATATGGTCGAACCAGTTATTCTCATTTTTAATTACCGATTCTTCATTCATTATCTCATCACTTCTTACTATATTTGGTCTTTTCTGCGATTTTCTTAAATACTTCATTGGTTTGAGTTTGGCTGATAAGAATTGAAGCTATTATTGCATTATATACCCCTATTTTCGTCGTCATCGCCACCTTATTCTTTCCTAGGGTTGCTTTATTTGTGGCATGGGCATGGTTATATAACTCATACTTTCTTACTAAATGTAGCTCTTTGTTTGATCTAGATTTTCTATGCTATGCATTGTTTTTCTTCATGTTTATTTTCATTCTTAATATCTCAATTTCATTCGTCCAGAGACGTCTACAATATATTGTGTATTTCTTCATGTCCTAATTAGTACTATATCAGCTGCATATAACAAATTTTCGATTTTTGTGGCGGCTAGGTCTCTATACCCAATCAGAGTTTTTTCTGTTTTTTATTTTCCTGTTACTCTGTCCATTATCACTGGAAATAATAACTTGCTTTCACATTTTGGTACATGTTTTTTGTTTGAATTGTTTGTTGAGAGAGTTTTCCATATCATTTCTCATTCAATTATGTCAAACGCTGCTCTCAGCTACCAAGTACAGTTTTTCGTTTCTTATATATGTGGTTATGTTGTCATTTGTTGATCTTTTTGCTAACTGGCCGGCTGTTCATTTTCCAATGTGTTTGTTAATTGTTTTCTCAATCTTTTCCTTACTATCTTAGTGTATGGGTAACAGACATATGGTTCGATAGTTGTTACAATCTGTATGCTCTGGTTTTCATAGATAATAAGGACTACATTGGTTTCCCAATATCCTTGGGTGTTAATTCTTCCTCCCTCCTTTAAGTATTTACGCAGAATCTTTTGCATACGGGTAAGGCCCTAAATTTCAATTGTTTCTGTATCGTTGCTGCATGTTTTGCATGTTAGCAAACTGTTATCTCGAGTTTAGGGGATTTACCTTTCTTACTCTAAATAGTTTATCTTCTGTACTATATAAAAAAAGACATTATTATTTTTGTTTAGTCTCTATTGGAAGTGTAACTGAAAGTTAGCCGTGTTTTCCATTTGCGACGTTTTCCACTCATGACTTTATTACTTTGTTTGGCAAGATGGATGCTTATGAGAGGGAAATTATTAGACTAGAGGCACTTTATGGTGAAGTACCAACCCCGCACGTTTCTGAAGCATCTGAGTCAGAAGACAAAGGTGCACAAGACATAATTAGCGAACACGATGCAGATACGGAGCAAGAAGAACCAGATGAAGATGACAACCAATCAGATACTTCTAGTACAACCTCCAGATCTCTGTATTGTTATGGAGGAGATGGGACCAAGTGGAAAAGGCATGCCTCAGGCTAACGAGTTCGAACAGCAGCAAAATATCGTTACCCACATGCCTGGTGTTCGTGCAGGTGCAAGAAACGCAAACACGCCAATGTTGGATGTCCAGTGTTGGATGCTCTTTTTTGAAGACATTTTGGAAACACCAATTTGTACATACAAAAAATAACACCAAGATACAAGAATAAATAAGACGTTGTACTTACTAATAAAGTGGAAATGAAAGCGTTTATCGGTTTGCTGTATTTGGTCGGTTCTCAGCATGGGGGCGAAAAAAATTATACGAATTTTGGTCCGAGAAGGGCTTGCGGCTCCAATTATTTCCTGCTAGCTTATCTCAACGAAGATTTATGTTTCTGATGAAGTGTATACGCTTCGACAATATCGATAGGTTCTCGTCCAAGAGTGCCTTGACTTTAAATCATTTCAGACGTGTGTCAGATCGCTCTTGAAAGTTTGCACAAAAAAGCCATTTTTTCGTTCTTGTTCGTATTTAATTTCATTCATTTTTGTTAATTATCGTTCGTGTTAGTCTGTTCAGTGTGTTTCGTTACGTTTTTGGTCCATTTTTGGCGAAAAATTGTGTTCTTTAATTTGACGTTTTCACAACTGTCAGTTTAGAATTTTTTAAACGAATTTGTGCCTAATTGGACTTAAAATAGAGACAATTGCAGAAAAACCGAAGCCGGTGAAGAGGCCGAACAGCCCCTTCATGCTCTCAACATCCTCCGAGGTGTTGGTGAAAGCGAAGAAGCGAATAGGTTCGCTGCGTGCAACCATGCACATAGACGGCGAGGAACGCAGAGGACTCACCAAACAGCTGCAGGTTATCGCAGGAAGTAGCAAGCAAGCGAATGTAAAGCCCCAAAACGAAACCGATATGGAAACGGAACCAGTAAGTGCCATTGAAAATTCGTTGATTTGTAATGCACAGGCTACTGTTATTCCCGTAAAAATTCCGTTTCGAAGCATTACGCTTAAGCCGACAGAGAATGACGAAAACAACACCACTCAGTCAATCTCGATCAAGAAGCCACCTCCAATTGTCCTACACACGCTGCCGAAGCAGCATAGCGCCTTCGTAAAAGGCATTGAAGATACGCTGAAGCATAAGAAATTTTTCATTAGGTATGCTGGTGAACGAGTCAATATTCATACATTTTGCAGAGCCGATTACGACAGAGTTATACAGAGCATTCGTAATGTAGAAGTCCATACATTCACCCCTTCAGGAGAAAAACTGAGAGCCCATGTAGTCAGGGAATTGCCGGATGGCGTCACAGAAGAAGAAGTCATTCAGGAACTGAAAGAATCATATAATTTGGAAGCTAAAAAAGTTATGAAAATGCGTAACACCCGCAGACCTCTTTATTTGATAACGCTGGACAACGGACGACTTAAATAACACATGTAAGTTTCTTTGTTATACAAAAATAAACTGGGAGAAATACATTAATAAACGCAACGCAGTAGAGTGCCACAGATGCCAGGAGTGGGGCCATGTCACCTCAAACTGCAACGCAGCATACCGCTGCCTGAAGTGCGGTGAGGGGCACCCCACTCCAGAGTGTAAAAAACCGAGGACGGAGGCGGCACTGTGAGGGATGAGCAATAGAAATTGGATAAACTTGCTACCGTTAGAGACAGTGAACAGTGTAAAAAACATTATAGTGTGGGTAATTTATGTGACTCTAGTTGTAATGTTGTTAGGATTTTGTGGAAGATGTGGCTTTCGTATCTACATTCCAAATAAACCCAACAAATATGAGATCAAAGTGTTTTCTACAGTGGACGCAAAAACATTTTACACGTCAAATTTGGGGATCTATGCTGGAAGATAACCTGAAGGTCCCTTTCAGATAGACAATTTTGTAACTGCCGTCATTCTCAGAATGACGAACCACATCTCAGGAACTGGAAGGAATGTTACTATGGATCGATGGTTTGCTAGCGTGGAAGCTGTAAGTAGCTGTATTACTTGTATCATCAATGCACTACGATGACAAAAATACTGCCGATAATAAAAAACCAGAGATAGTAACATTCTACAATTCCACAAAAAGCGGTGTTGATGTAATCCATAGGATGGTTACAACTTATAATGTATCTCGAAACACAAGATGGCCGTTGGTGGTTTTTTTCGGCATGCTCAACGTAGGAGCAATCAACACATTCATAATAAATAAAACGAACAATCCAGATGGAGAATTTTCAAAAAGCAGACGACTATTTTCGACTTCAACTTCTCGAAGGTGTATATTCCGCAAAGACCGAATATCAAGATATTCGTGCAAGTTTTGCGGTTCCTGTATTTCTTTGGAACACACAAAACCATCCTGCGCCGACTGTGGGGCAAAATTTGATTAAGGAAATTTTCCATTCAATATTTTGTATCAAATTTATGTACTCATTTTATATTTTTTTACACTTATTCCGCCATATACTTTGCAAATAATTGTATGTTATTATTATTGTCTTTTCCATTTCTTCAATTTATAATTTCTTTTGAAAACTTGCATTACATGTAACTTTTTGTTAATAAATGGGAACTCCCAAATTAATGTTTTTTCACAACTAAAAATAGACCAGGTTAACAAATCCATAACAGAAACTGGGTATATTAATGTGTTATTAAAGAAAAAAAAATAATAAAACACAGTTTGGGTCTGAGAGACCCAACACGTCTGAATACACCCGTCGACCGGAGGGTTAAGCTGCTGACAAGTATATCGTATCACAAGTTTATTTACATCATCTTTCCTTATTAATCCAATCGGCAAACCGAAAATAGATATCGACCGTGATTTACAAAGGTGTAAAAAATTAAACATTAACAGTACAGAATATATTATGGAAATAAATTACAAACTAAAAATAAAAGCATAAATTACAGCTATATTATAAAATTCAAGTAAATATCAGTACGTGCAACAGCTAAATATTCGTGTAATTTACATTCGAAAAATATACTATTAAAACTAAAACGAATCCAAATTAAAAATCAGCATCTGTGGTAAAAACGTTATCAATATTGTCCCCAATAACGCCGACTTTTTGATATTCGCCAACCTTCTTCTCGAAAAAGTTGGTTTTACCGTCCGTGGAAATGATCGTCATAAAATCAAATGGATTCTTCGATTTAAAAACTTTCTCGCAACCTAATTCTGACAATAGTCGATCGGCGACGAATTCTATATACTGACACATCAATTTGCAGTTCATTCCTATTAGGCTGACAGGTAGAGCATCTGACAGAAATTCCTGTTCGATTTTGACGGCGTCGCGTATTATATTAGTAACCCGTTCCTTCGAGGGTTTCTGCACCAAATACGAGAACATCAAACAAGCGAAATCGCAATGTAGACCTTCGTCTCGAGAAATCAGCTCATTGGAAAATGTCAAACCGGGCATCAAGCCACGCTTTTTCAGCCAGAATATTGAGGCGAAACTGCCCGAGAAGAATATGCCTTCAACGGCGGCAAACGCGACGATGCGTTCCCCAAACGTGGCGTCTTTGCTGCTGATCCAATTCAGCGCCCAGTTGGCCTTCTTCGAGACGCACGGCATGGTTTCAATCGCATTAAACAAATAATCTTTTTCTTTCATATCGCTTATGTAAGTTTCAATCAGCATGCTGTACATTTCAGAATGGATGTTCTCGATGGCGATCTGAAAGCCGTAGAAAAACCGCGCTTCCGTTACCTGCACTTCTTGGCTGAATCGTTCGACCAGGTTTTCGTTTACGATGCCGTCGGACGCGGCGAAGAAGGCCAACACGTGCTTGATAAAGTGACGTTCGTTGTCGGTCAGTTTAATCCAGTGATCCATATCCTTTGATAGATCGACCTCTTCGGTGGTCCAAAACGAAGCCTCGGCTTCCTTGTATTTCGTCCAAATGTCCGGGTACTGAATGGGAAAAATGACGAATCTTCTTGGGTTATCGCGAAGGAGCGGTTCTAACTGCGGATCGAATTTTGAGATTGCTTCGTTTTTGCCATTTTCGCTGGCCGATTTAACGATGTTGGTCTTGTTCTCGGTGAGGACTGACTTGAGAGGCGACAAGTTGAAATTCTCCTTGTTTTCGACGTGCGGCATTTTCGATAACTGTAGCAAATGGCGAAAAGACTATATTGAAGAGTAATTGGGGAAATAAGGAGTTAACAACTTACCTTTATTCGCTTCAAACGTAAGGTAAATGTAGACGCACCCACCACGAACAATTTTTAGGCGCGAATTAACGATCTGAGAATTCATAACCTCTCTATATAAACGACAGAAATGTTTGGCGCCCATAAAGTTAGAGTAGCCAACAAAATAATCCAAAATACCTATTCGTACAGCTATACGCTATTCTCGATCTTTTTCCTTTTAGACACAACATTTACGACCAGAATTCTGGTAAAATACAAAATAAAATATTGTTTCCAATTCCTATTAATAAAATGCTCATTTTGTATATTAAATCACATTATTACAGTTTAATCAAAAGGATGAATAAAATGTTTGCACTTTATTCACGTTGCTATTGACAACATGAATAAAATCGGAAAAAATATTGTATGTTACACATGAATAATAGTACCGTGCGTTTTATTTAAGTATGGAAATAGGGATTTACATGGTAAAAATTGTACCCCACGTTAACTTTTGTTGCCGTTCAAATTTGAAACAATTTTTTGTTTTTATCCATAAATCAAACATTTTTCTACAAAATGTACATTATTTGAAAGATATACGCTTGTTAGAATTCTTCATTTTCGCTTTCAAAGTTGAAATTAATGACACAAATAATTAAGACAAAAGATCAACGATGGCGTAAATGTCATAATGCTTGTTGACAATTAAAGGTTATAAAATCGCACGAAAGTTTGTTAATGTAATTTTTTGAAGAAAATGTCGGTTTATAATATTGAAGAACGAGTGGAAATTGTAACTGCATACATAAAAGTCATGTCAAGCCGTGAAGTCGTGGATAACTTCGCTGCGGCACATTCAAATCGTCCTATTCCTAGCAAAACAACAGTGCTTAAATTGTACGAATATTTTTCGCACAACAGGTTGTGTGAATTTTGCTCATGTAAAACGCGTGAGAAATTCTTCGGTTCTTATGGAAAAGATGAAAACGAATTTGTGTTTGGCGATAGATGATGAGGGCTCAACAATCTTGAATCAACTTGCGGATCAATTTAATCTTTCGAAAAGTAGTTGTTTTAGGACGTTAAAAATGGAAAAGTGTAAATCATATAAATAAAATTCAAAATGTGTATAAATTGTTACCACGAGATTACTTGACAGGAATGGAATTTTGTGCATTGTGGATTGAAAAAATTAATAATGATCCAAACGTTTTAAACAAAATACTATTTTCCGATGATAGCACTTTTATATTAAATGGGACAGTAAATGAACAAAATCGACGCATTTGGGCAAGAGAAAATCCTTATAAAATTCAAGAGGCTCACAAACAGTGCCTGAAAAAGTTAATGTCTGTGTTGGAATTCTCGGTAACTACATCTTGGGGCCATTTTTTTTCAAATGGAAATGGGCCCTAGCCTAGACGATTTAGGAACTAATGGGCAAATTATTTTTCAACAGGATGGAGCCCCAGCTCATAGCGCACATAGTGTTACCACATTTTTGAACGAAACTTTTCCAAATAGTAGGCCGATTTGGACCATTTAAATGGCCCACCCGAAGCCCATACCTTACTCCTCTCGATTTTTTTTGTCCGCTTATTTATCTAACACTGTGTATGATAATGTCCGAGATACGCCCGAAAATCTAGAGGAGTTAAAGATAAGAATTATAGAAGCTTGCAACTCCATTACAGTGAGAGAGTTGCAAAACATTCGAAGAGAGTTTTACGATCGGTTGGGTTATTGTTTAGCAATGGAGGAAACGCATTTTGAAGAATTTATTTAATAAATATTTGTTTGTTTAAATAGTGTTTGCTTATTTTTCTTTTAGTTTAATTATTTCAGTAAATAAAAAAACATCAACCAAACATGTTCATGTTGGTTTTTAAAAGTCTCAGCTTAAAACGTGGTGAAATTTACAACACGTCAATCCCTATGGCCACAGTTATTATTAAAGAAAAACGCTCCGTATCAATCTTTGTGGTGATCTTATAACCTTTAGTTGTCAATAAGCAATATGACATTTACGCCAAGTTGATTTTTTGTCTTAATTATTTGTATCATTAATTTCAACTTTGAAAGCGAAAATGAAGAATTCTAACACGCTTATCTCCTTCAAATAATGTACATTTTGTAGAAAAATGTTTGATTTATTGATAAAAACAAAAAAATGTTTCAAATTTGTACGACAACAAAAGTTAACATGCGGTAAAATGTTTACAATGTAAATCCCTATGGCCATAAAACGCACTGTATATTACATCCGAGGTGGAAAGTGTTTCTTTACAGCCGAGGGATAAGGATAGCTATATCCCGAGGCGTAATGAAACTTTTCAGCGAGGATTGTATACTAGTTTATTCACAATCGCCACCGTTTTTATTCAGTAAGTATCAAAATACCAATAAATTTGATGTTTTCCAATATAGTAAGTTGATGAAGTATGACATTGCATTTAATTCATTTGACATTTGTTCAATCAATCTGACATTTGTAATAATTATTCTTCGAATAATTGTGAGAATCATAGAGATGTTAAAAGAAGCAGCTGCCGAAGCGTTTCCAAATTTATCACAGCCTTAAATATTATTGAACATGTAATTGTCTAATAGTTGGTAGCACTTACTTTTTCTCCCATGGGTGGAAAGTGGTTACTTTTTACCCGTGGGAAAATAAGGACTGTTAGAAATGACGTACTTTCAAACCTCGAAAAGGTTAGGAATCGACATGTTACTATAGTGCTTGTGAATAATAGCTATGGGCCAATGAGAATTTGCCTTTATAGCAACTTCATTTTAGCACCCAAAACAGTGTTAAAATGAAAATTCGAGTGTTAAAATGAGTCTGGTATAATTTTTTTCTTTATGTTGGTAGTGGTTTGGCAGCGTATGTCATCGAAATGTCAGTTGTAATCTATTTAAGAGCAAGATTAATAAATAGAAATTACAAAAACGTTACCAGCCCGCGCAAATATCGGGAAATGTTGAAATACTTAACAAAGTTTAATTTTTCAAGTAAAAAGGGCGCAAAGTAAAAGAAAAAATAGTGTAAAATACTCATACTGAAGGCTATTCAGGGTATTCGTCCGTTCAGGACTCATGCCTGAAACAGTGCCTCCTGTAACTTGTTTAATATACTATTCCAATTTTATTCACGTGATCAATAAGAACGTGTGGCGGTAAATATTTTATTCATCCTTTTGATTGAACTGTTGTTTTAGTAATGAGATTTATTATACAAAATGGGCATTTTATTAATAGGAATTGGAAAAAGAAATTTTATCGACGAGTCACTGATGAGGCAAATAGTCCAATAGTGCGATTTACTTTGAACCAATTTTAAATGTTTGACCTCGATTGGTAGAATAACTCGGCGACTCTGACAAACCCGAGAGCATGTCAAATTATCATGGATCAAAGTTAATACCCTCCAGTCACAAATAAAACTTTATGTAAGAAAACATTAACTCGTTTAACCAACAGTTCAGTAACCAATTGTTTTTGTACTAAATGGAACGTAGAGTGGCCGCTATTTGCAGAAAAAGAGGGAATTTGGTGAAGCAATCTCCTTTATGTCGCGTTTTTCAAAATGGAAACTCCGCGAATTAATAGGTCGATGCTTTAAATAGGCTGATCCCAAATAACCAATTAGAGGTGGACATACGCCGTGCATATGTCGTGCAATCATTATTTATACTAATATTTTGCAGTTTCACATAAAGAAAGGTGACAGTTCGAGGAACTGACCGGGCATTTTCGGCTTTCGGTCCATCATAGTCGAACATTTTGCATTCATAGCGCTGTGGGCGCGTGTAATAGAAGTGAATCGGATCGTTTTATCAATATTTAGACGATTTTTGCAGCTGAAAAGTACCAAGTACATGTCCTCGAGTTAATAATTATAAACTGACCTCAACCCAATACAAAACAACCCAACCCATCCCAACCTGACCTACCTAATGAAAAAACAAATTATAAATTGTGCGTTTTCAGACAAATCTGATTCATCAAGATCTACGACAGTGCACAAAGTAGCTATAATATTATGTTAATGGTTTAGTACAAATTTTTGTTGCTAAACTTACGTTTTAAGGCACTAGTACTTTTTTCAATGACAAAGAAATGCAAAATTTTACATAAAATAATATATTACAGTACGAGTGGAGAAACTTTTCTCACTGGTGCTGTAGAGCGTTTTGTTCAACCCTGCCCGTGAATTTTGAAACAAAATTAAAAATATAGCGGGCACTTTCGTTGTCATAGTCTCTAAAAAAGAAAACAATTGCAACAGTAGATAAACTTGATTACAATTATAATTTGACGTTCTTTCCCAAAAAACGTGGGATCCTGCTTTAGAAGGCTCAAAAATCGATTCATTTTTTTATTGCTCAAATCTATGCCTAATATATCTAAGAATATGTATAAAAAGTTATAGCGGCTAATTCGCAATATTTTGAAAGATACAGCACTAAACACAGTAAGGTGTCGAGCAAAAATATACGAACGCATGAACGCTCGGACAAACGAAGCGCGCGCCCCTCCCCGCAGTCACATAACACCGAACTATGTACTAAAAAAAGTTCAATCGGTCGTTCGAAACAATAATATTTTGAATTCGTAAGAGCTATAGTAGGATTATAACGTGATATTCCGTAAATAATCGAATATTAACATTTTTGCTGATAGTAAACTTTAGAGCGCGTTTTCTCGAGATTTCGTTTTTACGATTTTTCTAAACTGGTGGGCGTGATTGCGAGAAAACTAGACAAGCAATCAAAACGAAACAAAACTTTTGTTAGCTTCAGTAGCATTCTATTCGATTTGAACTAAAAAGATTAATGAAAAAAAAATTCTAAACAACTTGTTTAGCAAGTTGAAATGATTTTCTCTTTCTACAAAGAGCACATTTATTTTCAAACCTGAGAAAAATCTTGAATTTCAAGATTTTGGGTTTTTTCTTAGTTCACCTAGAAGAAAATATATGAGAATTACCATTTTCTTTGGTTTTTTTTGTTTCGGACAAAAATTACGGGCTACATCTTTCCCACCGATTGTAAATTGCAATTGAAAGGTGTTGCACAAATGTGCATAAAAATCGGTTCCGTTTAAATGTTTTTATCTCGACATATTTTTTTTAATGCTCAAATATGCAATAAAATGCTCTAAAAAGTTCACTAGACTTGCTCATTTTTTTCTGCACAATTCCCCCAAAAACGCCATTTTAAGGCCTCCTAAAGCAGGATACCTCCTTAATTAAGCAAAATGGAGCAACAAAATGATTTCATTGTTCGTGATGATACATTAGAAGAGGCCGACGCCACTACCGTTAATTCACTGCCTGCAAAGGCAATCTAAGGAAAAATATTTGAACGTGTAGGAAAACTTTCGTGACTGGATGAGAACAAAAATCGTTGATGTTATAAGGGAGGAAGTAATGCTGGCTTATTTTAATGAATTAATGGGAAAATGGGTGCCTCCTTCTTCGTATTCAATGTTAAACTCGACCTTATTCGTTTATGAAAAAGTAGATTAGCAAGTAAGTGATGTTTTATTTGTGCAATTACCTGGTATAATTAATTATGTAACGAATTTTCAGATTTAAGACTTTGTTCGGGATTTTGAAAAGTAAGTCTAAGGGATATCAATCTAAGAAGGCGAAAACATTTGAGCAGAAAGAAGTGTCAAAATTTATAAACGAAGCTTCTGGTGATATTTATCGATTTATGAATTATGCGCTTCGCTTGTAGGTGTGACGAATTAGCAAATTTGAAAAACCACTGATATTGAAGACAAAGGATCTACATTGATCGTCAATATACTAAAAACGAAAAACTACAAATGTCGTTCTTTTGTTATTACTGATGCTGAAGAAATTGATGACAAGTTATGTGAATTTGAAGGATGCCCATTTATATACAGGACATTGTTTTTGACGAACATCAGCAACATTATTGGCTAATCCCTCTGCCGACATTCTTACGCTTAAAAGACATGGGGGCTGGCGTTCTTCTATTGCCGAGTCCTACGTAGAAGGTTGTTGTCGCCAACAAAATGGAAATATCAAGAAAAATTATTGTCGGCGAAGGGACAAGCAAGAAAATTCAGGAAGATGAGGCACCCGAAGAGTCATCGAAAAATCAATCCAGTTCTTGTGTTTTTAATAATTGCACTGTGAATTGTTATACTAATAAGTAATTTTAGTAATATAGATTGTCGATTTATTAGAACTTTTGAATACGAATGGGTATATGAATGGGCAAATGGTTTTACCTTACTCTGTTACCTCACGTTGTCAGCAGACAATATGAGTAAGCAAAACAAGTACTTTCTCGTTTTATATCCCAGTAAGAAACGAGAAGTTTCGATAGCAGGGTTGGCTAAGTTTTTATAAACAGTTTTAGGCATCCAGTTTATCGAGGATGTATGCTAAAAAGTAGTGTTGGAAACCGAAACCGGTTTTCCGAATAAGCGGTTAACTGAATCGCGGTTAACCGGTTTCATGGAAAAACAAAAAACCGATTAATCGGTTATCCGGTTAATGGATTATCCGGTTATTCGATTAACCGTTTATTCGGTTAACCGGTTAACCGCTTATTAGGTTTTCGGTTTTAAAAAACCGTTTTAAAAACAGATTTCGAAACTGGTTTTGCATTCTATTCACTTCATGTTTTTTTAAGCCCATATAATGATTCATAATAGGGCCAGTTGTTCAACCTGGGTTTAAACCAAGTTTTGGTTTGAACCTGGTTTAAGTGAAAAATCAGATTGTACAAGACAGGTTTTACGCTAAACGTTGGCTTAAGTGTGAGTTTTATAAAGCGCACTTGCTTGACAGTTTAAGTGCGAATTTAAGGACAAAACGCAGCAGTCCAGTCTGAAACGTCAAAACTTGCTACTACCTAACCATAAAAAATGGGAGCCCAAATGGAAAATTATAACGACTTGACGGATGATGAAGACTTCTTGGAGTTAATAGAGCATATTTTGATTTCCAGAGCCCCTAGACAATACCAACAACGTCCTAATCATTTTGTAGTTTGGAATGAAAATCAATTTATTGCAAGATTTCGTTTATCCAAAGTGATTGTGGTAGGTTTTTTATTGTAACCTAATAGTTGCCAACCTTATGCAAATTTCTTCTACTCATGTTGTACTAATAGGTATAATGACAACAACAAGCCAAAAAATCCAGTTGTGACAATGAAAAATGTCAAAATGTGGCTCCAGACGACACATAAAAGTGGATCGAATTTTTGGGCTAAATGGTGCTTGTCGGAGTAGTGCAGAACTATGCAGTCTTACAGTCAAAGAGATGAAGGACATGGGGACAATGTTAGTGCACGATACTAAAACCAGGAAAAAACGTGTATTCACTGTTGGATCAGAGTGATCACATTTATCATAAATATTTCCGTTTAAGGCCTATAATGGTAAACCAGGTGATTCAGGTAGTTCAGAAGTTCTATTGGATCAATTTTCAACAACAGATTGGTGTAGTGAGATCAGGCAATGTAACAGGCAATTTATAATAAAACTATGCAAATAAACATTTTTTCTGTCAAAATTGTATTTTAATGACAGTAGGAGTAAGGGTAATGTGTGAAAAAATACTAATAAACCTGACCTGAAAAACTTTCCACGTCAACACTTGTTATTGGCGCATAATAAAATTTTCGTTCATATGATTTATTCATATTAATTTTGTTTTTTGACGTTGCTGCACTATAATTATAATCCATTGTAGTACTTGGCACTTGGGTACTGGTTATTGGAACCGTTAAACACCAAGTTTCAATTGCTAGTACTATTGTCAGTGTATTTGCTAGATTAACCTTCAACGAACCGGCCTCATAAAGTTACGAAACAGACAAGTATTGTTGCTCCTACTTGAAATGTCAGCTTTTTATAATTAAAAATAACAAATTTGTCAATTCTCATTTTATTTTCATCACTTTAAATTTACATATTATTAATATTGGCACTCATAACAAAAAGTTTCAAGAACGGAATGTTCTATGCATACAACATTTTTACACTTAACATACTTTTTTCTACATTTTCGATCTTTCTTTCTTTGACACATGTAGGAGCGTCCTCTCCCATCGCTTGCATTCCCGGCTGTTTCTTGAGTAATTTCCAATAGCTCAGGGAAAACATCAGTCGTACACCGTTTCCTATTCGCTATGTGTTTGTTACCGTATCAGCGGATCGTATTTTCTTTTATTACTTCATTCCCTAATTCCAATAAGAATATTTTATGGTCATTTGATCTGCTCCTTAGCCAATCTGGTTTAGCTAAAAGCCAGAGTTTATAAGCATTTATGCCTGCAATATCTATGAGGTAATAGAACATTGCCATCGGCCAGCGATTAGTTTTCCTCTGCGTCGAGTTCGTTGGCTAGTTTATCTGTGGCATCAACGGCGTCTTTCGTTTTGTTATAGTGCAAAATTAATTCAGGCTTGTACGACTCATCTTCAACAGCCACGTTATCATCTCTGTGTTCACTGGATAACAAGATGACAGCAGCTTTTGCTTTTGGAACATATGACACTAGGCAGTAGTTCCTCAGAAATAAATGTCTTATTTTTACGGAATGTACCGCACAGAGTCATGTTCTTTTTCCACAATTCGTCAGCAAGCTGCATACTGGTAAAGAAGTTATTAGTGGTTATACCACAGCCCTGCCGCAAATGCTGTACCATGTCCAGCACCACTCTTAGGCCCTGATTTTTTACTGTGCATTTCCTTGTTTACCTAAAATGGAAATACATATGTAATTTTGTAACTTAATCATCAAATCGCAAAAATAGTAATTTCTTTGTATCTATTTCTTGAAAAAGTGGTAGGTATTATGGGAAGGCTATAAGCGAGATCTTAACACCAAAGCATATCTATAGCTTCCTTAGAACAATTCAATGCTCCTAATATAAGAAAAAGGCCTTGATTTCAATAGATGGAAAATAGCATCTTGCATGCTGGAGATACCTGAGCTATAAGTCCAAATGCAGTTTTTCTAATGTTGGCTTTTGGTAACCTATTCTGGATTCTGCAACGGCTTCATATTCGTATTGTGTATCTTCATCAACAATAATGACGTCATTCAATGCATCTTCTTCTATGATTACATCTATTTCTGCAACATCACTTGAGTCCACTTCATAATTTTCAAATTCCGGATCATCATTTTCGAGTAATAACATTTCTGCTTTTGTAAGGCGCTTATTATCTCGAAAACTTAGTACAGGATCCATCTTGAACCGCACAATACGGGTAACGAACATAAACTGAAGCACATTCAATCTCATAGAACGAAGAATCCCAGACTCCTATGTAGCACTGTGAATTCCAGTATTCATGTGTATTACCGGGTATCCCCGACTTATGTGCAGTACAATGAATCCCGAGACGCATATGTATTACAGGATATCCCCCGAGTATGTGTAGGCAGAGGAATTCCAGATTCATAACGATGTCTGAAATATGTTTAAACAAGGGGGGGATTACAGACAATTACAATTACAGTTACTAAAGAAACCCCTTACTTTATCGAAAATAAATGACACAAATTTTAATACCTTGTCAAAGCTCTAAACGCCCAGAAAAAATGTATAACATAAACAAAAACAAACATTAATGGAATAATGTAATAAACAGACAGAATAAATCCTAAACAAATGATAGGTGACCGCCCAAAATTCAAGACTTAAAATTGGAAAAATTATTCAAAAAAAAGGATGGCAGGGTCCATGTGGACCCCACACATGAACCCCAGGCGGTCCGTTGAAGGTTTAATACATAAATATTTACTACTTGAAATAGTTGTAAGTCGTTACTTTGTGATATTCAATTACAGCTCGCCTTAGCAAACATGACAGCTGAGGGGGCGTGGCGAGAGCGGCACTGCTTTTCAACGTACATTCAGGTTAAAAAGTATTTCGGCGGCAAATTTAAAAGGTAGTCACAATTCACAAGATTACTTCTGCGCGTATGTTGGGAAAGGGTCAATGGCGGCTTTGCCGGTTTATTTTGCGAAGCTGCACGACGCACACAAATTGCGGTATCCGGTTCGAGATCCGTCTGCTGGGACGTTCATCCGGATCACTTTACACGTTCGAACGCAATCGAGCTTGAAGGATACGCGTCCGACTCCAAACAACGATATTTGTAATATATCTTTCACGTACGAAATTATTTATTTATTTATTTTCAATGGTTTAATCTTGCGAAATCTTAACAATGTGCGTTTATTGTAAAATTATGGTTTGGATTGTTTGAAATGAAAACTAACTTCTTAAAGAACAGTTTCGTAAATGTACGGGTAGCGTGTAAGTCACGGCCAGTAAGTTTTCTGTTCGTTCAGATTATACGATCGTTTACATGAATATTATATTCTATACCTTTTTTATCTAATGCCTTATATATAAATTAAAATTTGATTAGTGTTGAGAAGTTAAAAGTAAAAAAAGTAAAAACTTTAAATCCATGTTTGATTTTTTTCACCCATAAGTATAGGTTGTTGAATAGTTTGGTTTTTGTTATTTTGGTAAATATCATAGTCACTATGACCTCCTAATCCAATAAGGAACCAAAGGAGTTGAAATGGTTAAAATTAAAAATACTTAAATGGCGTTTTAAATGTCAGGTTTTGATAGATAACTAAAAATTAAAATATATAAAATTCAATGGAACAATGCAGCTGTATAATAACATCGTTTTCTAACCAACTGCATGCAGGGCTGTAGCCTGGAGTGTTTATTAGGAGGGTCTGAAACTCTTTATGGAACAAAAACTAGTTTGAGTTAGCCTCACAAATAGACTCGTCAGCAAGAAATACGACGCATTGCACATCCAACCTGAGCTACTAGCTTCGCTCGTTACCCAACAGAACTGGTTGCATAAATAGCTATTTCATCACCAGGTGCGAAAAATGTGAAATTTCGTAACGCCAGTTAGTTTTTTAATCAACCCATCAGTTTTCGATTACAAATTATAATCCTACTTTAATATCTAAATTAAAGAAAAATGCTAGGTCTATTTATGTTGCTTCCGAATGTTATGCTTTATGACAGTTTAAGTCATTTCGTTTAGTTCTCAAAACTGTCGATTAATATTTGTAGCCTATGTATGAAGTCAGTATTTCTGCTATGTCAATGCAAAAGTGTTTCAGCATAAATTCATCTTAAGTAGTCCAATCGTTTTGTGAGATGAAAACCAGGCATCTTATTTCAAGATGGCGGACATGTTTTTAAAGCTCATGTACGAAATGCGTGTCCCAACCCAACCCAACCCAACCCAACCCAACCCAACCCAACCCAACCCAACCCAACCCAACCCAACCCACCCCAACCCAACCCAACCCAACCCAACCCAACCCAACCCAACCCAACCCAACCCAACCCAACCCAACCCAACCCAACCCAACCCAACCCAACCCAACCCAACCCAACCCAACCCAACCCAACCCAACCCAACCCAACCCAACCCAACCCAACCCAACCCAACCCAACCCAACCCAACCCAACCCAACCCAACCCAACCCAACCCAACCCAACCCAACCCAACCCAACCCAACCCAACCCAACCCAACCCAACCCAACCCAACCCAACCCAACCCAACCCAACCCAACCCAACCCAACCCAACCCAACCCAACCCAACCCAACCCAACCCAACCCAACCCAACCCAACCCAACCCAACCCAACCCAACCCAACCCAACCCAACCCAACCCAACCCAACCCAACCCAACCCAACCCAACCCAACCCAACCCAACCCAACCCAACCCAACCCAACCCAACCCAACCCAACCCAACCCAACCCAACCCAACCCAACCCAACCCAACCCAACCCAACCCAACCCAACCCAACCCAACCCAACCCAACCCAACCCAACCCAACCCAACCCAACGTAACAAAATCTCAACTTAAACGCTTGTTCTAGCAAAATTTCAGCTTTATTGGTGCAACCGTTTTGTAACGTAGAATGCCGTCATCTTATTCCAAGACGGCGGGTATATTTTTGTGTGCAAGTTGCGGCCTCAACCCAACCCAACCCAACCGAATCTAACATAATTTCAACTTCATCGGCGCACCTGATTGTGTACCGATTGCCAATATGTAGATAATTTGTATAGGGGATATGTGACGTCGATTTGGCAGCTATGTCGATGCAATTTCAGCTCAATCGGTGCATATGTTCGCGATAAAGCACGTCGCTCTTTTGTTTCAATATTCAGGTCATTTTATAGGTGATGTGTGACGTCGATGTTCCAGCTATGTTAATGCAAGATGTCAACTCCAACGGTGCACGTGTTCGAGAGCTTGTCGCAATTGTATTATTTGTTGCACATTTATTGAAGATGCTGTTTTAGTGTAATTAAAAAAATAAAACGCATTAAAATTTTCCCGACAGGTAATGCATAATTACATATATATTTTTCATCAATAGCAGTTTACTTCTAATTCAGAATGTACCAAACCAGTATACTTGAGCGTGATTGGTTGAATATTTTCCCGCTTAAAATATTTTAAATTAAATTTTGTAGTTCGCATATTTTCCGAATCACATGTTTGCTGAGGGGAGCTGTAGTATGTATGTATTTTATTTACTAATTATATTTTAATCATTAGCAATTCTAACGATGTGCATAAAAGTGAAAAAGTAACCAGCATTTCAATTTTTAGTGTGGTTAATATATTCAGAGACCATAGCCACATGCAATGTTCCCCAATAATTGATAACAACGTTGAAGAATGAGTCAGTGTCAACTATGAAGTGTGTGGATGAATAATATGGGACATTTTAACTATTGTAGTTTAGTTGTCAATTTTTAGCAATTTTGTCGTCGACGATTGTGCCAAATGATGCGGCATTGTAAAGCGATGACGGATGAGATTCCACTGCAATAGTGGCACCAACTACAGGAAGACAAATTATGGATATTAAATTCTTTCTTCAAGAAATTTGTATACATGAAAGAAATATTTTCATGTAACGTTCCGGACATGGACATCATGTCTGAAAAGAGGATTGGTTTATATAGAATGTATAATATAAACCCTAATATATTAGACGTGAATGATGACATTAACTTTTGCAGCTACCACAAGATCAATACAGAAAAGACAAAATTAACAATGGAACAATGTGTGGAAAATTCTAAAAATTATTTACTGAATGCCACAAGGCATATATTTGATGAACATAAAAAATGTTCTGTCTAAAAACGCAATCTGATTCTGGCGACAAAATTTCGGAATTGTGGTTGTGTGATTTATACACCGCTATGTTTTGTATATATCGCCTGGTGAATAATGTATTCAGCCTTATCCTTGATGTGGACAACAATGCGGCAGAGCTATAATAATAATACAGGAAAATACAATTTTGTAATAAGATAATGCACGCTCTCATATAGCAAATGCTACAACATGCTTTTTGGAAGAAGCAAACATCGTCGTCCCCCCATGGCCTATTCGGTCACCTGATATGTCACCCATTGAGCATATATGGGATGTGATCGGTAACCACACCCTCCAGACAACTTGAATCATCTTCGACTGTGAATTTAGGAAGCTTGGAATGATATATCACAGGTCTATTGATCATTTGATTGACCGCACGCCACGCCGTATAAATGAGTACTTAACAAATCGTGGCGGAGGAACGCAAGGAATTTTAAAGAGAGCGAAACAAGCGGAAATCTGGTGGTACAGGATGCTGAATGTGCCAACACATCCCATCCAAGCTCCAAGAATTTTTTACGGGTGATTAAACTTGTGCCTCACATTGTCGTGATGGAACATAACTCCTCTACGATTAATGAGCTCTGGAAGTTTCTGGATGATGGATTCCTTCAAACTGTCCAATTGCCGACACTACACATTCGAATTGATGGTGTGGTTCCTTGGTAGCAGCGCGAAAAACAAAATTCCACCACACTGAGAGCATAACCCTCCTCTAATGAACGTCTGCTGTCGATACGAAACGTCGGGACCATGACCGTTTACGCACCACATTATTGCAGCCAATCTACTTCCCATCACCAGTTATCAATTGCATTAAAAAGGATCCGTTTCCTCACGTTTAATGAGCATATCGCAGATGTTTATATATACGCCTTTATTTTGTCGTCATCAACCTCTGTTGGCCTCACTGACCGAAGAGTGCCGTTGAGATCAAAATCACCAACACGGATTTTCGTGAAGCATCGTTGTCACTGGTGATCTTGTAAAACATTGTCATCATTAACATTCTTCTCTTTACAGAAGTAAAACAGTAAAATATGGCGAAAATGTTTGATCTTCCGTCTTCAACTTGTAAAATCTGCAAAACTCAACCAAATAACTTAATTTTTTTAAAGAATGAAGAACTGTCAAGTGTCAAATGACAACAAAAAATAGATGCGAATGACTCCAGTACTTCAAAAAAAATGTACTACCAATATCTGTTGCAAAAGTATATATGTTGCTATCGGATTTCTTCTGTAATTTGAAGACAAGATCAATATAGTTGAGAAGCAAAGTAGTTTAATGGGAGAGTCCATTAAATAATATTGAAGAAACTAACGAGGAGATGCGTAACCAAACCATTGATGACAAAGAACTTTCAAAAAGAATAAATCCAAGAGCTCCCCACATTGTTCAGTTTCTTATTTGACAAAGCAAATGAATCATGCAGACTTCCTTTTCGAAACCTAGTTGCATAGTCTAGTATACATATAATAGTTATTTACGTATAGAGGGCCAGAAGAGTAAGATTACGCCCGCAGCAAAAATAGAGGAGGGCCTTTATTTTGCTAATCTACTTCCAGGTGCGTATAACGTTTTAAGCACAACTGCATGAAACAAACACTTAGAATCCATGTAGATTTTTTAATGTCAAGAGTTAAGTTGCTATGTGTTACAACGGCAAAAGTTATTTCAGAAGAAAACGAAAATACTGATGAAGAAGCTTTTGCTGCTCTGCTTCGTTCCAAGTCTAAAGAACGTTATGAAGCTGATTATAATATTTTCGAAGCATGGGTCCTGGAGAAAAAAGTCTACAAAAACAAAACTGTTTTGCTAGTGTATTTCAGTGAAAAGGTATGTTATTAGCCATATTTTAATAAAATATGAATCATAATTCTTAATTTGCTGTCTAAAAAATAGTCCAGTATCTTTGCATTGTTGATTGATTCTGGAGTTACTTGTTGAAACTTCATATTATAATAGGATACAAACATCAAATGTTGTAAGTTTCAAAATTTATTAATATCACTACATATGTTTCGCCCACACTGTGGCTTCATCAGGTGATGAAATACAAAATAAAATACATAAAATTTTTCCTTAAGTACTAAACTGGAGTTTTAAAGAGGGGGTTTGTTACTACAGGTTTAGATTTAATAGGGGAATTGTTTAAGTCTACTTGCTCGTTCAAAATGATGCCCAATTTGTTAAATTTGTTAATTTCTAAATTTTCAAGTAAATTTTGTTTTTTACTTTTTTCCTCAACATGTAGGATTACAAATTTGTTATTAAATTTATGGTTGTTGTCTAAACAGTGATTAGCGAAGGTCGAGTCTGTTTTCTTGAATTTCTAGCTTTTTTCATGTTCATTTATTCTAGTCTCAAAGGATCTTCCGGTTTGGCCTACGTACACTTTATTACAATCGTCACATGTTAACTTATATACCCCAGAGTTCGACTTTTTGTCTGTTTCATCTTTATTGTTTTTTATGTGCTTTTGAATGGAGTTGTTAGTTTTAAATGCTATGGTCTGGTTTGTAGATTCTTTGATTATCGTACCTATTTTTTCCGCGCTTTTTCCTATATAAGTGATAGTACATATATAGTTCGTGGGTGTTTTTTGTATTCTGGGGTAAATAGAGTAAAGTATTTTGGATTTTTGATGTTTCTTGAGAATTCCCTTTATCATGTTAATAGAATAACCGTTATTTAACGCTATAGTGATAATCCTTTTCTTTTCTATATCGAAATTTTCTTTACTCATGAGGGTATTAATGGGTCTATAAATCATTGAATGGTAAGCCGCTAATTTATGGGTTATGGGATGAAAAGAACTGTTATGTATGGTAGTGTCCTTGTGTGTAGGTTTATGAAATATGGAGAATTCGTGCTTATTGTTTATGTGTGTTATACTAAGATCCAAGAAATTAATAGATTTGTTTATTTCCATTTCTATAGTAAATTTTATGTCGGCATGTACGGTATTGATGTAATTATGTAGCGATTTGGCTTGTCTGTCGGTCCCTGTGAAGCAGATTAGAATATTTATCAACATATCTGGCCCAGTACAAGCAGTGTTTAAACAACGGATGTTCGCTAATGGTTTTTTCCAGGTTGTCCATAAATATTTCGGCGTGTAATGGGCTTAACGGATTTCCCATTGCTAAACCTCTTGTTTGTTTATAATATGCGCCTTGAAATTGACAGTAATTTTGCTCTAGACACGTGTTGAGGCAATTAATTATTTCTGTTTTTAGGACTGGGTTGGTGTTATTATTTTCGAGTTTTAATTTGATTAGTTCTATTACTTCCTTGGGTGGTATACTGGGGAATAAATTAGTAACGTCAAACGAGATGAGTTTGCTGTTTGTGGGAATTATTAAATTAGATATTTTGTTAATGAGTTCCTATGAGTTTTTTATGGCGAATTTCGGTTTGAATTGAGTATGTTCGGGTATAATTTTTATTAAATGTTTCGAAAGGTTTCTACAGGGGGCTTTTATATAAGATACTACGGGACGTATGGGATTTATGGACAACCTGGAAAAAACCATTAGCGAACACCCGTTGTTTAAACACTGCTTGTACTGGGCCAGATATGTTGATGATATTTTAATCTGCTTCACAGGGACCGACAGACAAGCCAAATCGCTACATAATTACATCAATACCCTACATGCCGACATAAAATTTACTATAGAAATGGAAATAAACAAATCTATTAATTTCTTGGATCTTAGTATAACACACATAAACAATAAGCACGAATTCTTCATATTTCATAAACCTACACACACGGACACTACCATACACAACAGTTCTTTTCATCCCATATCCCATAAATTAGCGGCTTACCAAAAGAAAATTTCGATATAGAAAAGAAAAGGATTATCACTATAGCGTTAAATAACGGTTATTCTATTAACATGATAAAGGGAATTCTCAAGAAACATCAAAAATCCAAAATACTTTAATCTATTTACCACAGAATACAAAAAACACCCACGAACTATAGTACTATCACTTATATAGGAAAAAGCGCGGAAAAAATAGGTAATATAATCTACAAACTATCTACAAACCAGACCATAGCATTTAAAACTAACAACTCCAATCAAAAGCACATAAAAAACAATAAACTAAATTTACTTGAAAATTTAGAAATTAACAAATTTAACAAATTAGGCATCATTTTGAACGAGCAAGTAGACTTAAACAATTCCCCCCTATTAAATCTAAACCTGTAATAACAAACCCCCTCTTTAAAACTCCAGTTTAGTAGTTAAGGAAAATTTTTATGTATTTTATTTTGTATTTCATCACCTGATGAAGCCACAGTGTGGGCGAAACATATGTAGTGATATTAATAAATTTTGAAACTTACAACATTTGATGTTTGTATCCTATTATACCAGTATCTTTGATCGAAATATTCCAAGATCAAAAAGACATTAGCGAGTGTCATAAATTGAAACTAATGAAAAAATAACGTGTTGAACATGAGCCAAAAAAGTCATGGTATTGTCTAAAGGAAATGTAAATGTTTTTTTATTTTATCATCGAACTAAGTGTATTTAATGATTAAGGTACGATAGATGTTTTTTTACAGAAGTTTCGAACTAAGTGTATTTAATGATTAAGGTACGATAGTAGTTACTTAATGTGTGCATTATGTTGAAAATAGGTTGCTCTTGTGTTTGGATTCTATGGAGCATGTCGTAGAGAAGAAGATGCAAATATGTCAATATCTGATGTGGATGATAGAGGATCTGTAATTGTCGTAACCATCCCGAAAACGAAAACAAAAACTCGATACACAAAAACACTGTTTTAACTGTTATTTGAACATAGTCCTTCGTTAAGAATTATAATGTAATATTTATACTTATTGTTATTTATTTTGATTAAATAAAATAATATATCATTTAATATTATCATTTATGGAAAATAAAAAAATGTTTGCCATCAGGACACTAATTTCTATTATTTTGTTTGTTTGAATAAATTAATAAATGATATAATAATGAAAGTTTTACGTTTTTTATATATACAGGTCCGCTACCACTCTGTAATTGTTCGATAGTGCCGAAATTATTCAAGATAGGAAAAAAAGGGTCAGATATGAATTCTTCATAACCTAAAATTATTTTTACATATACAGGTGTTCCATATGTCCCTGACAGCAACTCACTTGGTTATTTTAAACAGAACAGCCCATATATTGCTGCCTTTTCAAATTCTACGTAAAATTCTAAAAACATTCATATAAACTACCATAGCTCTAATGAGCACGGTTTTTCAGTTATCCGCGGTAATGTAAAAAAATTCACACATGAAGATGTATTTAAAAAAATCTGTATCGGTTGTATTTTATGAAGCTGGAGTGTGAAAATTTGGGGCCGCGATCTGTAATTGGTCCTTTATATTAAGGTGAAAGGAAAGCAAAAAAGCATCATACAGGGTGTGTGTAAATGGGGCTCATTTCATATACCTTAAAATTAGAATAACTCAAAATTTTCAAATGCAACACCCTATATATTATTCAGTTCTGCTTTAAATTCCTTGTAAAAAAAGCACACTAATGCTATCGGTTTAAAATTTATAGTTTTTGAGTTATTGGTAATTAAAAGCAAATTGACAGAAATTCACAAAAAAATTCACCAAGCGCAAATATTTAGACATATTTTACTGTGAAGTTTTCATATTATTCACAAATAGTAGGAGATTAGGAGAAAATTTCATTTGATGTTTCTTAAACGGTGGCCATTTTATGAAACTTAAGAATGGAATAATAATTTTAATTATCAACTTCCTTATTTCGTAAAATAAAACTTTTCTTTTTGAATAAATTGAATTATATTTTCTAGGTTTATTTTATTTATTTTTAAATAATACTACATAATGATAATATGAATAAATAATTTATAAACAAACATACTTAATAATTATAGAACTTTTATTAATTAAATAAATGTTCAAAATGACGGCCATGCAGCTCTATGCATAATAGGGCGCGATCGTGAAAACAGCTATTCACATTTTCCAACATCTCTGCAGTTATCATTGTGAATGCCTCTCTTATTTTAGCCATCATGTCTTCTCTGGTCGTTGGCGGTGTGCTGTACCCAATGTTTTTTACGAATTCCCAAAGAAAATAATCCGGTTTGGTTAAGTCTGGTGATCTCGGCGGCCAAGGGATGGGTCATCCAAGACCAATCCACCTATTGGGATATTGCTGATATAAAAAATCTCTGACAGGTACACAGAAATGGGGAGGGGCACCGTCGTGTTGAATCCAGAGATTTCTCCTTGTAGGTAATGGCACATTCTCCAATAGTTCCGGCAAATCATTTTGTAGGAAATTTAGATAGATGGCACCAGTCAATGAACCTCCGAACAAAGGTGGTCCAATAATTCTTTCGCCCAATATACCAGACCATACATTGATCCACCGATGTTGTGTATTTACATGTCTCGTGATATGTGGGTTTTCGCCCGAATAGTAATGCATATTATGTCGATTCACATGTCCATTTTTATGAAATGTTGATTCGTCGGAAAACAACACCATATTAAAAAAAAATTGATTGGCATCTATTCTTTCCACAGCCCACTCACAAAAAATTCTTCTCATTTGAAAGTCATCTGCATTTAAAAGTTGAAATATGTCTAAATGCTTGCGGTTGGTGAACTGAAAAATTTAATAATATATAGGGTGTTGCATTTGACAATGTTGAGCTATTCTAATTCTAAGGTATATGAAATGAGCCCCATTTTACACACACCCTGTATGATACTTTTTTGCTTTTCTTTCATCTTAATATAAAGGACCAATTATAGATCGCGGCCCCAAATTGTCACACTCCAGCTTCATAAAATACAATCGATACAGATTTTTTTAAATTCATCTTCATGTGTCAATTTTTTACATAATTGCGGATAACTGAAAACCCGTGCTGATTAGAGCTGTGGTAGTTTATATGAATGTTTTTAGAATTTTACGTAGAATTTGGAAATGCAGCAATATATGGGGTGTTCTATTTAAAATAACCAATCATCACTTTCTGTCAACTTAATATTTTCAGGTGGGCCTCCACCTGTACCACTCGCATGACATTTTTGCTGCGATACCTTCTGCTTCACTGCTTTTTTACAATTTTCCCACTTTTTTCTCAGCACTGTCCCAGTGCGGGGCTGCAGGTTGCCGTTTAGTGAATTAAACTCATTGGCAAGGGTCTCCCAGCACTTATTCTTCTGCTTCCACGTTACAGTGTCTGATTTTTTACACTCTAGGATTTTCCAAAAATTTTTAACTAAAGTTTTCAGAAGATCTACTTCATTTGCCGCAAAATTGCAGCTATGCTTCCGGACATTCGATTCCAAATAAGACTGCAGAAACGAAACGTATATCATGTTATGCATTTCAATAATTGGTTTATATATTGCATGAATTAATTATTGATTATAATTACCGTATTTACTTCTCCTGCTACGCTTTCCATATTTATACTCTTTGACATCGAAAATAACTAACACTTCTATCTATGAACAAAGAACTATGCAATGCGCGCAATCAGCTGATGGGCAGATAGAGACGAATATCATTACCAACCTAAACTTAATACATAAAAAATGTGGTTTAACTAAACCGGACATTTAAATCAACTGATATACGCGCAATTTATTAAGCGGCACTTAAAAAATTAGCTCAACTTATTTAAACTGAAGCTTAAATGGTAACTGAAATACCGGCCCTAAGCGTACGTTCGATGCGATACGCATTGCATCTAAAAATTGGACTATCGGTGCCAAAGAATAGGCGGCAGCGTTCGAGAATCTATATCGAAGAAATTGCGTGACGAAAAAAAATTAAATAAACATTGTTACAACTAGCAATAATTTCTTAGTAACATACTGTAAGTTCAAATTTTTGTCCCTACGTTTAAAAGCAATCATTAAAGAAGTGCAAAAATATACGATTTTAGCGATTTGTAGCCGGTGGTCGTCTTTACAACTTTCTCCTACACCGTTCAAAAAAAAAAAAAATAAAACTTCTACTGCACATAGTCCATCATATCCAGATATTTTTACTTTTTAAATATTTCAAGTACTTTTTTTGGAATCTTGAGTTTTTGTATACTGTTATTAGATATCACACGACAGCGAGGTACTGTTCCATGAAATTCTCAAATTATGTTTATCTCGACTAATCTATATATACAGGATGTATTACAACATGCGGAGAATATTTACATCACGCGATTCTACGGTGAAAACCTAGCAAAAAACTCTAGTATCAATTTGATCTAAGAAGAAGAGTTTTTAAGTTATTACCACTTTAAAAATTAAAAATTTGGAAACGTTGTACATCTTGTATAAATGGATAATGCATGCGATTGCCCTTGGTTGTATATAATTCTGTAATTCAATAAAGTATGCAGTACATTAATGTGACTAATAATGCTTGAAGCAAATTACCACAACATTCGTCTAGTATTAAATACATTTCTGCGTATGATTTTTTCGAAACCAATCAAGAAGACTTTTATAAAACCAACAAAGTTTCAAAAATGTCAATATGGCAGTCACGTCAGCCTCTCATATAATCCATACATTTACATTAGTACACAATGCGCAGAAACGAATTTTCGTCAAGACGATTTCATATCTAGATTGTAGGGGAGGTCGGTAATCAGTTGCGTGCACGCGAAATTTTCGCGTCATAAATCCCAACCTCATTCTAGCTCGTCTCGTGGTTTGGTTTGTTTCGTAGCGTCGTTTCTTGTGTTAAAGTTAACATTAAAACTTCGTTTTCGTTTTTTCTTTTCAGAACAAATAAATATTACTACATCCACTTGTAAAATTTGCAATTAATCTACATAATATTGTAAATACAATAATTTTCATATTGCATACGCCGCTGCTCATCAGCTGATATCAATTTACCGGTCAGATTTCGATGAGTCACCATGTACTAATGTAAATGAACGGTCTCTAGCTTTCCTACAGTTCATTTTTTCTTATAAACAATTGTCAGTGTCAAAACGAAGTTAAAAACCACGCTGTATCACCCCAAATCATTCACTTGCGGACCGGCTGTGTATAAGAATTTCGCCATTGAGGTCTTTGCACATAAAAAATACTCACAAAATAAACGATTATGGGAAAAAATTAGTTTATTAGAATGACAAATTAATCGTAATCAAAGTCATTAAATTCCCTATTTAATTGTTAACCAACATGACAACATTTTGACAATTGTTTATAAGAAAAAATGAACTTTAGTTTATTATTACAATGAGTAGAAACAACTCGATTCTGCCCGGTGTTGCAATATCTTGAAAAATATTAAGCTTCAAAGAATTTGTAATTTGTTTGTTCTTGAAACGAAAAGTATTAGCTTACGTGGCACATCAGCGCACGGGTGAGGCCTATTAGGAACATTTCTTAATAGAATCGTTGCTTAAATATTTAAGTAAGTTACTTGTGACTATTTCAAAGTACAGTTATTTTTGTTTTATTGCGCTTAATTAGAATTGTAAAAGAAATTTATTTCAATTTTTGCGATCATAAATTAAAAAAGCTGTTCTCATTTGATTGAACTATTGAAGAACGAGGTAGTACGGCCAGACCAACTGTTAGTAAGTTTTGACGTCGTGTCACTCTTTACTCAAATACCGGTCAAAGAAGCCATAGAGATAATCAAACAGAAGCATAAACCAGCTAAACATATAATGGATTTAGCAGAACACTGTTTGAAGAATACTTATTTCATGTATGAAGACCAACGGTACAAACAGATGGAAGGAGCACCAATGGGATCACCGCTGTCACCAGTAATTGCAAATTTATTCATGGATCACCTGGAAACCACAGCATTGCACACTGCGAAACTCAAACCTGATGTATGGCTAAGATATGTTGACGATACTTTCGTAATATGGTCACACGGAAGAACAGAACTAGCTACTTTCCTCAACCATCTAAATGAACAACACGACCAAATTAAATTCACAATGGAAGTGGAGGAATACAATCAGCTGCCGTTCTTAGACGTCCTACTTACGAAGACAGAAGACCATCGCCTGAGCCATACTGTGTACCGAAAGAAGACCCACGCCAACCGATATCTCAACGCCGAATCACACCACCATCCAGGACAACTCCACTCGGTGATAAAGACGCTCATTACAAGATCGGAAAGGATTGCAGACGACACCAACAAGGCCGAAGAAATGAAGAATATACACCAGGCATTACAAGCAAATGGATACACCAAACGAGAAATACAAAGAGCAACTAAACCAAGACAGAAGACAAAAACTGAAGATGCAGACAGGAAGCCTATAGCAACAGCATTCTTGCCGTATGTCAAGGGAACTACGGACAAAATTAGCCGAATCTTGCGCAAGGAAAATATCGACACGGTATTTAAACCACACCTGAAGATAGAAGCGCTATTGAGGAATCCGAAAAGTAAAATTCCCTTAGAGGAACAAGGTGTGTATGAAATTCCATGCAAAGACTGTGACAGCAAGTACATTGGCCAGTCTAACAGAAGAATTGATATCCGAATGAAAGAACACATAAGAGCAGTGAAACAAAAGGATACATCATCATCTCTAGTGAAGCACATATTAGACACGGGGCACAACATAGATTTTGAGAACACGAAAACCATAGCTAACATACCACACTTCACGACACGGATAATACGGGAAGCTATTGAAATAGAAAAGCAGCCACAAAATATGAACAAACGGGATGATGCTCAAAGACTTCCAAGAACATGGAGACCAGCACTTGCTGGCCGGACAAATAGCAAGTCCGTGATAGACAAAAAGAAAATATCACCACCCACTGAGCTACAAGAACGACACGGCCCACTGACCCGAAGCCAGAGTAGAAACCAAGCATGCACATCGACCCGGAACGAAACCACAGCATATAAAGACGGAGCAGTAACTTCAAACGTCAGTTCTTCAAGATCGCTTAGACCGAGAAGACCAACCTGAAGATGGCAATTGTGACATTGCCGAAACGTCGGAACAACCCTTACAGGGATAATTCTACAACGCGGTTCATTACCCGAGAAAAAAGCAGAACATATATATATATATATATATATGTTCTGCTTTTTCTCGGGTAATGAACCTTGGTCTTCTCGGTCTAAGCGATCTAGAAGATTCTTCAAGATCGCTTAGACCGAGAAGACCAACCTGAAGATGGCAATTGTGACATTGCCGAAACGTCGGAACAACCCTTACAGGGATAATTCTACAACGCGGTTCATTACCCGAGAAAAAAGCAGAACATATATATATATATATATATATGTTCTGCTTTTTCTCGGGTAATGAACCTTGGTCTTCTCGGTCTAAGCGATCTAGAAGATTCTTCTAGATCGCTTAGACCGAGAAGACCAACCTGAAGATGGCAATTGTGACATTGCCGAAACGTCGGAACAACCCTTACAGGGATAATTCTACAACGCGGTTCATTACCCGAGAAAAAAGCAGAACAGATTTTACCCGCGAGAATCTACGTATCAACATCATATATATATATATATATATATATACAGTGTGTTTCACTTAAGAGTGTAACACCCTCATATCTTTTTTATTTTTAGTCCAATTTTAGTTTTTTTTGCAAAGCAACCTGCGATGGCAAAATAAGCGGCAAAAATCTAGAAATCACTTTAGGGATTTTTTATCGCATTTTACTACACCTTTTTCAAGTGTAATTCAAAAAATATCTTTTGTAATTCAGATTAGTGAATTCTATTTCCGAAAGGGTAAATTGTATTTCAGATTAGTCATTTGTATTTCAGAAAGTATCAATTGTAATTCAGATTAGCGAATTGTATTTCAGAAAGAGTAAATTGTAATTCAGAAATTGGCAATTGTAATTTAGGTAACATAATTGACAATATAAATTTCATTAAAAAAAAACAATACCTACATAATTATACCTACTTCAAAAAGTAATTTTAACCACACATAAGTATTGTATTCAAAGAACATATATTAATTTATGTAATTATTTAGTGCCCTACTGGCATATCATTCAAAGCTAAAGCGTCGGTATGATGAACTGTAGTGTGTTGTGCTGCTCGGGCGCAATCTCTTCGATAATTGTGTTCTTGGCTTGCTCAATAATTTCTTCAAGGTAAATAAGTCTTTGTTCCACAACACGCGGAGCTGCCACATTTGGAACTCGAAGATTGATTTTTGTATATGTCTTGATTTTCGACCAAATGATCTCGATTGGGTTCAACATGGGAGAATATGGTCCCAACCGTAATAAAGTTGCTGTAGTCCCATTGATCACTGTTTCAAACCGTGAATGGCAAGGTGCGTTATCTGAAATGATAACCAAATCTGCCAACTGGTTTCCCATGTTTTCCCGTTGTTGTAACAAACTTAGAAGCCAATCATTCGCTAAGTTCGCAGTAAACGAACCCCTTCTGCAATCCATCAGTACAAGACCTGCAGCAGAAATTGCTCCAATCAGGTGGACATTAGGACCTCTTGCCGCTGGAAGGTGCTGTACGGATCTCACACCAACTCGGGAACGCCCTCTTGTTCGTCGGCAAAATAAGTTAAAGTTCGTTTCGTCTAGCCAGACAATTTGCTTGCCTTGCTGTATATATTGATTTAAAGCTCTGACATACGCAGCTCTTTTTCTTTTATTTTCTTCGGAATTCATGGCTACTGGTTCATTGTACACCTGCTTCACTGTGAAGGGTCTTCCAAATAATTCGCTAATGTTGACACGGACACCCTTCTTTGAAAATTCTGGATTACTCTTTTTTGCAATTGTTTTAGCGTACAACCACAATCTTCTTCTACCCATTCAATGATTATTTGGATTTGCTCTTCACTCAGAATTTTTGGTTTTATTCCTCCTTTTGCCAACATTACATCGCGTCCGGATCGCACCCAGTGAAATGCTGTTTTGTATTCTATCCCCAATGTAATAGCCAAAGCTACCCAGTCATCACCTCTATTAGCACATAAAACTATTCTTGCACGCTCTTGCTTCGAATTTTTCTTACATGTTTGTCGTTCAGTTGGCTCACTTCTCGTCAAAACGGTCCTACAAAGCGGACAAGAGGCATTTGGTGGTTGTAACCGAGAGCACTTTGTATGTAATAAATGTCGGCAGGGCAAAAAGCGCAACACAGGATTGCCTGTCATTGGTACCCGATAAATACAACAGTTATCTTTAAAATTCATCGTATGTAAACAATAAACATTTGTTGATAAGTCAAATAATTTGTCACCTAGGATTCATTTCATGATATATTGATTTATTAAAGAAAAATGTTTTCTGAATTACAATTGAGGTCCCGGATGCAATAACGCACGGAGCGCGCGAAGCTGGAAATAAGTATTGTCCAACCGATCGATATTTTGGGGAAATTTTTTTTTCGGAAAATGGATTAAACAAAAATACTATCTTGTGTAACTTTCCGCACCTTTTTTACCCGAACTTTTTTTTGATCCGTCAATTAATTTGTCCAGAAAAAAATAAAATCTTAAAAACTTTTTCGTTCGACAATTCAATAAATTTCAATGCTTTTTAAAACTCGAATCGCGAAATCTCGGGAACTATTCGACCAAACTAATTATTTTTAATGGAACACTGCGACACTTCACTGTCGCGAATAAAGTTATTGCAATCGTCGAAATAATCATTTGTTGGATAATATTCAATAAATAATCAGTTGCGCTATGAAACCATGTTCTTTTTTTTCGACTAGCGAGAAAGTTTTAAGCTATTGGTCTTGCGGTATTCTCTTTGCGATATCAATGTTCCTTAGACTGTAACGTAAATTTTGATGTATCACTTGGCGTGATAAGTTTAAAACCTGGAAAGTTGTTGCTTTGTAAACAAAAGGTTCGTTTACCCCGCACGACGCGTCAAGCGCTTCCGATCCATTCGCGCTACTTTACTGCGTTTTATTCTTGCAAGCATAGATTAATGCCCAAATTACTTAAGTGTTTATGTGATAATCGTGATTGAAGCATACAGTTATTCTTCTATGCAAGTACGCAATCAAACATACAGCGCATATGAATGAAAAAATTGCAATACGATTACCGGCTTTAACAAAAGATTATTTTGGTCACACTCGCGATCGTATAAGGAAAAGTCGAATAATTATTATTGTTTTTATAGACATTTTTTCTAACGAAAGAAATACAATGAATAGTATTAACTTGTAATTATTAGATCACTAAAATATTAAAAACATCTATCATTTGGGATGTACGGGCGGAAAAAAATTACTCGAGCACATTGAAACTGAAAGAGATTATATAGATTTGGTACAAAGTGCTCGAAAAACTCCATTTAATACTGTAGACAGAAAGACTGCACCGTGAAAGATTTTGAATCTTTAATTTTAAAAAAATACAAAGTTCCGAAAGGACTTAAGAACAGTAAAGCAGTTAAAATTCAGTATTTTGCTAATGGTCAAATTAATGTTTTCTACGATTATGATGGCGAACCAATTACCTATAAAATAGAGACGACAGTGTCATTTGACGATATTGTAAATGCTGCAGAAGCTAAACAAATAGGGATTTCACAAGAAAAAATTAAAGATATACATGCACTGCTACGATATTTGATTCAAGGAGGTAGAAATTATTTTACATTATATTTAGATGATATGCGTGTTAGAGTAAAGACGGCGAGCAAAACTAGTGAAGATAAAAAATCTAACAAGCAGGAATGAAAGTAAAAGAAACAAAAGAATCTGCTCCCTAATGATAGATGTTTTTAATATTTTAGTGATGTAATAATTACAAGTTAATACTATTCATTGTATTTCTTTCGTTAGAAAAAATGTCTATAAAAACAATAATAATTATTCGACTTTTCCTTATACGATCGCGAGTGTGACCTAAATAATCTTTTGTTAAAGCCGGTAATCGTATTGCAATTTTTTCATTCATATGCGCTGTATGTTTGATTGCGTACTTGCATAGAAGAATAACTGTATGCTTCAATCAGGATTATCACATAAACACTTAAGTAATGTGGGCATTAATCTATGCTTGCAAGAATAAAACGCAGTAAAGTAGCGCGAATGGATCGGAAGCGCTTGACGCGTCGTGCGCGGTAAACGAACTTTTGTTTACAAAGCAACAACTTTCCAGGTTTTAAACTTATCACGCCCAGTGATACATCAAAATTTACGTTACAGTCTAAGGAACATTGATATCGCAAAGAGAATTCCGAAAGACCAATAGCTAAAAACTTCCTCGCTAGTCGAAAAAAAAGAACATGGTTTCATAGCGCAATTATTTATTGAATATTATCCAACAAATGATTATTTCGACGATTGCAATAACTTTATTCGCGACAGTGAAGTGTCGCAGTGATCCATTAAAAATAATTAGTTTGGTCGAATAGTTCCCGAGATTTCGCGATTCGAATTTTAAAAAGCATTGTAATTAATTGAATTGTCGAACGAAAAAATTTCACTATTTTATTTTTTTCTGTACAAATTAATTGACGGATCAAAAAATAGTTCGGGTAAAAAAGAGGCGGAAAGTTACACAAGATAGTATTTTTGTTTAATCCATTTTCCGAAAAAAAAAATTTCCCCAAAATATCGATCGGTTGGACAATACTTATTTCCAGCTTCGCGCACTTCGTGCGTTATTGCATCCGGGACCTCAATTGATACATTCTGAATTACAAATACTATTTTCTGAATTACAATTAACATTTTTTGAAATACAATTGACTTATCTGAATTACAATTGATACTTTCTGAAATACAATTGACTAATCAGAATTACAATTGATGCTTTCTGAAATATACTTGATCCTTTCTGAATTACACTTGAATTTGGTGTAGTAATAATTGATCAGAATTGCCCAAAAACCCTAAATCCAAAATTTCATGAAAATTAAAAATGTCCCTAAATACTTATTATTAGCTGCGCCGAAAAAAGTATGCTGTGAAAATTTTGTTTGAAATAAAAGCTGAACTGTCAAAGTTGTTGTTGTTTAGGCGCAGCCACATGTGCAAGTAATATTTACAGAATTGGAATTTCTTTTGAAGAAAATTTTAACATTTTTAATTTTCATGGAATTTTGGATTTAGGGTTTTTGGGCAATTATTACTAGTAAAATTATGCAATAAAAAAATCCCTAAAGTGATTTCTAGATTTTTTACATTTATTTTGCCACCGCAGGTTGCTTTGCATTTAAGGAAGACAATTGGTTTTTTGGGAGTAAATAGAACAATAAGTATTTTACGTTTGGGAAACAAAATTACTAAAATTGGACTAAAAATAAAAACGATATAAGGGTGTTACACTCTTAAGTGAAACACACGATAAGCTAAAATAACGCAAAGTACGAGTTCAGAAACTAACGGTAACACCAGCGCATAGACATCCGATGAACCTATACGTTAGGTAGAATAGTTTTGCATCAAAGGGGGATGTCCCTGTACATATGTGCTCCGCCCTCTTTACTTCGTCCGTCAAGTTCATTTCTTTTTCAAACTGTGGCAGCACATGTTAATGCTATTATTTTACATTTTATTTTAACGTTTACCTCTTTTGTATAAAATTTTTTCAACATAATCTTGTGTACTTACATTTAAAATTATACATTGCATGCTGGTCAATCCTGATTTATCGCGTTTTGATATTTGTAAATTAATGTTTTATTATATTTTATTAATCACATTTTTACATCATTTATAACAATGCAGAATTACATTAATTAGGATTTAAACAAACAAAAAACCAAAATACATCGATACTTTTATCAAAATATGGAAAATAAAAATCGTCTTATATCTATGCAACCAACCGTACTGCCAAGAACCCTTAAATCTCATTATTAAAATAACAGTTTAATCAAAAGGATGAATAAAATTGGAAAAAATATTGTATGATACACGTGAATAAAGAAATGTTATCCACTCAAAAACATTGTCACACTCGGCTTCGCCTCGTGCTGAACTATTTTTTCACTTACACCATAAATATCTATTATGTGCTTTTTCTGTTGTTAAAAACACAGCTGTCAAGCAAACTTTGCACTTTTTTGTTCGTAGACGAAATTAAGTCATACAATTTGTGACAGATCTATTGAATTGAAAAACAAAACTCGAACGAGTAAGCAATGCGTGTGAGAACTAAACACGTGGGCTATATCTACAGTGTACACAATCATGTTTTGGCAATCATGAATATTTTTTACAGCTAGTTGATTCGTCACAGATGTAACTTTCTCTAACAAGAGAGTTTTATCACCGTCCAACAGTGCTATTTGCCACCGAAACAAAGTCAAAGTCAAATTGATTTTGACTATAAATATTTAATTAAAAAGTAATTTATATTTTAGCAAACAATAAATGTGTGTATAAATGAGTAAATTTGTTTACAATATGCATAAAGTTAATGAAACATTTGTTACTTCGCAGAGTAAAACAAATAATGGAAGAAAGATGTATAATTAAAGGCGAGAGCAATTAGAACAAAAAAGAGGAGAACAAGTCTAACAGCAAAACCATAAACGGAACAACTTAAAAAATAAATCGTTAAGAGGCGATCAGAGGAATAAGCTAAGCATGAAACGCCAAGAAAGTAAACTGTATGCAAGCCACTCTCAAAGGTATACTGGCAAAAATAAAATCGCTAACAAAACAAGACTTCCGAGAAAAATAATAAAGAGCAAAGAAAAAAGTAAAAACCAAAGAAAAGTAAACAATGAATGAAATAAAAGTAGTAAAAATGCAAGAAAAATTGAAACCCAGTACATGTATAAAGAACATTCTAAAGCAATAAAAACTGATTGTGTAAATACAGAAAGTAAGTGAGAAAGGAAGTGGTAAAATGAGCATTAAACAAAAACAAACTAGCCTAAGAAAAATGAGGCATGAATTGAATACATGAAAAGCAATGTTACAATAATTATTCTTTATATCCAAAAAGGTTTATATAAAATGACAAAATGGAGAATATAGTTTTATAGACGAAAAATGTTTATTATTCAAAGAACAAGACAAATAAATGTATTGTATTGTCGAAAAATTAATTAAAATATGTTTTAGGAATTACATAATAATAATAAAATAATAATTATTATTATGTGATTGTTGTTGATTGTAATTGATTGAAATTGATGTTAATCAGACAGACTTTGATTAAAGTGGTTGGATCTGCAAAACGAACATGTATTGGATTCTTGGACGACCTTTCGCTATTATTTTGAACTCATCTAAATCCAGTTGAACAATTTTTGTACAAAAACTAGTTAGGATATGAAAAATTAATGTGTAATCGCTTAACAATAAAAGAAAATTTCTGATAATATTAAATTCAAAACTTAAGATAATAAAATTAATTCATTATAATCCTGTAAAGTTTGTGAACCTATCCAGGACTATTAAGACGTACCGAGCAAAATGATTATCTTGAAGGAATTATAACCAATGGGGTCAGAGATTTATCTAAATAATTGAAGCAAATTGAACGAGAATAACTTAAGAAATGAGACTCGACGACAAAAGTTCCCATCAGGAAGCTCAAGGTACCGAGGGGGTCCTAGATTACAACTCGGACAATCCATCAATTCAATCAATTTAACAGAGCCCAAATATCAACAAATATAATTTTTAAAAAGTAAAAATTCTCAATGTCCCAAGCTATGTTGAGTCAAAGTTTCATTTTTGCAGAACGAAATAATAAATTGTAGATTTATATCGGCATGAAACCGTTAAAATCATCTACTGTAATGATTTAATGATTTAAAATGGAAAAACGATTTCTTTTTCTAATTTGCAGTATGCTACTAAGAAATTAGTTGCAACATGTTTTATTTAATTTTTTTATTAAACCCTGAACACATAAGTATGTAGTTTAATACCATTTAACCATTTAGTAATATGAATAAAATCAAACCTACCTTTAGTAATATGAATAAAATCAAACCTACCTTGGGTAGTTGCACAGAAGGAATATTGGAAAACATGTTCCCTCCATACATCAAAACTTTCAAATACGTCTCGAACATATAATACAATTTGGTCGAAAAATTTTTCCTATCGCTATACAGCTGTGACATTGAGTCCAAATCCTTGTGGAAGAAGCTTATAAACGAGGATAATATGTTCGCTCGATATTCCAATACCCAGTCTGCGATATTCCGATCTGTTCCTACAACCTTCAATAAGACTAAACGTTAAACCAAATCGACGTGCGAATCGAATTTCATACCAGAATGTACGGGCCGTAGTCACGCATGCAAAATTTTCCGCTTTGCAAGGATATTACTCGTGGACAAGCGAAAATCGTATTCAAGCAGTGTGCAGTTCCGATTATTTGACCGCACAAGGACGTCCGCTGCTGGTCAGACACCCAACCGGGGTGAAAATATAAAATTGCGGAAGCGGGATCCTCATCGCTACTTGTTGAAAATTGTTTGTCGTACACGAAAATTATCATCATTTCCCTAAAAGAAACTAGGTATATTTTTGAACACAAACGAATAAATGTTTACTTCGCCATTATTATTGTTCTTAATTATTGTTCCATTCACATATATAATCGGAATAATACGAGTAGTGTTGCGAACAGCTGATCGAAGCCGGGGTTTGTTGACATATAAAAGTTTCATCCAGTGATGGTAACGTCCTGGAATAGAAATTCTCTACTTGTATAAAAATAATATCCCTACTTACCTAATCTACTATACATTGTTTTTAAACTAAGAGGAGTAAATTGAAAAGCCATATTTACACTCAAACGGAAATTGACGCGAAACTTGTATTGGGTACAACATCCATACTTAAAAATACTAATTTATTTACTTTTGGAATTACGAAAAAAGAAATTACGAGCACAAAACTGTTAACTGAAATGCAACCGCTTGGAGCAGCTGATATGTCGACACATAGGCAACGTAGCATTATGTAAAACAGACTCGGTTTTGACCAATTACAGGTGTAGGTTTTAGCGCGGCAAGTTTAAATCACTCCTCCTAGTTTGAAAAGAGAGTATAGCTCCGTTTAACGAACAGATGTAAAAAAGGCGTGGTCTCCGACGTTATGGGCGTCAATAGCCAGTTTCACACGCTACATACAAATTAAAAAATACCGGAACGCAATCACGATTGCCGAATTTCGTAGTTGCTTGTTGTGGGATTGAAAAATTCCACCAATAGACAACTTCTATTCAATCTTCACGAGGTTGTGTGGGGAAGTGCATAATTATATTTAATGGATAAACGGATCTTAGGTAAGGCTATCCCTGCTAATCTTATTCTTGCTAAAATGTATCCGTTATATTATGGCAAAAATAAGACCCTTCAAAATGACAATTCTGTCGAAGCGTGAAATGATTGGACGCGTTCAGCCCAAAATAGCGGCTTTTCGCTGTCTAAAAGCGCTTTTCGGCAAAGCTTTTTTGGGCTGAACGGTACCATAGGGTGAGTTTAGCCACATCTAGCATTTAGCGCTAAACGATTCAGCGCTTTTGGCCAGCGCTGGATCTGGCAAATTGACATTTCTGTTATTTTAGTTGACGCATGCGTTATAAATTATGGGTGTGTTCTGTGTTTAGATGCATAACCTAACTTGATTTATCTAATTCACAATTTTCCAGCAATAATGTTACTGTAATATATTCTTCTAAAGCTAATGGATCTTTACAGTAGGTGATTGCAATATATTGTTTATAAATTCGTTTTTGAATTGTTCATCTGTAATGTAATATTGCATTTTCAACATATAAATAAACAACGCACTTTCAAATATCCTTGGGACTAAATAAATTGGAACATGTAATAACTGACCATCATTATTAAATTGCATTTGCGATTACGATTTATCCAGTATTTTTCCGAAATTTTACGAAAAGAACTTCTATTAACCAACACCAAAGTACGAATGAAAAATTCAGGACAAATAAATAATCGCAATACCCCGTGTAGGGTATTTTATGATACCTATTACATTTCATTCGTCTGTGCACATCTGCATAACAGAGTTACGTGTTCGACTATATTTTGAATTTGAAATTCTCCTTATCCCCACTCTCCGCTAACTAACCCAGCGAAATTTATTTTCGCTGAAAATAATGGCGACCGCTACATCCAGCGCTAACAGTCAGCAAGTCCGTTTAGGACACCGCTAAAGCTAGCGGAGCTCAGCGCTGGAAGCGCTGGAAGTGGCTGAACGCACCCATAGCTAATTTCTGCCGACGCATGCGCAACACGTCGTTAATTGACGACGGAACGGTTATAACCTTACCAATAAGTGTATCCTTGTTATTACTATATATACATTCCGCTTTTATTGTAGATATATTTACAAACAATCTGTCTACATAATTTGAAATGATGAGGGCAATAAATTGTTTATTGTTATTTTACACCCTACTTACCTCAGATGAATAACGCAAACTTGTTTCAGCTTACGTTAATCACATAAATGTCTGTATATCACAATTGTAGTAAATAATTCAATTAATTCCGTATCTAAGTTTGAATTAGAAAACTATCCGCCAACCCCTCCACTCCGCTTAACACAAAAGCGGTGAAATTTATCGCTGAAAATATGGCGACCGCTTCTGATAGCGTTGTTGATAGCTTCTGTTGGACAGCGCCGGCTGGCGCTGCCATGGCTGAACGTGATTCATTAGCCCACTGTACAGTTCGCTAAAGAATACATATATAACGTGCGTTCAAGAAAAATCCTAATTTAGGAGGGCTGAAATTCAATTGGTGTTTAAAGCTACTTTAGCCACAACCCAAAGAAACTACAATAATGACAGTGTTGACAGTTGAGATTCTAACCTCAAAAACATTATATATTCTTCATGGAAATCTGTAAAGCTCTCAGGAATGGAATAATGCCAAACACCATCAACTGTTTGCCCTATTCGAATTCCATAGAATTCCAATAATTTTGCTTTCTGCCCTGTTGTGATAACCGTTTTTCATTAGTAACGCAATTTTCACTTTTGACGTCTTGTTAAAATTAAATTGACATTTTGGTTGTGGCTACAGTATCTTTAAACACCAATTGAATTTCAGAGCCCTCCTAAATTAATATTTTTGTTGGACGCACGTTATTTTGTTACGAATTTTTCGAGAATTCTGTTATTCAATTTCAGAAAAAAATAATATACGATACACGTTTACCTAATTGACTGGTCTTATTTAATTTCCGTCTTATCTGGTTTCAATTTTCTGTCTTTTATTTAAATAATTATAAAGAATTAAATTATCCTCTGTCGAAAGCTTCGATACTTTTACTTTCGCCAGTGAAAATGTTGTCATTAATGTCTTGAATTGTATCTCAAAATGTAGTTAGTTATTGGTTTGAAGAAATATTAATTTTCATAACAATGCTTTAGTAAGTATACTGAGTTTACCGGTTAGATGCATTCCCACACAAGTGCGCGAAGATTGAATAGAAGTTATCTATTGGTGGAATTTCTCAATCCCAAAACACGCATCTACAAAATTCGGCAGTCGTGATTGCAGTTCGGTGTTTTTACTTACTTATACTTTATGTATAAGTAATTATAGGAATCATGAAAAATTTCGACTTCGAGATTTTAACGGATTTTCACGCAATGCTTTACTAGTTCCAATATCTTCATGGTATCGTCAACCGGGACTTGGGTAAACAGTGATAACGTATGATGCGGCTTGTTCGGCGAATGGCTGTAGCTGTTTTGCTACAAATCTTGCCAAAGATTGGATTGGTGAACCAATTGAGCTCACTATCGGACGTAGCGGTATTTCTGGTTTGTGGATCTTCGGTAGGCCATATATCTTCGGGCACTTTGATGATTTTTCTCTCGGTATTGTTATTTTCTTACTTTCTTCATCCAGTGGTGATGTTTCAATTTTCTTCTTTGTCATCTTCTCCAGGTAGGTTGTTGGATCTGTTGCGATGGGTTTGTATGCAGGATCTTCTAATATGGCGGCCATTTTGTTTTTGTAGTCGACAGAGTTCATCACTACTGTAGCGTTGCCTTTGTCCGCTGGTAAAACGATAATGCTCTTGTTATCTCGTAGCTTCTTCAGTGCGGAGTATTCTTCGTTGGATATGTTTCATCTTGGTGGTTTCGCTCTTCGTAATACTCTGGATACCTCTTGCCGGATTACTTCGGCTTTGTCTTTCTCCAGCTTCCGTATGGCACTTTCTACACCGCAAACAATTTCTTCCACTGGAATCCGTGAAGGAGCTATAGCGAAATTGAAGCCTTTGGTAAGAACTTCGGTGGTGTTCTTGTCCAGTGTTTCGTCTGAAAAGTTGTATACTACCCTGGGTTGTATTGCGTTCTTCTCTGATGTTTGTGGTTTTGGTTTCTGTTCTTCTTTAAGTTTGTCGAATTTCTTCCTTTGTGTTTCTGTCGACAGCATGTGCTCGTTCTCTCCTCGAAGGTGTGCTAGATTGTCAATCTTCTGCCACAGGGCTGGGTGGATCTGATTTCCAATGTTCATACGTAGATCTAGTAGTCTCTTGCTGATATCGTTGAGTTGAGATCTTGTCACTTGGATGGAATTGCGTACTAAGGCTAAACTTGCCTTCCGTAGAATCTTCGTTGTAGCAAATGTTGTAGTGTGGTGCTTCAGCATCATGTATTTCGGTACAATGCTCTCGTCGCGGCAGCGTCGCAAAAAGGCTAAACTGCACAGCAACCGTTGTTTTCTTACTTGTAACTTCTCGAACGTCCTTGATTGATGGAAAATCTCCTCCCCGTAGAGATGTATAATGTTGGTGCGTAAGTTCTCGCGGCTTAAATCTGCGCTTCTTGGTTCTCGGGTTGTGAACCGCGTTGTGGAAATGTTTTTACCGTATGTCAAAGGGACCACGGACAAGATAAGCAGGATCCTTTACAAAACATCGATACAACGTTCAAACCATACAGGAAGATAGAAACGATGCTACGGAATCCAAAAGAGAAAATTCCATTAGAAACGCAGGGAGTATACGAAATACCGTGTGGAAACTGCGAGGAGACCTACATCGGACAATCCAATAGGCGGATCGAAGTCCGCAAACAAGAGCACATTCGCGCCGTAAAACAAAGAGATTCGTCGTCGTCATTGGCTAGCCATTTCTTAGACACGGGACACAGCATCGACTTCGACAATACAAGGACAATAGCTAGCATCGAACAGTTCACCAGCAGGATAATACGGGAAGCAATAGAAATAGAGAAACGGAAAGAAATCCTCAACACACGAGATGATGCCCAAAGATTGCCTGCAACATGGAGACCAGTATTTCAACAATACAGTACAACCAGTATTCAGAGGACAGCGCCACAGGAACCGCCACAGTTCATCGCACTCCCACCACACCAAGGTCCATTAACCAGGAGCCGAAGTAAGAAGCAGTCGAGCGTAGTCAACCCCAACGACATACCGGTACATAAGGATCTACGAGTAACTCCGAACGCCAGTTCTTCTAAGTCAGCGAGACCTAGAAGAGCTTCCTGAAGATAGCAGATGGGACTCTGCCGAAACGTCGAAGCGATCCTTCGGGGAACATTTCCACAACGCGGTTCACAACCCGAGAACCAAGAAGCGAATATATATATATATATATATATATATATATATATCACGGTAAATGTACACTCTTGGGAAATGTACACTTCTACCGTAAAATGTGTACATTTCCCAAAAGTTAGGTATATGTGAACTGAATATAATGTATATGTACATTTCCCGGCAAATGTGTACTCTTGCCTTCACGTTTTAGGTAAATGTATACTCTTACCGTCATGTTTTAAGAAAAGTTGGAATACACATAAATTAAAAATCTTGTTGCAGTAAAAAAATATTTATTTAAATACACATAATACAAAAGGCTTTAATAACGATAATCATTTTAATTAAAAAATGTAAATGACAAACAAAACATACTTCTCTTTGCATATTATATAATATGTCGTAGGTTATGATCCCAATATTCATAAATACAATTTTCGTACTAGTTTTTCAGGACCAATACGATGGGAATCAAACAAATAATAATAATATCATACTTTTCTTTATTATAACAGTTAAATTTTATAAAACTATAAAGGAACATATAGAAATTTCATAATGAAAAAAGTTTTATTTATTTGAGCAAGAATTGCTATTGTGGCACTTGGAATTACATAATATTCCAGCATTTTTTTGAGGAACATGTTCCTTTACAGATGCATCTTTTAAAACCTTGTCCACCAGTAAGGGACTGCATTCCTATAATTTCTCTTACCGATTTTTCAACATCTTGAGGAACATCTTCGTATGATATAAACTTTTGTTCGCAAATGGCGAATTCATGCCTGGTATAAGATTGTCCATCTTTATCTTCAATTTGGTTGCATAATAAACCATCATCCACAATTATGTCTAACGTTTCAATGGAAAATTTATCGTTTTCTGCGACTTTGCTATGTGGTGAATTGGCTGTGTGTACTCCTTCTAGTAATTGCTCTAACTCTTTCTGTTTCCAACTGTTCAACAGATTCCATAGGTAAATTTGATATTTTCAAACCCAATTTCATTCTTGCTCCGAATAAAGCTTCATAGGGAGTTTGCTTTATACCCTCATGAAAAGCTCTATTTTTCATCAGTTGACCATATTTTAAACCTTCTGACCACTTGGTTGTTTGGTTAGTGATAGCAGGTTGTAAGCATATTTTGAACATCTTGATTCGCTCGCTCTATCGAGCCCTGGCTTTGGGAATGTCGAGGCTTCCCGTGTATTATTTTCACACCCTCCCACATATTTGCTAATTCTTGGATAATTTTATTTGCAAACTCCCTACCATTATCACATTGGAGAATGGATGGGGCTTCCAAAAGAGTGAAAATGTCCATAAGTTGTTTTGCTACTTCTGACGTAGTTTTTGTTTTTAGTGGGCGCAGTACAACAAATTTGGTTAAATTATCTTGATAATTTAAAATAAATTTAAATTCATTATCTGGTTGTGTCTGTAAATCTATAAGATCCACTTGACACCTAGAACATAACTGCTTCAGTAGTAATGTTGTTGTATTTGTTATTAATTTCTTTCACTAATCTATTTCGGCCACCATGGCCAGTTGCCAAATGAGCATCGTGTATAATTCCATAAGTTTCTTCAATTGTTGCAAAATATTTTATGCTACCCCCTTCTTTTAATGGACTTATTAATTTTTCTTCCTTCCCTACTACTATTATATCGTATCTTTTCAGCCGGCGGTAATCTACATCACTTTTATTATTTTCTTTTAATTTTGCTGCCTTTACTTCCAATAATATTTGTTCATACTGATGTTGGTTTAAATAAATATTTTTTTTTTGTGATACAATCTGTTCTAGTTGGTTTTTAAATTTTTCTTTTTGTTCCATTGTTTTTTAAAAACTCTAACTAAAAACATATCTTTTTTGTAGAAAAATTAAAATTTTAAATCTATAATTATGATAATTTTAACTTACCTGAGTCTTATTTCTCTAAATATCTTAAATTATATCCAGAAATCTTCAGTACTATGGCATTCATTTGTAATGTAGTTATTGTAGGGTACATAAACATAATAACATTAACATTATAGATAGAGCACTTACACGAAATGTGTAACGTGAAACAGCAGCGCCTACTGAACTAGCCGAAACGGTAGTTCGCGTACCACTACAAGTGCGCATGCGCACCACATTACTAGCACTTGCGATTTCGTATTTTCTATGCTCACATTTACCAAAACGACATGGTCATTTCCCTTCTTTGAAATTGTAAATTTTAGTTGAATGCACATTACCCAAACGAGGAGGCAAATGTGCACATTTGCCGAAAAATGTGTACATTTGCCACAATATCTACTTTTACCGTAACATATATATAGTCATGATATAAATTATAAATTTAAAATATGTGCCGTTATAAAATTGTGAATTATTATTTAAAAAATGTGTAACAGTTATGTACAATGAAAACTATTGTGAACACCGGCCCGCGCGTACGAAACGCTCGCCGAATCGCGACACGGGCTAACCGAAACTCGGTCAGCAAAAGGCTTCCTTCGGAGCGTAGGAATCTTTTATCCAGTGGGGTAGCACGGCCGATTCCCAGATTTCTCTACTTCCCAATTTTCACGTTCACGCGAATAATCACTCCAAAAAAAAAAAAACCTCGTCGTCAACTTGTGAGCAAAATTTATAGATTAAGCTTCCACCAGCCCCCAAGATAGACGACGACCTTCGTCAAATTAGGGTTAGAGGTTTTTTTAATTAATTAATTAATAAAAAACAAAAAATGATTTAAATAACTTTAATAAAAAAAATGATTAAATTAAAATAAAATTCAATGAAGTTATTATAAAAGGAAAATTATTAAATTTAATTAAACTAAACTGTGGCACCATTTCTGAACTCGACTGTTTAATCTTCTTTCACCAACAACTTTATTTAATACCCGAATTCCGTACACAACAATCAAATATATTTGAATTCTAATAATAGAATTTTCCACTTTTGATACACTTCAAACTTTAAACAACGCCGATTAATTTTAAGTATTTTCCGAGATGTTACTCTAGACTTTACAATTTAACTTAACACCGCGCGACATTCTCAACGATTCCCGGCTTCCTTAAGGGACCCGTAACTAACTGCCTTCCGAAGGGGCACCCGAATGAATCCCCGTCACGACTTTACTCCTTTTCGGAGGAGTCCATCCCAATGGTGCCTTCCGAAGGGGCACCGGATGACTCACCGTTTTTCGTTCTTACCCCGTCTTAAAAATCATATTTTCAAATATGATAATCGGCGAGCGGGGACGCAGCCCACGCAAGGTGCGGATCTTTGCCGCTATTCGCGCTAATCTTTGTTTATGTCCTGAAATCGTAGTGCTCGGTATTATAATTAATCTACTTAAACAAATATCCGCATCCGGCAAACAACGGGCGTTAAAAAGCATTTATTAGCAATTTCTAAACACACATGTTTATTCCCGGCTTATCGGGCTCGATAGAGTTCTCTTTCAAGACGCAATCAGCATATTTCAAGCGCGCCCGCACGTACTAGCGCGAATCTTTTATTTATATTCTGAAATCATAAGCGGTCCTTTTATTAATTTACTTTAAACAAATATTCACATCTTGTGAACAATAGGCATGATTAAAAGCAATTTATATTATATATTTGGCTTATCGGGTTCCATAGAATTTTCTTTCCAGACGCAATCGTTACATTTCAAAACGCGACCGTATTTTAAACCAATATATGTAAGCAGGGTCGGAATTAAATATTTCTAATTTTATTTCTAAAGCATATTAATTGGCGGCGGTCTACACTATGTAGCCATGATTCAAACGTACATCAATAACAGTTTTAAATAAAAAATCAGAAACATTGAATATTTGAGATTGACGGACACATAAATAAAAAAGAAGTATTTGGACGTTTAGAACAGACATCTTTCGTGTATACAGGGTGCTGCATTGCCGGACGCAACATAGGAAATCCCATGTTAATTTCGAGGCATTAAAATATTGGCTTCCCTAATTATTTTACAGCAAACTTCCATTTAAGTTTTTTAAAGAGCACTACATCATTGTCCAATTGGCGCAAATTGGGCATTTTTGCTATGCTCAGTTCGCAAATACATTAAAAAATGTACACATCAATTCGGCCTTGGTCACGAACTGTCAAAGTTGACAGACCGTTCTCTGATAAACTTAACTGACAACGGCCGAATTAAAAATGAGTTATACAACACCAGAAAAAATATTCATAGTAAAGTTATATTATGCAGCAAAGAGTTTCCAGAATGTCTGCGATAGCTTTTCGGTTGAATATCCAGATCGACCAATACCGCACAGATCTACGTCTAGTAACAAAGTTTGAGAAACAAGGAATAGTTTTGAATAATTGCAAATGCAATAGGGAAACCCAACCCAACCCAAGGCATTGTCTTATTTCTACTTGCCTCTTTAATGAAAAAACAACGTCAATGTTAGATACTTGAATAAATTTCTATTATATTTGTATCCGATGTACAAATTTATTAAATTTGGCCGTTGTCAGTTACGATAATGAGATATCTGTCATCTTTGACAGTCCTGACCAAGGCTGAATTGATGTTTTGATTTAAAATTTCAAAATTTCGCCCATACATTTCTTAAAGTATTTACGAACTGAGCATAGCAAAAATGCCCAATTTGCGCCAATTCGACCATGATCTAGTGCTCTTTAAAAAACTTAAATGGAATTTTGTTGTAAAATAATTAGGGAAGCAAATATTTGAATGCCTCGAAATTAACATGGGATTTCCTATGTTGCGTCCGCCAATGCAGCACATATATACATATATATACATATATATATATATCCGATGTATATATAATATATATATATATTAAAATATGGATATTGTACCCAATACAAGTTTCGCGTCAGCTTCAGTTTCAGTGTAAATATAGCTTTTCAATTTACTTCCTCCTAGTTTAAAAGCAAGGTATAGGAACTTTTGCGTAGGTTGGGTTCACTGATATTGACACTTTGTATGTTTAGAATTTGTTGCCGGTAAAATCCAAGAGGATATATGACAGATTATGTCATGACACGAACATGGCACGAACATAACCAAACTAAAAGTTACCAAAAACAGTGTAATAATACGTATAATAAGACTCATTATTAAACTGTTTTCGATGTAATAATGAGTCCATTATTAACGCAAAGTAGATAAAATAAATTTGATAACACTTGTCGTTTAGTGGAGAAATTGTTTTTTTTTTCACTTTTAGGCGTAAATTGACGACAAATATAGCAAAATAAATCAGTAGAACTGACACAAACGCGTGACATTTTGTAGATTTATGACTAATCTAAATGTTTTGACAACTGTTGTCCACAGTAACTTGATGTTTTTATCGGTACGGGCAAAAAAGTGTCCCGGAGCACAATGAAAATTAAACATTTTAAGACATGATTTTTTAGGAAATCTTCTCTGGACTTTTCAAGCATATCCGATTGAATGTTATATATGGGAGACCAAACAATCGAAGCATATTCCAGTTTAGATCGAACGAAAGAAAAATAGATTAATTTGATCGGATCAAGAATAGAAAATTTTTTGACGTTTCTGATTACAAATCCCATTAGATTGCGTTGGAGTGGTTTTTAATTGGGTTGGATTGGGTTGCGTTCAGTTGGATTGGGTTTGGTTTGGGTTAGATTTGGTTAGGTACGATTAGATAGCTTTTTAACCTTATTCCAACATAGGCTGATAAAATTTTATTTAGAGTGTTGGACGTCCATTTGTATTTGCTTCTGATCTTTTGAGCTTTGCCTTCATAAGCATTGAAAATAAACCGCTGTTTCGCCCTCTATGGGCATGTCAGACCACCACACATATATTCGCTAAAATTGCATCAAGTTGTGCAAACATGAGTAACAAGAAGTAAGTGTGTGGATACGCTAACTGCAACTTTGTTTGTCGATAAAGACCTCTGCAATTATATAGCAGTAAGAGTGCGTTGATATTCACACACAAACCTCGTGTCATTCAAAATATTGCAAAAATTAACAACGTTTTCAGAAATGGGAAGAAATTATCAAAATTACCGATTTCTTGAAAAGTGTCAACAAAACAATGCTAAGTATCATAAAATATTAACAATTGTTGAATTTGCGCCATTTAAACGTCAATACGCCACATTATTTTCAACATAAGTGGTCTTTATTACCGACATTGTTGTAGACAGTGGCAACTTACGTCACTCGAATCACGTAATAATATTATAATTGTCGTCTAGATGGCGCTGATACTCACGCAAACTCAGATGCTACTTAATTCAGTTGAAATCGTCAACGGTTTGTTCAGATTACGAAGTTATTAACTAAATACTAAATTAATTTGTTTTTATGTTTGCACATTTTAATGTTGTTAATTTTTGACAGTCTTGTTGACCGTGTATTTTGAAATTCGAACAACCCAACTCGATTCATTCCAAACCCAATCCAACTCAACTCGACCCGACCCAACGCAGGTTAGGACTAAAACAAACAAAAAAACTATATACAAATTTCTGCTTTCTGCAAAGGTTAAAAAATCTAAATATTGTCGAAAGTCAAGAAGATTCAAATTTCACAAGATTGTCGAAATTTTCTGAAACGTACGGCGTCAGCATTGATAAGGGAAAACTAATTTAGAAAAATGCTTAAATTTCAATTGCAGTTGCGAAAATTTCCGGAAAAAAAAATCGTTTAAAAAAATTAAATTGAATCCACGGCAACGCAATTCAAACCAACCCAACGCAATCCAAACCAACCCAAAGCAATTCAACCCAACCCAATCAAATCCCAGTTATAAAAATTCAGAGACTAAAAAAGCTAAAAGATCTGTAAATAAGTGTCGAATTTTTCGAGCTCGTTAAAAATGTCACAAATCCTTTCTGAAATGCAAAGAATGGTCGAAATTACCACAGAAGCGATTTTTTTTAATGTCAAAATAGTCTTAAACGAAAAAAAATTGGAGCATTTCTATGAAAAAACTGACTGATAATGACAATATTATCAAAAGTCAAAAATGTTTTATACATTTGATGAAAAACGTGAATAAAAATGCAAAACGCAAAATTGCAATTTTGTTAAAATTCACGAAAAATGAACATTTTAAAAAAATTAAAAATTGTATAATTGTTGACACTGTCAAAATTACACAAAAACTAAGAAAAAATAACAGTGATAAAAGTGCTAGTACCCAACCCGACCCGACCCGACCCGACCCGACCGACCCGACCCGACCCGACCCGACCCGACCCGACCCGACCCGACCCGACCCGACCCGACCCCAGTTTCAGTGATAGAAGAAATGAAAAATTAAGAAAACACTGAAAATTATGTCAAAATTAAAAAAAAAAATTACCCCCCCCCCCCCCATTAACTAGCTCACAACCGAGCGTTGTTGTCATCATATTGTTGAAATGCGAAAAGTTGTCAGGAATTACATGACAAGATCAACATCATCAACCTTGACGTAATTTTCGTTAACAAAATCGAAATACATTAAGTAAAACATCATTAACTTATCAGTATTTATTGCTACATTTTTTACTCATATTTTGTACACATTTTCTCGAAAACATACGATTTTCTTCAGTAAGGACACACTGGATTTCCTATTGTGCCGGGAAAAGCAACCGTGTGGGCTGCGTGAATCCTGCAAATCGACTTGTAACGATTCCCCCCTCCTTCGCCGACGCCGTAACTTCGGCCGTAGTAACGCCCGCTATTAACCCTATAACCACCAAACAAACTATAAAACGGCGATGGAGCGGCCGTAGTTTGCAAATCCAGACTCGACGTCGCCAACAAACAAAAAAATACGACCGACAGTTTAGCCATTCTTCGACTATTTCGTGGACTACACTTAAGTGTCTCCAAAGTTACGAGTAAAACTGGCGCAATAAGGTACCGAGTTTGTTTTATAAAGGCTTGAGCGCAAGCGTCATATTTTATCTCGTCGCTTTTCAACGGCTGAATTTGCCGCGATTTAATTCAGCAACTGCTTTGCACACTTTAATTAATTCGAGGGGGTTTATTTCTGTGAATGTTAACGTTACTACGAATGGAACAATTGCGTTTATTAGTCACATGGTTTTGTTATTCCACGTTGATTAAAAAAAAAAAACAAAGAGATTTCTTGATTTTATCTTTGGTTATGTTAATCATACATAAAGGTCAATGTAAAACGGCAATTCATAACATCCAAGTGCATGTGTGTAAATCCGACGCTTAAATAAATTGTTAAATAATGCAAATGAGAAAGAATATATGCCAATTAATTATGTAATTAACAAGGAATTAATTAAACAAAAATAATAAAAATTTATAATAAGTAAAAGTATATTTTTTTGTTTCATCAACAATATTTGTTGTAATTTAAAAATCAGACCTGGGAATTTTCTTCCGAAAAATAAAATTAAAATCGTGAGGTCGGATTTGAAATATTAGCCGAAATATATTTACGCAAATACTGATCATAAACACGGTTTGTCAGTTAATTTGAAATGCGGAGTAATAATTTATTACGTTGAAAAAATGTATTATTAGCCACACTTGATTTCGTACGTTAATAAAAGGTTTTCCTCGAGAAAAAATAATTTAAAATATTTTTTAGCAATCGCTAGACCGCAGAGAAAATCAGGAAACATTAATCGTCGTCGAATATAACACGGTTTGTCGTTGGGGTTGACTAAGCTCGACTGCTTCTTACTTCGACTACTGGTTAATGGACCTTGGTTTGGTGGACGTGCGATGAACTGTGGCGGTTCCTGTGGCGCTGTCCTTTGAATACTGGTTGTACTGTATTGTTGTAATACTGGTCTCCATGTTGCAGGCAATTGTTGGGCATCATCTCGTGTGTTGAGGATTTCTTTCCATTTCTCTATTTCTATTGCTTCTCGTATTATTCTGCTGGCGAACTGTTCGATGCTAGCTATTGTCCTTGTATTGTCGAAGTCGATGCTGTGTCCCGTGTCTAAGAAATGGCTAGCCAAGGACGACGACGAATCTCTTTGTTTTACGGCGCGAATGTGCTCTTATTTGCGGACTTCGACGGGTGTATTGGATTGACCGATGTATGTCTTCTCGCAGTTTCCACATGGTATTTTGTATACTCCCTGCGTTTCTAATGGAATTTTCGTTTTTGGATTCCATAGCATCGTTTTGCATGGTCTGAAAATTGTATCGATGTTTTGTGTACTAAGGATCCTGCTTATCTTGTCCATGGTCCTTCTGACATACTGTAAAAAGCTATGGCTGTTGGTTTTCCTTTTTCCTTTTCTTCCTCCTGGATTCGTTTGGGGGGTCTGTATGTTGTGAGAATTTCCCGTTTTGAAAATCCGTTATGCACCAGTGCTTTGTGTATGTTGTTCATAGTTCTAGCTTCTGCCATCGGCTATCCTTTCTGATCTTGTTATTAATGATCTTGCTACCGAGTGCAGTTGTACCGGGTGGTGGTGTGACTGAGCGTTGAGGTACCTGTTGGTGTGAGTATTCTTCCTGTATACTGTATGGGCGAGGATCTTGTTCATTACCAATACGTCCAGGAACGGTAGCTGGTTATCAACTTCCACTTCCATGGTGAAGTCTATAGCTGGATGTTGCTTGTTGAGGTGCTCCAGAAATCTGTCGAGTTCTTCTCTTCCGTGTGTCCATACAACGAAAGCATCATCCACGTATCTCAGTCACCCCTTTGGTTTTAACTCGGCCGTCTCTAGTGCTGTAGTCTCCAGTTCCTCCATGAATATATTGGCTATCACAGGTGATAGTGGTGATCCTATGGGTGCTCCACTGTTTTATCGGTAGCGTTGATTTTCAAAAATAAAATACGTATTCTTGATGCAATGCTTTACTAGTTCCATGATGTGTTTCGGCGGCTGGTATTTCCGTTTCAATATCTTCATGGTATCTTCTACCGGGACTTGTGTAAACAGTGTTACTTTATATAAGCTTTGATGAGTTGGAGAAACTAAAACCTAACTAAACTAATATTGAGGTAATACTAAGAGCAATTGAGAGGGGAAATGAAGACCGAAATACAAGAAAGTAGAAAAGAACACGAAAACTGGAGGATAGATGTGGAGATAAGAGATGAAAAACTGAAAAAAAGTAGTAATGCAGTGGAGAGAAGTAAGAAAATATTTGCAAGATAAAATTGATGAATTGGAGGAGACCATGGAAAGAAATGAAAGGGACAACGAAACGAATTATTATTAGAGGATTTGATATTGGGGAATATCAGATGGAAGAAATATTGGAACGGTTTTCAACAACAAAATTGGTATAGACGGGACTAAACATATAACATTGGAAACGAACAACATAAATATATTGTAGGAGCAGAGATAGCCAATTGCGATCAAAAGATGGATATAATGAAGAACAAAATAAAACTTAAATAGAAGGAATAATATTTATGTGGAACAAAAGGAGAAATGAATTAGAGAATGAAAACGAAATGAAAAAAAGATTCGATGAATACACAAAAAGTGTATCCATCCATCCAATATAAGACGAATAATATTCTTTCCATTCTACCCTGAGCATTGGCTATAAGCGAATTCCCCCATCGTTATTCAACGGCGGGTTCGATTTCTTCAAGTTAATCTCTTAAGTTTTGTCCTGTGGTTGAAGGGCGAAGAATTTCACTACCGTTAATCTGCTAATTTAATTCGTTCCATAACTCCTATTTCTATTCCTATCAAATTATCTTTCCCCTGCCAACTTTGGAGATTGGGTTCGTGCTTATTGTGATGGTGCCCGGTGTGATAACTTCAATCCTCATATATATTGCGGAACTAACTGCAACGCTACTCCAAAATGCAAACATGCGACATGCAAAAAAATCGTGGATTGAGGAAGGGAAGAGGGAAATAAAAGCTTGGAAGAAATTATTCAAACAAAATCAGAAGAAGATAAAGAGGAATACAATAAACCAAATTAAAGAGGCAAACAGGAACACATGGGAAGAGTTTGCAAAGGTATTGCTCGGTAACTTGAAAACAAATAACGCAATATTTTGGACTAAAATAAGAGGAAAGGAATGAAATCATTGCAATAAAAAAATAGAAATCAAATCCAGACAAATACAAGACAAATAGTGGAAGTGCGGACAGGCAAAGAGTACGAGATAGCATACATAGAAAGAAAATATGAATGAAGAAATAAGTAGAGGAGAATAAGTAGAAGCAATAAAAATGAATAAAAACAGGATAATATTTTTCTAGGTCATTTTGGCAAGTGTCGCTGACAAATTAGTTTTTTATCACATTTTTCATCTGATAAAAGCCAACATCCAATAAGTAAAGATTCAAGAAAGCGAGATCCCAATCAAAACTTAATTTATAGGTTTTTGCATAAAAAATATCACTACTAGCAAGTGATTATCACGTACCACGTACACATACGGAGTTCTGTGGGTTGGTCCCCTCACCTCCTTCATCGCTGGGAATTTGTCGATGGGTTTGATGTTACCAGTCCGCTAGACCGACGAATGTGAGCAAATTTCTATTTGAGCAACATTCTCGGCCTGTTGTAGCAGGTCTGATCGTCTTCATCGTAGTTTCCCAGCATTCGTATGAGTGGGTTGGGGGTGGTCGTCCGTCTTGCCGTTTAGTCCGATGGCCTGGATCTTCGGTAGGTTTGCATCCCGATGTAATTGTTCATCCCTGAAGAACCACGGGGCGTTGAAAGCCATTCGTAGAAACTTGTTCTGAATCACCTGAAGCTTCCTCATATGCGTCTCCGCAGCGTAACCCCAAACGGGCGCAGCGTACAACATCCGCGGTCTGATGATGAACTTGTAAATCTTGATTTTGCAAGCAGAATGTAGTTTACTTCGCCAGTTCAACATTCCATAGAGAGACGCTCCCTTTGGTGTTAACGATGGCAGATTTGATATGCGGCTTCCAGGTGAGTTTAAAATTAAGTGTAACTCCCAAGTACCTCGCTTCGGTTCGCCATGGAACGTTGGCGCCAAACATCGAGATGCAGTTGGGCGGTCTTTTTGTTGGGCGCCCTCTTCGTCCCATTAGGATGGCGGTGCTCTTCTCGGGGTTGATCGCGATATATATATGACCGAAACCAATCTTCCACCCACCTGGCCGCTTCTTGGAGTCTTCTTGAGATGGCGTCCGCCCGGATGGATCAGCAGAAAACGACACCGCCGACGGCGAATTGCGCGAGATGCGTCTCCAGCGTCCTCGAAATGTTGCTTACGAAGATGTTGAATAGTAGTGGCGATAGTAGCGATCCTTGGGATACGTCCGCGGTCGTCATCTTGGGTACTGATCTTACGTCGTCGAGTTTGATGCGAATCGATCTGTTTGAGAGATACAATCCGATCACCATCGCGAGTGGGATCTCTGCCTTCAACATCTTGTATAGAATTCCGACGTGCCAGACACTGTCGAACGCCTTCGTCACAATCTTATAAATTCCGTCCATATTTACATAAAATAACACAGATCGAAATATACACCGTAATAAAAACAATATCTTCCAGACTTTAATGACACCGTTCCTCGATGCAGTAACCATAATACACTGCATCGCCTTAAAAATAATGTCTGTTACGTTCCATTTTGCGACGCATGCGTGAGCGATGTTATAGTCCAGTACCGATGTGGTCCTGACAATTAGGCAACCATTGGTACGCATTATTTTTACCGAATTATGTTCGATAACGGCAGGTAGGCAGTATGGCGAGACGACCGTTCCCACCTGTACCCGGAGAGCGCAGTGTTATCGTCTCTTTTGTGCGTGACCTCGATCCTAATAAGCCGTGTGGAGGAGAGCAACACCTTCATGGATTTCATCGGCTTTGCATGCAATGCATTATTGTCATTGGTTGAATCTTTTGTTCTGAAAAAATTCTAGCTCTGGCGTTTTATTTTTTGTGAGGACCCCCTTCTCAACTCTGAAACGATTGAGTGATAGTAACGTCATCGATCGGCTAGGGACTTTATCGAAAACCAATAGTGATGACTGAGAGGATTTAACGAACGCATCCTAATTCTATCGTCCATTGCAAATTTGAATTAATTGTATTATTTTTCTTGTTGTCTAAATAAATATTGGAGATTAATTTAAAGCTAGAACGTGCTTTATTTTCTGACTTGCTCCGATACTTCGCACACTGTGAATATTTGGCAAGGGCTGTGTAAATTTATGTCACATGGCGCTCTAAATTGTAACCCGCCCCACTTTTCATTGAAATTAGCCGCGGCAGTTGAGCTAAATGTATGTGCAACCGCTTTGAACAAAACCTCTCGAAAAAAGATCTGTGTATTCATATTCATGCCAGCCCAACCTTCGATTGCCGCTACCCTTTACCTTTTTTTGCTTTATTTGTAAGGGCGACGGGTAATATATCTGAGATTCAGTACCTATGCACCGTGCGAGACGGTTTATGCCCTACGTATCTCGTCGGTCTTCCCCGATAAACGAGTGTTGCAAGATTCAACATTCGGGACAAGTACCGACGTGCCGTCGATCAACCTCTAGCTATAGCTCAACGTCATCCCGTCAACGAATCAATCGGCGCGTTCACCATCAGGAACGAATTATCCGAGTTCTTAAAGTTGCAAAACCTGATTCGTTGCTCAGTATCACCAGCTAACAAGAAACCGTTGCTTTCAACTCAACCGATCTGCATCGCACGAACACAGTGATTCGCCACCTGAAAGCAGTGATTTACAACGTTTAGTGTATTTTCAACAAAATGAAAAATCGACGACCAGGATGTTATTCAGTTGGAATATTTATGACGGTTTAGCGTAGTTTATTCGAATATCACCGAATAATAAGATTGAGCGTTGAACCACAAATATGTCTATGAATTAAAATACCGTAACCGAAAAAATATTAATTGCGTTTTCTGTTTTGCGAAGCAAAATATCCATTTATATTAATAAATAATTGAATAAAAAGAAAGCATTTAATGAATAGACGAAAGTTCCCGAATTTATTATAAAAATTATACAATAACGTTAATTTCTACGGTCGTAAAATTGCCGTAACGACTCTATTAAGACAGTGTTAATGAATTACTTTCACATCTTTCGACATGAATGTGGTTATTGCAAAATTTTGTTTAAATTATTAATGTAAATGCATACATTACGAAAGTCAAATGTGCGCATTAAAATGAACGTTGTGCGTAAAAAATTATAATTAAGAAATTACTATGGCGATATTTAATTTAAATATTAAATTCTCCGACTGGCAGTCTCAAAGCCCCAAATGTACAATTATTATTATGTTTATTTAAGTAAAATCTTTGCTACGCTCATTTTCGAAAGCGGTGACATCCTATACGGCCCACATATCCTTCATACGCGACCCCGTCTTACTTTTATTTGAAGCATCGTACATGTCATTGTGACATACAACACATATATTAAAAATGTAATTATCAATTTACGGTCAATATATGAAAAATTTGCGCCCATTATTGCAAATAGATTCATTCAACGTATAAAGAACACGTAATTATAAATTATTGTCCTATATCTATCGGAGCAACGGTTTTTCTTTTAAACTTATTGTATCGTTTTTAGAATTCAAAAACCAAATGAAGTGATCCAATCAGTTATGATAATTTATTGAAATTAATAAAATATTAAGGCCCGATTTTTCAATCGTCGATTAAACTCTTAATCAGCTAATCCTCAATTGATGTTTAATTTTTGATTAAACGTGGAAAGCGTTTTTCCAATCGTTGAATTTTGATTAACTAATCTTGAATTTACCAAACACATGTTTAAGTTGTTAATGGTCAGAGCGACATCTTGGTGACATTTGGTCGAAACTCTAACTCGTAAAGGTTAGAAGTATTTGTGATTTAAGTATACTGCGAAATGGCACCATAATTACTAATAGAGTAATGTTAACGATGTATTTATAAATTAGAGAATGAACGAAACCACAAAACATAAAAGAGGCCGATTTTTTTCAACTGAAGAAGAGCAACTTCTGTTAAGGCTGATTGATCAATATATGAACATAATCGAAAATAAAAAAGGAAGAAAGTTGAGGAAGAATTTAACTGAAAAATACGCCAAAAAAGAAGTTTTCAATAAATAAGCAGAATATTATTAAGACTGGTGGAGGATCATCAGAACCAATTAGTTTTACAGAAGTGGATTTAACCATAAAAGCGATTCTTGGGGAACAGATCGATGGATTAACCAACACTTACGATGATGATCACATCAAGTATTTATTTAAAAGAACAATTGGCAATAAGTTTATTCTGTTTCTATTCTATTTCAGGGCTTGTTACAAATACCGAACAAAACTAGGACGCCATATCAAGTTTTCAGTAAATAAAAATATCTCATTGATTTATAATAAATTAATGGTTATTGTATGTAGTTTTGTCTGCAGGTATTGAAGAAAACGAACATGTTAGATCAGACTCTCCTAAGTTACAAGGAAATACGGTATGTGCTTCAGAAAATATTCCTGATTGGACAACATATACCCCAAGTAATTTGAAATCTCGTAGCAGTTGAAAATTAAAAAGACCAAAAATTATGGTGGGATCCAGGTGAGTAAAAATAATGAAAGATACGATTTCGATTAAAAACTACAATTTATAGAAAACTGTAAGTCCAAAGTAATTAAGAAAGTAAATGGATCCAAGAAATATGTAGGTGTCCAATATGATATGATGGAGGAGAAGTTGAACTTTGTTAAATTGCAAGAAGAGAAATTTTTAGAAGAACATGCATTAAAAAGGAGTCTATTAAAAAAATTGAATTAATCGCAATAAGCCATATTTCATAATTATGTACTTTCTAATAATCATTTATTATTGTGATCCACTTATTTATCTATATTTCTATATCTACTAACTATAATTTATACCCAAAGGTGGAAATCGACGCTTCCATATCCCATAAGATCTTTCTACTACGTTACGCGTTCTTATCAATGATTCATTAAATAGAATTTCTGGACAATCTTGAACGTTTAATAACGGAGTTATTAGATAAGATCTTACAGGGTAACCACCAGGACTGCGTTTCCAAACCTCCCTGTTTCCATTGAATAATGTTGCATAATTCCTTAATATATGTGCATCCTGGGCTAAACCAGGCCACCGTGTCACAATATTCTGTATCTTCAAGTATGCATCTGATATCGTTTGCACGTTCAATGAAAATAACTGTTTTCTGTTGCGGAAAATTTCTGCGTTGTCGCCACCGGGACACTGAATCTTGACATGACTGCAGTCTATGGTCCCTATGCAGTTTGGAAATCTATCTGTGTCGAAGAAATTTTGTGAACACTCAGTAATTTCTTCTTCTGTTTCCGGCAATTTGTTATAATGTTGTTTCAACCCAGCAAGAACTCGACTGACTCTTCGAATTGTCTTGCTACAAGTCGATTTATGTACTACACAGAAGTCCCCTGCCACACTCAAAAATGAGCCAGTCGCATAAAAATGAAGGCTTAACAGAAGCTGGTTTTCTGGTGATAAGCAATCATTCCTAACAAGAAAAAGGCTTGCGAATGATGATCTTTACATGTGTAATGTGTATATGTGATACTTATGTGTAGGATAAGCTAATCCTAATAATCATTCCACGGTCCAAGGTGTTAAACGAAACCGGTAGAAAAAATCATTTTGGTCCCATTCTTCGAAATGATTAGGCCGAAATCGTATAACTTGTGGGGTACGTGACACGTCACTGCTATAAGCATTGTAAGCATCCATACTAAAAATTCAGCTTGGGGTGACAGGTCGTTGACATTAATTCAAAACGTGTAGTTAATCAGTGGCTGTTCTGGCGATTAACTTAATCCCTGGTTAATCAAAATTTGTGTGTTAATCATTAAGTGAAATATATAAATATTTCGTTAATTGATGATTAAGTCCTAATCATTAGTTAATTAACGATTGAAAAACCGGGCCTAAGTGTTTTGTTAGCTTAGATGAAAAAAAGTTATTATTGTTACTTACCAAATTCCGGGGAAACAAAAATTGAATTCAAGGGGGCAAAAAACAATTCAAATGCATACATATATTAATTTTTGCAATATCTTGACATATTTTGGGTTTCATTGCGATTTGTTTTAAGATGTATTAGGCTGAGATTTAAGGTAATAGTAAATTGGTGACTGTGGTTGACAAATAAAAGAAATAAACTTACCCTTACCACACAGTATTTTATTATACACTAGATGTACTTCTCGACAACTAAGTATACTGTTGAAGATGACACCTTATGTCGAAATGTACATCTATTGTACAATAAAATACTGTCTAGTAGTTAGTTAGTTATAATGAGTGGGGCGTTTATCGCCCTTCCACTGCGACCGCAAGGGTGTATTGTGGCTCACAACTAATTATAGTTCCCCCTCCATTCCCATTCTCTTTAAATAAAGGGGGATTTTAGTGGGTGAGATTCTATCAAGTTCTCCCAGCTCCAGTTGTCTTACCAAAGACTGTGAACCTGATTTTGTCCCCGGCGGGGCAAGCACACATAACGTACTCTATTGTTTCTTTAGTTTCACAGCATAGTATGCACTCAGTGGCCTCAGCCACTGCCAGCCTGTGCATATGATGCCTTAGTCGGCTATGCCCAGTAGCCAGGGCTGTCAGAGTTCGCAGGTCTTTCCTACCCAAGCCTAACAGTATCCTGGTACGTGCAGTAGATGGGCCCTTCAGTACTATCTTGGAATATCTCATTCCCTGGCACTCCTGCCAGTATTTCAGTACCTTGTGCTCCATCCAGCTCTTATTCGAGCTTCTGGCCAGGGCTCTTGTAATCCCAAGAGCCGGTTCTGGACCAATACATTCTTGGTTAGCCCCGCTCTTTGCCAGGGAATCGGCGACTTCGTTTCCCTCTATTCCAGCGTGTCCGGGTATTCAGACCAGGCTAACCTTGTTGACTCTCCCTAATTGAGAGAGTACTGCGCGGCAGTCCCTGGCAGGCATCAACGTACATTGACTGTCAGCAAGGACTTGCAGTGCTGTTCTGCTGTCAGAAAAAAATTATCGTTCTGTGCTGCCGAGAGTTTTTAATAGCTCTCTTGCGCACATTTCAATGGCATAGACCTCTGCCTGTTGAATCGATGCATGCTTGCCAAGGCTGAATTCTAATCCAGGTCTTGGTTTGCGGCAGAACACTCCAGCTCCTGCTCCTTCAGTTGTCCTAGAGCCATTCGTAAACCAGCTCGAATCTGCCTGTAACAGGGCGACTTGATTAAGCTCCCATTCGTCTCTAGTGGGAACTATGACTTTGTAAGGCAGTCCGAAGCTGTATATTGTAGACATTGTATCAGCCCTCATACCCAGGATCTCATCCGTTTCAATGTCGGTCGACAGCTTGTTCCGCATGTCTGCGGCCTTTGCATCTCCGCATTGTGAAATCGATGTGTTGCCTTCCTGGCCTCACTTTGCAGCAAAATATACAAAGGAGGAAGATCCAGTAGCACTTCCATGGCCGCTGACGGCGTGGTGCTTAATGCCCCAGTCACCGATATGCTGGCCATTCTCTGTAGGCTTGCCAGTTTTACTCTGGCTGTCCTTCGTGAGGAGACAGTCCATCAGACAATACAGCCATACGTAATGATTGGTCTAATAACCACCACGTACAGCCAGTACATTTGCTTGGGGACTAATCCCCACGTTTTTCCACAGATTCTTCAGCACATCCAAAGTGCTTGTCTAGCCTTTTGTGCCATTTTTTCCATATAGGAGTTCCACTGTCTGGTAAGGGTAAGTATGAGATTTAATGAGATTTTATAATTAATGTTATTGAAGTATTTTTTAATGTAGATTATCTCTTTAAATATTTTTTTGTTGTACTGTCGATTTTACATGTGTTGTAGTTGACATGTAGGTACCAGCCATATGACAGTACAAATAATAATATATCAAGTAAGTTAACATTTGCTAGATAGTAAGTAATAAGTCATTGTACTGAATATTGTTTATTTGTAATTTGTAGATAAGATGTGCACAAACTACTGTTTTGATAATGAATGACTTCTAATTCGAGACATCAGCATAACAACAATAAAGCATTTTTCCTGGTTCTCAGGTAATGAACCGCGTATTTGAATAATCCGCGTATTTGAATAATCCGCGTATTTGAATAATAGCCGAGTTGTTCCGACGTTCCGGCAAAGCTACATTTGTCATCCTCGGGTAGGTCTTCTAAGCCGAAGCGATCTAAAAAAGTCCTTTGACCTAGAACGTGACTTAACATCAAAGATTACTTAAACAAACTTGGCCTAAATATTTGAATTTATTTGAATTTACATTTTATCTCAGGGCTCCTTTTAAACATTATAATTATTTATAACATAAATCCCGTGCATTCAAGTGGTGAATAATATAACTCTATTCAAAATATCTTTAAGAGTTCGTTTTGAAATTTATTTTAGATGCGTGGAATTTACAGAACTTGATTTGACACTTGTTTTCCTTCTCATTTCTTCTTCCCACTTAGATATTTTCTTTCTCCTATCATCTTATTTCCTCTATTGCCATCCTTACCAAAATTTTGCTCCGTCCCCTCTCTCTTTGCCAACTCATACCTCAACGCCCTACCCCCTGCTTCGACCCCCAACCTTTCGCTCCCAGTCTCATGTATTACAATGTACTCTGGTGTTGATTTGCCCAATACCAATTAACTTTTTATTTGCCTTCGCTGGACTCCTTCTACTTTTTTCCACTTTCTCCAACCCCACACTTCCGCTCAATACACTACTATGCTTTTTACACATGCGTACCATATTTTTCTTGATTCTTGGAAGCTCCCACCCCTCTTTCCCCATAAGCACTTTGTCAGACCCACCTCTGCTCCTCTCGCCTTCTTGCAGATATGTGCTACGTGTCCCTCGTTACTATTGTTGTCCCTCGTTATGTATGTTAGGTACATGCAATCTTTCACTTGTTCAATTTTCTCCCCTTTCCATTTCCTCTGTATCTCCCTCCTTCTCCCACCTGCAAAACAAACATCTCTCACCGTCCGTATCGCTATCGGCAAGGTTGAGTTTAATTATTTTTCGTGCATCAAGTTTTGTGTGTGAGCACGTTGCTCATTTTCGAGTTGAATCGAATCTTGAGTAGTACCATTTTGGAGAAGTCATCCATGGTAACGAGTAGAGCCCGTCGCTGAACTACAACTGTATCGTAAATCACCAAGTAATATTGGCACGATTTATTACTCCTTGAACTTGCCCGTTGGCCACAGTTTTACCCCAAAATTCCGTATCGTCCGAATTCATTTGAGTCCCGAAGATTTCATCGGCACGTGAAGCCGAATACACTCGCCGTTACACGTCGATTACAAAGGCTGTGCCGAAACACGAGCTACGTAAGTTTTGTAATTTTCGTTTCGAGCCGCTATTGAAGTTTCGCGTCGCGCCATTAAAGGGCACGAGTGGATCCAGAAAGACAATCTAGTGCGTTATTTGGTTTGGCAATGTTTGATAATAAAATCTCTGAGGCCAAAAAGAATTGTTTATTTTTAATTCATTATTATAATATGTTTACTAACCATAAATGCTTGTTTATTTTGCGAATTTCTGTACTGATTTCGGAGATTTCAATATTACATTAAAGTTCTGTTAATTTCAATTCACTTTTTATGTTTTACTCACGGTCACGTTCCACACACTCGCGTTCCCTAGGGAAGCAGATAGGACGGTAGCGTGATAAGTTGATATGATTGGCGACCAGAAGCCAGGGTACCGGGCCTTGCCCTGTTCAGAAGTCCGGTGACGCCTTCGGACAAACCCCAGCGATTGATGCAACGCCCCGTTCACCACTGCCCCCCTGCAAATACGCTCGACGAATACCGATCGCCTCCTAACATACAAGCGCGTTACAATGTTTAGATTTTTATTTTGAGGGTTGTTCACAAATAATCCGCGAATTTCCCTTAAAAACAATCATTTACAAAATTTAATTGTCCAGACCCCCTTATAAAATCTCGTTCACTTTCATTTATATCTGATGTAGCTAGTCTATTTCCACAAATAATTGAGGTAAATCACTTACAACCTTTAGACAATGAGTGGCGACTCCTACGTACTATTGACGATGTTGTTTTATATTGGAATGCGGTTAAGAAAATTGAAAGTGATGATGGAACTGCAATGTTTCAAACTTTAACAAATTTTGTTTTCAATGTTTTACCTCACTCATCCGCAAATGTCGAAAGGGTGTTCTCCCATATAAATTTATTGAAAACTAACCAAAGAAATAAATTAGACAGTGCAACTATTTCGGCGTTATTGTATACGAAAAGTTATATCGGAGTTATCGCGATACTACTACGACCTCGCATCCGGAGAACTCGCGTTGTGACCATGAATCCCATACACTCAGCATAATAGAGTGGTATATAATCTAAGCGTTCGTTTAATAGTCTAAGTTTACATTTATATTTGTAACAGTACGTTTTAATCTGGATGTAGTTAAAAATAAAATTGTTTTTAAAAACCCCGTTTACTGTAAAGTAAACATATTTGGCGCAGTCGTACGGATCCTGTTACACGATAACGAAATTTCGTGATTGTTTTTAAACAATTTAAATATCAGAAGAACTTTTGAAAACAATTAACTACAAATTACTGGACGCCGGAAATTTCGAGGAAGGTTCATTGAAAATCTGAGAACCGACAAAGAGGGAATCACAGAAAAAGCTGAAACAGGTAAACAGCGATCCAAGGAAGGCTCACTGAGAATCGACGGATTGAAAAAGCGAAAAAAGGAATCCACTACGGAGACAACAAAGCAAGAAACCGACTCCTTCACTTCAGAAGTCCGACAATGCTGTCTTTGATACTCATGTAAGTGCGTTCATACTTTTTGGACGTTTCATGATACTGATTGCAATATTTTGATATTCTTCATACTGGTTACAATATCCGATTAAATCATCTAAATTCAGAAGAACGAAAAGAAGTAACCAAATTATTAATTAAATACTGTGATTTATTTCATAATTATAATAAAACCTTAAGTTTTACTAACGCGATAAAACATTCTATACGTACAGTCGGGGAATTTAGAAACGAAACGATAACGCCAAGGTGCAGGCAACCGGCGTTGCAAAGAGCCCATTATGATGTAGCCGAATCGTATCGAGATATGTAGGCGTGGGGGTTGATAGTAAATTCGAAATGTTCGATATAACAGACGCTTCGCTCGCATCCGAGATGTAATTATGAATGTGTAGTTTTTGTAGGAGGTTTTTCTTTCAAATTTGCATATATATTTTTCTTAACGTATACGAATGTCCGATCGTTACGTTATAAGGTTTAAGCAATTTATTTAAATTTTCCGATAGATTTGTGATATATGATTCTCTGAATAGTATTCAACACGGGGCGAACGACGAAGACAGGAACGAGAGGGAAAAGGACAACCTACATTCTGTCGTTCGTTTGAGCGGTGCAGATCTTGCTATCGTCATATTTATCGAGGATGAAACAAATTAGTTTTTTAATTTCGCTTATATAACTTTAAGGGGGATCCTGCTTTAGGAGGCCTTAAAATAGCGTTTTTGGGGGATTTTTTTAGCGCAGAAAAAATGAGCATTTTATTGCATATTTGAGCATTAAAAAAAAAATATGTCGAGAGAAAAATATTTAAACGGAACACCTTTCAATTGCAATTTACAATCGGTGGGAAAGATGTAGCCCGTAATTTTTGTCTGAAACAAAAAAAACCAAAGAAAATGGTAATTCTCATATATTTTCTTCTATGTGAACTAAAAAAAAAAACAAAATTTCGAAATTCAAGATTTTTCTCAGGTTTGAAAATAAATGTGCTCTTTGCAGGAAGAGAAAATCATTTCAACTTGCTACTGAAGCCAACAAAAGTTTTGTTTCGTTTTGATTGCTTGTCTAGTTTTCTCGCAATCACGCCCACCAGTTTAGAAAAATCGTAAAAACGAAAACTCGAGAAAACGCGCTCTAAAGTTTACGATGAGGAAAAATGTTAATTTTCGATTACTTGTTTCGAACGACCGACTGAACTTTTTTCAGTACATAGTTCGGTGTTATGTTACTGCGGGGGGGGGGGGGGGTCGTTTGCCCGAGCGTTCATGCGTTCGTATATTTTTTGCTCGACACCTCACTGTGTTTAGTGCTGTATCTTTCAAAATATTGCGAATTAGCCGCTATAACTTTTTATACATATTCTTAGATATATTAGGCATAGATTTGAGCAATAAAAAACAAATCGATTTTTTGAGCCTTCTAAAGCAGCCCCCCCCCCTTAAGGGATTAATCGGGTTGGGTCTGAAAATTAATTTTAACCGGTAGCGTGTAACGTATACACGAATAATCGAATTTGTGTTTGTTTATAAATTTAGAGCAGTCGGCGCTCGCGCGCGGTCTGCCATCACAGCTAGGGTTCAAATCCTACCTACGGACGATTTTTACATTCATTACAAACGCCCTGAATTTTGAATTTCCCGCCACATTGGACCACTTCCGAAATACGATATTCTACGATTTTATTTATTAATATGGAATTTTACGAAATTAAAAATAAAAAATTGCTACTTGTAGATATGTTTATAATTGCACTTGTCTTGTATCGTGAGGAGTAAGTCGGCAAATGAAACACTTTTAGTGATATTAACGTTTATTGCAAGTGTTTCGTAAACCCTTTTCAAGCAATGAACATTAATATGACAAATGCCATTAAATAAAACCTATTGCGGTGACAAGGCCGTTTTTACATACCTCAGTATTTACTGTGAAAACTAGGGAAAACCTTGGTATTAGAGTATTCGACCAATATTTAGTTCGCTACAATAGAATTCGAAAAACGCATAAAACAGTTACCTCAAATTGAAAGTCGTTTGTCAAAAATTTCTTCATATCAATACACACACGACGCTTTACTTCAACAATGCCGTGGTGGCTCGATCGTTAGAGCAGTCGGCGCTCGCGCGCGGACGGCCATCACAACTAGGATTCAAATCCTACCTACCGACGATTTTTACATTCGACAAACGCCCGGAATTTTGAATTTCACGCCACATCGGACTACTTCCGAAATTTTTAATTTCCCGACACATCGGACCACGTCCGGAATTTTGAATTCCCCGCCAAGCCGGCTCGACCAATCAGGAGCGAGGATTTGCTTCCCAGGCCAAACCGTCCCATTACCTACTACAATTACAAATTATTACCCTACACCTTTATTAAATAAAACCTTCAACACAATAAATACGGCAATAACCTTAATAACAATACAATAAATAAGAATGTAAAAATTCCATATTAATAAATAAAATCTTAGAATATCATATTTCGGAAGTGGTCCGATGTGGCGGGAAATTCAAAATTCCGGGCGTTTGTAATGAATGTAAAAATCGTCCGTAGGTAGGATTTGAACCCTAGCTGTGATGGGAAACCGCGCGCGAGCGCCGACTGCTCTAAATTTATAAACAAACACAAATTCGATTATTCGTGTAGACGTTACACGCTACAGGTTAAAATTAATTTTCAGACTCAACTCGATTAATCCTTTAAGGGGGGGGGGGGGGGTCCTGCTTTAGAAGGCTCAAAAAATCGATTTGTTTTTTATTGCTCAAATCTATGCCTAATATATCTAAGAATATGTATAAAAAGTTATAGCGACTAATTCGCAATATTTTGAAAGATACAGCACTAAACACAGTGAGGTGTCGAGCAAAAAATATACGAACGCATGAACGCTCGGATAAACGAACCCCCCCCCCGCAGTAACATAACACCGAAGTATGTACTGAAAAAAGTTCAGTCGGTCGTTCGAAACAATAATATTTTGAGTTCGTAAGAGCTATAGTAGGATTATAACGAGATATTCCATAAGTAATCGAAAATTAACATTTTTCCTGATCGTAAACTTTAGAGCGCGTTTTCTCGAGTTTTCGTTTTTACGATTTTTCTAAACTACTGGTGGGCGTGATTGCAAGAAAACTAGACAAGCAATCAAAACGAAACAAAACTTTTGTTGGCTTCAGTAGCATTCTATTCTATTTGAACTAAAAAGATTAATGAAAAAATAAAATGAAATGAAATATAATAGTATTTCATCACCTGATGAAGCCACAGTGTGGGCGAAACATATGTAGTGAAATTAATAAATTTTGAAACTTACAACATTTGATGTTTGTATCCTATTATAATATGAAGTTTCAACAAGTAACTCCAGAATCAATCAACAATTTGAAATTCAATTTGGCAAATGCAATATAGAACAGGAAGTAATTAAATTTGTAAAAGAATTCATAACACCAAAAATATTATATACTCTATATTTCAAACAACCAATCTATGAAATATTTAGTAGAATAATGCAGACACATTTTAAGAATTCGGAAATAAATTTCAGAATGACTAATGTATTATTAAGAGACGTACTAACCGAAGATGAGCAAATAACTTTAATCGAAACATATCATACTAGCAAAACTAATCATCGCGGTATACAAGTAACATAATCTAAATCAAAGAGAATGTTATGGGCCCAATATGAGACAGAGTATCATAGATTATATTAATGATTGCGAAATAAGCAATATCTCAAAATGCGAAAGAAACCCTTTAAAACTACCTTTGAATCTGTCACCAACGCCTCTAAAACGGTTTGAAACGATACACCTTGATACAGTTTCAATAGAAGGAAAGAAATTCCTTAGTATAATTGATTCTTTCTCTAAATACGTTCATTGCTCATTCGCACTCAGAAATTAATTAAATTCTTCAATCATCATAATATCCCGAAGAAAATTATTTGCAACAATGAAACAGAATTTAAAAATACAATAATTCAAGATTTCTTCAAATTATCTATATACAGTGTGTTTCACTTAAGAGTGTAACACCCTCATATCTTTTTTATTGTTAGTCCGATTTTAGTATTTTTTTCCCAAACGTAGAATACTCATTGCTCTATTTACTCCCAAAAAACCAATTGTCTTCTTTAAATGCAAAGCAACCTGCGATGGCAAAATAAACGGCAAAAATCAAGAAATCACTACTAGTAATAATTGATCAGAATTGCCCAAAGACCCTAAATCCAAAATTTCATGAAAATTAAAAATGTTAAAATTTTCCGTAAAAGTCCGTAAATACTTATTATTAGTATGCTAGTATACGTCGAAGAAAGTATGCTGTGAAAATTTTGTTTGAAATAAAACCTGAACTGTCAAAGTTGTTTAAAGTTGATGTTGTTTAGGCGCAGCCACCTCTGCAAATAATATTAACCGATTGGGAATTGCTTTTGAAGAAAATTTTAACATTTTTTATTTTCATAAAATTTTGGATTTAGTGTTTTTGGGCAATTTTGAACAATTATTACTAATAAAATTTTTCGATAAAAAATCCCTAAAGTGCTTTCTTGATTTTTTCCATTTATTTTGCCATCACAGGTTGCTTTGCATTTAAAGAAGACAATTGGTTTGTTGGGATTAAATAGAGCAATAAGTATTCTACGTTTGGGAAAAAAATTACTAAAATCGGACTAAAAATAAAAAAGATATGAGGGTGTTACACTCTTAAGAGAAACACACTGTATATACAGGCTGTCCCAACGATCTAACAAAGTTCCCTTACGGCGTTATGTTTTCGAATTCGAAAAGGTATCTACATGTATAGACGGTCCCTAGGTTCACAATCTAAAAATATTTTGAGCCGACATTGGCGGTTCGTCTGTGGCGGGCGACATAAACTTTACTTTGTTTAAATGGAACACCCTGTATATTTTTACATTTTTGAATTCTATGAAGAATTGCGAATACACCCATGTACAACTTGTTTGTCAAAACTCGACTGAACTGGTAATTTTCAATTTTTTCAGTGAAATTTTAGATAGGCAGACTATACTTCAAAAAATCAGTTAACTGATAGGGTAGTTGGTGGGAGGGTAATTTTTTATCCGTGGAGTAAGGGATCAATGATGCCCTTTTGTATACAGGGTGTTGTCAAAGTGTATTTTCTGTAGGAAATTGGTAAAATGGAAAAAAATTTAAATCTACGAATTTACGCGGAATCGACGAAAAGTTACGACCATATCTACCGAAATTCATTCCACCGCTTCTGGCAACACTGCTTGCCAGAGACCAGAGATCATAGACAACTATACTTCGGTAGAATCGTCACTCAATAGAAAAGATTTGGAACAAGTTCGCGACATCTATCGGGTGTATAGGCAATTAAATTTGTTGATCGTTGCTACACTGTAATAGATATTTACGATATAAGTATCGTAACGCGCCTTATTACGAAACGAGATGGGAAAATTGTCCAACGAGACCGCCAGGTCGAGTTGGACAACCTATCGAGTTTCGTAATAATGCGTTACGATACGAATGTCGTACAATGTTTTATCTACTACCATAAAAGTAATTTAAAAACCTTAATAATAATCATCACGGATTTGACGTTTCGTGAAATTACAATAATCCAGTAGTTCGATATCTTTAAAGTAAGTATCCTTAGAAACGGTAGACACAAACTTTTATTTACATTTTTTCTTTATAAACATGAGTGACACTGAGAATTATGTTCATCATTCCGATGTGGAAATTCTTGCAAACGAAGCACTTTCAACTCTTATACCTGCTAAATCTGAGCAAAGGTACATGTTGGAATACTCAAGATTTGAAAAATGGTGTAAAATGAAAATGGCGGGAGATGCTGTTTCAGAGACAATTCTGCTTGCTTACTTTTCCGTTAAAGCCAAAACGAATAAAGCGTCTACTTTATGGACACATTATTCCATGCTAAGAACAACTATTTCATTAAGAAGAAAAGTGGATATAAGCAAATATACGCAATTGTTGGCGTTTTTGAAACGAAATAGCGATGGATATAAAGCAAAAAAGTCAAATGTATTTTCAAAATACGACATACACAGATTTTTGCAAGAAGCTAATGACGATCAATATTTAATGATGAAGGTAGTGCACGATATTACATTCTTTAAAAATTGATTTGAGAATACTTTGCTCTGTTACAGGTTTGTTTAATTATTGGTATTTTCGGAGCTTGTCGTAGAGAAGAGCTAACTTATTTAAAAGTAACAGACATTTATGATAACAGTGCTTTCATTAAAATTATCATACCAATTACTAAAACCAAAGTTATCAGAGAATTTGCAATTACTAAAGGAAATATTGCAGGTTTTGACTGCTTGGATACTTTTCGAAATTACTTTCATCTTCGTCCAAAGTCTGTAACTCACGATCGTTTTTTTGTATTATACAAAAATGGCAAATGCACATCTCAACCTGTAGGTATAAATACTATTGGGCGCATACCAAAAGCAATTGCAACGTTCCTAGGATTGTCGGATGTGAGAAACTATACAGGTCACTGTTTTAGAAGGTCGTCAGCATCCTTGCTGGTCGATGCAGGTGCTGATATAGATACTTTAAAACGACATGGGGGATGGAAATCATCGAGCGTTGCAGAAGGTTATGTAGAAACCTCTACTGAAAACAAAAAAAAATTGCTAACCAAATTATGGGAGAAAATGAAAATACGTTAAATATTCAAGGTTCTTCTGCCAATACTAATAGTGTCGATTCATGTTTGGCTGGAATTAATATTTCGAAATGTAAGAAATGTACAATTAATGTTTATAATAAATAGATAATAAATGTTTAATTTTGTTGTTGCCACTTTACCGCACTAGTGCGGTAAAACGTCACTTTACCGCACTAGTGCGGTAAAGTATACCATTACGACATCTGAATGAATGTCATAAAGTTTGACATTACGATATGGTAGTAGATAAATATAATTTTGAGAGACGCTCAAGAACAGAAGCACTGAAAGTTCGCCCAACTTTACTATTTTCTACAAATAGAATAAAACTAAAAGCAATGTGCAGTTTAGAAAACACTTTAATAGGTATGTAGATTGTACTGATTTCCAAGTTTTGTAGTCCATAGTAACAAAAGTATTTGTTATTCTGCACAAGTGGCCACTAGTCAACTTTTTTGTCACAAAAATTATTGTGAGTGAAAAAGCATTAACCGTAATTAGAACAAAGTCTAATTAAATTAAATTTTTTGTCGATCGCTTATGCTGACATTTGTGCTTGTACACTAAGAAAGCTATGTTTATTTAAATATTTTTGCAGATAACAAGGAGGAGATTGACGTAAATGGCCTCAACTCGATTGTCGAAGTAAAATCTGAGCCGGTAGAATGTACAACTTTACTCCCACAACTGCAGCCTTGCGATTTATATTCTCCTGCTGATGTTGACCAAGAAGAAATGGAACGTGTCGCTACCGTGAAGGAAGAGAAAGTTTCACATACTGGAATTGCAGCTGATGACATCAGAATTAAATTAGACCTCAGTGACGATGATGAAGATCCGTTGAATTCAGAAATAAGAAAACTTGCATTGGAGGAAATCAACTTACACGCCAAAGAAATAAGTCAAGGTGAGCTTGGTACCACGATTTTTCAAAGAAAAGATTTTATGTGCCCCAATAAAGGAAACTACAAATGTGACATTTGCAAGAAATCATTCTCAACGAAGAAATTTCTTCAGAAACACATGAAAATGAACATCTGCAAAATTGATTACAAATGTAAAGTTTGCAACAAATGCTTCAAAACAAAACAACAATTAGTACAACACACCAAAATACACACAGGAGAAAGGAATCACAAATGTGAAATTTGCAGTAAATACTTGTCATCGAAACAATGTCTATCGGCACACCTTAAATTGCATACCGGAGAAAAAAATTATGAATGTGAAGTTTGCAAGAAATGCTTCGTAGTGGAACACCATTTATCACGACACGTGAAAATCCATACAAGAGAAACAAATTACAAATGTAAAATTTGCAACAAGTGTTTCTTATCGAGAGAATATTTATCACGACACATCCACACGCATACCGGAGAAAGAAATTACAAATGTGAAATTTGCAACAAATGCTTCTCAACAAAACGAATTTTATCAACACACGTCCACATTCACGGAGAAAGAAATTACAAATGTGAAGTTTGCAACAAATCCTTCACATTGAAACATTATCTATCGGGACACCTCAAATTGCACACCGGAGAAAGAAATTATGAATGTGAAGTTTGCAACAAATCCTTCTCATCGAGACAGTATCTATTGGGACACCTCAAATTGCACACCGGAGAAAGAAAGTATGAATGTGAAGTTTGCAACAAATGCTTCTCATCGAAACAATTTTTATCACGACACATTCGCACCAAAGATAAAAATTACGAATGTAAAGTTTGCAACAAATGCTTCATAACAAAGTGTCATTTAGCACAACACGTCAGAATACACACCGGAAAAAATAATGATAAATGTGAAATTTGCAAAAAATCCTTCTCATCGAAATATTATCTATTGGAACACCTCAAATTGCACACCGGAGAAAGAAATTACAAATGTGAAGTTTGCAACAAATGCTTCACAGTAAAACAATCTTTAGCACAACACGTCAAAACACACAGCGGAGAAAAAAATTACAAATGTGCAGTTTGCAACAAATGCTTCAGAACAAAACAACACTTAACAGGACACGGCAAAACACACACTAAAGAAAAACATAAATGTTAAGTTTGCAACAAAATAATCTTTACAACACATCAAAACACACATCGGAGAAAGTAATTACAAATGTGCAGTTTGCAACAAACGTCACACTGAAAGCACAATTATCGCAACATGTCGAAGTGCATGCTGGAGATAAAAATTACAAATTTGAAGTTTGTAAAAAGTGTTTCGCATCGAAAAAATATACATGTACGGAACATGTCAAAATACACGAGAAATACAAGAAAGAAATTGAGGATGTGAAGTTTGCAACAAATACTTCGCGACAAAAGCACAACTATCACAACACGTCAAGACAAATGCCAGAGAGAGAGAAATTATAGATGTTTGCAAAAAATGCTAGTAAACGATCTGTCTCATCACATCCAAACACACTGGTGCGAGCATGTGAGCCGAACACATGATATCTTGCATACATACTGAGCATAATTTCATGTCCTTTCCAAATATCGTAGTGTTTTTGGGTAAAATCATCTGTTTATGTCCCAAAAATCCTAAATCACTTGACTCAGTACAGCATCTTTTTCATGTACTTGACTGTATTTATTGAATTTTGAGGATGAATTTAATGTGATTTAATAAGTACCCATCATCCCGGTTCGAAACACATAATCATTATCCCTTTACAAGAACTTTTAGTTTCATTTCATTATTTTACCCTTCAAACTGACAGATATTTTTTGTACCTTCACTTTAAACGGAAATCCTAGCGAACAAAACTCACAAACCCATATATACTTATACGTAAATGCTCCCCAAAATCTCCTGTTTTTTTTTTTGGATGTGTATCTTATATGGATTTGCAAAATTAACGTAATTATTGAATTTATAAACGCATGTTAATTGATGAAAATATACAAATTAAATGTATATTTTATTAATCAATTCCAAAAGCTACTGTTGTAATAACAATTATTCAAAGATAAAAATAATTTGAAATGTCTTGTTTCCATAAATGTTAATTGGCATATTTTTTTCATTCGTTGTTGGAAATCTTATCTGATGTGACATTGTGTTTTAATTCGTTCAATTTTTTTGATATTTTGACCCAAATATATTTTTTTTTGTTTCTAAAATTTTCTTTTTTTTTACAATTTTCGAGTAATAATTTCACTGCATTATCTTGCCATTTAAAAACTTCTTCTGAAGCTAATGGATCTTCTACAGTAGGTGATTACAATATATTGCTTATAAATTCCATTTTGAATTGTTCATCTGTAATGTAATTTGTTATAAACATAAATAGGACTAAGGAAAAAAACATAAATATAAAATATTGTTCTTTCTAATTAAAATATAAATAAATGTATATAATAAAATATAATTGTCATATTGCATTTTTAACATATAAATAAACAACGTACCTTCAAATATCCTTGGGACTAAATCAGTTGTAACATCTACATTTAATAACCAAACATCAATATTAAATTGCATTTGCAACGATTGTGATTTATGCATTAATTTTCCGAAATTTTACGAAATGAACTTCTATTTACTATTTACCCAATGCATCCTGCTTGCCATTTCTGCCACATACCATGTAATACTTGTTTGCAAAACAAGTTTTATAGGTATAAAGTACAGCGAGATCGAAAAAGAAATTAGTCAAAGTAGGTCATGGAAAAAAAGCCGCATGTCTTTTCCTAGTTCATAAATTTGAAAATAATTATTGACACTGACAAGTCAAACTTGGAGTTATAATGCTTGGAATAAAGAAAGTGACAAAACTAAAATAGTATTTTATTTAAAGGTGTTGTCCATTATTTTCCAGACATAACTGCACGCGTCGCTTCATATTTTCAGTAATGCGGATAAGCATTTCAGATGTGATTTCTTCCAACTGTCAATATCCGTCAGATTGACACTCGCAACTAATTTTAGGAAAAGAAGGGCGTTTTTTTGTTGATGGCCAACTTTGACTAATTTTTTATTCGATCACACTGTATATATGTATAGTAAATTATAATCACTTAAATTAAATACGTATTATTGTACAGGAATGGAAGCTGACACATACACATACACAACACACAAAATGTAAGTATGTGCGAATATTTGTAATTTGTCTTACGTTGCTTATACAAGTATGACCTGTGTAAGTACATTGTATATTGTACGTAACACCAATAAAGATATTAATTATTATTATTATCATTATTATTAATTTAATTTGTCGAGCGGACTACTCGTACAGGGCACAAGATAGCTAAACAAACATTGGCAAAACTAATAGAGGAAATTAAGTGTGGAACAAAGTGAACGATAGAACTTAAGATTTGTATACAGCACGGAGGAAAACGTCCTATTTTGAACACAATATCTCAATCGGAAGTGATCGTTTACTCTTATCACATATTTCATATCTCGAAAACGGCACACGTTATCGAAAAAATTATTCTTACAAAAGTTAAAGATACTGATATTTTAAACAACTTTTATTTGAAAAGTTTTTCGAAAAATGTAGCATAACTAAGTATAAGAAAGTTCAGCGTGGACCACTGCAAATTTTTTACTTTCTTATACTTTATGTATAAGTAGTTAATTAGTTATAGTTAGTTATAATTGAGTGGGGCGTTTATCGCCCCTCCACTGCGCCGCAGGGGTCTGTCTGAGATTCTGTCAAGTTCTCCCAGCTCCAGTTTTATCTTACTAAAGACTGTGAACCTGATTTTGTCCCCGGCGGGGCAGGCACACATCACGTGCTCTGTTGTTTCTTAAGTTTCACAGCATAGTCTGCACTCAGTGGCCTCAGCCACTCCCAGCCTATGCATGTGATGCCTTAGTCGGCTATGCCCAGTAACCAGGGCTGTCAGAGTTCGCCCTGCCCAAACCTAACAGTATCCTGGTTCGTGCCGCAGATGGGCCCTTTAGTACTAACTTGGAATATCTCATTCCCTGGCATTCCTGCCAGTTTATCAGTACCTTGTGCTCCATCCAGCTCTTATTCGAGCTTCTGGCCAGGGCTCTTGTAATTCCCTCTATTCCAGCGTGTCCGGGTATCCAGACCAGGCGAACCTTGTTGACTCTCCCTACTTGAGAGAGCACTGCGCGGCAGTCCCTGTGTGGTCACATTCTACATTTTTAAAACTCGAGGCAGCACTGATCTCCCTGGAGACAATAATAATAACAACGATTTTCAATCATCAATCACACAATTTGTTATTATTTAAATCTCTAACCGACATCAATGTACATTGATTGTCAGCAAGGACTTGCAGTGCTGTTCTGTTATCAGAAATTTTTTTTATCATCCTGTGCTGTCGAGGGCTTTTTAATAGCTCTCTTGCGCACATTTCAATGGCATAGACTTCTGCCTGTTGGATCGATGCATAGATTCACACAGATTCCACAGATTCTTTGGCACATCCAAAGTGCTTGTCTAGCCTCTTGTGTCGTTTTTTCCATATGGGAGTTCCAGTTGAGCTTTCTATCTAGTGTCACCCCTAGATATTTTGCCTCCTCTACCAATGGTATCGTTTCACCTTTCAGTATGGGTTGTTTGAGATTCTCAAACTTCCTCCTGTTGGTGAATGGAACAATAACTGTTACGAGGGTTTATAGCTAATTGCTCCCCCTCGCACCAGCATTGTGTGACATTTAGCGCTTCTTGCAGTATTGCAGAGATGATTGCTTCATCGCAAGAATAACAATATCATCAGCAAAGGCCTGTATGTCGACCTCCAAACTGCTGGCAATGGCAAGTAGTTCGTCCACCAGAAGAGTCCACAGTAGAGGGGAAAGAACCCGTCCTTGTGGGCAGCGTCTTACCGCCCTAAATCTTACTGTTTCTCCACACAATGATGTGGTCATTGTTCTGGACTTGAGCATAGCTCCTATCCAGTCAGCCACCATAGGCGCCACAGCACTCGCTGCAACAGCTTTACAGAGAGATAAAGGTAGTGCTGCGTTGAACGCTCCTTCTATGTCAAGGAAGGCAGCCACCGCAATTCCCTTGCACTCTAGGGATTGGGTAATCTTCCCGACAAGGTTGTTCAGCGCCAGGTCTGTTGATTTGCCCTTTTGATAGGCATACTGATGGACATTCAGGAGGTTAGTCGCTAGTACTTCCCTCCGTATATACCCATCAGCTACCTTCTCTAAGGTCTTCAAAATGAACGACATCAGGCTAATGGGTCTGAAGGATTTTGGGTGTGGGTCTACTCGTCCCACCTTTGGTATGTATACCATCCTCACTTCCGTCCAGCTGGATGGAATGTAATTCCATGCTAGACTAGCTCTGAATAATCTTACAAGGTGCGGGATCAATGTCTCCCGTCCTTGTTGCAGTAGTACCGGTAGGATACCATCTCCTCCCTGTGACTTGAACGGTTGGAAGGACTTAACCGCCCAGCTAACCGTTTCATATGAGACGACTTTTTTCAGCGTCGCCCAGTCCTCTTTTTTTGGTCGTTTGTCTCGTATATGGGCCGGGCTGACGTTTACTTCATCGCTCAGAAGCAGGCAATCAGGGAAGTGAGTTTGGGCCAGAATCTCTAACGTTTCTTTTCCTGAGTCCGTAAATGTGCCATCTGGTCGTTTTATCGCCCCTAGCATCTGTGTCGGCTCTCTGGATAGAACCCTCTTGCAGAACCTCCTCCAAGATTCTCTTTTGGCCCTGCGTACTTCCTTATTATAGTCCGTTAAAGTGCTTCTATAAAGGTCCCAGTTGCCTGTTTCTTTAGCCCGATTAAAAAGTTGTCGGACTTCTCTTCTTCTTTTTCCTAGTTGATGGTTCCACCAAGAGACGTTCCTATTGTCTTTCTTCTTCTTGAGTGGACAGTGTTCATGGTAGGCAGAGACAACCGCCTCCCTTACTTGGTCCGCAGCTATCTCAATCTCTCCACAATTATTCATTATAGTGATCACGTTTCCCGTAAGTTCACGGAGGGAACGCCTATATCCGTCCCAATCCGTTTTCTTAGGACCGCGATATTCCACTACAGGTCGGGGACCTACTTCAATACTAAATTGAATATTTCTATGATCTGCGCCTGAGGGCACAGTAGACACTTTAAAGTCAAGTATCTTGGTGCTCAAATAATTTGAGCTGAACGTTATGTCCAGTACCTCCTTACGATTTCTTGTAACAAAGGTTGGTTCAGAACCAACGTTATTAACTATTAGTCCCTCCCCTATGAGATAATTAAACAACGACTCACCTCTTATGTTGATGTTTGTGCTTCCCCACACCGTGTGGTAGGCATTCGCGTCGCATCCGACAATTAGGTGGGCATTCTTCCTCTTGCAGTAGGAGATTAGGTCCCTTACTACCGCAGGAGGTGGTAGTTCCGCATTGTCTCCCAGGAAGTAAACAGAGCAGGCTACGATGTCCAATCTGCCCTTCTCCATTGGGATGGTCATGTGGACTGACACCGCATGACCGGTGCAGTAATCTGTGAGTACAAAATATTGTATCTCCTTTCTGACAAGCATGCAAGCTCTAGGCTTGCATCCTGTGTTGAATACCACTAGCTTGCCAGAGGTGTTCCCCAGTCCGCTGATCTTGCCCGTGCTGGAGACCCAGGGTTCCTGAATGAAGGCGAGATCGATCCGCTCTTCCTGGAAGCGCTTGCCAAGCAGACAAGACGCTGCCTTGGCATGTTGCAGGTTAGCCTGCAAGCACTTGACGGATGTAGTCACTACTCCGTCCTTGCAGGCTTATTTTTGTTCCCTTTTTTGTATGTATAAGTAAGTATAGGAATCATGAAAATTTTCGAAATTTTTACGGATATACGCGTTCTGAGGTCCCTGAATCAATTCTAATTCTTCGGAATTATCATATTGTTGTGTTTTTTATTAAAATATAAAAGAAAGAAAAGAATAATTTATTTGTAATTAGTAAAATTAATTTTATTTTAAAATTAATGACGAGAAGGAATAGAGGTGGTAGGGCGATCACCTGGGTGATCACCTGGTAAAGCAAGAGCAGGGATGCAGACAAGTGTGGGAAAGGAAGGTAGGGACTGAGCTATAAAAGCAAACGCACGGCGAATTACGAGGAGTTCAACACAGCGGCCAGCCCAAGGCAGAAGAAGTTTAACGCAGCGGCCAGCGCAAGGCAGAAGAAGAAGTTAAACGCAGCGGCCAGCCAAAGAAGGAAGAAGGAGTCGGGAGTCCGAGCCAGCGACCAGCCCGAAGCAGAGAGAGTTCGGTCCAGTGACCAGCCGGAAGCAGAAAATTTGGTAAGAATATTTAAACTTGCTAATATTTTATTGGTGGTGCCCCAAATGGCTAGATAAGCGGTAAATGGAATAATTTGCAACTTGTTTGGCAAAATATAAATTTAAAATGAATTATGTTAGTTCATAAGGTGTTAATGTATTTGCATTTGATAAGCAAATAGAAAAGGAATAACAAATTGTAGTAATAAATTTTATTTGCACTTATAAGCAAATAACAAAAATATAAGGACAAATGTATCAATAAATTATATTTGCAATTATTAGCAAATAAAAAAAAAAATATATATATATATAACAAATTGTATCAATAAACAGTACTTGCACTTGTTAGCAGGTATCAGAATATATGTATATATCAAATTGTATCAATAAATTTTATTTGCAATTATTAGCAAATAACAAAAATATATATATATAACAAATTGTATCAATAAACAGTACTTGCACTTGTTAGCAGGTAACAGAATATATATATATATATATATATATAACAAATTGTATCAATAAATTTTATTTGCAATTATTAGCAAATAACAAAAATATATATATAACAAAGTGTATCAATAAACAGCACTTGCACATGTTAGCAGGTAACAATATATACATATAACAAATTGTATCAATAAATTTTATTTGCAATTATTAGCAAATAACAAAAATATATATATATATATATATATATATATATAACAAATTGTATCAATTAAATTGCAACTTATTGAGCACAGAGAGAATTTTTCACAACAAATAATTAAAAAATTAGAATATGCATGAGAAATAAGACAAATATCGACGCGGGATTTGATTATGGTAAGGACGGACCGGTCAACGCATTGGAGTCGCGCAGCATTTCTTGCTCATACCCGGCACGTGGAAATAATTTGCGTACACGAATTTTGTTTTTTTTTTACAGGCACCGAGAACTTGTTGACGGTAAACATTTAAACGTATATATATATATATATGTATATATACATCCCACCATCAATTCAACGTCCATACATTGACCATTTGCATTCAATCTGACGTCCGACCGCAATTTGACGTCCGGTATACGGACGTCAGATTACATTTCAATGAAAACTTGATTGTTGGGTCACCTATACCTCAGGCAGTCGTAATACAAAATTTTTGGTGGATGCCAAAATGACGGTACATTCAACAAAATCGTATAAATTTAGTTCACGGTTCTGTCGGCTACAAGCGCTAGTGTAGCGACGTGTATATATGAAATGTATATACTCCTTTCATTTTGCGCTGCATCTGACGTCCACAGATTTGGCGGCACTGTACGATACGACAGGAATACAACGCATGCGGATGCCTCAGTTTTAAATGTCTGCAAACACCCGATTTCCCCGACACACATAAAGTTCAGTGCAATTTGAAATATTGCAAATTTTATGCATGTTTTGAAACATGCACTCCAAGAAATAGGCATTGATTGCTGATTTTTATGGAATTCTAATTTTCAAGTTAAATATTGCTGTAGAATCAGATATCAAGTTTCTAGATTAGATTTTGGAACAATTATTTTGTCAATACCAATCCAACCCAACCCATCCTAATTTTCAACTTAAATGAGCATTTCCATCACATATAATTAGATTGGGTTGGGTTGAATGTAAACGCAAATTACAGTAATGATACCTAGTCCAAAAATAAAAAAACGTGGTAAAATTCAAAGTCAACGCAACCTATGTTGTAATATGTTGTAATCAAAATAAATTGGTACCTAACTGTCATATCAACCTAATATGAAAATTGCCAAAACACCAAACGTCAACTTTGTTGGGGAAACAAGTTTCCAGAAAGAATGCTTGATTTGTGATTAATTCAAATATAAATCATTTACGTTCCTTGGAAGAGACCTGAGATTGGCTGTGTCTTAAAAGAATTGTAAGCAGTGTTGGGGAATGGGCTATTAAGTTTCCAGAGAACTCGATTTACTCAATAATCATCAACCAATTGCTCTATTTACTCATAAAAAAACAATTGTGTTCTTTAAATGCAAAGCAACCTGCGATGGCAAAATAAACGGCAAAAATCAATAAATCACTTTAGGGATTTTTTATCGAAAAATTTTACTAGTAATAATTGATCAGAATTGCCCAAAAACCCTAAATCCAAAATTTCATGAAAATTAAAAATGTTAAAATTTTCCGTAAAAGTCCGTAAATACTTATTATTATCTGCGCGGAAGAAAGTATGCTGTGAAAATTTTGTTTGAAATAAAACCTGAACTGTCAAAGTTGTTGTTGTTTGTTGTTGCTTTTGAAGAAAATCTTAACATTTTTAATTTCATGAAATTTTGGATTTAGTGTTTTTGGGCAATTCTGAACAATTATTACTAGTAAAATTTTTCGAAAAAAAAAATCCCACAGTGATTTCTTGATTTTTTCAATTTATTTTGCCATCGCAGGTTGCTTTGCATTTAAAGAAGACAATTGGTTTTTTGGGATTAAATAGAGCAATAAGTATTCTACATTTGGGAAAGAAAATTAATAAAATCGGACTAAAAGTAAAAAAGATATGAGGATGTTACACTCTTAAGTGAAACACACTGTATATTAAAAGAATTGTAAGGAACTCGAACCCAACCAGTGATACAGGATAGGCTGTTCCCTAAGAAATTTCTTTATTTTTTTGCTATTTTCTAGAACTATAACGTAACCAGTGTTGAAGAAAACGGTTTTTGGTTAGAATGAAAATTAAATTTTCAACAAAAGTATATTTGTTGGGAACTTGGGGTTGCTTGAGATGAGATGGGTTGGGATACAATCCAATCCAATCCAACCAAATCCAACCCAATTAAAGTATGTTGGTTGGAGATTTGGGATCTCTTGGCCTGGGTTGGGTTAGAATAGTTTATCAACACATGCCAACCAAACCCAACTGCACCAAAATATGTTTGTAGGAAACTGAGTGTTGCATAATATTTAATATGTGGATGAATGAGAGAGGGTGAACGAGCGCACGAGATAGAGTTAATTTGTAAGTGAGTGGGTGAATGTGAAGGAACGAGCGAGTTATTGAGGGTGAGTGAGAATATAAGTGATTGACAGTGAGTAATAGAGATCGAGAACAAGAGAAAATGAGTAAGTAAGTGAGTGAACGTAACAATGAGCAAGAGTGAGTGTACATTACAATGACCGGTAATAGGTGAAAGAGAGAGATTAAGTGAGTGTGTGGATGCTCTGAGTGACTATATATGTATAAATGAGTAAATAAGTCAAGGAATTTGTTTGTGAGTATTACCACCATCTAGACGTGAGTACCCACACGCTCTTACTGCTACATAATTGCAGAGGTCTTTATCGACCAACACAGGGTATATGTATAGAATGATTGAGTAATGAACGAGTAACTGAGTCAATGATTGAGTTAATGTGTGAGATAATGTGTAAGTTAGTCGGAACGTTAGTAAATGATTTACTGAGTATGAGTATGAACGTAGTAATCGATTGAATCAGATAGTAACTGTGTCAGTTTGTGAGTGAGTCATGTATATGTAAATGCGAAGGCTAGTGAGTGATGTAATGTAATATGGAGGAAGGAAGGAGGATTATAAAAATGTAAGAAAATATGAAAATATTAAAGTACAAAATATTTTGTACTTTAATACTAATTTCTTAAAATGAAAAAAGATTAATTAATAAATAATACTAAAAATATTTGAAATCGTTTGAAATTAAAACATTGTCAAAACGAGAAATATGTCAAAATATTTAAATACGTCAATAATTTAAAAATTGTCAAAAACAAATTATTTAAATTTACAAATTGGCAGGAAACAGGTAAATTGAAAATAATAAAACCTATTGTAACGGATAAATTGTAGTGTCATTTGGCATAAACATGAAAGATATCAAACTTGAAAAAAAGAAAAAGCTGGAAATGCAAAAAAATATACTCCATATTGTGTATCTAGTACGTGAAGTACATTTTTTTACACAAGCTTGGAGTTTGCGAAGTGAGTGGAGCAACCACTTGAGTTTCAAATAATCTTCACGCACGTGTTGCACACTATATTTTTTACGACCATACCAGTCCTATGGCAAAATGTGCCAAAAAAACGAGAATGATTGAGTTTGACCCTTCACCTCATTACTAAAGCCTGTGCCAAAATGTGTATTGGCTGGTGTGGTGGCAGTGAGTGAAATAGATCCCATAAGAACAGCATAGTACTTCACGCACTGGTATTAGAAGTCGAATTTCTATCAATGTGTGAAGTTATACTTTAGACACGGGAGTAGAAAAAATATTTGATTCTATGGTAACGTTAGGCAGGAAATATTGACGTGATTACGGTATTTAATAATAATAATAATAATAATAAAGTCTTTATTTTGATGAAATTGCACAACAACAATAAATACAGAAAAGAAATAATATAATTCAGAAAATCACAAGGCGCGGTTCAAAATACAGCAATGTGCAGCATTTTGCTCTACCACCGAAACCTTGAAGTAACCAATACATATATAAATAAGTAAGGCGTAATTTTAAACTTATTATTAGTAACAAAATATAATAAGGTAATAATAATAAAATAATTGCTTAAGATTAACTATAGATTATGTTTTAGAACAAAATAATTCTTAATTCTGTGACGTTCGCAGATAGTGCCAATAAAACAGTGCAAATTAGTTTCATTGTTTCACAAGAAGCTGAGTACGTAACTGGTTTTTGAACGCAGGACGGGAATTGTTTTTAAAAAACGGCGGTATGTTATTCCACACTTTAGATATTTGGTAGGTGAAGGATCGCTCAAAAAATGCTGTTCTATGAATAGGAGGAGTTATTGTACCCTTGTACCTGTTATTAATGTTATGAACATCAGTACGAAATCTAATTTTTCTGTACAAGTACAAGGGAGTTTGATTGGAAACTATTTTATGATATAAACATGTAACGAGTAATGTTCTTCTACTTGACATATTCAGCCAACCAGTATCTAATAGTTTATGAGATATGTGGTCAAATTTGCGTATGCCATGAATAAGCCTTAAACATGAGTTTTGTACCCGTTGAATTTGTTTGACTGAGTCTTGTGTCAGACATGGTCCATAAATCTCAGAACAATATACAAAATTTGATAGCACTAGAGCATCACAAAGTGTGGTTTTGATTTTAATAGAAAGGAAATGTCTCTGAGGGTATATAAGTTTTAAGTTGCAGTAGGCCTTTTTTACACAATTGTTAATTTGCGTTTTGTACCGGAAAGTGTTATCCATAACCAGCCCCAAATTTTTTGCTTCATTTTGAATTGGAATCTGTATACCATTTACACTTAATGAAATGTGTTGCTGAAGTTCTTTGCACTCAGCGACATTTCCGAATATCACTATTGTGGATTTACTCGGGTTAATTTTTAGGGAATGCTGTTCTGAAATCTTTGCGAGCGCTTGTAAATCACCATTAATATCAGATACAGCACGCCGATGATCACCAGCCAAGAATGAGTAGTATAGCTGTGTATCATCGGCATACATTTGAACATCACATATTTTTATACATTTTTGAAAGTTAAAGGTGTAAATGATATATAGCAGCGGTCCCAATATTGAACCTTGAGGAACTCCCCTCATTAGAAGTCTCCAATCCGATACCCCACAAGGTAAAACAACACGTTGAACCCTATTAGTAAGATATGATGTTAGTAATTGAATAGAATTATTAGAGAGGCCGATATATTTTAGTATCGACAATAATAGAAGATGATCAATAGTGTCAAAAGCCTTACTGTAATCTAACAAAGTAAGTATTGTCACTTTACCCTGATCCCGAGCCCTGATGATGTCATCTGTAACATTGAGTAGTGCAGTTGTACAACTAAATCCTGGTCGAAATCCAGACTGACAGTCCGGAATTATGCTGTTAATCAACAAGTGTTCCCGAATTTGAATATCAATGATCTTTTCAAGTACCTTTGAAAGCGCCGGAAGTATGCTAATTGGTCGTAAATCTTTAAATTCTAGTGGTTGGGAAATCTTTGGGACGGGAATAACTTCAGCACACTTCCACGATGATGGAAAGGTGCTAGTTAGCAAACAGATGTTGATTATGTGGGTCAGATAGGGCACTATGTAGGGGCAACACAGTTTTAACATTTCCATATTTAAACCATCCGAACCGCGAGCATTGCTCCGTATTTGACAAAGTAGTTTTAATACCGTACATAAATCTACGGTTCGAAAACTAAGCTGGGGACAGTTAACAATGTATTGATTTTTGTTGTAAAAATTCATCAATTCTGTATTATCAACAACAGTCACAGGTATATTGTCTAAGAAGAAATCATTAACATCATTCGGTTTTTGCAACCAGTCAGGTACATTAGACTTATTTACTACACCTACATTCAAACATCGCAATTCTTTCCACATATCTCTGGGAGTACTTTTTGAGAATTTAAATTGGAGGTATGCTTTCTTTTCTCTAATTATGGCTTGTGAAGTCATATTGCGTAAGGACTTATAATATTCCCACTTAGTTGCTGCTTTATTTTTCATATATTTAGACTTTGCTTTATCCCTGAGAGACATCATCAGCTTAATCGTATCAGTGATCCAAGGAGCTTTCTTTTTGGTTATTTTAATTATTTTTAAAGGTATATGCTTATCAATAATGTGCAGTAATTGAGTATTTAAAAAGTTAACTTTCTCATTGACATTCTGCATTTGCAATATATTCATAAATGGTATCAAATACAAGTCGTGGTTAAACGAATCTTGATTAAATGCCAGGTAAGACCTAATAGTTTTGAGGGTGGCAGTAATTTTAGGTTTATTAAAAGCAACATCGCAGTATATTAATTCATGATCGGAAAAATTAACATCAAAACCACCTCCAACTCCACAACGAACTACCATGTCAACATCAGACGTAATCACCAAATCTATTAATGTTGCGGAGTTATTAGTTAATCGTGTTGGCTCTGTTATTAATTGTTGTAATTTTAACGCTTCTATCATGGAAGTAAGATACATAGAATCAGCTTTATTCGACCTAAGCATGTCAATATTTATGTCTCCCAAACATATTAATTTATCGCTTAATAATGAGCACACAGTGCAGCTTTGTTCAAATTCATCTGTAAATTGCTTGTACGACAATGTAGGTGGTTTATATACAGTTCCAATTGCTAGAGTTAAGTTATTATATTTGATGCTAAGCCACACCTGCTCTATACAACTATTCGTTTCAATTATGTTATATTTAAGCCAATTTCTAATATAAATACAAACACCTCCTCCCCTTCCACTACGATCCTTCCGTACCAAACTGTAACCAGAAATTGCCAAAATGCTACTATTTATCTCAGCTGTTAACCAAGTTTCGCTAAGAGCAAAAATATCGACATTGGTTTGAGATAAATATCTATTTATATCGTTAAACTTAGGAATCAATGAACGAATGTTAATATGCGCAGTTTTCAAAATATTACATATACTATTACCTGCCGCCATCTAACCAGTTAACGCACATACAGATTCATATAAAACATAATTTATGTACAATGAAACAAGATAAAGCGATAATATGGAGATAAATAAAAACCTATTGGAGGTGAAAAGGACAAAAAATAGAAAAAACTTTGTAACTTATGACTGTTTTGTGTGTATAAATTTATATTACCAAGAAGCAACTTGTGAAAGGTAGTATTCTAAAGAACAGCTCTATATGTAACACGAAACAATATCTTATTAAGTCAGATCACTTGTTGAATTTATGCGCCGTAAAGTATCACCAACTTTTGCCAGAATTTTCCCGTCCATTGACCACACACATTTGACAGCAAACTTTTTTTTTTTTTTTTTCGAATGGACTATTTCAAGTGAGCACCTGAAGTTATCATAAAGACTCATTAGGCAGACATATATACGCAAAAATATATAAAATCATTTTTGGCAATTGGTATCTATATCCACCATCCTGTAATAAAGTGGCGACATTTTATCTCAGGAACGTGTACTTCGATTAGGCTGAAATTTTGCAATAATACAGTTGGGACACGAACCTGATGGATGTATTATAAAAATGCATTCGCCTTTTTGAAAGAAATGGTGGCATTCTATCTTAGTAAATTTTGAGTTGACATAGCTGGAACACGCACTTCACACATTCAATTATTGGAAAAAACTATCATACACCCACTATTCAATAATGAAAACTTTGGTTAATTTAGTTTAACTATCCACCGTGTATTATAACATCGGAAATATTCAAGATATACAGTAATCAAAGAATGAAGGAGATAATAAAAGAAATAGAAGAAGCAACTGAAGGGATAGACGAAGCAGTGATGAAAGGAGGAGATATGAATGCAAGAACAGGAAGAGTGGCGGGTTGGAGAGGGAGAGAGGGGAGAGAAGATAGGACGCCAAAAGACGAAATAATAAATGCGGAGGGACAAAGAGATAGAAAAATTTGGAGTGGAGGAAACGACAGAATCGGATCACATGCCACTGGAGGTAGTAGTAGGAAAAGGAGTGACGAAGAGAGAGAAGGAAGGGGAAGATAAGGGAAAAAATAAGAGAGTAAGAAATGTATGAGGGGGGAGGTGGAAAGAATAAGGTATGCATAAGGTATGCATAATGTGTATTAAAACAGACTGGAAGGATAGAATTGATAGTAGAATTAATGGGGAAGACGATAACAAAGAAGATGAGAGGAAGAGGAGATAGAAACACATGGTTTGATGAAGAAGGCAGAAAAGGAAACAACAGGTGAAGGACATTGAAGAAGAGGTAAGGGGACTACATGGGGAGAAGGAAATTTGGAGATATTTGAGAAAAAAGGAAGAGATGAACGAGGGGGGTATAATTAGAGAAATGGAAGCGGCATTAGATCGTCATGCTACGGAGAACAGATGAGGTGTGGGGAAACGAGAGAATAGTATATTGTACTGCTAGTCGCACAAGACATTCGATTGTCGCACGCATGGGTTTGTAGTGCGAGGAGCGCAACGACGAGAGCTCCAAAGGAATAAGTGCGACAAGATGTCTTGCATAACGAGTGTTGCATGCTATTTTTTCTATTTCGCTTTCACTAATATATTTAATTTAATATTAAGATATCAAAAAACCATTTAGTGAGTTTTAATCTCTGACTGACATCAATAATAGTTTGACATTTTAGTTCCAAAATATCGAATTTTCAGATTTTCGTGTTAAATATTCAAGTTCGCACCATGGAATAACTAGACCACAATGTTAACGCCTTTTTACTTTGCCAAGATGATCGGTTCCATTAGTCTATTAGAAATTGAATTTTGTTTAACTACTTTTTTGTGTCACAAAATCGTCATTGTGATATCGAAATAGAAAAATAGACAAGAGACAGGAAATAGGGACAGGGAAAGAGAACAATTTACATGTGAACAAATGATGCATGGTAGGAATAAGCTAAAGAAGGGGAAGAGGTCAAGATTTATGGTGGGATAACGCTAATGAATGAAGTATATAAGATATACGCGGGGATGCTGGCAGAAAAACTGGACGACCAAGTAGAGAGAATAGGGATTTTACCAGAAGGGAAAGCGGGGTTTAGGAAGGGCAGGGGAACGAGGGATAATATATACATACTCAACTATTTAGTATAGAGGGAAATGACAAGGAAAAGAGGGAAGATGTACATAATGTTCATAGACCTAAGAGCAGCTTTCGACAGGCTGAATATGACGATGGAAATAATGGGAATATCAGAAGGGTTAAGGAAGAAGACGTGGAAACATGGTACGAGGTGAGAATAGGCAGTAGAACAATGGGAAAGTTCATAATAATAAGGTGACTGAGGCAGAGGTGCCCGTTGAGTCCGAAATTGTATAATATACACACATCGGAAATGGAAGATGTATTAAGGAGAGGACAAGAAAGGGGTATTAGGATAGGGAAAATGAGGATATGGACGTTAGCATTCGCTGATGACATAGCACTATTAGCAGAGACGGACGAAGGATTAAAGGGATCAGGGCGAAGTTTTAGGAAATATCTAGAGAAAATTAAATTGGCAATAAACATAGAAAACAAAGATTATGGTATTCACAAAAGGTGGTAGGAAATGAAAGCGGGTGAAGATGGATTGGAAACGGGAAGAGATCGAGGAAGTAGATGGGTGGAAGTATCTGGGAACAGCATGGAAAGCTAGAAGAGCGGAAGAAAGTAAGTAAGGAAGTTCTGGTGGACTGGACAGGAAAAGATGGCTATAGAGGCTGGCAGAAGGGTAGTTAGATACGAGTTGGGGGAGTGGATGGAGGCGGAAGAGAAATTGGGGTAGATAGTGTTACGGAAGATGGGAACGAGAGAAAAACGAAAAGAGAAATATCAAAATGGGAGGGTCATAGGAAGAACCTTTCCGAAAAGACAGGGGTAGCGCGACAGAAAGCACTTAGGTTTGGGGATGAAGGGATGAAGATGGAGAGAGAAATGTTGGAAAGATGTGCAACAGGTAAAAGCGCAAAGAAGAGAACAGATAATGAGGAATGCAAGATATAGTAAGAGATACAGAGAAATTTGTACATATGGGGGTAGATCAGAATATCTGAAAGGCGGGAGAATGGGGATGGAGGAAAGAGTAATTGCGAGATTTAGGTGCATAAGTAAGGAGAGAATCAACAAATATTGCATGGACGAGGAATATAGATGGTTTGAGTTCTGCGACGGGGGGACAGATGAGTGGAAGCATTGGATAGAGTATTGTGGGGAGATAGAATGGAAAAAGGAGGAGAAAATAAAGGGAAGAAACTAGAAAAAGATTTTGGATGAGACAGAAGGTGGATTGGAGATAATGAAGAAAATAAAGAGTTTGAGTGAGGAGAAAAGAGAAAAGGAGGAGACAGGCACATGAAATTGTAAATATTGAAATAGTTGAATTGTAAAGAATGTCAATAAAAGTTGTTTTTTTACAACATCGTAACGTGTTTCCACATCAAAAGTTAACCCCGCCATTTCATTGAGCGAGGAGCGAAAAATAAAGTTATAGAGAATTGAATTGTCTAAAGTCCACTACATATATCTGTAATAGTAAAAAGTGTTCAAAGTCGGGCATTTTCGAATAGTGTAGGGCAGTACACGTATTTATTGCTGATGGCTACGCAGTAGTTGCAAGTCTGGATAAGTACCAACTTTGTTGGTCGGTAAAGACCTCTGCAATTATGTATCAGTAAGAGTGTGTGTGTATGTGTGTGACTCATGTTTGTATGAGTTGATGAAACTTCAACGAATATATGTGTGGTGGTCTGATCAGCATCGGATAGAGGATTGTGGGGAGATAGAATTGAGTAAGGAGGAGAAAATAAAGGGAAGAAACGGGAAAAGGTTTTGAATGAGACAGGATGTGGATTGGAGATAATGACGAAAATAAAGATATTGGGGGGAGGAGAAAAGTGAAAAGGGAGCGAAAAAATAAAGTTATAGAGAATTGAATTGTCTAAAGTCCACTACATATATCTGTAATAGTTTAGAAATGGCAAGCGTTCAAAATCGAGCTTTTTTCGAATAGTGTGGGGAGTATTCTCTAGACACGTATTCTTCGCGTACTTTGACGACGTTTATTGAATATATCTATTAGAATGTTTATTATTTTGTAATATATATAAATTAATATTATTTTATAATTACATAAATAAACGGCAAACTGTATTTCTATAACTAATATTAATTGTAACGTTGGAGCTCATAGTAGAAATAATATTTCTAATTAACTAATTAATTCAGTAGTAGCAATAAGGGAAAAGCAGGCCTTGTATGGAATAGGTCAGAAGTGCGGAAAATACCGAACATAATGTATAACCCTAATAACAACTGCTGAAAACATGGCAACAGTGTCGGTCGTCATTTAAGCGGTCATATGAATGATAATATACTCCACGGTTGTTAGAATGTCGTTATTATGAAAGAATGTATACATTTCGGAGTTAGGAAACGCTGCAAAATAAAAGGAGTTGGAATTGATTGTCATTTAAAAGAATTTAAAAAAATAATTTTTCAAATAAAAGTGGTTTTTATAATATCATATACGTAATTAGCGATATACTTCAATAAAAATATATATATTCACGTTCTAATTGGTGGACGCCAAAAACCCTAATTTTGGACGGACGCCCAAATGATACCAGGATGTGTTTATATATATATATATATATATATATATATATATATATATATATATGAATTTATATAATATTGTATATTAATTTGGGACATTTAGAGAATTTGATTTTGGTAAATATATTATTTTAATTTAAAATATCGTCGTATTATTTAACCCGATCAAACCTGAACAAAAGGATAGCTTGAACAAAATTTTATATAGTTATAGTGAGTTATTTTCTAAATAAAAAAATAAAATTCATCAGAGGCATAATTCATAGCAATATGTTATTATATTTGTATTTACGTAGTAGATGAAATCATTTTTCTAAAAATGGAGAATAAGCAAATATAAGAAAGTTCGGTGCGGACCACCGCAGATTTTTACTATTGCCATCGCGCGGCTAAAAATACGTGTGACTATGCTCGCTCCAGCGCTTAACTATTGAAGTTATCGCGTTATCGCAAAAATTGTTCGTATATACTGGAATTAAAAAAAAAACGGAAAAACTGGAATTAAAAAAAAATGGAGTATAAGAAAGTTCGGTGCAGACCACTGCAGATTTTTTGTATTCTACTTCAGTATGGAACGCTTTTTTATTAATATATCGTCAAAGTCATAATCATAATCATAAATAATTTGTATTACGAATCTGCGGTGTATATTTATATTTGATTTAAAATACGTTGAAATGGTAATAATCAATGAATAGTTACATTACACTTTATCTTTCGTACACTTATTATATACGCACGTCGATCTGCCACCTTATACATACCATAGTAAGCCAACCTTTGGTTAAAATTTGACAATCGTTTTTGAAGAGCTTTGGCAACAACCGCATTAGTGCGCCACCGTCGATTTGGCAGCGATTTTAGGGCCATTGCTTACCGTTAATTCTATCAAGGCGCCACTGCCAAATTTCTACTCAACGTTACATAACTTTATTAATGGTGTGAATATTTGCTATTTACAGATTACTAATGACATTTCGTTATCATGCACTTAATTAATGAATATGAAATATTAAAAAATAATGATAAACATGAAAATTGATGTATACGTTTAAAATAAAATTTTCCGATAGTATCATATACAAATATGTAATAAAGGTTTTATAAATATGGGGTTTATCGTGAATATTTATTTATTTATAACAATCTAGTGTTAAAATAAGAATGTAATTTTGCTGATTTTACATGTTTAAATTTAAATGCAATTATAAATTTACAGCAATGTTTATAAACGTATGCATCATAGCCTTGTATCATAGTTTGATAACGCGAAGACCGCCTCTTACTAGCAAAAAATTACCAAGTCGGCCAAATAAGTTGGTCCACTGCGCTTCAGGCAATACAATTCATTCAAATTTTGGGATTTGAAATTCGATTGGTCGATTGTTTTTCCGTATTTCGTTTTTGTAGTGTCATCATTAACATGGATTGACGCCGAAGAATACATTATTTCTTACTGCACTCACGACGATGAAACGATATTATGCAAAATTAATTGATTAGTCTAAAAATTATGCAAATAATTAATTAATTTCTTTTATAACATTTGATATAGGAGAATAATATACCTTAATGTCACAATTAAAGTACAACTTAATATTCGGCCAACCTGAAAAAGTTCTCGTCCTCGAGAATAGCTAACCGCTTCCTTCAACTTAAAGGTAGCAGTATTCGTTGGATCCGATCTTATGGATTTATTGTCCATGTCATGGCGTGACAAGTTCGGTTTTGGTTTTTGATTTTTCAACAACAAGCATTTGATGGTACCCTGAATGGAAATTTAATTGACCAAATCAATTGCGGCATTAATTGAGTAATGACAAAACTATTGGTTTTCTATTTGTCAGATAGTGTTCAAAACAGCTATACCGTTGTCTGGTAGATATCAAATTCACTATTGGAAACATGCATCAACAAATTGCCGAGCACAACATAAATGTATCCATAGCAGTGCCATAAATAATCAATCAACAATTGTAGTAGTGACTGTTGTTGTTATCCCTATTATTTAGTATTTTTTTTTCTTTATGGTGTTGACATTTGTTAATCATATTTTAATTTCTGATAGCAACTACAAGTTCCATAATTTATTTGCAGTGCACAAAACGTGATGTTTATATTGTTGTAGCATTGTTGTGTACAGAATATAATCTACGAATTTATCATTTACAATCACCTTCAACATATTTTAAAACGAACATTTATTGTGAAACTGCGTGAAGCTCTTTTACAAATATTTTTTTTGTTTTGCGATTATTGGGCGCATCTGGAAAACCTCGAGGACGCTTGTGTCGCCCGTTCCCGGGTCACGTATTTGAATGTATAATCTAGCCTATGTTGTAGGGTAGATAATATTTCCTTTTATTTGTTACCATCATGTAGTCTAAACAACTTTAGCATTTTTTTTTAACTAAAAATAATCTCACTCCTTGGTTGCTAATTTATTTATTTAATCGTAAGAGGCTGTATTAATGTTTGAGACCCTTTTCGCGCGATATCTTAATCTTAAAATAAACCGCGCGGCCACGACAAAATGCGCCGCCCATGTCTGCGTAAGGGTGCTACAAAACATTCATCGGACGACATTGGGAAAGTTTATTTGATTTATGAATATCTACAAATACTTCTAATTTTGTTTGCACGATGAGCGACTAGTTTTGAAACTATTGCAATATTTATGCATATAAGATTTTATTCCAACGCAACAATTGCGAATAATTTCCGCAAACGGGTACTTTTTAACTGCATAATGCGGTACTCGGGCCTTTGCAGGTAGAAATATTCAATGCGGTCGCGGTTAGGTTTGTGTGCGTGCTTTTTCCCAGTTTTGCACTTTTATGATACGAGATTTCACACCTCGCAAATATCTATTAGAATATTTGCGAATTTGACGTTTGTAAATTTCACGTCTGCTACGTTATTAGAGATACCTAATTTTTACTTGCAATTTCACAATTATTGCAAATTTGTGTGCATCACATTAAAACAAACAACATAATATTATTACGCACATGCCAGCACAAAACACAAAAGAATTATTACCAAAATAATAATTTTTGATATATTCTACTGCACAATAACAAGTTACTCCCGGAACTTTACCATTCAATAATTTAGCTGGACATTACCATTAATTTGCTGAATTTATTAACAATCAACTAACCGGACTCCTGACCCCACACCTGATATGTTATAGGAGAATAATATACCTTAATGTCACAATTAAAGTACAACTGTAACACATTTATATTATTTGTCACTCTTGACACGTATACCTCTATGTACTATAGTAAAAGTAAGACAACACTTTGAAACATGTACAATTAAAAACATTTTAAATTATACAAAGTACGAATTTATCATTTATACGAGTGTTACGGTTGTGTTTTATTTAAGACATTTAGGTGCATTATTCTATAGCAAAGGTTACATATTTTACGCGTATTTGCTTATAATAGGGATGAGAATATTTATGAAAACGTTGTAGAGGTTTATTGCTTTCCCCATACCACACTAGCCCTAGCGGTGGGGTTGTTTACGGGAAGGACGCGCTCGTCATCGTATCTAGGACATTACCAGTTTTGCTCTCACAAGTGGCGTGTGGGCACACGGCGAGGGTTGGCGCAGTAGTTCCGTTGTTATTGTGATATTTGTGTTATGGTCATTGGTGTGAACAATGACTAGTATTATTCGTTGGTTATTGAGATGTGTATTAATGACAACTGCTTTGAGTACATTACAGTTGCGGGAGTGATTGCCAGTGGAGTTGTGCAGACCGAATGCAGTGGTGTTGCTGTTGATGCTGTGTTGCTGTTGACGTTGTTACGGCTGTTGTTGTTGTGGTTGTTGTTGCGAGATGCAACTGGGTTCCCGGTGAAAGGTTATCTATTAGCTAGCTATCTACCTGTGTCATGGAATGCGGAGGTGATGCATTCCTGTCAGCGTTGCGCGGCGGGATCGCACTGGGGCACATTGACACAATTCGAGGAATTGTTGGTACGCGGACTGTCTGCTGACGGCCTGTGTGCGCAGGCATGCAAATGCAACCAATCTAGCGGTACTTAAGCACGCAGGTAACGGCGTGATCGCTTGACCTGGACGCAAGTCCAGTGGTCCATTGTATCTGTTCTCGTCAGATAATGGGCGCGGGCACGCAAGTGCATCGTACGTGACTCGACAATCTGGTTGACTATGTCTATTAACTATTCTCTTTGACGCTACGAACTAACGTTAGGTGTATACGAAGATCACCGCTGGAGGAGCAATGGAGAGACGGATAAAGAAGGTGTAGGCACGATCCGAAGAGTGCTGAAGCAAGGGTGCTGGAGCACCCGGTATGTTAATGCTAATTATGGTCGGTATTCATAATCACTAATTACTGTTTGTCTTTCATGTTGCTTGCCGTATTATTTGGTTACCCGAATGCACGCCCATGTGAGAGCATCATCTGTCGGTCCGCGGACATCATTCGAGGAGAGGAGTTTGGTAACGTAAACATATATACTAGGAATTATGAGAAGGTGCGTGCACGTCATCGATGCTTGTTTTATAATGCCAACATGTAGAAATTATAAAATGCCATTTTCTTGTATTGGAATATGGAGTGAAACCAGGCCTATTTACAAGGCGATGCGAAGCAATGTTATAGATATTATTATTATCACTTAGTTTTCTATATTTGTCATGAAAAAGACAAAATGAATTTGAATCTAGGGTATTTGATGTCGTAAAGATCGACGAACCGTTTCTGTTCGTTCTAGTACGTTTACATAAGTAGATCAATCGACGGGCGTGGTATCTGGTATATCTGGTTGCATACCACCACATACATATACATACACACGCTGTCTGTTTGGTTGCATACGATCTTGAAGACTATCTTTTGTGTGAGAAACATGTAAACATATAAAATTTGACGTCATTAAAAATTGATGACGTGCACGCACCTTCTCGCAATTCCGAGTGTACTTGACTTGCATTGGGCTGTGTGAGAGGGAAAGCAATTATATTAATAGGCGCCACTTATTAAGGGTGCATTAGTTTTGATCGCCGGGCGTTTTCTGGTATTCGAGATATATTGTGCATCTTGCACTCCGTACAATTAACATGCAGTTTTATGCATCGCTCCTAATCATCGATGTATTTACTTAATATGCTCCCTCCGTATGAAATTTTCGAACCGACCTCCTAACACGAGTGGTCAAAATATTTCAAAACAACCACTTGATATGAAATCGAGTTAAACTTTGTTACAAATATTTTTAGCGATTAGTTGACACATCTGGTAAACCTCGAGCTAATCTTGCATCGTCTGTTTCTTGGTCACGTATTTGAATTTATAATCAAGGCCATGTTAGAGGGTAGATAATATTTCTTCTTATTTGTTACCATGATCATCGATCTAAACAACTTTATCAGTTTTGAACTAAAAATAATCTCACGCTTGTTCGCTAATATATTTTTGAATCGTACCTGAATACCTGAATCTTGAAATAAACCGCCCGGCTGCGATAAAATGCGCCACCTATGTCTTCGTAAGGGTGCTACAACATATTCATCGGACGACATTGTGAAAGTTTATTTGATTTATAAATATTTACAAATACTTCGAATTTTGTTTGCATGATGAGCGTGTTTTCAAACTATTGCAATGTTTTCCAATGTAATATTTTATTCCAAAGCAAAAATTGCGAATAATTTCCGCAAGCTGGTTGTTTTTAAATGCAAAATACGTTATTCGGTCATTTGCAGGTAGAAATATCCAATTAGGGTTAAAATTTGTGTACGTGCTTTTCCACGGTTTTGCACTTTTATGGCACGGGATTTCACACTTCGGGTGGCGCGGCGTACATCTGCATCGATGACCAATATCTATTAGAATATTAGCAAACGTAAATTTATTTACTTTTCATAACGTGTTAGTGATACCTAATTTTTACTCGCGATTTGCGAATATTTCATATTTGTACGCGTCATATTAACATAAATAATATAATATCATCACCTACATGAACATAAAACACAAACGATTTATTATCACAATAATAAATCTTTATAATACTTTACTCCACAATAATAAATTACTCCCGGAACTTTACCACTAAATAATTAACTGAAATCTTTACCGTTAAATAAGTAACCGGCGTCTTGACCAATAAATAGTTAACTGGAATCTTTAGCCACATCTGATATGTTAATTACACTAGTACTAGAATACTAGAAAACGCCCGTCGATCAAAACTGTTGCACCTTTAATAAGTCAAGTAAATGTTTACGTTACCAAACTCCTGTCTCTCGAAGAATGAGCGCGGACCGACAGATGATGCTCTCACATGGTCGTGCATTCCCGAAATCAAATAATACAGCAAGCAACATGAAAGACGAACAGTAATTAGCGATTATGAATACCGACCGTAATTGGTATTAACATACAGGATGCTTCAGCAAGCAATTATATTAAAGGCGCCACTTATTAAGAGTGCCGCAGTTTTCTAGTATTCTAGATATATGGGGCATCTTGCATTCCGTACAATTCACATGCAGTTTTATGCATCGCTCTCTATCATCTGTTCTACGCATTTTTCTTATGCCTAACAAGTTGTGTTTTATTTGTGAAATATATGTATATTATTCTATATAGACTATTGCATATTTAGCACGTAATAGAGTTTAGTTCGGTATATATTTGTGAAAGCAACTGTTGGGCGCCACTTATTAAGGCCGGAATCTTATGTCGATTGACGCTTTCAATCATTCAACCTGTATTGTTCATTGTACATTACTTACAATTAACTTGTAGCTTTATGCATCGCTCCCAATAATCGATTTACCTATTTACTTACTTCGCGCTTTCCGTGCGCATTTTTCCTACGCGTAATACAAAGTACATTGCTATTGTGGGTGATAACTGATAAATTATTAACAATCATTAAAAGATTTAGTGGCTTGAAGTTTTAAAAAGCTCAATGTAAAACGATAAAAGTAAGGCAACAAAAAAAAATATATTTTATTTCAGTTAACACTGAAAAACAAATGATAAATATGAAATTTAATTATTAAATAAAATTTTCGAATAAGGGCATTGTATTATCTACAAATAATATTTTATAAGCAGCATTTACTAATAAAGTTTATTCTGAACATATTTCTATTTATCACATTCATTTACAAAATGTGAATAATTTTGTTTTGTTTTACACGGCAATGTAAAGTGATATATAAATGTGTAACGCAATCATGTTACACTGATGACCGACCCTTATTGGCAAAATACTTACCAAATAGAAAGGATGAACCGTTAGGACGAAATATAAAGACTGATATATAAAGCCATTGCGCCCAGGTAATAGAATGTATTCTAATTTTGAGGTTTGAAATATCATTATTCGCTTCAAAATTACGTGTGCGAGAAATTGTGTCATATATTTTGTTCCGAAATCCTTTTTTGTAGTGATATATGCAGATATTTGTCTTTTTCAAGACATAGTGGTCTGATACTTTTGCTGAAGGTAAGATATTATTTTTTACTGCAATTACATCAGTATATTACAGAATATCAGGCGAGTATATAAAACTATTTGAGTGATTTGAAAAACTGAATGCATCATATTATTTACTTTACGCTTCCCACAATTCATCGATTTTTATATATTTTATGTATTGTTTTAAAATCTGTGTTTCTCCTATTACATAACAATAATTTTTGATATAAGCTGTACTAGACCGTTTAAATGTAGATAATTAAATATATATAAAAAAAAACCGCAAAATGTATTATCATAATCCTCGTTTTAATCATTTATTTCCAGTTCAACAATGCCTAAATCAGGCCAACAGTGTGAGTTTTTAAACTGTAAGAAATCAAGAAGAGATATGCCTGGATTAAAGTTGCACCGTTTTCCGTTAAACAAACAACGTTCTAGGGAAAGGATTCTGAGTTCAGGTATTGATTTTTAATACAAATTTTTAATAATAATAGTATCAAATTCTAAAACACACAATTCATACTTCAGTGATCATAGATAATAATATAAAACGTTTTTAACTTTCATTGCGTTACGAGTTTGGCATGGCCAAATTAGTGTAGGTTTACTTTATTATAAAGCAATGACTTAAAAATTAAATGTTTCAAAACATATTCGTTTAATTAATGGCATATGTTACTATTACATTGATTCATAACAACTCTCATAAATTGTTAGCTTTTGTAATTATATAAATTAAATGTTTCAAAACATATTCGTTTAATGAATGGCATATGTTACTATTACATTGATTCATAACAACTCTCATAAATTGTTAGCTTTTGTAATTATATTCGTTATAAAGTCTAAATACTGTCGATTTTAAACTCAGATCGGTGTTCAATAATGATATTTTTTCACTATTATTTGAGTGTAAACACTTTATTTTAAGAAACATTATTATTTTGTGATTCCGGTGTTATATAAATTTATAAAAGTATTTCGTGCTAATTAAAAATGGGGATTTCGTGAATTGAAAGAAGTATGTTGCAAGGAAATGATACAATCACGTAATAAATAATGCATTGAGGAAGAATAGTTATTTACAGTCGAATGCGGGAAGTTCAATTTTACAGCGCGACGGCTTCGTTTGAGTAAAATAACTTAACGCATGAGATTTGTATAAAATTTTTTGGCCGATAGTTTTATTTTAAATTAATAAGTCATCATTTTATACCTATATATTTTATTTATTCAACTTGGCAACATTGCATTGTTTATGACAGATTTGTCACATTTAAATAATTGTATAAAAGTTAATGGTTATTAGGTAGGTAGGTACGTTTATTATTAGCTATTTATAATCGAATGTAGGAAATTGCATTTTGCTGCATGAAGTTTATATCTTAAACACGATGCCCAGCGAAGTGTTTGGACTAATTTAATATTAAATTAATATTTACATTTTGTGTATTTTGTTATACTTATTGAATTAAAAATTAATATATCTCTTTCTCCTGAACATCGGCTTCATGATTTCAAAAATTTTTCCTACGTCTCTGGAGTTTAAAAAGAAGCATTATTTACTTTTTGGCCTCCCGACATGTAAACATTGTAACTATGCACCGTTCATGTCACATGTAACTTCGTGTTTACGACGACTGTGCGTTTTCCCCCGTTTTCCCGCATAGTATGCGGTAAAGTAAATAATGCTTCTTTTTAAACTCCAGAGACGTAGGAAAAATACGCAATTTTTAAATCATGAAGCCGATGTTCAGGAGAACGAGATATATTAATTTCTAATTCAATAAGTATAACAAAATACATAAAATTTTAATATTACTTTAATATTAAATTAGTCCAAACACTCCGCTGGGTATCGTGTTTAAGATATAAACTTCATGCAGCAAAATGCATTTCCTACATTCGATTATAAATAGCTAATAATAAACGTACCTACCTACCTAATAACTATTAACTTTATTTAAATGTAACACATCTGTCAAATCTGTCATAAACAATGCAATGTTGCCAAGTTGAATAAATAAAATATATCGGTATAAAAATAGGACTTATTAATTTAAAATAAAACTATCGGCCAAAAAATGTTATACAAATCTCATGCGTTAAGTTATTTTACAGCGCTCCGGCAAATGAGGCACTCGCCCTTCGGGCTCGTGCCTCAAACGAAGCCGTCGCGCTGTAAAATTGAACTTCCCGCATTCGACTGTGAATAACTATTACCGCATACTATGCGGGAAAACGCACAGTCGTCGTAAACACGAAGTTACATGTGACATGAACGGTGCATAGTTACAATGTTTACAGTTGTTAACAATTTATTAGGTTCTTATAGTTTTCAAAAGACAATAAAATTGTGGCAAACAAAAAAATTTTCGTTAATTGTTGGTGAATCAACTGATAAAAGCGCAATTAAACATTTAGCTTTGGTAGCAAGGGTATTTGACAACTATAAAATAAGTGATTTGTTTTTGGGTTTGTTACCAGTCCCTAGGGGCACTGCAGAAGCTCTTTATACAACAATTGTTTAATATTTTGATAAGCACATTGAACATTGATTATAAAAAAAAACTTATTAGGATTTTCTTCTGATGGAGCTAGTGCAATGATGGGAATACATAATTCTCTGTCCACAAAATTAAATCATGACATTCCTAACTTATTTATTATAAAGTATAGAAAAACTCACGAGAGATATTCATACATATTTACAACATAGCTATAAGAGGCAAACTGAATTCACGGAATTTCAAGAATTTGTTTTAGTTAAACCACACAAAATTTTGCAACCAGCACAAACTAGGTGGTTATCATTATAGCCCGTTGTTAAAAGATTATTAGAACAATATAATGCCTTAACATTATAATTTATAAACACTCATTTAACAGAAAAAACTATATCTACACAAAATATTTTAGATGGTCTTAGGAATCCATCGGTTAAATTACACTTACATTTCTTGGATTTCATTTTACCATTTTTTGCCAACTTAAATATTGAAATGCAATCGAACATATAAAAATTCATACTTTATATAAAAATGTTGAAAATGTTTTACGAACAATTTTAGAATGTTTTATAAAACGAGCTCATTTAGATAGAACTAGTATGGAAAATATAGAATACAAAAATCCTCGTCAGTTTGTGGAACTCGATGATATGTATTTGGGAGCTTTCGTAATCGCCACTATTAAAAACAAATCACATGAGCTGAGTGATGAAGAGTTGTTGAATTTTAGGAAAAACTGTTTAAATATTCTTATTGAAAGTTACCAACAAATATATGAGAGATTTGACTAAATAAATCCGTTGCCATTTTAAAAGAGTTGGTTATAATTTCATCAAGCGAAGTTTTATAAAAAAAAAACATGTCAATCGTACCGTTAGCTGGTACCAAACAATGCATTAAATTGACAGATAATGGAGAAGTTTACGGAATATCGACTTAACCGAAAATTTAAATATAGAGGAATTTTGAGTAAAAATTTCCAAATTAAAATTGGGTGATGAGTCTCTTATGCCCAACACTAACCCGATTTGTATTTAATCTCTTTAGCTTACCACATTCAAGTGCAACTGTGGAACGTGTATTTTCGCAAATAAACTTAAATAAAAAAAAAATTCGAAATTAATTGTCGACAGAGACTTTAACGGGGATTATGCATACTAAAGTTCTAATGAAAACTTGTAATTGCTATGACTTTGAAATAAATAACGAATTGTTAAACCAATTTGATTCTAGAATCTAACAAAAAAAATGAGCATAATTTCATAATTATTGTTTATTTTTATTTATTGTTTTGTATATGTATACATTTATATCTGTTTTATATTTGTTTTTTTAATTTTTATTTTCAGTAGTATTAAATAAAATTATTTAAGTAAGTTTGTCTTTTTTGCCGGCCACACTATATACACGTGTGTAATGCGTGTGGTCTAGGGAAATTTTAGACAAAAGTCTAGGGAAATAAAATGAAGTCATCTGGCAACACTGATCGTCTCATAAGCGGTCTACTATGGACCACCGTGTATTCACTTCATAGGACAGATGCAGCATCATGTTCAATTGCCGGTATGAACACCAGAGGCGCTACAATTGCAGCAAACATGCATCAACTCTACTTTACAGTGTAGCTCACGCCATCTTGGTCGTTACACGTGATTTTACTGCTTTTGTGAACAGCTTCTGCTCGCATCTTTTACCAACAGCTTTATTTAAAGCTATTACTGTTACATATATAGTATAATTTAAGGTTATAATATTTCAGCTAATATAAGTGGTTTCAAGTTAATCGTGAAGTGTTGTAAGGATTTAGCAAATATAAGTAGTTTGTAGGTAATTCGTGCTACTTTTGTATACAATTATGGGTAAAGATGCTTGTGCAGTGCACAGTTGCTACCACTGGGACAGTAAAAAGCATTCTTTTCCTCATCCTACAAAGAATATTACACTATTCAACAAATGGTTAGAAGCGTGTGGCAATCCAGAATTATTTAATGTGCCACCCATGTCAGTGCATAAAAATCGAAAAGTTTGTACGAAACATTTTTTGGCAGAACAATTTGGTACTAATGGTGTCTTATTACGAACTGCTTATCCTGTTGTCTATCTTCCAAGTAAGAACTACATATTTATATAGTGATTTCATAAAAACACCAACATTTTTACAGATGCACAAATGAAGAATATATCAGCTGTGGCTTCGTTTCAACAGATCGCTACTTCTGAGATTGTCGAGGATTTTGGTAATTATATTATTTATGACTTATATTCACTTGGAAAATTGAATGTCATATAAGTGTTCTGCATCACTAAATGAAGGAAAATCATTTTCAAATTTTATAGGAATGATTCCATGTTGCGTATTGGCATGTACTTGACTTTTCTTAGCACAATGCTGTGTTAAATAATTTACACTTAAAATCACTTTATAATACATTGACAAATATGATATGAGATGTAAATTATGACAATATATACAATACATCTATTTATGTTGTTAGATAAACCTGGTCCCTCTCACATAAGTGTTCCAGAATCTCCTGATACGAATAACTTGGTACCGAAACTCTACAGTTGTTTGAATTAAATCCTCCATCCCTACACTATACAGTACTGACATACGTTGCTGAAAATATTGCGCAAGTATAAACCTTGTTCTATGTGCAAAGTAATGGCCCAAAGCATCTAGATTAATATTAAGATAAAGAATATATTTAAATATTTGGATATTTAATGTTGCTTCCCTGTTCTGTTTCAACTTAAGTATTATAATATTATATAAAATGTATTTAATGTTTGTAAAATAAATAAATATATATATATATATATATGAAATTGTTTCTGTTCCCCGTGTAAGAAATATTTAAGTTTAGTAAAATGGTAGATCAGACGTTTTGGTGGATAAAATAAAATGTAATCTACTTGAGCCACACAGCACTTCATTTAAACTAAATATACATTTCAGACAACTATGTTGTCATCAGTATGCTGTATATACTGTTGAAGATGACAATATAGTTGCCCAAAATGTAAATTTTGTTTTAATAAAGAGCTGTGTAGTTAGGATAAATTTTATTTTTATTTCAAAAATATATTTACAGTGTATCAATCATCATCAAATTTAATTGCCGGGCCGACCGATAGATGTCGCGAACTTGTTCCAAATCTTTTCTATTGAGTGACGATTCTACGTAAGTATAGTTGTCTATGCTATGGACTATGGTATGCATGTGGGTATACATATACAAGGGCAATAGCTATGCGAAGACTTTCTATAAACCCACTGTAGTTAATTGTAGTTAATGCTCGAGAACTAAAGCAGTGAAACATCGCCCAACTTTACCATTTTCTACAAATAGAATAAAGCGAAAAGCAATGTGCAGTTTAGAAAACACTTTAATAGGTACGTAGATTGTACTGATTTCCAAGTTTTGTAGTCCATATTTCGAAGCGAGCTGGGTTTTGTATATAACGTTTTTAAACAACGCACAACTGTAACGAAGTATTTATTATTCTGCACAAGTGGCCAATAGGCAATACTTTCTTTTTACAAAAATTATTGTGAGTGAAAAAGCAAACAACAAACTCTAATTAAATTAAATTAAACAAAAATGTGTGAAATCTCACTTAGTTGACGTCATTTTTTGTTGATCGCATATGCTGAAATTTGTGCTTGTACACTAAGAAAGAAAGGTATGTTTATTTAAATATTTTTTGCAGATAACATCGGGAAGATTGACGTAAATGATTTCAACTCGATTGTCGAAGTAAAATCTGAGCCGGTAGAATGTACAACTTTACTCCCAGAACTGCAGCCTTGCTATTTATATTCTCCTGCTGATGTTGACCAAGAAGAAATGGAACGTGTCGCTACCGTGAAGGAAGAGAAAGTTTCACATACTGGAATTGCAGCTGATGACATCAGAATTAAATTAGACCTCAGTGACGATGCTGAAGATCCGTTGAATTCAGAAATAAGAAAATTTGCATTGGAGGAAATCAACTTACACGCCAAAGAAATAAGTCAAGGTGAGCTTGGTACCACGATTTTTCAAAGAAAAGATTTTATGCGCCCCAATAAAGGAAACTACAAATGTGACTTTTGCAAGAAATCATTCTCAACGAAGAAATTTCTTCAGAAACACATGAAAATGAACATCTGCAAAATTGATTACAAATGTAAAGTTTGCAACAAATGCTTCAAAACAAAACAACAATTAGCACGACACGCCAGAACACACACAGGAGAAAAGAATCACAAATGTGAAATTTGCAGTAAATACTTGTCATCGAAACAATGTCTATTGGCACACCTCAAATTGCACACTGGGGAAAGAAATTATGAATGTGAAGTTTGCAACAAATGCTTCGTAATGGAACAGCAATTATCACGACACGTGAAAATTCACACAGGAGAAAAAAATTACAAATGTAAAATTTGCGACAAGTGCTTCTTATCGAAAGAATATTTATCACGACACATCCACACGCATACCAGAGAAAGAAATTACAAATGTGAAATTTGCAAGAAATGCTTCCCATCGAAACAATTGTTATCAAGACACGTCCACATTCACAGTGGAGAAAGAAATTACAAATGTAAAATTTGCGACAAGTGCTTCTTATCGAAAGAATATTTATCACGACACATCCACACGCATACCAGAGAAAGAAATTACAAATGTGAAATTTGCAAGAAATGCTTCCCATCGAAACAATTGTTATCAAGACACGTCCACATTCACAGTGGAGAAAGAAATTACAAATGTAAAATTTGCAACAAGTGCTTCTTATCGAAAGAATATTTATCACGACACATCCACACGCATACCGGAGAAAGAAATTACAAATGTGAAGTTTGCAACAAATCCTTCATAATAAAATATCTTTTCGCACAACACGTCAGAACACACAACGTAAAAAAATATTATAAATGTGAAATTTGCAAAAAATCCTTCTCATCGAAATATTATCTATTGGGACACCTCAAATTGCACACCGGAGAAAGAAAGTATGAATGTGAAGTTTGCAACAAATGCTTCTCATCGAAACAATTTTTATCACGACACATTCGCACCAAAGATAAAAATTACGAATGTAAAGTTTGCAACAAATGCTTCATAACAAAGTGTCATTTAGCACAACACGTCAGAATACACACCGGAAAAAATAATGATAAATGTGAAATTTGCAAAAAATCCTTCTCATCGAAATATTATCTATTGGAACACCTCAAATTGCACACCGGAGAAAGAAATTACAAATGTGAAGTTTGCAACAAATGCTTCACAGTAAAACAATCTTTAGCACAACACGTCAAAACACACAGCGGAGAAAAAAATTACAAATGTGCAGTTTGCAACAAATGCTTCAGAACAAAACAACACTTAACAGGACACGGCAAAACACACACTAAAGAAAAACATAAATGTTAAGTTTGCAACAAAATAATCTTTACAACACATCAAAACACACATCGGAGAAAGTAATTACAAATGTGCAGTTTGCAACAAACGTCACACTGAAAGCACAATTATCGCAACATGTCGAAGTGCATGCTGGAGATAAAAATTACAAATTTGAAGTTTGTAAAAAGTGTTTCGCATCGAAAAAATATACATGTACGGAACATGTCAAAATACACGAGAAATACAAGAAAGAAATTGAGGATGTGAAGTTTGCAACAAATACTTCGCGACAAAAGCACAACTATCACAACACGTCAAGACAAATGCCAGAGAGAGAGAAATTATAGATGTTTGCAAAAAATGCTAGTAAACGATCTGTCTCATCACATCCAAACACACTGGTGCGAGCATGTGAGCCGAACACATGATATCTTGCATACATACTGAGCATAATTTCATGTCCTTTCCAAATATCGTAGTGTTTTTGGGTAAAATCATCTGTTTATGTCCCAAAAATCCTAAATCACTTGACTCAGTACAGCATCTTTTTCATGTACTTGACCGTATTTATTGAATTTTGTGGATGAATTTAATGTGATTTAATAAGTATCCATCATCCCAGTTCGAAACACATAATCATTATCCCTTTACAAGAACTTTTAGTTTCATTTCATTATTTTACCCTTCAAACTGACAGCCATTTTTTGTACCTTCACTTTAAACGGAAATCCTAGCGAACAAAACTCACAAACCCATATATACTTATACGTAAATGCTCCCCAAAATTTCCTGTTTTTTGGATGTGTATCTTTTATGGATTTGCAAAATTAACGTAATTATTGAATTTATAAACGCATGTTAATTGATGAAAATATACAAATTAAATGTATATTTTATTAATCAATTCCAAAAGCTATTGTTGCAATAACAATTATTCAAAGATAAAAATAATTTGAAATGTCTTGTTTCCATAAATGTTTATTGGCATATTTTTTTCATTCGTTGTTGGAAATCTTATCTGATGTGACATTGTGTTTTAATTCGTTCTATTTTTTTGATATTTTGACCCAAATATCTTTTTTTTGTTTCTAAAATTTTCTTTTTTTTTACAATTTTCGAGTAATAATTTCACTGCATTATCTTGCCATTTAAAAACTTCTTCTGAAGCTAATGGATCTTCTACAGTAGGTGATTGCAATATATTGCTTATAAATTCCATTTTGAATTGTTCATCTGTAATGTAATTTGTTATAAACATAAATAGGATTAAGGAAAAAACATAAATGTAAAATATTGTTCTTTCTAATTAAAATATAAATAAATGTATATAATAAAATATAATTGTCATATTGCATTTTTAACATATAAATAAGCAACATACCTTCAAATATCCTTGGGACTAAATCAGTTGGAACATCTACATTTAATAACTGACCATCAATATTAAATTGTATTTGCATCGATTGCGATTTATGCATTATTTTTCCGAAATTTTATCAACACCAAAGTACGAATAAAAAATTCAGGACAAATAATCGGAATACCCCCTATAGGGTACTTTGTGATACCTATTACAGTTCTTTCGTCTGTGCATATCTGCAGATGAAACAAATTACCTATTCGACTGTATTTTGAATTTGAAATTCTGCTTATTCTGAAAATAATGACGACCGCTACATCCAGTTCTAACACTTAGCAAGTCCGTTTAGGACACCGCTAAAGCTAACAGAGCTCAGCGCCGGAAGTGGCTGAACGCACCCAATACATCCTGCTTGCCATACAGCCATTTCTGCCACATACCATGTAATACTTGTTTGTAAAACAAGTTTTATAGGTATAAAGTATATATAAAGATTTCTCACATTTATCCTAAAGTTTCAAATTTAAATAAAGATACTTTCACAACTTTAACCTATTTTGGAAAAACCACAGAAACCATAGTACACATTCTTTGAAAACAAAATCAACAAATCGCTTTTAGACCAAGTTGCAAATTGTCAAACATATTATTTAATGCTAAAGATAAAATCAATCCCTTAAAGAAATCTTGTGTTTATAAAATCTCATGTTCCAAATGCAATAGTGTAGGCCAAACTGGGCGAAGTTTTGAAACGCGTTATAATGAACATTTTAAAGCGTTTAGATTAAATCACGATACAAGTTCATTTGCAAATCACATTATAAATTGTAACCATACCTTCCCCGAAATTAATAAACTTAAAATATTACACAGGTGTAACAAAGGCACTAAGCTTAATCTGTTAGAAGCAGTTGAAATTCAAAAAACCCAAGGTAATCATTTCGTTAATCTGTTGAACGAGCAAAAGGATTTACCGCAATGTAAATCACCACTTTTTAAATCCCTGTAGATATGTTGTGCGCCTAAATGTCCCTCACTCCTTTTTGTAAAAATTTTGTGTATAAATGTAATTTCTTGTTCGTTTGTTCTCACTTGACAATGACCGTAAAAAGTCGAAACTTAAGTCGTGTAGTGTTTGTTTGGATATATATTCATTAGTAATATATATTTTTAACAATAAATTATTTATGGTATAAACGTTGTCATTTGTTTTATTTCATCATTAAAGTATACATGTATTGTAAATTATAATCACTTAACATAAATACATACTATTGTACAAGAAAGGAAGCTGACACATACACATGCACACAAAACGAAAAGCTTGCACCAACGCAATATAACTTTAATCCTCTTGCTTGTAGAGCTTGTACAATTATTATACACTTATATTATTATATTATACACTTTTGGTGTATCCTGGGCATTTATAGAAATGCCAGGTAAGCCTATAATTAGTATTATTCTGTACATTTGCAGTGTGTTGATGTTCGTTTAATCCATGCTGGACGTTAAAGTTGACGCTGGAAGCACTTTTGGTAAAAGTAGAAATGCTCTGCTGTGACATTACTGTTTCAAACATTTCAGCTACCTTAATTTTTTTCTTTAAAGATGTATGTAGCCCTCAGCTACAGCCGAAGACTTCCACCCTCCATGTCGCTCAATAGTGAGCAAGTCGCCACCACAATTTTCCGTGTGCGATGCACGTCTGAAACAATACCCAGTGCACTGATCGGAATTGGGCAGCTTGAGGAAAGAAGCAATAATTTTTGGCACCTGGCTAATTTTATTGATGCTAATGGGACTCAATGTGCACGGACCATTCTGATGCATCATAAAGAAATGTTTGGTAGCTACACTTACATGAAGATTAATATACTTTTTTATTAAGGTAATCCACTGCACAGTGATAACAAATATTTCAGAAACTAACATATTAGAAATAAATGTCTACAGCTTTCCACGTTTTGTATCACAGCTGAGTACTTATGCTCATTTATCGCTACAAACTTATTTTTATTGCCAGATATGATAGATCATCAGTTTCATGGAGGAAACGATCTATCCCTGCCGCTTACAAAATCAAAAACAAATTCGTAGCATGCTATAAGACATCCAAAGTGTTGCAGATTTTTGATTTGCTCATTACATCATAACATGCAAGCACGTTTGTTGAAATATTTCCAATGGCATTTTTAGTGCACCACAAAGTGAATGCCTTTTGTACTCTTTGTCATACAAAGCTTTCGACTTTGTTGTCAACAATTTCGTTACTGCCTCCAGAGCGACTTCTCTCGCCTCAAACCCACGTGTGCAAGGTTAATAAGGCCTCTTATTAAACTTGTATAATAATATACTATTAGTGTACTGGAATCTAAAATAGTGAGTACCCGTTTATAATACGAGAATTAGAGCAGGTTAACTGTGAAGGCATTGTTATGGAATTAATAAACTTATTAAATAAGTTCAAAGTAGATGTGAGAAAAAATTCACCGACAACATATCAGTAATAGTTATATACAATAGTGAAGTTCATAAAAAAACTGAAAGAATAATTTTAAGTTACTACTGCTTCGTTGCATTCACGATTCTTTCCAATTAGTTGCATCGGCTGTTACAAAGGAACTTAAAGTTTTTAATTCGTGAAGCGATTGGTTTTGCAAATCATCTAGAAGACAAATACAATATAATTATTTAATTCTACTAACGACAGTGCTGAAGCATCAAAAATATTACGTGCTTGCACTACCGGGTGGCTTTCTATTCAGCCAGCAATCGACAGATTATCTGCACAGCGGCCAGAGCTAAAACCTAATGTTCACTGAAGAAAAATGTTATACATTACCGCAAAAAATATACTGATTTTAGTTATGCTTATATATCTCTCCTTAAACTAATTTTAGCAGAAGTTTGCAATCATCCTATTGCATGATTTATTAATGAATTTATTGAGAACCCTATCTTTAAGACTAGCGACACCGAATTCTAAATTTAATTGCTCGAAACATAATATAGACAATTATATTGATGGGAAGTAAAGTACAGTAAAACTCTTTGCCTTCTATCGTAAATCAAATATGAGAAAGTTCAGAGTGGACCACTGCAGATAATTTTCTATTGTATTGATTATGTGTAATAATTATAATTAAATATTCGCTTCGCTTACGGTTGCCCAAAAATTAAATTTTTAATTAAATAATTGAACAGCTATCAGTGCTACAAATATTCTCAGTGACATATAAACTGCACCACCTAGAAGGGGTGGGAATTTTTGGACCAAATTTGGCAGGAATAGTGGACTAGTCCAGGGAAATAGTTGATTAAAATTTGAAACCCAATCATCAAGTAGTCATGGGATTTTTGACGTTTGTGTCATTTTTTAGGTGGTGATAGACAAGCAATTATCGAGTCATTTTTTGAATTTGTTCCACTTTTTCGGATCCCGTTCTTTAGTTTAAAGTGTTTCAAGTGTTTAATGATGCCTAGAGGAAGGAGACCTCAAGTTTACCAGCAGTTGAGTGACTTTGACCGAGGGCGGATTGTTGGTTTACGAGAAGCAGGTTTTTCGTTTAGAGAAATCGGCAACCGTTTGGGACGGCACCACTCAACAATAATGCGTGTTTATCAAGCGTGGTCTGAACATGGGGTTGAACGTCGGAGAAGAGGCGCTGGGGCTCAAAGACGAACCAATGAACGTCAAGATCGCCGCTTAAGACTAATAATAATAATATCCTTTATTGCCCAACAGAAAAAATCTAATTACAGGACAAAATACAAAAAAAGAAACAAAAGATCAATGCGTAACTTGAAATACAAAATAAATACAAAAGTAATCATATTGTGCACACAGTTTACAGTGTAACTAAAACTAAATATGTTGATAAACAAGTACATTTCAACATGTATAAGGATCTAAATTTTCAGCCAGGATTTTCCTCAACTGACTAATACTACAATTATTAATGTCGCAATTTGCAGAAATCCTGTTGAAGTTTCTACACATGATATATAACGGAGATTTAAGACAGGAATTAGTCCTCGCCAAGGGTAGGTAAAATGTTGAGCATTGACGAGTTGCAACTTGCGGCACGAAAAACAGCAGCTCGCCAAGCAATGCCGATGAGTCAATTTGGTTGTTCACAAGCTTATGCAAGAACACGATGCTCTGCACTATTCGCCGATAGTGGAGAGATGAAACATTGCAACGAGATATCAAACACCTATGCTGGGAGTTTCTTTGGGGATAAACATGATCAATTCGAAAGCACAAAAATTTCACAAATCTTCTCTGGACTATTTCGATCTCATGAGCGTGCGCATGATAATAATGGTATCAGATTAACGATGCGTATTCAAGCCGCGACCTCACCAGAGAATAATATAGAGACTTTAATGACTTTAATTGAAAAAGATGCACAATTCCGGATGATAAAGCCCAGCATTCCCCTTGCAGAATTAGCAACAAACCGAATGTGATCAACAAAAGTCAACTTTACATCAAACAGTACACCAAGATCCTTTACTGAATCGTTGCGTACTAAATCCTGGGAGTTCAGTTTATATAAGAATAGAGTTGGATTAGCTCTACGAGTGAATGACACTATGTTGCACTTCGCAATATTAAGATGCAGGTTGTTAGACAAACACCAAGAATGAATGTCATCCAAGTCAGCTTGTAAGAAGTTACAATCAGCCGATGAAGATACTCGGCGGAATATTTTAAGATCGTCGGCAAAGAGAAGCTTTTGGGAATCAATAACATTAGTGAGATCGTTAATGAAGATATTGAAGATTAACGGCCCTAAGTTCGAGCCTTGCGGGATTCCAGAGGATGGGATATATCGTTGCGAGGAATACCCATTATAATGAACATATTGCCGATTAGATAAATAGGACGCAAACAACTCAATCAATGGGTCACTAAACCCAACTGCTTTAAGCTTATGGAGAAAGATAGAGTGATCTACGCGATCAAAGGCCTTACCAAAATCTGTGTAAATAACATCAACTTGGCCTCCCGAATCCAATGCATCAGAAATAAATTGAGTAAAGATAGCTAGGTTGGACATAGTGGATCTATTCACCATAAATCCATGTTGACAGGGTGATAAATAATTCTTTATGATGGGAAATATATGGGAGTAGATACTAAGTTCAAAGACCTTTGCTAGATTGGAAATGATTGCTATCGGTCGGTAGTTAGCAATATCAGATGGATTACCACTTTTCAGAATTGGAACAACTTTTGTCATTTTCCACCTATCCGGAAATGTCGAAGTTTTTAGTGACAGGTTGAAAAGCTTTGTCAGCGGGCCCACAAAGACATTTCTACAATCTTTAACAAGAAAGCTGGGAATAAAGTCACTACCAGAAGTAAGTTTGTTATTAAGTTTAGAAATAGCTTGGAGAATATCAGATTCAGATAAACTATTGATGTGCACAAACAGTCCACTATCCTCAATATGGTCTGTCGCGGCACAAGGAACAGAGGTCGTATAAATACTATTAAAGTATTTCCCAAAAGCATCAACAATTGTGATTGGATCACTACAATTATCGACACCAATAAACATAGATCCAGGTATTACGTTGCTTCTTTTCCTGTATATAAGACCAACATTGTTTAGGTTCGCTTAAGAAAGAATCTTCAACTTGTGCCAAATAATTAGCATATGCTTCTTTCGATTGTTGTTTCACTAGCAGCCTCAAATATTTAAATTGCATCAAGTCAAAGTTATTATTGAAGCGCTTAAAATTACGGCGATGCTTGTGTTTCCTTTTAATGTTCTGGATAAGATCTATAGTGAACCATTTCGGAAATTTATGTGCCTGGTGGCTAAACCTTGGGACACAGCGATCAAAGACTGAGTACAGCGATAAGTAGAACGCCTCACATGCCTGATTGACGTCAGCAAGGTCATCAAGAAAACTCCAATCGATATGGAGAATAGCTTTATACAACTCGTAGAAATTACACTTGCGGAAATTATAAGATTTAGAACACTTTCTGAACACTTTCTGAAGTTACAGTAATTTTCAACTACAATGGTCAGGTTAATTGAAAGTGCCGGGTGATACTTATCTTCTTTAATTAGTGGCGCATTGTCATGAGAAACTGCACAATCGAAGTCCGAAACGACAAGATCTAGCAGGCGATTACTAGAGTTTAAAATTTGGTTAAATTGTTTCAAATTGCCAACATCCAAAAAACTACGAACAACCTGTGACCTTGGATTATATATAGCACTGTCTACAAAAAGAGCACAGTTAAAATCGCCCAATATCAAAATATTTGCTAGACCAACTACTAGCTGTTCGAATAGGTCAAAAAAAGATTCAAACTCGGGTACAGATATATCTGGCGGAAAGTATAAGACAAAGACATGCAACGATGTGGTATTTAAAGAACATTTACAGCCTATAATATCAACGAGCGGTATGTTAGTAACAATATTAGACAGGTCAAGCCTTATTCCAGTAATATTGTTCTTGAAAGCCAGTAAAACTCCCCCACCGCGGCAGCGTTGAGTTTGGTCGAACTTGCGATCACCTCGGATAACGGAGTAGACGCTTGGGAAGTATTCCGAGCTCCCGACTTCATCGGAGAGCCAAGTTTCAGTTAAGCCGACGATGTCGTAGGAAGAATGACTAATTGTTGAATAAAATTCGTTGACTTTCGTCCTCAAACCACGTACATGTTGATAATAACAACTTAAAGTATTTTTGTTGAACAATGTTAGTTTAAAGGTACAATTTTTTGTACACCCTTAACATATTTTAGACGCACCTGCTCACCCTTTGACAATCGTTCTTGTAACTCATTTTTCAATATTTTAAATTGTTGAATTTGCCGTGGTGTACGATCGATAGAGATGCGAATACCCTTGAATTTATCAATCTTCATGAAATCTTGCGCCTTACCTATTGCGTCGTGAACTAGTTTCTCGCTACTCAGAGTTAATTTAATTGGCCTCGGTGACGAACGTGCGTTAGTATATGAACCTAAACGTTTTACCACTGCGGTACATTCGATGGATAACTGCTGCAAGATTTCTTTAGATAAATTCTCGTCTTTAATGCGACGATCATCTAATGAATTCCCATTATTTTCGGGAGCTCCAAAGATAAGTAGGTTGCACTTGCGTCGATCGCGATCCCGAATTTCATTAACTATTTCTTCGAACATGTTGTTGTCTATAGTATGCTTCGATAAAGAGGATATCTGCTTTTTTGGTCAAGTACCTCGTTTTTCAACGATACCAATAATGATTTAAGACCGACATCAGTTTCGATCTCAGCGCATCCATTGCATGTCCAGGCAAAGTTGCGTTTAGATCTAATAATTCATATTTCCTGATTACTAAGTTCGACACAGGTTTGACTAAAGTTATTGCCGCAGATAATGCAGGATACACTTTTATGTTCCTCAACGGGAGCGTTACAACACGAGCAGTTTATAGTAGGCGCCATGATTAGGAAAAGGATACGGCAACGACAGGGGCACAAAGTTTCACAACACGGAGCCTATCGTGTTGACTTAAAATAGACAAACAAAGAGGGCCACGGATAAGGTATTCGTATTGAGAAAAAAACAAAGGTAACACTAAAAGGCGGGTTTCGGCACAAAAACCAGGCAAAAAAACAATGCATATAACGTACAGATCGCCAATTTATATCATTCAGATTGAAAATTGTAAATTGCGGGGCAATCCAAAGAGATGCAAATTCGCAATATACATCAAAGTATTCGGAGAATTATATTCCATATGCCGGTATATAACTTACTATCATTATCGATGGATGAACCACACAAAATTGACAAAATATCACACAGAACACCACACGTGTATGTGCGCACGACATGCACTCGCATAAGCCTCGCACTCAAAAACAAACATAAATTGTACATAACAACGTTTATAAAGTAAACAATACTGTGTACTACATAATCTAAAAAATACAACTGTACTTGTAACCTTTATTAAATAAACACAAATCAAAACCTAAGCCATTTTTTTTTCAGTCAACGAACAAAAATAAATAATAAATAAATAAATTACTAACATATTAAAATTTGCGTTTAAAAATAACAATGTTCTTGTTTTTCTGTCATTCAATCGGGTTCTGCGATCGCTTAGAACTTGACCCGCTCTAGAAAAAGTCTTTCGGAACTGAAGACGCCAAAGCACACAGGTTTTCTTGTGAAATTACGGACAAATTTGGGAAATGAAATTTGTGTTCCCGCCATCAGTTTAAAGAATTTGCGCCATATTGATAATTCATTAGTTGCACTATTTCTTTCATCAGAATTGCCTTCAGTACCAATTTCTTCACGAGTTTGTGTTCAACACTTTTCCGAAACGGCCACTGTAATAATTTTTTTGCGTTTTCCGCAGCGTTTTGTCTGAAAACTCTAAATGTTTAAAGCAATGGTCCAAAAAAGTTAAAACAATCAATGTCTTACTATATTGTACATCGCCCAGTCGTTCGTTTAAGCTATTAAGGAAATCGCAAGTATTTCCTTAATAGGCATGGGAAAGTCCTAAATTCGCTAAATTTTTATAAACATTAATAATTCGTTAGTCATCGGGATCACTAAGGATACCGTACAGTACAATTCACTGCTAATAGTTTTCGTAGCACTTTCGAAAGGTTTTAATATTGTACACAAATCGTTTACTATGTTCCATTCAAAAGGACTTAAAATTGGCACATCACTACTCGTATTAGTTAAAGCAATTGAACTTTTAATGGCTTCCTCCAGATCTAAAAAGCATGCATATAACAGGTGCATTCCTCGTATAAAGCGGGTATCACAGTTTTAGATGTATTGTGCCTACTGGGTAACTGGTAAGCGGGATTCAACCCAGAAACAAATTTTTTAAAGCCTTCATCTTCAACTACACGAAATGGTTGAAAATCCAAAATGAGTAATAAAAGCAGTTTATTCTCAATATCTTGTTTTGATTTATATGTAATTTTTTTGCAGAAAACTTGTAATTTTCGTTTACTTTCATTATTACCTTGATCAAAATGTGATGTGATGTGGTCGATGTGGATGGTTTTTGAGACATTGAGGGCCCTCGTAAGTGGATGAAATTGCTTCTGGGGCTTGTGCTCTAATTGGTGAAGTTGTTTCTGCCTGAGATCAAGAGGTAGCTTCGGTGGAAGCATCACTTACTGAAACTGCTTGACTAGTTGTGCCCTGTGATAAAAAAATAACAATAATAAAATAGATAAAAATAGCTTAGAAAATAATCGCAAAAACTAAAGTGAAAAATACTTACTTACCCTTATGTGTCCACCGCGTCATATTTTTGCTCATAACTCGAAGAAAAATTGAAATATCGGCCTGGACCTCAAAATCCTCATTATTTGACTTTTTTTGAAGATAAAAACACAATCGTAAGATATTTAAAAAATGTTTGAGATATAAATAAAAAAAAGCATTTTCAAACACGTGATTTTACCATGCCCGTGTAAAATGGCTCCACTCGCTTCGCTACGTTCGCTCGTGAATTCATTTACACTCGCTGGTAAACTAGCACTTTTCTTAACTTGTATAACAATCTACTATTAAAATTTAAGAAAGTTAGCAAGCTTATGACATTGCATTGATGAAAAATTCTCATACTTACTGTCTATATTCAACCGTTCATTATTTTCTTGTACTTAATGGATAAGGAAATTTATCAAAGTATAAGGAAATTGAGTGTGGGTCACTGCAGATTTTTTATTATGCGATCGATTGTTGTTAAAGTGTATTTTCTACTTTGTGATTTTATTTTGCAGACATATTGGAAAATGATATTTCAAAGATGACGAGCAAAAGTCAATTCCGATTGGCACTTACGATCATAAAGGAAGAAGAATATGTGGTTTCTGCATCATCGACAGATGTGGATAGTGCTGTTGAAGTGAAGCAGGAAACTTCAACGATAAATGTTGGGGACTATTTTGCAAACAGAGCTGCTGACAATAGGTTGGAGAGTGTTGTTTACAATACTCTCGAGAAAAGTTGAAATAAAGTTTCCAATTTATTTTTGTTTTTTAGTATGTTGTTGATGGAATCATAGTAAGAATTCCAGCGTGTTACTCCTGGATAAGTGTGTGACCCAGGGTTTCTACAATAACCTCTGAAGATTTAGGAAACGCTGCTGTCTTCCATAGTATATTAAACTTTGCGAGAGTCAGAGAGTTTTAATTTTAAAACGACGTTTTCATTAATTGCTTTACTGTAATCAGTGGTGCAGATTAAATTAAATGTGTTGGTAACTTATGCTGCTTATCACTATTAAAAACTTCTTCTTCATCTCCAATGACTATAAGTTATTTCTTCAATATCTTGATTATCAAACACATCACTATCATTATTTTCCTCAATTTCAATATCAAAAAAATTATCTTTGATACAAGATGGAGCAGGTATTGTCATTCAAAATTTCCACAGTTGCAACAATTTTATCTGTTGTGTATATCTTCCAAAGTACTAGCAATCCGATCGTAGGAATGCGTACCTTTAAACCTCTGAGAAGCCAAGGTCGCTGATTAATGGCTAAAGTCGTTATTTATCCAATGGCAGGTAACTCCATACCAGACCATATGTCTGCCGTTGTACAAACAATTGTATGTTCAATAAATCTGACTTTATTTTTACTTGTCTTTCCTGAAATAGTCCCGAGATTCGTCTAGTCAATGTACTTCTACTAAGAGCAGGTAGTGTCAGTCCAAATTCTTTAAATGATTTCAAAAAATTTATTTAGCTGTTATCAGTTACAGTTGCAACAATTTTATCTGTTCGTAATCCATATCTCATGTGTATATCTTGCAAAGTACTAGCAATCCGATTGTATGAATGAGTACCTTTAAGCCTCTGTCAAGCCAAGGTCGCTGATTGACGGCTAAAGTCGTTATTAATCCAATGGCAGGTAACTCTAAAACACTTCTTGTTTTACCAGACCATATATGTGTTGTTGTACAAATATATTGTTCAATAAATCCGACTTTATTTTTACTTGTCTTTCCTGAAAAAGTTTCTAGATTCGTCTATACTCTGTTTTTAAACTAAGAGGAGTGATTTAAATTTGCCGCGCTAATACCTGCACATGCAATTGGTGGAAACCGAGTCTGTTTTACATAATGCTAAGTTGTCTATGTTTTGACATATCAGCTGTCAGTTAACAGTTTCGTGCTCGTAATTTCTTTTTCGTAATTCTAAGAGTAAATAAATCAGTTCTTTTCAGAACTAGCTTTTACCGCAACATATCGTTATATTATTGTGTATATTTTTAAATATGTATGTTGTACCCAGTACAAGTTTCGGGTCAGTTTCGCCCCCAAAGAAGCGCAAGCGGTTAGATCTTGGTCATTTATCGATAGCCGAAAAGCAATGCATAACAAATATATATAAGCAAAGTGTTAAAGATGAACGAAATATGAAAATTTCTGATATCGTATCTAAAATTGGCTATACAATGGGTAAGATATCCAACAGCTCAAAAATTATTTTATCAAAGTTTAATAATATATTTCTAGGAGTTGCTACATCCACCGTATATCGTACAATAAAAGAATATAGGCGGACCGGAAAGGTTATGAGTTCCAAACAGGTTGGAGGACGACCTAAGATTGTAACAACGTACGATGAAGGAATAAAGACCTCTGTGTGCCAAATGATACATACTTTCCTCTATAAAAATGAAATTCCTACATTGAACAAAATTTTAAACGAAGTAAAATGTCGCCAAGATTTACCGAAGATGAGCCGTTCGTCATTATATAAATTTATGAAGAAAATTAATTTCAAGTGAGTTATGTTTGCAATATACATAGATATGATAAACAATAATAAACAATATTATGCTAAATACCTCAACATTATTTTGTTTTATAGGTATATGAAGAGGAACCGCAAAAGTATATTAATAGAACGTGACGATATCGTTAGATGGAGACAAAAATACGTTATTAAAGAGTGTAGAAGGGAAGGTCGACCTATTTATTATCTCGATGAAACATGGGTAAATGAAGGCCATACAAAAGAAAAAGTGTGGGTAGACAAAAGCGTCAAAAATCGGCGGCAAGCATTCATTGAAGGGTTTACTACTGGGCTTAAAAATCCATCAGGCAAAGGGAAACGTCTTATAATCCTGCACATTGGGTCTGAACTGGGTTTTGTTGATGGAGGATTGTTGTGTTTTGAAGGTAAAAAGACTGCGGATTACCACGAGGAAATGAACGCAACAGTTTTCGAAGAATGGTTTAGCAAGCTGTTACAAAAATTACCAGCCAATGCTGTAATTGTATTGGACAATGCATCACACCACAGCCGTAAATGTGAAAAAATTCCAACAACATCATCCAGGAAGAAAGATATGCAGAAATGGTTAAGATTAAAACATATTGAATTTGATACCGATATGGTTCGACCTGAACTCTTACATTTAATAGTTTATATAAAGAACAATATAATTTATACGTAACCGATGAAATGACAAAAACGAGTAATAAAATTGTAATAAGGTTACCACCATATCCCTGCGAATTAAACCCGATTGAATTAATATGGGCTCAAATAAAAAATGAAGTTGCATCCAAAAACCAGACCTTTAAAATCGCAGATTTCAAAGACCTCTTATTGCAAGCAATCCAAAATGTTTCACATATTCACTGGCAAAAATATATCGAACATGTCATCAAGGAGGAAGCAAAAATGTGCAAATTGGATGGAATCATGGATGATTTGATACAACCATTAATAATTTCCCTTGGTGCCGATGGTGACACCAGCTCATCTGAGAGTTTGGATGATGATTAAGCAGTTCTTTTTAATTCACCGTTTTCCCTTGTTTTCTATGAATTTCTTTAAGGATGTTGCTTTATTTTTATAGCTGTTTGTTTTTGTACAATTTATTAATAATTATTAAAAAAATGTGTATCTTAAACATGTTAATTTATTATAATAGTTTAATATATATTTATGTTTACTGATGTTTTATATAATTCAAGAAAATAAAATTATACCATATTGTCCTGTTATTGCAATAATATAATTATAGTTGATGTAGTTAGTTAAATAAAAAAATCTTTAAAGTTAGAACATTAAACATTAACATTAAATGCAAATTATTTTTAGTATCAAATATAAAATATGTCAAATTTGCCGCCTAAATAGCTGGTGTATTTTCTGGTGATATTTTCAGTGTCAATATGGCTTTTCAATTTACTCCTCCTAGTTTAAAAACAAACTATAGTCAAAGCACTTCTACTAAGAATTTCTACATCAAATCCATCAAACAATTGTTTGAAACTGGCATGTTCTACGATTGATAATGGACGTCGATTGGAGCGTCGATTATAAATTTAATCTGTCTATTTTCAGATTCCTTGTTGGCAATGGTAATGGTTTTTCGCCCTGCTGAACTGATACAAAATTTTGCAAAGTAGTTTGTTTCTTAGTCTTTTTATCATTTTTATATTTGAGATATTCAGTATAGGCGTTCTGATGAGCTATTTTCAAATGTTTAATAAAGTTGTTACAACAGACCCTTTAATATTTTTAATTATTCATTGGCAAATTTTACAAATCGACTCAATATGTTTGATCCCTATAATTTTTTTGACCTACACAATATTTTTAAAATAGAAAATAATATTAAAAACAATTTTTCTTACTTCAAAAAATGTCACGTCCAGAATGGCATTTTTCGCAATCCTTGTTTGAATATCAACATCATCGTCATTGGAAGGATTTAAACTTTCAGAAATGTTTTCCTTTACTATAGACTGCCTTCGTAACACTAACAACACTCTTACTGCCGCTACTACTATCTTCTAAATCAACTACATCAAGGTTGTTATAGGTAATCACTTCCTGAATCGGTTGAAAACGGTTCATCTACAGACATAGTATCATTATCTTTACTTTCCATGTTTCTAACAGCCGCACTAGTGAAGTGTAATAACAGCAACCAAATATTGAACCAAACTGAACAATTATGTCTGTAATGCCAAGGTTGGTAATTAGACAATTCCCCTACTAGAAAAACTTGTGAATTCCAATATTCCACGAGTACATTTAATTTTATTTGTAAGTACGAATAATAAGTATTTTAAATTAAAAATACTTATGAGTGAAAAAAAACGAGTATTTTTACTCGTAATTGAAATACGAGTAAAGAGTCAAGTCAGTCAAGAGGAAAAAAGGCCGCATTAATTCAGGAATTAAAATCAACTTTAAATTCTAGTTTTGTGGATTTTAACAAATCACCAGATGTAGATCACGACGATGTGATGGATAGATCCTCTGACTCTATCACTAGCCAGGGAACGGTAATTAATCGTGATAACGTTCGTAACAGGATGAATAACAAAAGGAGAAGTGTCTATTTTAGACTTTTAAATAAAATTAACGGTCTTGAGAAAAAATACAAACAATTGCAGGTTGCCTTTACTAAGAAATTTTTCATGATTCCTATACTTATACATAAACTATAAGTAAGTAAAATAAGACTACTGAAAATAATTTCAATAGAGTTCCAAAGCAACTTAAAAATATGTGGGACTAACTTTTGGGTCAGGGTGAGCCCCATAAAAACAATTTAACATTTAAGTTGTTACATGTCAACATTAGAAGTCTGCGCAATAAAATTGAACAACTTGAGACTTTGCTTGAGTCTTTAAATTATCCAGATATTTTTTGTGTATCAGAGCACTGACTGACGGACTGATGCCAGTTACATTAATTTTATGAAATATTTGTTATGTGCATCTTGCATGTACGGGGCATTTTTGCGCCAGAAAGTCTTAATTAATAAGGGAAATTAAAAGATAATAATAAACAAAATAATTAGGACTTGATGTAGAAAATATGACAAAAGGCTTTATGGTAAAAAAATGTAAAGATTTCAAACTAATACCAGAAAGGACGTGTTATACGTTTGCGAATGGAGAAGAACCACATCAGTATAATCAATATCCGCACAAATTCGGAAGAAAAAAAGAAGAAGAGGGCATATTTTACGAAGAAGAATAATATGAAAATTACTGAAACGTGACATGAAACTAGTGGTTGGAGATTACAACGCAAAGATTGAGAAGAAGAGTGCACAAAAAACACAAAATATCTAATGGTAATGGACACCGGTAATTGATTTTCCAATAGAAAAAACATGCGAGTAGCGCAACTGGAACAGAAAGAAATGTATAAAGGGACATGACAAATGTATAAAAGCAACACCAAACGGCAGGATGTGCAATCAAATCATGTACCGGTAGAAAGAAAACATATGAACTTGATAACTTGCGTGAGAAGTATAATAGGAGTAGACACATGATCCGATCATTTCTTGGTAAGGATATGCTGCGAAAATGTAGAGCAAAAGAAACACAAAAAATCTACAAATAATAAAAAAAACTTTATGATGTGGTAAGGTTGCAGAATGAATATGTTAAAACAGAATATCAGGGGAAGGTTGCAAAACTGGAAAAAAATGCTGCCAAACCACAGTTGAGGAGAAAAAGTATAAGAACATAAGAAAACAATCGAATAGCATGTACAGGAAGAAAAAAGGTTGTTGAGAAAAAAATTGAGGAAAAATTTCAGAATAAAGAAATCCGAGCATTTTACCAAAAACTAACAAATAAACACAGGAAAAGGTTTCCATAGCAGAAATAGCTATTTTAAAAACCAGGAAGAAGTCTTACTTAGTGAACCGACGCATAATAGAATATTTAATAATAGAAAGATGGAAGGAACACTTATGATGAACTCCTAAATACGGGAAATAAGGAAGACTAAGCAGAAACAGGCTACTTTGCCAGAAGGGAAGAGGAAAATAAGTGCCAACGAAAGATGTAGTCACAAAAATAATCAAAGACCTGAAAATAATAAATGTCCAGGGGAAAACAAAGTATCGGCAGAAATGATTAAAGCAAAATGAGAAAGAATATATGAGCTTGTCAAACTAGTATGGGAGAAAGCATAGACAACTGCTGATATGCCCTTTGCATAAAAAGTTGACAAATCTTTATGTGAAAACTATAGAGGTATTGTATTACTGGCAAAACTTAGTAAGGAAAGATTAAGCAATGTTACAGAAGGTATCCTGGGGGACTATTAGGCAGATTTCAGGTGAAACAGATCGGTAAATGACTACTTTTATTTTATTCAAAGAAATCTAAACAATCTGTTACGAATACAAATTAGCTCTGCAAGTACAGAAGTAAAAAGTAAAAGGGTCATAAAAAATTGGAAAAAGATGCAAAAGACTAGAAATAAACAAAATACATGGTAACGGGCGAAACAGAACAGGCAGCAGATGAAAATTTGCAAATAACTACGAATGTGGAAGGGAATATGAATTTGGCAAAAGAGTTCTTATACGAGGCATGACAAACAAAAAAGGATATGAGTAGCAAGAAATGAAAGTATGAATGCTGAAAAGGCCAATGAAATCAAAGAAGACATGAAGAAGAATGAAGATAAGGATTTATAAAACCGCTACAAGGTGAGGCATGGTCACCAAAGAAATCAGATGAGGATGCCCTTGATAGATGGGAAAGAAAACTACATAAACACAAAAGACAATTGGCGAAGAAGAATGTTCAGTCCCATGTATGTCCACTTGTGTATTTTATGCCTCCTTTTATTTATTTGACTCGTTTTTGTCTGAAACATTTATTTGTCCAATGACGGGCAGAGGGTAGTACTCCCCCACTTCGGTCGCGCAGTAGACAGTTTTAGTAAAGAAGGGGAGTTAAGGGCAAAAACAGTACTAGGCAGTCTCTCAAGGTGATTCGGCCAGTGAGTCAGTCGTTTTACTTTAACACGATTCAGTTCTTTTTTACGCTTCTTTTGTTGTACATAATGTATATTTGTTTTAATCAATAAACGAATTAAATGCATTGAGTATAATTCCGTATTTAAGGTTGTCCGAAGAAACAAAGAACAAATAAGGAACTAGACATTATGTACGAAGAAGCAAAGATACATCCGTCATAAAAGCCCAATGATTATGGTCGATAGGCATATAGAAAGAATTGCCAGAAATAGATTACCAAAATTACCAATTGGAAAAAGGAGAAAATAGAGACCACGATAAAGATGGCTAGAGAAAGAGAAAATAAACAGCAAAGAATGTTCAACTGTTCAACAAGGTTCACGGCGTGTAGTGCATATACATAACTTTAGAGGTTCTTTCTTATTCGTAATTAATACAAGACCATGCCATTTTGCACTTCAGCACCCCAAAATTTTATAGCTTTGAACACCATTACCATTGAAAAGCTCTTTTCTATTTGAAATTGTAATTAAATAAATAAATTAAGATTTTTGTTAATAATAACGATGGTTATACCTATCAGTGACGTAACTGACCAATAACTACCTTCGTTCGTACAAATAAATGAATTAACAATTCACCACTTGTGAAAACTGTATTCACACGATATGTGTCCAACAAGCCCATATGAAACTAGAACTGCAACTTCAAACGAAAATCTAAAAACAGGGGGCATTATTGATGGATACATCAAATTCGATCACAACTTTACCTTATACTTGGACGTATTGAATCAATTTAGAACTTCTGCGTGCACCGTTTCCCACAGCTGCTTCACTTAGTTGCGTATCTATCATTCTATCTTGGGCCATCTTGCACATTCTGTTATAGAGGTCTGGATAAGGATCTATGGCTTGTAAAAATTCAGCCCTCGACATGAGATACAGTTCGCAGGAATCAACGGCTATGACAGTAGCGACGCGAATTTCATCCTTCAAAATCAGAGCTATTTCGCCGAAGTGACTTCCATCAGTCAAATGGCACATCTAATATATACAAATTGTTATCTAGTGATTTATAGTATCATTAAATGGCATATATACCTCTTTCCCTGTAGGCGTGTATATGGCAACAGTTCCATTGTGAATGAAATACATATTATCACCAGTGGTTCCTGCCTGGACTATGATGTCGTTAGGCAAATAAATGATGGACTTCATCAAGTTCACAAAACGTAAGACTAACGCGGTCGGTAAATTTTTGAACAGGGTGACGTTTTCTATCAATCGCTTGCAGCTGTGCAGTATAATCTCCTGCTGCAGTTGGGTGGAGAGCGTCGCCAGAATCTGTTCCTCCTTGTAAAAGCTCTTCTGAAAGCGGAAGTCGAAATATTGCAAGATGCGCTTGCAGGTCACGGCCGGAAGGCCCTTGTTCTTCATAAAATCGCGCAGACGCTGGATCCTCTGGTGGTACTTGTTAGTCACTGCGTTGTATTTGCTGACGATTTGAACAATTTCAGCTAAAATTATCATGTAAGATAAACATATCTAGCAATTAAAAATGTATGTGGACCATACTGTACGTTTAGATTGGTTTTGTGATTCTCGCGTATAAAATGTTCAGGACCTACTGTTTACGAAATCCGACAGCGCACGAAGGAGAAGAAAAACGTATCGTAATTTGGAACGATTTTAGTGGGTTTTCGGTTTAATTTTTTAGGATAAAAACAATAAATGTCATTAGTAAGAATATACATTTCAGGACACTTACATAGTGGTCGTGCAATAAAAACTATTTTTCTGAATTTATATGTAAATTTTTAATGCAAATTCCACAGCAACGTTACCTTTTTAGGGCGATCTCAATTGTATCATTAACATATGTTCCAAATAGGCGGCAACATAATCACAATTTATTAAAAAAAAAAAAACAACCCAAATCCAATATGAAGAACTGATCAAATGTTCAATGTCAAAACGGGACAAATATGGGAAGAATTTTGTGTAAGAATGAATTTGTGTAGTCATGCACCCCAAAAAATCTGGGCCACAATGGTAAAAGTAAGCAGTTATTTCAAATGTCTTTAATTTATAAAATGCTAGTAAGTCTATTCAATATTGTGCTGGGTACCTAAAGGAGCAATTAATATTATTTTTGAAAAATTGAAAGTAAATACTAGAAGAAAAATCTGCAGTGGTCCGCACTGAACTTCCTTATACTCGGTTATACTTTTTCGAAAAAACTTAAAAAAGTATCTTTAACTATTATAAGAACATTTTTTCAACTCATACTGTTTTCGAGATATAGAAAAAGTGAGTAAACTATCACTTCCGGTTGAGCTATTTCTTTCAAAATATGACGTTTTCTTTCCTGCTATATACAAATCTTAAGTTTAAAATTTCATAGTGGTGGCTTCAATGGTTTGTGCGCTAGAGAGAGCGCGCGCATGCACACACACACAGAGACGTCATTCCAAAAATAGTCAGGATCGATTCAGAGGACCTCAAAACGCGTATATCCGTTAAAATGTCGAGGTCGGAATTTTTCATGATTCCTATACTTATATAGTATAAGTAAGTAAAAAGCAGAAGTACAATTCAGTAAGCATACCGAACTGGTGAAGGAGACGACCCAAGTCTCAAACAGACCAATTTATATGAATAATATCAAAAAATCAATCCAGATATTGGTGATATCTTTAAATTGTGTAAGATAAATACTTAATAATATGAATTGATGTGTTGGCTAAGATTTTAGTTTTGAATTTAACCGGAACGAAAATAGGAATGTTACCCCAAATGAAAATATTAACAGTACACCTGAGAATAAATGAAATACATCCAGTTTACTATATTGGAAAGGTATGACCATTACCATTCTCTATTACTATTTTAGATGAAAGATTTAATATGAATGTCACCAAATAACCAAAAAAAACCTTTTTTCTTTTCCTTTCTTCTTCCCTTCTTTTTCTCACCTCTTTGCACCCTTCTATCCAATATTCCTATTTATCCCAGCCTACTCCAAAGAATTCGCAGCTCCTGTATTTGTCGTCCATCCAGTACTTGTTTGCTTTCTCCTCGTTCCCGCACCTAAATCTTGCTAAGATTTGCTCTTCTTCCATTGACCTTCCCTCTCTCAAATACCTCGGTCTCCCCACCTCAACTTTTATTCCTTTGTATTTGGGATTATATTTTGCTTTGGCGATTTTACCTCCCCTTTCTTGACCTTCAACCTGTATCCATCTCTCTATTATCTCTCTCTACTTGCTTCCCCTCTCTTCTTCTCTTCTCTGCTTCCTATATTGACACTTCTGCTTTTCCCTCCCTTCTTACCACTTAAATATTTCTCTTCTATTGTCTCCTCTTTTCATTATTTCCTCCACTGCCATCCTCACTAAGCTTTGCTCTGCTCCTCCACTCTTTGTCATTTCATACCTCACCGCTCTCCTACCTGCTTCGAATCCCATCCTTTCGCTCCCTGTCTTCTGTATCACTATATATTCAGGTGTTGACCACTCCAAATGCAGTGCTCTTTTTATATGCCATTGGTGTACCCTTTCTAACTTTTTCCATTCCTTCCAACCCCACACTTCCGCTCCATACATCATAATAGTTTTGATGCACTAGGTTTCCACTCCTCTTTCCCCATAGCGTCCTCCTCAGACCTTCCTTCGGTCTCTTGGCCTTGTTACACATATGCGATATGTGCCCCTCGCTGCTGTTGTTCTCCTTCATTGCATATCCTAAATACATCAATTCTTTCACCTGTTCTATTTCCTCCCCTTTCCATTTCACTTGCACTTCCCTCCGTTTCCCCCCTCCTTTCCTAAACATCATTATTTTTGTTTTCCGAGTGTTTAGTTCTAACTCCCTTCTGTCCATGTATCTTTCCACCCTTTTCACCATTTCCTTCAAGCCATTCTCGGTTCCTGCTATTAGAACTATATCGTCCGCGAATGCCAACGACCATACCATTTCCTTTCCTAGTTTTAGTCCTCCATCTTGTCCTTTCCTCAACGTGTTCTCTAGTTCGGCTGTATAAATGTTAAATAACTGCGGGCTGAAAGGGTACCTTTGTCTCACCCCTTTCCATGTCCTAAATCTTTCCGATCTCTCTTCCCCCACCCTCACCCTGCACCATGTTTCTTCATACAGCTGCTGCACTCTTACACTTATCTACTCAGATATCCCCACCCTTTCCATTGTTTTCATTAATATCCTCCTATTCACCTTGTCGAATGCCGCCTTCAGATCAACAAACAATGCGAATACTTTTCCTGCCTTCTATGCAGTCTCTCTTTCTATTAGGTAGTTTAACATGTACAAATTATCTGCCGTACGCCTACCTTTTCTCGAACCTGCTTGTCCTTCCGGAAGCACCCTTCCCCCTTCCACCTCCGTTTCTAGTCTTTCTCCTATCATCCCTGTATATAATTTGTAGCCTACATTCAGCACTGCTACGCCTCTGTAATTTTCTACTTTTTCCTTGTCACATTTCTTCCTAATTGGGACTACTAACGCCATCCTCCAACTTTCCAAATAACAATGTTCCCCAATGTCATTACTGGTGACTGTGTGGTATACACAAATAATATTAGGACAAAGGAAACACGCTCTGCTAAACTTTCCAGTAATAGCTCAAAAAGTATGCTGTGTAGTTATTATAGATAACCTATTTTTTTTCTAGAAAATTTAAGGGCACTGTGGATACAATTACCGAAACAATAAATTATTCATATTGAACATATTGAAAGAATCAAACGAAATAACGAAAAGAAAGATTGCCCTGCAAGAAATGTTATGATTAATGACGGCAGAAATTTTGACGAGTAGATGAAGGCTTCGTTTATAGAAATTTGAACTTTTTACAGTGTTCTTCGCTATTTCTCAAGCTGTGGTGTGCAAAAAAATGCAAATCTGATGTAACATTCAAGAGCGGATTGGGATTCAAAATTGTGCTATCATGTGAAAAATGCGACAAGATCCTAGTTCTCCTTTAATTGAAAAAGGATGCGAAATTAATGGAAGAATTATTCTTTCTATGCAGCTTCTGGCCGTAGGATTGAATGGAATAATGAAATTTTTCCCGTGCATGGATCTCTTGCGGCCAATTATCCAATCATTTTATGACAAGGTTGTTCGAAAGAAGCTGTTTAGTTTAGTTTATCAGATCAGTAAATGCCCGCGCGGAGAAAATTCATGGTGCTCATGGCTGAAGGCACATGCTACTGGATCAGGCCATATGCATAAACCATCTCTATCTCAAGAAGTTTTCGAAGTGATTTCTTCAATTTATGAAGAATTGTGAACCGTGACGAACTTCAACGCCATAGTGTGGGCAATGGCTCTGAAATCGACTTCCAGCGGCAAACACGTTCTTGACCCGGCAGTTTATGTTAGTACAAGCATGTATAGGGTGTTTCAATTGGGACGGGCCGATGTTGGCAGCCTGTGGCGCCATGTTGTTTTGGTGGCGTCTGTCTAATCTGGTTTTTATTATTCACTGATGCCAAATCACAATGGCAAGTTACACGATTGAGCAGCACGTCCAAATGGTAAAATTTTATTATAAAAATGAGTGTTCGTTAGTGCAAAAGTTGCACGCGTTTCGTCCATTTTCAAAGTCGACTCTCCAACGTTTCGTGGCCAAATTCGAGACAACTGGTTCGGTAAACCATCAACCAACAACAGTACGTCAAAGGATCGCCGTGCCCAAGAATTCCGCCTTTCGCAGACTTCAATTTGGCGAATTTTGCGTCGGGACTTAGCCCTACACCCCTACAAGGTTCAACTGACCCAGGAGCTTAAACTTAATCACCATAGACAACGCCATTTGTTCGCTGACTGGGCTGCGGAGCGTTTGGAAGAGGGCCCCAATCATTTTTGGATGGCTGTGTTAACACGCAAAATTGCCGTATATGGGACGTCGCACTATGGGACAGAATCGTGCGTACCGTCTCAAAAATAGGTTTTGCGAATGTTCGATATTGAATATTTTGTTAATGCACATATCTAACTGAATGTCTAATACATATTATATAGAATTTAAAATAGATTATTTCTCATTTTTTCTTAATAAAACTTGACTTGCAAGTTGACGCTCAAAATAATGTCGATTATGTAGAACAGAATTGCGTCAGTTTACATGGTCATATTTTCATTATTTTTAATGCAAATATGTAAGTGTGATACATGTTTAGAATGGTTATTAAGTGCCTTATTTAGAAAGCATTTAAGTAGACGTTTATGTAAAACCTGGAGAGGTACACGATTGTTTTGCAGTATCTAACATCCTAACCTTATTAGAAACTTAAAATAGACTTTTGACAGTTAGCTATGTCTGCCGATGTCGTAATTTTGATACCATCACATAGAGCAGCTCATATAAAAGTGTAGGCAAAAAAGAAAAATTGCCCGAATCTGCCCCCCTTTAAATGAGACGTAGGTAGAAATTTTTTTTTTGCTATGGGACAAAAAGAGAAAATAGTCAAAAATACTTAGAACAACACCATCATTTGTCGTCTTCAAAAAGTGATTTAGTTGTGAAAAGTATTCAAAAATTCCTTATATCAGGTTTTAACAATCGCTGGACCACATCTAACCGAACAAAAGAACGTTTCTTTAATAGAAATACAACGTGGTTAGACGGTGAATTTAAGGTACAGTTCGAGGAAATACCAATGGATATCACACCTAAAACATCTGGAGAACGTGGACGTCCATCAAAGTCTTATGAAGATCTATCAGAGAAATCGAAAAAAAGGAAGAATATGGAGTTAATTCAAGAATATGGACTCGAGAATATACATAACGCATATGTCCAAGGATTGCGGTCTGAAGGAGAATTGGAAGAAGCTTTTGTTGTTGCAATGATGCGGAATTGTGATAGAAATAAAAAAAAAGATCATAAAGGACAAATTATTGCATGAAACTCGCAATGCAACATATTTTACGGCAGATGAAGCTTTAAGTCTTTTTGCGGATTTAGATCTTTCGAAATCACAATACGGCTTACTTCGAGCAAGTCTGATTAAAAAAAACTTCGATATATTGCCGTCATATAACACATTAACAAATGCAAAAAACTGTGTTATCCTCCACCCTCCAGCATTGTAATAACCGATACAGGCGCTAAAGTAAATCTACAAGATTTGCTGGATCACACTATTGCGCGTATCTTCAAAATTGAAAATATTTACAACCCAACAAGAAGACATCTTAAATTGTTTACCAAATGTGATGGTTCATCGGGACAAAGTGAATATAAACAAATTTTAACACATGAAAGTAACTTGGTCTCAGATGCAAACTTATTTATAGCGTCTTTGGTACCAATAAATCTGATTGATACAGAAACAAAAGAGGTTCTTTGGCAAAATCCGGCTTGCTCTTCTATTCGATATTGCCGACCAATTCTGATGGAATTTTCAAAAGAAACGCCCGAGAAAACCCGTTCGGTGGAGAATTTGGAGAAGATTGAATCAAAGCCAGATAATATGAATGCTTACGAGTACGGTTTGTCTACGTTGCATGCATGGATTAGGTGCATGGAGTTAATTTTACATATTTCCTATAATCTTTCGTTTAAGAAATGGGCTGCTAGAAGCCCAGAAGATAAAAAAAGTAAAGAAGACAAGAAAAAACTTGTACAAAGTCTATTTCGAAGTCGAATGGGATTGCATGTTGATAAACCCCGGCAAGGAAGTGGAAACAGTAATGACGGCAATACAGCTCGACGTTTTTTTGAGAACTATTACTGCTCCGCAGAAATAACAGGAGTTAATGAGGATCTAATTAAAAGGTTTTATGTTATACTTCAGACTTTGGCATGCGGTATTGCTGTAAATCCAGAAAAATTTGGTGAATATACTCGCGCTACTGCACAATTGTACGTTACACAATATATGTGGTATAACATGCCTTCCTCAGTACATAAGATCTTAATACATGGGAAAAGTATAATTAGACACTTTGCTGTTCTGCCTATTGGTAATTTATCTGAGGATGCCCAAGAATCCCGTAATAAAGATTACAAAAATATCAGGTTATATCACGCTAGAAAGTGCTCTAGGTCCGCAACGAATGAAGACGTATTGCATGGTCTTCTATTTACATCAGACCCATACATATCAAGTATCAGAAAACCATCACTCACTGTTGCCAAGGAACTGTTCGACGAAGCCAAGAACCTCTTAGATATTTAAATTGAAGTTTGTATATCAATTATTTTTTTCTATTTTATGTAGTGGATTAATTGATGTTTGTTATATGTTATTTTCATATTTAATATTAGCAAAAATACGAAATAATAGTCTATATCGTACAACTGTATAATTATCATTCAATAAGTTACGTAAACTACGTTTTTGTCTGAAAAAGTGTAAATTTTATTTTTGTATTATTTTTTTATATATTATAAATAAAAAAAATATGAATGAATGTACCATTATTTGATAGTATATAGATTAGAGGTACTACGTACCAAATTTCAGTTATTTACTTCGATCAACGACAAAGTTACAGATTTTTGAGACGGTAAGCCGATTCTGTCCCACAGTGCGTCGCCAACCCACACCATGTTTCTTTCAAGTTTCTGTTTGGTGCGGATTTTGGGCCGGCGGCGTAGTACTTTTTTGAAAATGACGTTGGTGAGGCCATCATTATCAACGGCGTGCGCTACAGAACAATGCTAAGCGATTTCCTTTGGCCCAAATTGAACGATATGGAGGTTGACGAAATGTGCTTCCAGCAGGACATGCTGCGTGCCCCACAGCAGACGCAACGATGGACATTCTGCATTAACGATTTGAGGGTATGGTTATCCCTCGTAGAGGTAACGTGAATTGGCCACCAAGATCGTGCGATTTGACCCCGCTAGACTGTTCCTTGTGGGATTAACTGAAGTCGCAAGTCTATGCCGATAAGCCGCAATAGACCGATGCCCTTAAAGCCAACATACCTAATGCAATCGGTCAAATTCATCCGGATATTATATTCCATAAATAATGGCATACATGGACCTTTCAAATAAAAATTTTCGTTAAAACCTCATACAAAACTCGTTTTATTCCATTTCAACATTGGCCCGTCCTTACTGAAAAAGTCTTCAACTTTTTTCTTCAAGAACAATTTATCACTCATTTTTGGGCAAAACATCGATTTATTTCTTAGAAAATAATTTCACAAAAATTGATAAAAAAGACAAGTCCTACGTACTTCAAAAGTTGCTATCGACGACGGGCTCTATCGCCGAAATTTTTAATGAAAGTGACAATAAATAATAATATTCTAATATAATAATATTATATTAGAAAAAGTATTTTTTAGGCGACCGACACAAAACATACTATTATTTCAAAAATATACTGAGTGACAAAAGTCAAAGAACACCAAGAATAAATTATTATTTTCCAACCAAATTTTGTATATGAGTGTATATGTGGTCTCACGAGCAAGTATTGGGGCTGTCACGTTCATCTCACTTTCAGAACAGGATCTATCTATATGCATGACATCTTCGTTTGTGGCTGTTCGGTTACATGGTGTCTCAGGTAAAGTTATAATCTTTATTTCTGTATTCTTGAGCTTCCTACTATGGGAAAAGCAGCACTTTCCATGATCCGTTGCCCGTGAATTAGAACCATGTGTACACTTGCGTACTTATCTACAACTAACACCGGTGTTTCATAACCATACCTTCCAATTGTTTATACATCAATTGCAGCAGTACTTGAGATCACTTCCAAAATTATTCCCAATCTTTAAATAAATTTTCATCCGCAACTGTCGTTTCTGCACTCTTTGCCGGATTGTTGAAAAATCGTCTAGAAGTATTTTATACATCAATTGTAGCAGTACTTGGGATCACTTCCAAAATTATTCCCAATCTTTTAAGTACATTTTCATCCACACCTGTCGTTTCTGCACTTTTTGCCGCATTATTGAAAAATAGTTGTTCCATCACATTGTTTCACTACTATCTATTTTTAATCCTATTTCTATCTCAATTTCCAACTTTCTATTCCTCTTTAATTCTTTCATGTCAGTAGTTGTCGCCGTCCATTTTTTGAAATCCAAATCATAAGCTATGTGCAAAATATACTCAGTGACATATAAACTGCACCACCTAGAAGCGGTGGGAATGTTTGGACCAAATTTGGCAGGAATAGTGGACTAGTCCAGGGAAATAGTTGATTAAAATTTGAAACCCAATCATCAAGTAGTCATGGGATTTTTGACGTTTGTGTCACTTTTTAGAGGTGGTGATAGACAAGCAATTATCGAGTCATTTTTTTGAATTTGTTCCACTTTTTCGGATCCCGTTCTTTAGTTTAAAGTGTTTCAAGTGTATAATGATGCCTAGAGGAAGGAAACCTCAAGTTTACCAGCAGTTGAGTGACTTTGACCGAGGGCGGATTGTTGGTTTACGAGAAGCAGGTTTTCCGTTTAGAGAAATCGGCAACCGTTTGGGACAGCACCACTCAACAATAATGCGTGTTTATCAAGCGTGGTCTGAACATGGGGTTGAACGTCGGAGAAGAGGCACTGGGGCTCAAAGACGAATCAATGAACGTCAAAATCGCCGCTTAAGATTAATGGCCTTGAAACCGATTCTCTACAACTAGATCGATAGCTGACCAATGGTTAGCTGAACAAGGTCGTCCGATAGGCTTGCGAACAGTTTATCGTCGAATAAGAACCTTTGGCTTGCTGTCTTACCGCCCACATCTTGTGCTACCCCTCACTGCTCAACATCGCCAGGAACTTTTGGCCTGGTGCACGGAAAGACTTCAATGGAACTTGGAGTGACATCGAGTTGTCTTTAGTGACGAATCGCGATTTTGTTTAGGAATGCATGATGGTCGGATGACTGTTAGACGAAGACGTGGAGAAAGGCGCCATTCTGATTTTTCGATTGCGAGGCATGTTCACCGAACTGTGGGGTTGATGGTGTGGGGTGCTATTGCTTACGGTAGTAGGTCACCCTTGCTCTTCATTCGGGGCAGTATGACCGCCCGACGCTACATTGACGAAGTGGTAGAACCACATGTTCTTCCATATCTTCAAGGGCTGGAAGACCCACTTTTCCAGCAAGATAATGCACGACCTCACGTAGCAAGGGTTTCTCTTGACTTCTTTGAAGAGCCCAATGTTAATCTTTTGCCTTGGCCGCCAAGATCTCTCGATTTGTCGCCCGTTGAGCACGTGTGGGACATGATGGGTAGAAGATTGAGGAATCTACCGAACCCACCGTTGACAATAGAAGCTCTACGGCATGAAGTACAGGCTGCTTGGGATGCCATACTCCAAGAAGAGATTGATGCCTGCTAGACCTGCTAGAATCAATGCCAAGGCGGGTCAGTTAGCGTATCAGAAATAGGGGCGGACCAACACATTATTAAAGAAAAATCGAAAAGTGTTTTCTTTATCAAATTTTAATCAATTGTTACCTTAGACTAGTCCAATGTTTCTGCCAAATTTGGTCCAAAAATTCCAACCCCTTCTATGTGGCTGCAGTTTATATGTCACTGAGTATATATTTCATGAATTTAATTCTAGCATGCAAAGGTGACATTCCAAATGTTAAAGCTTTTTCATTGCAGGGTTTTCTTTGTACAATATCTAGTTTAACTCGGAAGGCTCAGCACCACATATGAAGCATGAGGCCACAGATGGCGTTTCCGTGACAGCTTGCCCTGTTTTTCCATCGAGCATTAAGGACATCAGCTCATGTTTTATAATAAATGTTTGGTTATGCATGTTTATAGTAGTTTCATTTAACCTACTTATTTCTTCTTCAACTCGTAGATTTCTCGCTCATATAATATCAGCACTTTCCTTAACAAATTCGAACCCTAATAGTCTGCAGTGACGGGTAGACGATGGCCGATTATTTTTCCACAACACCATCTTGACTTGATGAAATAGTCAATGTCACCAGTGACGTCATAAACATGCACCATATGAAATGTCTCCGTCTTCCATTTCGCTGAATTGGCCTGATGCCCCATTACATCTCCATTTGGTGTGTAAGGCGGTTGCTGCTTCTTCTGATACAGCTTTGACAATTCTTTTTGTTGTATGATCCAGCAAACTCTGCCTAACACTCGCAAGCGTTTCGTTAACACTTTTTCTTTGCTTCAATAATTTTATCGTACGGAAATAAATCGTAACCCTTAAATTTAGTGACTTGTCGTAATAAATTATATTGGTACCTTGTCATTTGAGCTTGCACAAAAAACGCAAAAGCCTCATGTGGATCGAAACCAATATATTCCGAAAACTCTGTATCTATGCAGGCTTGGGAAATAATGCACGCAGTTCAACCACTCACTATACTTGTCAAAAAATGTTTTTTTCTTTCGGGTCACAGCATTGAAACGAGCATTCCAATGTGGATGGTCGTGGAGCTCACTTTATAATCTAAGAGTGTTCCATCTTAACTTTGAACGAACATAATTGCGTCAACATCAACTAAATTTAAAATGCTTGCACCTAAGGATAGTTCATTTACTCAACTTTCAAGAAAAAAAAGAAAAAAATGCGGGACGACGCATTATTAATGTTAACTTTTGTATTGTTCCTTTGTGTTATTTCAAATGTTGATCGTTTACTTATTTTGACCACTTACGTATACATTAAAATCAGTTCAATTGAATTACTTCTTCTTGGCGTTCTTGTACTTTTGTCACTTAGTATTTTATTTAACATTAATTCGAAAGGAATATCACCAGCTATGTATTTTGTTTGGAGCTACATCATGAAAATTGAAAAGAACACCCAGCAAATTGTACGTATGTACATGTCGATAATAAACCAATATTCACCATAAAAATGCGCGCGAAGTTATACCGCCTGGAACTCTACTATTTGTTTCTTTTTCGGGTAGAATCGTTCATCTGCAACTAGTTTCTTGCCGCTTTAAGACGGAGCAGGTGAACAAGCGTCAAATAAGCAAAATTATATATTTTGTTAATATCAAACATACTTTTAAAGAAATAATTTCTATATGATAACAACTCTAAACCAAATTTGTAGCAAATTTAATCCCACATCGTTCGTTTTCAACTAAATCTACTAACGCAACTTAAAGCTTTTAGCATACTCACCCATTATGAAAAAACGTAGAATAACACCCCCGATCCAACATAGCATCTCGAATAGGAGGATGTAGTTCGATTCTGAATAGTTTTCGCCAAAGCCGACGAGGAAAAATAAATAGGTGACTCTGTACAGGCTTGTCACGATGTTTTCCAGTTTCGAGTCGGCCGCCATCCACTTTTCCTTGAACACCGTTCCCATCAGATACAGAAAGCTGGTCGCCCATTTGATCAGGACGATGGTAACGACAATTAACTTGAAGAAATTAAACTTGTACAACGTGATTTGCCGATACTGGTGGGACAACGAAATATACAAATAGAATCGCAAAAAAATAAAAATACTCGCCTCTCTGTAGCTCTTCATGTATCGTACGAGAGTTGTTATTCTGAACAGCTTGGTGAAATTAGCAAATTTTGCAAAAATTTGCCAATATTCGTTATTATTGTACAAGAGGACCATGTCGAAATTTAAAGTGCTAAGCAAATCGACGAAAAACCACGTTCTCAAGTAATGTCTGCGGCGAAAGAACTTCGTTAGACCTAATTTATTACTCAGCTTGGGCAAGTATACTTAGCGACGTCAGATCGTGTCATGATGACCTTGTTGGTTTTATTGTTTAGATAGCCACTGTTGAAAGTTATAATGATGTCTATGACGCAAACGATGTCCAAAGAACATTTAATGGCTAAGAATGTCATTTGAAAATCTATGTATGAATGAAACGGGTAAAAGAGCAGCATAACAATCACCAAGTGGAGCATAATCGCTTCCCAAATTATTCTGCATAAGGAAAATGAAATCAATTTTCAACCGTTGGGGAAAATGGATCACTTACTTGGCATCACTGTACGGATGTATCATTCTGTAATATAGCCTTAAATGTCTCTCCGTTTCTCTCGTCAGCGATGCCTTCGATTGATAAATCAGTTTCGATCGGGGATTTGTGTGACTGACCAAGGTGAGGTTCCTCAGCGCACGCCGACAATACACAAAATACCCACTGTTTATGTATCTAATGATTGCCGGCTCTTCTGCTGGGAGCATGCAGTCGTGCCGCATCAGTTCCTTGGTTACTTCTTTTTCGCGTTTTGAACGTTTCATAATGTTGCACTATGTGATCTATTCGATGACACAATGAGCAATTTGTTGAACGATTGAAACTTTTTTGACTTTTTGTTTAGACGATTCATCGGAAACTTGATTTTTACACCATACGAACTGATGAACGTTTTATAGTCTGTATGACTACCAAACACCAAATACTCTACAACAACTTTTCGCTGGTGATTGGATTTTTATGCAAAATAACAAACTTGTTAGAAAATCTTGTTCAGGGAATGGTTTGTTCACTCCGGTATTTGAACTATGCAAACGCTGTTTGGGGCAAACTAGGGTGTGTTACGACAACTAACATTATGGACCTATAAAACCATATCAAAGTAAGTACCAAAACGGACAACAGTGCATACAGAACACAGACAGACAGAACAGGAAGAGTATGGCAGGAAAATAAAGACACTAAAAGAGGAAAATTTAAAGTTATGTGAGAGGCAATTGAAAAAAGCTAGGACGAACTTTTTTCTACATTTGCCAATTACCAAACCTATACCTAAAACGCAGAAAGTCACCTTGGAACATCGACATTGTCCCTGACCTCGACCTTAGAATTGATCCTGCTTTGCCAATTCGTAAACCTCCTCCGGGAACTATCTAGGTCAGGGTCACGCCGTGTGACCTTGGCCTTGACCGAGATTGTTCCAGGATAAGGTTTATGAATTCGCAAATACCTACTACTGACATAACAAACAAAAGGGGATGATTGGGGGGTGAGGATATTCCATATATTCTTATAAGAGAAATAAATGGGAAAGAACGGAATTAATACAGGAATTAGAAAGAGCTATATTAGGCATATCAGCCATTCGTGAAACAAAAGAGAAGAAATCAAAATTGTCGGAGGACAAATTTTAATATGGAGGAGTACGAGAGACAAAAGAAGGAAGAATACTGGAAATTGAAATCAATAGACAGCACAACATATAAATGAATGTAATAATAGCCTATCCACCTGACGAAGATGAAAGGGTAGAAACTAAAGATGCATTTTGGGAAGAATTAAATGGAATATTGGAAAAGATATATGGCATTATTAATAATCCCAAGTCACACGATGTAATGAGGTAGCATGGTGAAGAAATGAGAAACAATAATGGATGAAGATCTGATTATTGGAAACACTTTTTACCAACATAAAGGTATCCAAAAAATCACGAGAGAGGTTAAAATCAGAGGGGGAAATCAATAACTGACTATGTAATAATAGATGAACAACACAGACGGGAGTTATTGGTTGTAAGAGAAAAAATATTTTCAAATATACAGTGATCGTTGTCTGGTGGAAGGAAAAATTCAACTAAGGCGAAAGCGGTATAATAATGTACAAGAAGTCCTTACAACAAGAACATACATGTTCCGAACTACAAACAAACTGTGGAAAGCAGTTATTATAAACCAAAATTGGAACGAAGCAACGACCGAAGACAAAGGCAAAATAAGTAGATATTAATAAATAAAGCAAAGATAGCATGTGGAATAATTAAAGATTAATAAAAATAAGAATCAAACTAGATAATTGAACCAGGAAATAAAAACAGTTTTTAAAGGAAGCCGGATTTATGTAAAAAAAAACTATCAGAACAAACTTATGAGAGATATGAAACACAAAGGAAAAAGTTAGAAACAGGCAAAACGCGATAACTTCGAAAGAAGAGAAAAGTGACGCTAATCAGAGGCTACTTGGAACGTTAAAATATTTCAGAAGTGAGAAGAAATATACAATGAACCTAATAAGGAATAAATATAACGGACGACGTAGGGAGGTGCTCAGAAAACTCGGAAAAAGAACAAAATTTATAGCATTTATAGAAGGGAATATGTACAATCAAACGCAGAGATAATGTCCTTGTAATAAAACAAACGAACAGTTCGAACTATCCCCTATAAAGAACAGACACCGGGAGACCTATCATAAAATGCAAATACTCTACTACCTCAACTGCGATTGTATTAATTACAATTATCTTATTGGTAGTGGTATTGGCGCGTATACCTTTTCGGACCAATAGTAGATGGGATGTTGAAAAACAAATCATTCGGCTTCTTTTTAAAATGGAAAATATTCCACATTATAAAAACCAACGCAAGATTGTGATTTAAAACATTTTTGTTTACTGCTGGAAACTTTTTCATTTATAACATTAGACACTCGTCAGAATAAGGGAGAAATTAAATTTGAATTGCTCCACCATGTCAGTAAGGAGACGTCTGCGAGAAAGCGGGTACCACGCCAGACAGGCTGCCCGGAAAATTGAACTGTCCGAGGCACGTGCTGCCACTAGGGTTCACTTTTGCGACGAATATCGACAGGGATTGTCAGTGTGCGATTTTTACGGATGAAAAAACTTGTTCATCTTCGCAAGATGCTCCTGTGGTGTTATGGCGAAAGAACAACACCCGATATATTCGGGAACATGTACTGATTTTGGAGGTGGATGTTAATTCGCAGCGGTACATTGGAATACTCGAAGATATTGTAATCCCTTCAGTGAGAATTATCTACCCAGATGAAATGGAGGTGATCACTTTTGTACAGGACAACTGTCCTATACATACGTCGGCAGCAGTTATGAATTGGTTCGATGATCGAAACGATATTGAATTGTTGGATTGGCCGGCAAAATCTCCAGATTTGAACCCCATAGAGGAAATGTGAGCCTGGATTCGGTGTCAGGGAAAGAACAATACAGCAGCTGATAAATCATGTTAACACGGTATGGGAGAGACTCCGAGGGACAACGTTCGATCAATGAGAAATCGCCTAACCGAATGCATTGGAAGCAATGGATATTACACAAAATATTAATTTATGTTATGTTACTTTAGTTTTTCGACCGAGAATTTACATTTAAGTTTCCTGTTTTGTATATGTTGTCGATAATATTATCCTTTGAGAAAAATATGTTACGGTTTAATAAAAAAAGGCATTTTTATGTGGTACTTCTTGCAGCAGCGCTCTCTCTGATTCTAGACCACGCAATGGCGTTCTAAATCATTTCGGAACCGGCGCTTAATATTCCATTGATTTGCTTTTTGACGCTCTATCCGAACACGACAAGAGTAGCTTTTCTACGTGTGTACTTTTGAGATATATTTCAGATTACTGATACACTTTTAGAAATCTAGTCAAACATTTCTAATTAAAAATATCCATTGGACAAAGTTTCATTATTATGAATTAAATATTGGACGAATACTGTAAAGTTCCCGTGTATGTAAAAAAATGCATCATCGTCATTGGATAAGTTGCAATAATTTTATTATTCATAATTAGGCGCGAAGTGAACAATATGTAAACTATATAAGATTTTATTCAATTTGTGTACGGTTTGTTATAAGTGCATATTGTATTACAATGAAGAATAACTTAATAAAATAATTAAACTTACTTGAGATATATGAAATTAGAATAAATAAATAATCCAAAGAAATATTTAAAATAGACGAAAAATATACATATTTCTATATTTTGAATATCCAAATAATAATAATAATAATAATCTTTATTAACCAACAACAAAATGAACTACATTGGATGAAAGTGTAAAACTAAACAAATATGTAATAATTTCAAATGAAAAGTTCTGCTGGACGTTATACTAAATATCAATTATATTATGAAAATAAGGATCAAAAATCCAGGTTTGGTTAACGGGAATAGGGTCAGCTAATCAGCTGTTATTACTCCCATCCCCACTATAATAGAAAATTAATACTCTTATATGCGAACTATGGTACACTTCACAAATAGTATATACAACATCAACTGCGAACGAAATCTCTGCTCGATAACTCACGATATACTCTAGGAAATACAACATCACTGTTTCAGAAACAAATGCGTTTTGAATTTTAATTTGAAGGATGCAACTGGCAGGCACTTCAGATTATGAAGAATAATGTTGTAAAGCTTTACTGCATTGAATTGAAAAGAACGAGTAAAAAAAGCAGTTTTATGAAAGGGAGGCGTTAATATACCTATACTGCTTACATTTATATTATGAACATCTGTCCTGAAAACTAATTTACGGTGAAGGTAAGGTGAGATTTTGTTTTTGATTATTTTTTGCAAATGTACTGCCAGATTAAGTAGTTAAGAGTCCTGCGAGATTGCATATTTAACCAGCCCGCCCAGCGCAAGGTGTGAGAAACGTGATCTCATTTCCTCTTGCCGTAGATACCATCCAACCAAACATGGGTGGCTGAGGTGCATATAGTCATGCAAACATGAATTACGAAAAATTGTGTACAAACGCCATCTAGATGTCAATACCCGCACACTTGTGCTGCTATGTACCGCTTTAGTCGACCAAAGAATTAAACAAATATATAATATTAGCAATTTTTATATTTCTATGTTTTTGAGAACTTTGTCATTTTTTGATTATGCATTTTATTTATTTGTCTCGACTTTTATCATCAAAATTTTAAATTTGCTTAAAATGTAAAAAACATAAAATTCCCTCAGTATTAAAAAAATAAAATATTTTCAAGAAATGCCTTGACAATGTCAAAAATTGACAAAAGTCAAAAAGACAATAACATTCACAAAAAACAAAATATGTGAAAGTGTGAAAATACGAAAAATTCAAAAAATGATAAAAAGTAACAGTTGTCTAAGCTTGTCAAAAATGTCACTTTTAAAATTGAGAGTGTGAGACAGGGCCACGCACTCTCGTCTATACTATTTAATATACTAATAGAATCCATAATGAATAAAGAGAAAATAAGTAAACGGTACAAGTTATTGGACATGCAGATGACCTTGTTATAGTGACAAGGAAAACTATTTAAGTATAATAAGGTATATAAAAGCATGTAGGGTGACATGGCTGGCGCACATTTATAGGAGGAATGTAGAGAGGAACACAAGGGAAGAAGGGCGATTTTTCGGCAGGAATAGCGGAAGGATAGAGGAAAGACAAATGGAAATAAATAACTCTTAAACTTAAGGGGAGCATATGAAGCAACGTGGGTGCAACCAAAAGAGTTTAGAAAGCTTGGGAGCAGTGAAATTTCGAAAGCGTCTCTTATTATATAATTCTTACCATGGTCAACGTCGATCTCCAATTTTTTGTTCTTTATAGGCATATTACATTCCTCTGTAATTAATTGCATTTCTAAATCTTAAACAAGCATTCTGAATTCTCTGTATGCTACGAGTATCAATAGAGTCAAGGCAAGGACCATACACTATGTCCAAAAATAAAATTGAGATAGTATGAGAGTTTCACATATATGTTTTCTCAAATCTACAGAGAGGCAGTCTTTACTACCATATAGAAGTTTTAGTTTGCCAAAACAATGTAGCACTAGATTTGATACATGTTGTTTAAATCTAAGATTCCTGTCTATATTGACGCCTAGGTTTTTTGCAACATCAACTATATTAAGTAAAGTGCCACTTAGATATAATTTAATTCTATTTGCGACAAAAAAATCTTGCTCTGTTACGTCCGAAGACCATAACGGTTGTTTTTTCGTGTTAAGGGTCAACACATGAGCCATCAAAGCATTATTAATCATGTCTAAATCATGGTTAATTTTTGCAACTTCTATGTCTATATTTTCAAAACCAAATGAATAATACAATTGTAGATCATCTGCGTACATATGATGCTTGCAGTATTTTAAAGATTTTAATAAAAAGGTAGTATAAAGCGAGTATAACAAAGGACCCAAAACACTGCCTTGAGGAACCCCACAGTGCAGATCAACAAAATCAGAGAACAACCCATTAACCATAACTTGTTGACTACGGCAGGATAAATAGTCGGTCAAGAGTAACAGAGCATTCTCAGTAAAGCCTATGTAAGCCAGGACTCTCATCAACAATTCGTGATTGATACCATCAAACGCTTTGGAATAATCAAGATATATAAGGACTGTAACTTTATTCTTATCCGTTTCTCCTATTATATCATCTGTGATATGTGCTAACGCTGTTGCGCAGCTGTACCGTGGTCTAAAACCAGACTGATTTTCAGGCAGTATATTGTATGCATTCAAATGTTTCCGAATCTGTTTAGCCATCACACGTTCTAGAATTTTTGAGAAAGTGCAAAGAATGCTAATTGGTCTTAGATCATTATAACATTGTGGAATGGACACCTTTGGTAGTTGAACTACAATAGCCTGTTTCCAGCAAGATGGAAATACATTGTTTATCAAGCAAAAGTTAATTATATATGTCATAAGGAATTAAGTACGGGCAACCTAATGTTAGCATTTTGATATTTATGCCATCCGTACCAGAAGATGTGGATTTAATTGACTGAAGTAAAGTTAGAATTCAATCTTCTCTCACTGCTTCAAAGGAAAATAATTTATGTATGCTAGGCAAAATATTATTTTGAAAGGAAATTATGAGGTTTCTATCAGGGTTATTAGAAGGGATAACATTATAAAAGAAATGATTGATATCAGCCGGTTTACATAGATGGGTAGGTATAGTGGTTTGCTTTTTCCTATATTTAAATTTTCTAAGTCTTTCCAAAAAGATTTTATTTCGCCTGGCACTGAATTCTAAATGAGCCTTTTTTCACGTTTTATAGCAGCTGTAGTGTAATTTCGTAATTTTTTATAATAGTTGAATAACCCCTGATCACCTAACCGGTTAGCCTTTTTCCTTGCACTATCTCGCAACGACATTAATAACTTTATATTGTCCGTTACCCACGGAGATTTGGATTTAGTGAATTTACTGACAACATATGGAGCATGGAGATAATAAGTAGTTTACATTCCAATTGAAGAATATTAAGATGTCATTAATATCAGTAAAACTATACATGTAATCCCATGTAATCGCGCCAAGGTCAACTTTAAAGTTGTGGTAATCAAAATCACTGTATTTACGATAGATTCTGTCAGTATTGTCATTCTTATGTCGCTCGTGTACATGCCAAGAAGCGTACACCAACAAGTGGTCGGAGAAACCAGATAAATCAAATTCTCCATTTTAGTAATGATTAAGTCAATGAGCGAAATAGAATTATTAGTAATTCTAGTAGGCGAATCGATCACCTGTTTCAGACCGATGGCATCAATCATATTGCCGAAAAGAATGCTAGGGGTACTATTGACATCAAGGAGGTTGATATTAAAATCGCCGGCACATATAAGTTCATGATGGTTGACAAATATATCCGATAATTGCTTAAATAAGTTAATAATGAATTGGCGACAATTAGTATACGGAGGCCTGTATATTACCCCCACAACTATATTTGAATGATTTAACTTAATGCTTACCCATAATTGTTCGCATCCAGGATTAGCCATGACCGTGATTCCCTTGAACACATACACATCCTTTAAAAGATCCCCACTCCTCCCCCTCTTGTGTCATCACTTCTATCATTCCTCAGAAATCTGTATCCCGGTATATCAATTGTACCGTCATCTACTCCAGAATTTAGCCAAGTTTCAGAAACAGCGATGTGCTCGACAAAATATGATCTTTAAGTAAGTGAAAATTATTTAGAATTGATCTAGAATTAATATGAGCGATCGTGAGCATGGAGAAAACAAAACGATGCAGTAACAAAACTTAAACAAATAACCTATAATTCGTAAAAATATAACGCTGTGTACCTAGATTTAAGTTAGTTAATTTAATCACAAATCATGCCATGCGATACGGTAGAACACATATTAAACAAATAAATTTAAATAAATTTGCATAATGGTACTGGAAAGCTGGTTTACAAAAGAAATAATAATTTTAAAATTTATTGACCGAACATCATAGATTTGTAGAAAATGATTCCGTCGGAGGTCCATACCCGATTTCTTCGATATTTCTCGCTAAGTTTTTTCACTTCAGTCGCACGATAGCTTGTTAAATCCTCCTTGATGAGAATCTGGGAACCTTTGAGCTTGCTCTTGGATTTAAATGTCTCCAATTTGTGTTTCTAGGATAAGAATTTAACAATTATAGCGCGATTTCCAGTTTTCATTTTTGAACCCACTCTGTGACAACGCTCAATGGCCGTTGAAGGAAGTTTTATATCCAAGTTCGATCGTAAAATATCAGTAATTACCGGTTCCACATTCTCATTTTGCGTTTCTTTTACTCCGAAAATACGTAAATTATTTCGCCGACTGTGCTGCTCTAACGCATCCGTTTTTTCTTCGCACTTCTTTATCAACGCCTTGTTATCATTAGTTAACACAGCGATATCTTTCTTCAATGAATTAATTTCAGATTCATATTTTACAGTTAACAATTTCATTTGCTTGTTAATAAGTTCGGTGATTGACGAAGTTATACCTACTACAAACGAGTCTTTCTTAAACGCTTGTATAATGACATCCTCGTACTCGGAGATTTGCGATCTTGACAAAACCAACCTTGAAACTTCATTACACTGGTGTTTTACCTTCTAGATTAGGTAAAATAACACTCGACACAAAATAATTACACCAATAATAGGACGATTTAACTCTAACCGTACAGCACGTGTGATCTACTCTGCCGCCATCTTAATACGTATTTTTTTTACCTGTTGGAATGATATCAGAAGAAGAAGAAGTTAATAATTGGAAGAAGTACTTTTAAACAAAAACTGATCCTATTTGCGTTTATTAGAAAACTTCATTAAAGGAACATCTAATTCGTATTCAGTAATATCGTATGTGACTCTCAACAGAATGTTAACAGTTCTTTCAATCTCTCAAATTCTTATTTCATAACAAGTAACTAGCTTTTATATTTTGATCTAGGTAAGTTTGTATACTGATCAACCCGGATATCCTACCGTCGTTATTGTGAAGAATATACTTTATCTAAGAAACATTGTCGTTTTACGACAAGAAAAAACTATATTCAGTATCTACGCTATATACGAATGCAAAATGCATGTAGCAATTGAAGCAAGTGATGACATTATTCAATCAGAATAACAAATATTACGAGTACAAGATATATTTTAAATGCAAACTAATATGCAATTTACGTTCATATGTTTCACTTTGATGCGAATCACCGAATGCTTAAAAACAGCAACATTTTAAGCTATAGCTCTAATTAGCACAGTGATACTTTTATCATTCTTCACAAAAAGACAAATGAAATGAATGCTTAGAAAAGTGTGCGAGACATAAATTTTGTATATTTCCATTGCGTGTAAATTTACCTAATATCTGAAAGGTTTCACGAAATTACCATATGTAATTATATTTGTATTTGCGTAATAGATGAAATGATTTCAAAAATAATAAATAAATCAAAGCAAACATTTTTAATACAAACTAACACATATTTACGGTTTTTCATTAAACGAACATCTAAATCGTATTGTTAAACGCAATGGCAACCTGGGTGGCTGCGACCGTAATACATATTTGCATTTTATGACCGGTACCTGATTTTTAAATAGGATAGTTCGAACCGTTCGCTTGTTTTAGTACAGGGTCATTATCTCTGTGTATGATTGTCCCTTGTGTGAACACCGGCCCGATTCCGAAACGCTCGTGATGTTACCGTTCCCCAATTTTTGTACGGTCGCAACACGCGACATCTCCGATTCCGTTAGTAATAGTTTATTCTTTTAATCTTAAGTTTATATTATGACTGCGTTTAGCCACAATAATGTTAATAAACATCCACCACGTGCTCCTGAACCAGTCACCCATCCACCACCCGACCCCGATGTGCAGCGCTTCAACTCGCATGCCATTGGCCCTCATTTGAGACCGCTCCATCCCGGCTTTCGACAAGCAACGGCCAACCACAGCACCGCTCTTTGTTTAATTTCGACTGGTCGGGAATAAATACCACACCATTTCTAGAATCGTTCACTCCATTCCAGTCCTTCGTCTTCGGTCCTAGCTCCCAATGCTTCACGCATCGAGCTAGGACTCCTCCATTCCTCAACCACCATCCCAAGATCTAGCTCCCAATGCTTTACGCATCGAGCTAGAACTCAACCTAACCTCCCCAGCACGGCCTGGATCTAAATAGCAATAGTTGTTTTATTTTATTCTCCATAACCTCGTTCCCGAAGTTCTAGCTCCCAATGCGAGCTAGACTTCATCTACACGCCGCACCGCAATCGCAATCGTAAGCCGCAGATGTCGATGACAACGACGCTCCGCGTCACCCATCCGCCAACCGACCACGTCGCTGTAACCGCGACCAGCGACAATCCATCTACATTCCGGGGAAGATCGACGAAACGATCCATTCGCCTTTTCGCTTTCCGAGATGAGAAATCCCCCGTGTAACAGTGAATCAGAATACGGGCTATCCGCGTAATCGGGAAAAGTTCCAGGAAGTCGACCACCAAAAGGGCTTCCATCGGATTGTATGAATCTTTTCTCCAGTTTTTGTTCGTCGTCACTTGTGTGCAATTATTTATTGTCTAAAACGCTGCCACCAGAAGACAAATAGACCATTTCCGTTAAATTAGAGTTAGATCCCTTTCCATTAGTTAATTGATAAAAACAAAAGTATGTTTTAATTAACTTTATTATAAAAGAAAAAAGTTTAAATTAAATTAAAATAAAGCACGAAGAATAAAATATGCGTTAATAGACGCGACGTAATCGACATATAACAAAAAAAAGATCATCAATAAAACCTTTATACTTTTTAATTTTAATCTTTAGAGGAAGGAAAGAGAAAGGTAAGAACCCATACAGGTTACAATCCCAATAATGGATCGGAAAAGTGATAATTCGTCTCTGTTTTAACTTATTCTTGCACAAACAAAACAAAATCTATTTGAATTTTAATAATAGAATTTTTCGCTTTTCTGTACGTTTTTAACTTTTAACGATATCAATTATTTTTCTGTTTTCCGAGATGTTACTGTAGACTTCGATAATTTAACTTTAACACCGCGCGACATCTTCATGTTCGAGCCCGTCAACGCGTGAACGCTTCCTAGAGGAGCCCGTCAACAATTCACTGCTTCCCGAAGGAGCCTCAGCACGACTCAACTCCTTTCCGGAGGAGTCCAACAACGACTGCCTATTTTTTTGTTATGTTAATGTTATCACTCTTAATTTTTGCCTACTTCGCTCAGAGCGTGATATTTGGAAACTTGATTAATCTGATCAGTTGCTTAAATGCATACCGACATCGACAATGAGCACGATTGAAAATACAATTTCAAAGACACAAACTCAGCGTATCGCGCTCGATAGAATTTTCTTTCCATACGCATTCGTTAGCTTATTTCAACACGCACCCGTATATTAAATACAATGTATGTAAGCAGGGCCGGAATTAAATTAAAACTCGTAGTTGGCTCGCAGAGCTTTAATTTTGCCGGGAACATGGAACATGCTGGGGAGCAGCGCGTGAAAAGACAGAATAGGCGCAGCTCATGGGAGACCAAGGAAGCTCGGAAAGCTCGTCAAGAGGGGATGCAAGCCCGAAATGATGCGTTTGAAGAAGAAGATGGGTTGCTATACGGTGCTGGAATAGCTGATTAACCGGTGATCAGTTTATATAATTAATTACTGCCTTGAATTTCTCGTGTTCGCTACATTTGTTTTCAAACGCGTTTTTCTCGAAACGACTTTTTTTCAACTGGTGGGCATTGTAGCTCAAAAAGTTATTGACCAATCGTTCTGAAATTTTGTGTGGATATTCTTTATTCAATTACAATCTATATGAACCTAACTCTGGGATGATATTATTATTAAAAATATTTTTTTAATGCAAAAAAGGTGAAAAAACATGGTATAAAAATATGACATTGTGTTCAAACACCTCAAAAACATGCAATTTTCAACTTTTTTGATCATAATTAGGTTTATATTCTTAGGAGATATGTCGTTAACGAAAATAAAGTTGTAGTGAATACAGATAAAAAATGTGACTTCAGGAATGCCCACCAGCAAAGAACTCGGATGGCGATCGTCCATGGACAGCAGCATTTAACTCCACTATTTCCGGCGGAAATGATTTGAAAAAATTGCAAAGTGTTCTTCAAAATATGAGTAAAATATCCCCCAAGCTTGAACAAATCCTGACTATTACTTCCCTGTTACAAAATTCACGAAATACACCAACATTTCGGCCTCCTAAACTAGTTTCTCCCATAAAGCCAAAAGCTCCAAAGTATTTTGTATATTTTTGTGAATAAGTTCGCTCATAATGCAATAGTAAGATCAATAAATACAAATATACAAAAAGCTTGTGTGCTGTAAGCAACAAAAAGATGAGATTGAAAAACCTCCAGATGGATTTTTGATTTGAAATGTTTCACATTGCGATGGATTACTTAGTTGTTTGATTAGAAACGAGAAAAATATCATTGTAACACATAATAGTTAAGGCGAGGGTTAGCCACGTTAAATTTATGAAAGTGAATGCTTGACCGATTATTGGATACACCGTAATAATATAATGTATGACGTTGTGTTCATATTATATTAACAGTGCTATTATAATATAGGGTTCAAGCGAAGTAAAAAATGGAAGAAAATGGAATCTAGGACCAAGTTTTACGAATGTATATACATGGTGAATCATAAATGGCGGACAATATTCATAACATCTGATTCTGCATCAAAGATGGAGCAATAGAGTCTTATAACAATTTGCTGTGAATCTCATGGATGAGGAGTTATTGGTCTTATGTTAAATTACGGGCTGCTCGTCGTATTATATTTTTATGAAATAATGTTTTTTAGCTGTAGTATAATCAACAAAAGGAATCACCAATCTGCAATTGTAGTCATCATACTCTTGGTTTACTTAGAATTTTCATTAGAAGCTTGAACTTTCTGCAATGCTTGAGTTTTCCAAATATGTTGCAACAATGTGCAACACAATTTTCACATTTTGAAATAAACGTAGGCTGTTACGTACTTTTTACTTTAAATAATTTGACGTTTAATGACATATCTGTGACAATATGCTGTAAAAAAGCACGTATTGAATTGTCTTGTTGTTTATTATCTTAATAGTTAGCGTCATGGAGTACAGTTTTGTGGAATATGCAGACATGTATTTGATATTAGGAGAATGTCATGGCAGTTTGTACGCTGCTGCTAATTTATGCTGTTGAACGGTATCCAAACAGAAGGCATCCAAATGCTAATGTTATTCGACGACTGGATCAACGAATGCGAGAAACTGGAAGAACTGCACCTACTCCAGCAGCTAACAGAGGCCGTCCTCGTCGAGTATCACCACAGGTTGAAGAAAATATCTTACATGTAGTGGAAAATGAACCAGAACAAAGTACCCGGTCCATTGCCAGAATGTTTGATATTAGCCAAAGAAGCGTTCATCGCTTATTACAGCAAAATGGCTTGCACCCGTATCATTATCAGCGAGTCCAGAGATTATTGCCGCAAAACTATCAGCAAAGAGTCAGATTTTGTAGATGGCTACTTCGTGAGCAAGAAAGGAATCCTGGTTTTATTGGACGTGTCTTGTGGACTGATGAAAGTACGTTCACCATAAATGGAACATTTAATATCCATAATATGCACCAATTGAGCGATGAAAATCCCCATGCATTGTACCAAACGAATCATCAAATTCGGTTTAGTGTTAATGTGTGGGGTGGTATTATTGGTAATAGGCTCATAGACCACACATTTTGCCTAACAGACTAAACGCGAATAATTTTGTTGAATTTTTAGAAACTGATTTTAAGGATTTATTAGACGATGTGCCACTAGATTTAAGAAGAAATATGTTTTTTCAAATGGATGGAGCACCAGCACATTGGGGAATTCAAACCCGAGAATGGTTAAATCAGGAATTTCCAGGGCGATGGATTGGTCGTCGCAGTGTTGTAATACCTTGGCCACCAAGAAGTCCAGATGTAAACTGCCTAGATTTTTTCTTGTGGGGAACATTAAAAGCATTTGTGTATGAAGTGGAAATTGATACTCAAGAGCAACTTCAGCAACGAATCAATGAAGCAGTTATAATGATTCAACAAAACAATATGCTTGAAAAAAAATCATAATACGTAGGTCTATGAAATGCATAGAGGTTGGGGGTTGCCACTTTGAGCACTTATTGTAATTTCAAATGTATTTACAAAATAAAAAGCTTATGCCGTTAATTGATATTTCCTTACTAGTTATGTGCTGTTAATCTCAAAATGCAAACAGCACATTAAAATTAAAATATTACTGTGAAAGAAGTTTAGTATGCATGTGTACATACATTCTCCTTAGGTTCCTAATTAAATCAAGTGCGTTGATGACTCCTGTGACTCGCAGGAGACAACACTCATGCCCGGTTTCACAAACGATTGTCAAATGGTGAATTAGTTAACGACTCGCTATTGCTTGTGAAATCCAAAACAATGGTAATTTTTCTTTTAACGGTTCGTCAAGGTAATGAATCGTCAAATATTTGACGATTGATTAAAGACTCAATAACTAATCGTCAAACTTTTGACGATTCTTTAACAAGCTGTTAATGGCCGATTAGCGTTTGTGAAACCGGGCATCAGATTAGTACGACTTGCCACACAGTGTTGCCTAGTTTGTAAAACTTTAATTAAGAATTCTTCAAATCTAAATGGTTCCGAGCAAAACACGTGTAATTTTTTTGCTCAGTTTTTGATGCAGAATCACGTGATGTATTATCAGCCATTTAGGATTTATCCTGTATACTACAATCAGTTGCAAGGAAAGCTGCGTCGACAACGACATACTCTTAAATAAATTATTTTTTTACGGAACAAGAGGACTTGCAAACAAGAGATTTGCACCCTATCACTTGGAGACGTTTCCCTATCCCTTTGTTGGTATCTACGAATTTCGTTATTTATCAATCAGCTGTGCTAGATATCGTTTCCAGCACATTTTCTAATCAAATGAATCGCAATGAACGGCATTTAAGAAAAAGGAAAATTCGGAAAAATTAGATCCATCATTACCTCACAGAACTCTGTTCTGCGATACCATTCCCAGAAAGGATCACCCCTGTTAAGCTCTTGAAATAATTGAACTTTGTAGTGATGCCATTTGTTTCTTTAAAAGGTTTATAACTGACCTTTGAGAAATGTCATTATTTGCAGCTGGTTCAATTGTAGTTCTAAGGGAATTTTCTTGTAGAGACACCAGAATATCTAAATCGCTTGTTGGACAACCACCTCTATGGTCTTGTCCGATTTCAGAAAATTTTGTCGATTGCTACATGGCTACTTGTATTTTTTTATTAAAACTTGGGTTTCTTGATTATTATTATTATATTTTGGATTTAAAACTTTAAAAGCAATTATCTCGAAAATTTCAAATACAACTACACTGCCTTTCAAATAAAATAGACCACGACGAACCACACACAGTGCACGTAGAAAAGCAAATGATTACATGATTACATTTTTAAGAAAAACTGATAACATTTAATGATTAAAAAGTTAATAATGAGTTACATCCCCACGTACTCTTATGCACTCAGCAATCCTTCTAGGCATACTGGAAATTAGATTATTGATATCTTCTTGAAGTACCTCATCCCAGGCTATTTGAAACTGTTGACGCAACTCCTATAAGGTATTGGGAGGATGGGGTAAAAGCAACAATCTTCTTTCCATCATATCTCAGACATTTTCAATGGCGGATAAGTCTGGTGATCTTGGACGCCGGGGCAACATATTGATGTTGTTTTCTTCTAGGAAAGCTGACGTTACATGAGCAGTATGAGGCCGCGCATTATGCTGCTGGAAGGCTGTTCCTTGAAGGTTTTCTAGTAATGGTACAACACCTGGTTCCAACACTGAATAAGCAATGTAAAGTCTGGCGTTTAGTGCGCCCGGAATGAATACCAGATCTTCTTCCATACCGTATTGCAACCCATACCATAACGCCAGGAGTTAAAACCGCATGGCGACGTTGAACAAATTGTAAATTTTGCCTCTGACCCCTAGGTCGCCTAATCCTCGAACATCCGCCAGAGTGCCATAAGCAAAATCTTGATTCGCCGTATTGCTGAACGTTTTTGTGTGACCCAATCAACCATTTCAAGAGCGCTAAATGGATAAGTGGAAACTAGAATCAACCAGAGTCGAGCTAGTGACGGGCGAAAACGAGTGACAATAGCTTTTTACTTTCTTATACTTTATGTATAAGTAAGTATAGAAATCATGAACATTTTCGAACTCAAGATTTTAACAGATATACGCGTTTTGAGGTCCCCTGAATCTGACTATTTTCGGAATGACGTCTGTGTCTGTGCGTCTGAGCGCGCTCTACCGTCCAAACAATGAAAGCTAGAGCTACGAAACTTTAAACTTACGATTTGTATATAGCAAGGAGGAGAACGTCCTATTTTGAATGCAATATCTCAACAGGAAGTGATGGTTTACTCTTATCACCTTCTTCTCGAAAACGGTACGAGTTATCGAAAAAAATATTCTTAGAACGTTGTAGCTACTGAATTTTAAGCAACTTTCATTTGAAAAGTTTTTTCGAAAAATATAGAATAAATAAGTATAAGAAACTTCAGTGCGGGCCACTGCAGATTTTTTTATGACAGTCATAGATGAAAAACTTAACTCGCATAAATATGATGTTACAAATGGAACCAAACAGTTAATAGCTCCATTCGCCAACTGTATGTACTCCAACATCCTTTTGGTCCAAAATTCATACGGTTTCTAGGAAACAAATTCAAGCTTCGACATTCCATCACTTGATATTTCAATAAGTTTTTCTTTCATGTTTATTGGTATTTCAACATTTTGAAAGGAATCGTCTGAAAGGGATTTAGTATCTTATATAGTAAGACATTGCCCTTTTCAAATAAAGCATCCAAAACTGCGGCTTTTGCCTTAATGAAATTTACAACATTAATGATGGTTTTCAGAACAGTCCATTTCAGCGGGTAAATTTTTTGACGCAAGAGCTTCTCAATGTAACCCCGAACACCAGACAAGAACTTTGTTTTTCAAAACAAAATAAAACAAAGAATTAAATTTTTTATTGTATTGAAAAGGTTTGGCAATTATAAATGAAAAACGATATCGGACAGATGTCCACCACGACCACGCATACAGATGTCGATTCTTTTATCAAAATGTTCTGTCACCTCTTGCCAAAATGGCGGGTATATTTCGTTAATCACGTCACGGATTTTGAGTTTTAAGGCTGCAGTCGATTCGATTGGCTCCGCATAGACTCTCTCTTAACATCCCCACAAAACATTATCCAGTGGTGTTAAATCGCATGATCGGTGCGGCCAATCAACAGCTGAATTTCTTGAAATTAAGAGATTGGGAAATTTGGTTTGCAATAAATTCATTGTTTTGGTGGCTGTGTGACATGTGGCACCGTTCTATTGAAATCACATGTCAGTAATATCCTTATCATCAATAATAGGCCAAAATATTTAGTTGTTAATATCTCTCGATAGCGTCTCCATTCACTGTAACCGAATTTTCGGTAAAAATTGCAAAATCACGCCTCCAGAACACATAGCGCGCCACACAGTGACACGTTCAGCATGCAAAGGCTTCTCAACAATTGCTCCTGGATTTTCAGAAGCCCAAATGCGGCAATTTTGCTTGTTGACGAATCCAGACAAATGAAAATAGGCTTCGTCTGAAAAAAATATTTTTGCAGAAAAAACAGCGAGTTGTTCTTGAATGAATTGAGGAAATCTACGGCTTCAATTCATGCACCAGTTGCACCTTGTAAGGCTTCAGAGCCAAATCCTTACGAAAAATTGGCCATGTGGTCGTTGTGGATTGCCCCAATTGTCGAGAACGCCGAGGAATTGATAAATTCGGATCTTCTTCAATATTGCGGCTCACGGCTGCGATGTTTTCACTTGAACGACCCGGTTGAATACGCGTTAGTGTTGGCACATTATGTAGGGAGCCTTTAGACTCAAATTTATCGATCAAATTCTTAATAGCGGTCCCAGAAGGACGATGATGTTGACTGAAAATATCACGAGTTTTACGAAATGTTGCTTCTACATATCCACCATTTTCATAGTGGATTTTTATAATACCAATATGGCGGTGCTTATGCATTCCTGTCAGCGTTGCTCGGTGGGATCGCACTAGGGCACATTGGCACAATTCGACGAATTGTTTTACGCTAGCTGTCTGTTGACGGCTTTTGCGCACAGGCATGTAAATTAAACTAATCTAGCGGTATTGCAACATGCACGATCGCTTGGCATGATCGCTTGACCTGGGCGCGAGTCCACTGGTCCATTGCATCTATTCTAATCAGATAGTGGGCGCGGACATGCAAGTACATCGCACAAGACTTTACTATCTCCATTGACTATTATAGTCAATGGAGATGGTAAAGTTCAAGGGATATTGAACGTTCTAATTAACGTTACGAACTGAGGTTTAGATGTACACGAAGACTACCGATAGAGGAGCAATGGAGAGACGGATAAAGAGGGTATAGTCACGATCCGAATAGTGCTGATGCAGGGGTGCTGGAACTCCCGGTATGTTAACACTAATTACGGTCGGTATTCATACACACTAATTACTGTGTGTCTGTCATGTTGCTTGCTGTATAACTTTATTAACCGAATGCGCACCCATCTGTCGATCCGCGGGCATTCTTCGAGAGACAGGAGTTTGATAACGTAAACAAATACTCGACTTACGTTGGGCTGGTTGTGTGAGAGGGAAAACAATTATTAATAGGCGCCTTATTTTCTAGTATTCTAGATATATATTGTGCATCTTGTATTCCATATAATTAATATGCAGTTTTATGCATCGCTCCCAACATCGATCTACCTATTTATCTACCATCTACTGTATTACTACAGCGCGCCTCATGCTTAGCAATTGTTTGAAACCGTAACGCAAATCATAATTTTTAGACCACTCAAAGTAACTGTTATAAATAAAAATATATTCACCATAAACCCCAACAGTAAATGTTTTTTATAACATCTTTATTACATATTTGTAAATGATACTTTTGGAAAATTATAAATCAATTTTCATGTTTATCATTATTTTTCAGTGTTCGATTCGCATTAATTAATCATGATCACTTAATTTCATTAGTAATCCGTAAATAGCAAAGATTCACGCAATTAATAAAGATATTAACCAGTAACGCCCCCGTGGATATAATTGCAAGAAATCGAACTAAATTTGCTGCCAAATCTACTGCGACTTCGTCGATTTGGCACCAAATTCACTATTATTGTCGATAATAATAAGATCAATTAATCTAAAATGTCAATATGTCAATTATATCTTTCAATTTAAATCGGCCTGTTCCCACTAATTTTTAAATATTCATTGTCCAACTTCGGTAATAAGGGCTCCGATAAAAGTTGTACTTTTCATAAATGAAATTAATCAACAACGGAAACTTTAACCACAGTTATTCCATACATCATGATACATTCATTCAAGGCTACATGCTGTCGTATTATCGTTCTGCGGGCAACAGCAGTCAACTTAGGTTATCGTTAAAATGTCTCGACCTGGTGTGTTATACAAAGTGTTGTGTGTAAGTTTTATCTGTGTTGTTAATGCACAATATATTTTAAGACCAGGTAAAATTACAACACCATTCATAGATCACAATAATTCATCACTTTAATTTCTGGCAGTGTTTATATCTTAAAATTACCAGCTCAAGGACATACATATGCCTAACTTCGTACAGTTGCTTTCCCCGTTTAAAACACTTTCACGTAGATACCTGCCGCTTTGAACGACGTTCGCACAATAAATAAAGTGCATTTTCTCAAACTGACAATCTAATCTCAAACTGTTTATTCAACAACATTTCAAACTGTTTCACTTGTACTTGCGCAGTATATTGAAATTAATTTCACAAACTAAAAACTACCAAATGTACATTTTTATACTTTCGTCGGCGATTATCATCCAGCTCTCACTTCCTTACACTAGCGTTGGCCTATATACGGTTTTGAAAATTATCATTTTTATTTTCCTGCTTATCTGCTTGTTTCCTATAAACTTATTGTTAATGACATGATTTGCTGAATTATTTATCCTGTCTCTAATCTCTTCATCTATTGCTCCATTTGATTGTAACTTCACTCCTAAATATTTAAAACATTCTACCTGTTGCAGTTTGGGTTGACATCACTTAAATTTTCCTGCAGCTAGATTTCCTCTATCCGATGTTTACACTGGGTACCCGTTGTTTTATTTCATTGCCTCATTCATTAAAATTATAAACAATGTTGGACTCAAGACACGAGCCTGTTTTAGACATTCTTCTGATTGCAGATTAAACTGACTCTGATGTTTCTTAATTTTTCATTTATAAGGGGTATAAATGAAAAATTTTCCAAGATACTCCAAATTTCCTGACTTGACACCAAATCTATAAATGCTAGGTTCTCTGTTTTTCATCGTCTGCTTGATTGTAAATATACGTTCCTGAGAATTACTACCTCTTCGGAACCCACAATGTGACTCTTCCATTTGTACGTCGTACATTGCCTACTACACTCGCTGGGGTTATACCTCTGTAGTTTCCATAATCCTTCAAATCTCCGTTTTTGTGAATAATGATTTTTTTTTACAAACGTTGGGAATTTGCCCTTTATTCCGTATCAAATTTATTAGCGTTTGGTCCTAGATATTTTTCTTCTTCCTCTTGCTTTTTCTTGTTTCAGCTGTTCCGCTCCCCTTGAATTTAATTCAGGGATTCCCTCTACTTCTTTTTCAGGTTAGATATATTTCTTCTTTATTCGTTATTTGCTGCATTCTATATTTCTTTTCACTTCTGAAAGAGTTTAATGTTTTGTAAAACAGTTTCTGATTAATTGTTAGCTATCAAGATTCTCGCGTTTTGCCTGTTTTTAACTTTTTCCCTTTGTGTTTTATGTATCTCATAAGTTTGTCCTGTTTTGTTTGATAAGTATATTTTCCGTAGACCCTTCTTCCTTTTGGCCTCCGTTTTTATTTCCTGGTTCCACTATCGTTATTATTCCACATGCTACCTTTGCTTCATTTATTATTACCTCCGTAAAATTTGCCCTTTATCTCTGGCCTCTGTTTTGGTTTATAATATTCATTTTCGTTTCCACACTTCTGTAGTATTCTTCTCTTACATGTCTCTCTCGCAACTTGTAAGTTCTTATAGCTTCCTTGGTTTTAGGACTTGTATATTTTTCGCCTTAGTTTATTTTTTACTTCTACCTGATAGTAATCACTGTATATTTCAAAGCATCTTACTCTTGCATCTAATAACTCCTCTATGTGTTGTTTATCTACTATTATATAGTCAATTATTGATTTCCCCCTCTCGTTTTAACCTCCCTCGTCATTTTGTGGATACCTTTATTTTGGTTAAAAGTGGTTCCAATTATCAAGTTGTTTTTTGTGTAAAAATGTATCAATCTGCATCCATTATTGTTTCTTATTTTTCACCATACGATCTCAATACTTCATGTGTCTCGTCATTGTTTCTACCTACCGTACCATTTATATCGCCTACATCATCAATTCTTTGTATCCTTTAAGTTACTTGTTCTCATTCTTGCATATAATTTTACATTATTTTGATGAATGATACATGTTACACTTTCCTTTGCGCGTTTATCCTCATTTACTCCTCTATATTAAAATGTGTCCTACGTCAAATTGGATTACTCCTCTCCTTTGTTTTTTGCTTAAGAAATACCTAATATGTCCAATTTAGCTTTTCCGAATTCCTGTATTAATTCCGGTGCCATTTATTCCTTTTATATTCCATGTCCCAACCTTCCAATTACTCTTTTTGTCTTACCTCATTTTCTTTTATCTCTAGACCTGCTAACGTAGTAGTCGTTATTCTCTCTTTTATCCTTTTCCAATATTTCTAATTTTGTACTAATTTTGATTCTACTCATTTTTTATGATTGCATTTTCTTCTTTAATTTTTCCGTTTTCAGTTATTATTTTACCATTCTCATTTCTAATATTATCATATCCATTTTTTTATTTTCGACTGTCAGCACTTTTATGTTCTCTGCCGAATACTTAAATTTTGCACTTCTGTTGTTAAATTTTTCATCCGGTCCGATAAGTTTGTTGTCATTAATATAAATTTATCTAATTTGTCCTCTTTCTGCGGTTCCGGAATTCTCGCAGTCCCTTTACTTATTCCGAGAGGACTTTCATTTTCCCCTCTGTATATCTCAACAGTATCAACAGTATATCCCCCGTTAGACATACTGAAATTAACGTATCGCCTGGTCTTTTGGTTGTAAAAAGTTGTCGTCCGAGTCGACAGCTCAGAGGCCTTATCTCTTATCAGCTGACAAATTTCGAGGTTTATTTATACACTTATTTACCTTCTGCCCGTACCTAACACTCTATTAATTTCTTCTTTGTTCTTTGTTATATAGAAATTCTTTATAAAAGCATTCGACAAGTGTAATTTGTTTGGGAATATCTGCTGCCAGTGAACCCAAATATAAAATGGCCTGCAGATATGCCCCGATTTCGCCCACAGAGCAAAACGACCAATCCACTATAACTGAAGAGATCAATAGCAGCTACTTAAAAACTTTATATTATTCTATTTCTGCACAGTTAACGTTTTAAAAAAATAATAACCATGTCATATCAAATAGGAAATACCTCGAATATGTTTAGGTCTGGGATATCATCCATAAGTCAAATTAAAATTATGATGTTTCAATAAAATAACGAAATTAATTAATTACCCATTTTTGGAATCAATTCCCATTAGATCCGTATTTTCATTTTGATGAATATTGCACCGCACAAAGGAAAGTGTGAAAAAAAGGACAAGGGCAAAGGGTCATTATCTTCATGATATTCTTGTAAAAAATAGTTTTTTTTTGTAGAATTGTACACCGCTGCTGCAGATAGAACTTGTAAAACTATGACCACGACCGTATGTTCGAAGGTCTGTACGGGACAATTGATTTTCGATGATGAGTTTAACGGAAGGAATATAGACGAAACAAAATGGACCATTGAACATTATATACCACTTTCGGACGTAAGTTGAAGGTACACTAATTTTCATTTAATGCATGTTTTTTTTATTCGATTAGTTGGTTTTGCGAGAAAATACGCGTTGTGTCCAAGGCAGAATAAAATTAAGGAGCATAACCAACAAGCCTGCTCATTATTGATCTATGATTTAAGAACGTACGCCCGAAATATTTAAATATTTGTAATATGTCTAACACCTACATATTTGTTAACAAACTGTCGCATTGTAAGATTCTTGTCGTGCCAAACCGTTAAAAAATCTCATGAATAATTATATTGAAGATTTTCAAGTAGTTTGCATTTAACTTAAAATGCACTTGATACAATTAGTTATGTGGGTTTTTCAGAATTACGAATTTGTTTCTTACCGGAGAAGTAGGGAGACAGCTTTCGTTCAGAATTCCTTCTTGTATCTTAAACCTGTACTTCACGATGACGTAAGGGGAATATTGAACCTCACCGATGGGTATTGTAAAACAGAACAATAAATAGTTGCAGCATCAACGAAATTATTGCAGATGTACGAGCGATGACAACAAAAATTGTATCATGGAACAAGCAGGGGCATTTCTTCTGCCGCCCGTAAAATCAGGAAAAATTAAATCAAAAAAAGCTTTCCGATACGGAATGATTGAAATGAGAGCTAAACTACCGGCTGGTGATTGGATATATCCACGTAAGTGTATCACGTTATTTATAAATAATATTCAGTAAGATGGACTAATCTTACACCTTAAATATGTTATGAAGTTTAATGAAACGGGTTCACGAAGACAAACTGCTTCGGTGTTATTTTCTTTGTTTCTTTATTCATAGTATATGTATGTACGTCGGCGATTTTTATCCCCTTCCTATTAATAGACGTCATATTTCATGTTCTCATTGCTGTTTTATTATTAAATATCTTTCTTTCTTCTTTTTTGTCTGTTTCCCACTTTTTACTTTACTTTGCTCAGTTCTGTGCACTTCCTATATCCAATCTTAGCTTCTTACCATTTTTTTCTTCATTCTTCGTTTTGCATGCTTATTTGCTTCCCGCGGCATTCAGTTTATCGTCGCAAATAAAAAATATATATTTTCTTCTTTCTATAGAAATAGAACTTACTCCATCGGGAACCACCGATTTCAAAAAAATAATCATAGCATACGCACGTGGAAACGAAAAATTAATCTTAGAAGATGGGAATGATATTGGTGCATCATTGTTGTTTGGTGGACCTGTTTCTTCCATTTCGGAGCCCCAAAGAAGTATTAACTTAAGAAGTATTCGATTTCAAAGGCCTGCAACTAGAGATAGCCATATTTATACATTAACTTGGAGTCCAGGTACTATATTCTGCTAGGAAATATGCAAATTACATGTACACGGTATTTTCAGAGAAAATCGCCATGTCAGTCGACCACGAAGAATTTGGTAGTGTACCTGCAAATTCGTATAGTGGTTTCAATAGCACGGTAAAATTGTTTTGTTTCGGATAAGCAACGTGTTATATCACGCTTGTGGGTTCCAGTTTCAGTTGACATTGGGCGTTGGAGTTGGTGGCCTTTACGAGTTTCCGGATGATGTGATGTCGGGTTCGTTTAAGAAACCATGGGAAAATTTTAAAATTTCCTCCATGTTAAGTTTTTATAAATCTAGAGCGGAATGGCAAAACACGTGGTTTGGCGACAATTCAGCATTGGTCGTGGATTATGTGAAAATTTGGGCTCTTTAGGATTGAAAACGACGAATGTACTACATATTTACATTGTTAGAATGTTTATATCTTAAAATAAACTACTTTAAGCTATGTTTTTAAAGAACATTGATTTTTCATTTTTAAATGAAAGTTTGGTTGTCAGCAACTAAGATTAAATTACAAAAACTTATTTGCTAGTTTTACGTCTCATCTTAATCAACATGTTTCATTTATAATAGTAATGTGTACTAATAGTATTGTGTATTTATTTCATCTGTCATAGTACAGATATTAAAATACGTCAGGATTTTGATTACATACGTATTAAACTACACTCAGTGACATATAAACTGCACCACCTAGAAGGGGTGGGCATTTTTGGACCAAATTTGGCAGAAACATTGGACTACTCTAAGGCAACAATTGATTAAAATTTGATAAAGAAAACACTTCATCTTTTTGATTTTTCTTTAATAATGTGTTGGTCCGACCATATTTCTGATACACTCGTTGACCCGCCTTGGCATTGATTCCAGCAGGTGATCAATGTCTTCTTGGGGTATGGCATCCCAAGCACCCTGTACTTCATGCCGTAGAGCTTCTATTGTCAACGGTGGGTTCGGTAGATTCCTCAATCTTCTACCCATCATGTCCCACACGTGCTCAATGGGCGACAAATCGGGAGATCTTGGCGGCCAAGGCAAAAGATTAACATCGGCCTCTTCGAAGAAGTCAAGAGAAACCCTTGCTACGTGAGGTCGTGCATTATCTTGCTGGAAAAGTGGGTCTTCCAGCCCTCGAAGATATGGAAGAACATGTGGTAATACCACTTCGTCAATGTAGCGTCGGGCGGTCATACTGCCCCGAATGAAGAGCAAGGGTGACTGCCGTAAGCAATATCACCCCACACCATCAACCCCACAGTTCGGTGAACATGCCTCGCAATCGAAAAATCAGGATTGCGCCTTTCTCCACGTCTTCGTCTAACAGTCATCCGACCATAATGCATTCCTAAGTAAAATCGCGATTCGTCACTAAAGACAACTCGATGCCACTCCAAGTTCCATTGAAGTCTTTCCGTGCACCAGGCCAAACGATCCTGGCGATGTTGAGCAGTGAGGGGTAGCACAAGATGTGGGCGGTAAGACAGCAAGCCAAAGGTTCTTATTCGACGATAAACTGTTCGCGAGCCTATCGGACAACCTTGTTCACCTAACCATTGATCAGCTATTGATCTAGTTGTAGAGAATCGGTCTCTCAAGGCCACTAGTCTTAAGCGGCGATCATGACGTTCATTGGTTCGTCTTTGAGCCCCAGTGCCTCTTCTCCGACGTTCAACCCCATGTTCAGACCACGCTTGATAAACACGCATTATTGTTGAGTGGTGCCGTCCCAAACGGTTGCCGATTTCTCTAAACGAAAAACCTGCTTCTCGTAAACCAACAATCCGCCATCGGTCAAAGTCACTCAACTGCTGGTAAACTTGAGGTCTCCTTCCTCTAGGCATCGTTAAACACTTGAAACCCTTTAAACTAAAGAACGGGATCCGAAAAAGTGGAACAAATTCAAAAAATGACTCGATAATTGCTTGTCTATCACCACCTCTAAAAACACACAAACGTAAAAAATCCCATGACTACTTGATGATTGGGTTTCAAATTTTAATCAACTATTTCCCTGGACTAGTCCACTATTCCTGCCAAATTTGGTCCAAAAATTCCCACCCCTTCTAGGTGGTGCAGTTTATATGTCACTGAGTATATATTAACTTATATCAAAACTCTAAACTAAATGCTTTTATATGAGACGTTGCAGGAAATTCAAGTTTAATTTTCAAATAAACGATTTAATTTAATATAATCCTGCATTATTAGATTCTTTATAATTCATTGCCACTGTGTTATTAATAGAGACAGGAATTTATGAAATTTGCATATCGATTATTATTTTTGCTGCAACAAAAACCTAGTATTTACACGAATTACATTATTTGTAGTTGATTGACACATATTAATTTTTGCATATTTTGCATATAATTGTAATTTTTGGAGATTTTACCATATTTGGCATATTAGTGCATATTTTAGTATTTTTACTTTCTTGTACTTTATGTATAAGGAAGTTTAGTAATCATGAAAATTTTCAAACCTGAGATTTTAACGGAAATATACCTTATAAAAATACATATAATCAACAGATGTATTCTAGCACGTCTAGATTCCGAGTTTGGAACAATACGTTACCGCAATATGCATTAATAGGATTTTTTATTAAAACAATAAAAGCTTAAAAACCAAAAATAATTTTATTCAAAAATGTTTTATAAATACCACATAGCGTTAACACAGAAAGGGTAATTAAGTTGTAGTACAATCCAATACAAAACAAATTTATTTTTTTCTCTTATGAGGGTTATCGTCTTTCTTTTGGAGAACCCAACAAAACTCACCCATCATAGCATCAAAGTTGTCTCGTTGCTGCCATTGTTTGACGTTATAATGTGATTGAATAGCACGGCTATCCCAAAAACAGAGAAAACAACAGTACTTGGTGAAACCACCTTGTAATCAAAGCAGGATGGCAACAACCTTAAGATCTCCACAGATATGCCAAAGATACTGTTTGTACTGAACTAAATTTAAAATTGTCGACATAGATTGATACGTTTCTTTACTGGTTGTAGAATGGTCCAATGGAATCGATGGTTTTTTATTACCATTATTATATAATAAATATAAATATAATAATTTATTAAATATTATATATTATAAATATATTAATAGACGCCATTCCCTGGGATTATGGTTAAACCCCAGTTCTTGCATTAAATCATCTATGTTATTACAAAGACAAAATCCATCTTTGACTTCATAAAAGATATTCAGTTTTTCATGTGGTTTTTTATATATCGATATTCTAGTGTTTTAGTTAAGAAGATTGCACTGTTGTAAGCGTGACCCTAACAGTTGGGCTTGTTCTTTACCTAGGTTCAGGTCACGAACCAAATCGTTTAGTTCAGTTTGTATTATAAGATGTGGTTCCTTAGAAGAATCTGGCACATAAGGCGGATCGTTGTCTAAATTTGAAGAGTTATCTTCGGTTTCTGGCTCAATGTTTTCTACGGCACGATCACATTGAAGATTAGTAAGGAGAGATATAGGTTTTGGAATAGGTAGTTATAGTAGAATAGGCAATGTGGAGATGGTGACAGAAGGCACATCAGGATATTGCACAGAGTTTTTATTCTTTCTTGAAAAACCGTAGACTTTCACCAAGCAAAAATAACAATCAGTTGCATGATTGGTAGGTTCAGGCCATGTCATAGGAATTCCAAATTTCATACAAATGTTTTTGCCGTTTGACCACTGTGTTAGGTTGATATAACATGACTTGCAGCAAATTGTTGGAACCCAGTGTTTGTCTTGATGTCTTATGTTGGAACCAAAATATTCTAAATAACACTTTTTGTATTAAATTGCTCAGGGTTTTTTTGAGACTTTGTCACGTATATAGTCCACAGATATAACAAAAATTGTTGGGAGAATTCACACATTTACGAACACTAGACTGTTGCATTTTAAGCACTTTTAACAAACTCAAACGAATTTTAAAAACAGAATGACATTATGTCAAAGAAAATTTAATCTGAGTGACACAAGCATACTTGATTTTGCAACTTCTAGTGCGCGCTTTATGCTTTTAAAAGAAAATAATTTACGAGGAATGTTATTATATACATAAAAGTTCGTGTATGATATTTTGCAAACGTGGACGTGATGAAATATAGAAATCGGGTACCAAATGGTTCTAATAAATGAAAGGAATAAGAAATTGTCTTAGTTGGGTCAGTTAGAAAAATGTCGGGTAGTGTAATGGATTTCGCAAAGAAACTATTAAAAAATCTCAAGCAGTTAAAAAAAAGTTCATTGGGTGCCGAACCAGCATTTATTCAATCCAATTATGAATTTATAAGTCTAAGAATTAGTAAACAATTTAAAACATGTGTAAATAAAGTACCAGGAGAAATGGTGAAATTATAGCCAACAAATTTAAACAGGTTTCAGATAAAAATTCTAAATATATTTTATTATCAAAGGTGGCAAAAACTCTAAATGGAGACTTCAATGTTGATAATGTAAATTTAGCACCAGATTTAATTAGTTCGCTTGGGTATGCTCCTATAATATTTGGAGATGTAGAGAAAACTTTTATATCACCCCAAAGGAACTTGTTTGAAAATAATGCATATTTGCGCATATTTATACGAAATTAGTGCATATTTTTACAGACTTGTGTACATAGATATGCGCATATTTTATACTATTTTTATGCATATAATTCCGGTCTTTAGTTATTAATATTTGATGATCTGATATCTGACTTTCCAATATCAACTTACATTCTTATTTGTTTGTATATAAAAATAATCAATACAGGTTTTTCTCGGGTAATGAACCGCCTTGTAGAATTATCCCTGTAAGGGTTGCGCTCTAGAAAAACTGACGTTTGAAGTTACTGCTCCGTTTTTATATCCTGTGGTTTCCTTTCGGGTCGATGTGCATGTTTGGTTTCTGCTCTGGCTTCGGGTCAGTGGGCCGTGTCGTTCTTGTAGCTCAGTGGATGGTGATATTTTCTTTTTGTCTATCGCGGACTTGCTATTTGTCCATCCAACAAATACTGGTCTCCATGTTCTTGGAAGTCTTTTAGCATCATCCCGTTTGTTCATATTTTGTGGCTGCTTTTCTATTTCAATAGCTTCCCGTGTTATCCGTGTCGTGAAGTGTGGTATGTTAGCTATGGTTTTCGTGTTCTCAAAATCTATGTTGTGCCCCGTGTCTAATATGTGCTTCATTAGAGATGGTGATGTATCCTTTTGTTTCACTGCTCTCATGTATTCTTTCTTGCGGATATCAATTCTTCTGTTAGACTGTACTTGCTGTCACAGTCTTTGCATGCAATTTCTACGTACCTTGTTCCTTTAAGGGAATTTCACTTTTCGGGTTTCTCAATAGCGCTTCTATATTAAGGTGTGATTTAAATACCGTGTCGATATTTTCCTTACGCAAGATTCTTCTAATTTTGTCCGTAGTTCCCTTGACATACGGCAAGAATGCTGTTGCTATAGGCTTCCTGTCTGCATCTTCAGTTTTCTTCTGTCTTGGTTTAGTTGCTATTTGTATTTCCCGTTTGGTGTAGCCATTTGCTTGTAATGCCTGGTGTATATTCTTCATTTCTTCGGCCTTGTTGGTGTCGTCTGCAATCCTTTCCGATCTTTATCACCGAGTGGAGTTGTCCTGGATGGTGGTGTGATTCGGCGTTGAGATATCGGTTGGTGTGGGTCTTCTTCCAATATACACTGTGGCTCAGGCGATGGTCTTCTGTCTTCGTAAGTAGGACGCCTAGGAACGGCAGCTCCTCCACTTATAAATTTTATTTTAACGCTTAAGACTTAAGCCTAAGACTTGACTTGAAACTGTTCTTTTACGTGATTTAATAACCTTAGTCTTTTTATTTATTTATTTTAATTCTTCGTTTCATATACAGCAATTGCTACTTAAAAATGATGCTCTCAATTTTCATCAAATCACTAAGTTGAACTTTTGGCAAGGGCGAAGAGTGAAGTGAAAGAAATGAAGGGAAGTCAATTGAATGTTTTGTGTTTATGTTATGTTTTTTTTTATATTCGTCTCATAATAGGGAGATCATTTTAAATATATTTGTTTATGTTTGATAGGACATAATATGCTACTTTATTAATAATTATTAATTATTATAATTTAATAAATAATTAATTATTATTATTAATAATTTGGACTCCTGTCAATGCCAAATTATTTCAAAATATGTGTTGCTTAAACACCACATACGGTAATGTCTGTAAACATTAGAGATTTCGATTTGATTACCAAAAGCATGAAGCGCCATTTCCTGTACGTTGTCTGAAGCCACTGTCGGTTCTCTTAGATCCATTTTTAAATCAGAATCGATAAATTAATAATCATTAGCAGTTTCACACACTTGTCGAAATATATTTTTCGTCGACAACTACGTAACTATGAGAATGGCGAATGCATACCTACCTACTTTGTAGGTAAGTATGATGTAGATTATTAAAGATTCTCACAAATAAGAATTGAAGAAAAAATCTTTTATTGCAAGTCAAACATAAAGCTATGTATGCAACTTGTACATAATCTGGCTTTTTGGACTCGCCCTATTTATCAGACTCGCTCGCAAGCTCGCTCGTCCATTACTCATAGGGCTCATCTAATAGAGATCTATATTATGTATTTGTTGCATAAATAGCCATTATATATACTACGTTCGGTAAATCGTTGTCTCAACATTGAGATTATTTCATACGTAAAAAATAAATATATGATTTTATTCTGAGAATTATATCAATTTAAGGGCATATACATTGAATTGTTTTTTTTTATTTTTTTACTATATATTGTAAAGGTCATAAATTAACAGTAAAAGCGTTAAATAAAATAATAGACTGAACAGCAACGAAATACGACGCTGAGACGGAAGTAAAATTTTTAGATCGAACCGTTGCTCGGAATAATAACTCCATGTAAATAATTGTCGTATAATTAAGTTAGATAATATAATATAAAATATGTTAAATATTAGGAATAATATAATTATAAATTAGAACTCGATATATAATTGGTTTTACTACATTAATATAATTTAAATCGTAAAGTATTTTCAAATACACGAAAACTTCGCAATGTGAGAGCAGTGGGCAGAACTCCGAAAGGTGACTCACGGCACATAGCCCGTCCGAGTCGAGTTAAAGTCGACTGATGATGCAAAAGCCGCGAAAATTCGACTAGCTATTCGACTTATGACTTTCGGTAAAATTTAGTTTAAAATTTAAAAATAATGCGAAATAGCATCGGGTTTATAAGCAGACCGGTATCGGCACGCTGATTCAATCAGTCCTCAACGTCGAGACCGAAAGCTTCGCTTGCGACAGTAATATTCGAAACTCCAGAAGTAGAAATCAGTGCTTTTACATTTATTTGTTGTTAACAGCATACTACGAATTGTCGAATTTAATTGTTTCATTGTATTGCTTTGAGCCCACAGTTATTTTAAAACGATTTATTTCTGTATCGTTTTGCATAATTACCCTGAGTAAATATTTGTATTCGTTATATCGAGTCTCAATTTGTATGGTGTAATTTTGTAATTTTTAAACTGAGTTTTGTTAATTTTACTTGTATTCATATCTAATAAATAAGGCTTTGCATTATTTTATTTGTGTTTTTTTTTCACAGTGAAATTATTGTATCTAGACTGTGCGCGCTCTACCGCCAAAACTATGAAAGCTAGAGCCATGAAACTTTAAACTTAAGATACGTATACTGCATGGGCGAAAACGTCTTATTTTGAAAGCAATATCTCAACCGGAATGTATGGTTTAGTCTTATCACATTTTTCCATATCTCGAAAGCGGTACATGTTATCGAAAAAAAATATTCTCACAACAGTTACAGATATTGTCATTTTAAACAACTTTCATTTGAAAAGTGTTTTCGAAAAATGTAGTATAACTAAGTATAAGAAAGTTCAGTGCGGACTACTGCAGATTTTTACTTTCTTATACTTTATGTATAAGTATAGGAATCATGAAAATTTTCGAACTCGAGATTTGAACGGATATACACGTTTTGAGGTCCCCTGAATCGATCCTGATTATTTTTTGAATGACGTGTCTGTGTGTCTGTGCGTCTGTGCGCGGTCTGTCTACGGCCCAAACGATTAAAGCTAGAGCTCTGAAACTTTACACTTAACATTTGTATGCACCAAGGAGGAAAACGTCCTATTTTGAACACAATATCTCAACCGGAAGTGATAGTTTACTCTTATCACTTTTTCCATATCTCGAAAACGGTATATGTTATCGAAAAAAATATTCTTACAAATGCTATTGATATTGATATTTTAAACAACTTTCATTTGAAATGTTCAGTGCGGACCACTGCAGATTTTATACTGCCGATCGGGCGGCTAAAAGTATGTGTGCCTCGGCGCGGTCTAGCACTCAAACTATTGACGCTGAATTTATGAGACTTTAGATGCGAATATATAAGTGGTAGAACCACTTGTTCTGTCATATCTTCGAGGGCTGGAAGACCCACTTTTCCAGCAAGATAATGCATGACCTCACGTAGCAAGGGTTTCTCTTGACTTCTTTGAAGAGGCCAATGTTAATCTTTTGCCTTGGCCGCCAAGATCTCCCGATTTGTCGCCCATTGAGCACGTGTGGGACATGATGGGTAGAAGATTGACGAATCTACCGAACCCACCGTTAACAATAGAAGCTCTACGGCATGAAGTACAGGCTGCTTGGGATGCCATATCCCAAGAAGACATTGATCACCTGCTGGAATCAATGCCAAGGCGGGTCAATGAGTGTATCAGAAATAGGGGCGGACCAACACATTATTAAAGAAAAATCAAAAAGATGAAGTGTTTTCTTTATCAAATTTTAATCAATTGTTACCTTAGACTAGTCCAATGTTTCTGCCAAATTTGGTCCGAAAATTCCCACCCCTTCTAGGTGGTGCAGTTTATATGTCACTGAGTATATATTACTTTCTTATACATTATGTATAAGTATGTATAGGAATCATGAAAATTTTCGAACTCGAGATTTCAACGGATATTCGCGTTTCGAGGTCCCCTGAATCGTTTCTGACTATTTTCGGAATGACGTCTGTGTGTGTGTTTGTGTGTCTGTGCGCGCTCTAGCGTCCACACGATTATAGCTAGAGCTCTGAAACTTTAAACTTAACAGTTGTATGTAGCAAGGAGGAAAACGTCCTATTTTGAACGCAATCTCTCAACCGGAAGTGATGGTTTACCCTTATCACCTTTTTCCATATCTCGAAAACGGTACACGTTACGGAAAAAAATATTCTTACATAAATTATAGATATTGATATTTTAAACAACTTCATTTGAAAAGTTTTTTTGAAAAACGTATTATAACTGAGTATAAGTAAGTTTTGTGCGGACCACCGCGGATTTTTTTTATATACACTGATTACAAGTTCGATATTGATAACTGATGAATATATTGTGCATCTTACATTCCATACAATTAGTGTGCTGTTTTATGCATCGCTCCCAATCATCGATTTACCTATTTATCTACCATCTACCGTATTACTACTACGCGCCTCGTGCTTTACAATAAATTGTTTGAAAAAGTTACGCAAATCATACTTTTTAGGCCACTCAACGTGCTGCATAAACTCCATCAGTATAGTTTTTTATAAAATCTTTAGTACAGAATTGTAAATGATAATTTTGCGTTAATTAATCATGATCACTTAATATCATTAGTAATCCGTAAATAGCAAAGAATCACACAATTAATAAAGATATTTGCCAGTAGCGCTTCGGTAGATATAACTGCAAGAAATCGAAGTAAATTTGCTGCCAAATCCACTGCGACTCCGTCGATTTGGCACCACATTTACTTTGATTGCTGCCAAAGTTCCTCAAAAACAATTCTCAAATTTTAATCAAAGGTTGCCTCTTACTATAGGATACATACACAAGGTATATACGTAAATGTCGTAAATAAAACGCAACTGTAACAATGTTATGTCCATAATAATAGGATCAACTAATCTAAAATGTCAATATATCAATTATATCTTTCAATTTAAATCGGCCCGTTTCGAATCATTTTTAAATATTCATTGTACAACTTCGGTAATAAGGGCTCCGATAGAAGTTGTACTTTTCATAAATGAAATTAATCAACAACGGAAACTTTAACCACAGTTATTCCATACATCATGATACATCTATTCAAGGCTATATTCTGTCGTATTATTGTTCTGCGGGCAAAAGCAGTCGACTTAGGTTATCGTTAAAATGTCTCGACCTAGTGTGTTACACAAAGTGCTGTGTGTAAGTTTTATCTGTGTTGTTAATGCACAATATATTTTAAGACCAGGTAAAATTACAGCACCATTCATAGATCACAATAATTCATCACCTTAATTTCTGGCAGTGTTTATATCTTAAAATTACCAGCACAAGGACATACATATGCCTAACTTCGTACAGTTGCTTTCCCCGTTTAAAACACGTTCACGTAGATACCTGCCGCTTTGAACGACGTTCGCACAATAAATAAAGTGCATTTTCTCAAACTGACAATCTAATCTCAAACTGTTTATTCAACAACATTTCAAACTGTTTACTAAATAGGGTAGCGAGCATATTGAAAAATATTATTAAAAGAAATATTTAATTTACTGAAAGAAAAGCAATAAAATAAAATACACCGTTATACTGATATAATACACTTATAACTAGGATTGCATTGGAACTACACAATGAATTTAATAATTAACTGATCAATACTAAATTCAAAACAAGTTAATAATTATTGTAGCTCCCTTGGAACTATCTTGCAAAGCAAAGTTTTTCGAAAGAGAAAGTGTCCAAACCACTTCAGTTGCTGTGGTTCTTCCTATTTGCTGGCTCTATTCTTCACGTATAACTTCATTCCGCACATATATCTTTTTCTACTTTGCGTTGGTAATAACTTCATTTTAGCACCCAAAACAGTGTTGAAATGAAAATTTGAGTGCTAAAATGAGTCTGGTATAATTTTTTTCTTTATGTTGGCAACGGTTTGGCAGCCTCTAACGTCAACGAAATGTCAGTTGTAAGTAATAATCTTTGCATTGTTTTCGTTGCACCATTCTTCGAAGTTTTTATATTTGTGTTCGTATTAAGAACGCGACTTATTCGGAAGTAAATTCCCAATCGTAGTTTGTCCAATTTCCCGTATTTCGGGTGGACTACATTGCAAGTCTTTGCAACTCATATTGCGTCAAAGAAAACTGACATTTCAAATTAAACGTTCGACCGCCTCCTTATTTAATTTCACACAAACGTTACCAACCCGCGCAAATATCCCTAAATGTTGAATTACTTAACAAAGTTTAATTTTTCACGTAAAAAGGGCGCAAAGTAGAAAAAATAGTATAAAATACTTGTACAGAAGGCTATTCAGGGCATTCGTCCGTTCAGCCACTCGCCTTCACGGCTCGTGGCTGAATTTCGGACTCATGCCTGAAACAGTGCCTTCTGTAACTTGTTTTTTAATATACTATTTTCTACTTTGCGTTGGTAATAACTTCATTTTAGCACCCATAACAGCGTTAAAATGAAAATTCGAGTGCTAAAATGAGTGTGGTATAATTTTTTTTCTTTATGTTGGTCGCGCTTTGTCAGCGTATAATGTCAACGAAATGTCAGTTGTAACTAATAATCGTTGCATTGTTTTCGTTGCACCATTCTTCGAATTTTTTATATTTTTGTTCGTACCGAGACCGCGACTTATTCGGAAGTAAATTCCCAATCGTAATTTGTGCAATTTCCCGTATTTCGGGTGGAGTACATTGTAGGTCTTCGCAACTCATATTGCGTTACCAACCCGCGCAAATATCCCTAAATATTGAAATACTTAACAAACTAATGCCTGAAACAGTGCCTTCTGTAACTTGTTTATTAATATACTATTTTCTGGCCCCGTGGCTGGATTCGATTTTTCGTGTATCTGTTCCAACACCCAGCTCTCACTTCCTTACACTAGCGTTGGCCTATATAGGTTTTGAAAATTGCCATTTTTGTTTTCCTGCTTATCTGCTTGTTTCCTATAAATTTATTGTTGACATGATTTACTGTATTATTTATCCTGTCACTAATTTCTTCATCTATTTCTCCATTTGACAGTAACTTTACTCCTAAATATTTATAACATTCTACCTGTTCCAGTTTTGCTTCCTTAGTTTTTAATTTTTTATTAACTTTTCCCTTACACATCACTTAAATTTTCCTGCAGCTGAATTTTTCACTTGTATTGGGTTGCGTTGGGTTGTTTTACTTCATTGCCGCATTCATTAAAATTATAAACAATGTTGGGCTCAAGACACGAGCCTGTTTTAGACATTCTTCTGATTGCAAATTAAACTGACTCTGATGTAGTTCTTATTACCTAAATATAGAGTTTATATAAATTTTCTTAATTTTTTATTTATAAGGGGTATAAATGAAAAATTTTCCAAGGTACTCCAAATTTCCTGACTTGACACCAAATCTATAAATGCTAGGTTCTCTGTTTTTCATTGTCTGCTTGATTGTAAATATACGTTCCTGAGAATTACTACCTCTTCGGAACCCACAATGTGACTCTTCCATTTGTACGTCGTACCTTGCCTACTACACTCGCTGGGTTATACCTCTGTAGTTTCCATAATCGTTCAAATCTCCCTTTTTGTGAATAATGCCTTTTTTACAGACGTTGTGAATTTGCCCTTTATTCCGAATCAAATTTATTAGCTTTTGGTCTTAGATATTTTTCTTCTTCCTCTTGCTTTTTCTTGTTTCAGATGTTCTCCTCCCCTTGGGTTTAATTCAGGGATTCCTCCTCTACTTCTGTTTCCGGTTATATGTATTTCTTCCTTATTCCTTATTTGCTGCATTCTATATTTCTTTTCATTCTGAAAGATTTTAATGTTTTGTAAAACAGTTTCTGATTAATTGTTAGCTGTCCAGATTCTCGCGTTTTGCCTGTTTTTAACTTTTTCCCTTTGTGTTTTATGTATCTCATAAGTTTGTCCTGTTTTGTTTGATACGTATATTTTCCGTAGGCCCTTCTTCCTTTTGACCTCCGTTTTTATTTCCTGGTTCCACCATCGTTATTATTCCACATGCTACCTTTGCTTCATTTATTATTATCTCCGTAAAATTTGCCCTTTATTTCTAGCCTCTGTTTTGGTTTATAATATCCATTATCGTTTCCACACTTTTGTAGTATTCTTCTCTTACATGTATCTCTCGCAACTTGTAAGTTCTTATAGCTTCCTTGGTTTTAGGACTTCCTTTTGTATATTTTTCGCCTTAGTTTATTTTTTACTTCTACCTGATAGTAATCACTGTATATTTCAAAGCATCTTACTCTTGCATCTAATAACGCCTCTATGTGTTGTTTATCTGCTATTTTATAAATGATTCATGATACACCTTCCTTTGTGCATCTATCCTCTCTATATTATGTGTCCTTCGTCAAATTGGATTACGCCTCTCCTTTGTTTTTTGCTTTTCCTAATTCCTGTATTAATTCCGGGCCTTTCCCATTTATTCCTTTTATATTCCATGTCCCCACTTTCCAATTACTCTTTTTGTCTTACCTCATTTTCTTTCATCTCTAACCTGCTAACCTAGTAGTCGTTATTCTCTCTTTACCAATATTTCTACTTTTGTACTAATTTTCATTCGACTCATTTTTTATGATTGAATTTTCTTCTTTAATGTTTCCATTTTCCGTTATTATTTAACCATTTTCATTTCTAATATTATCGTATCCATTTTTTATTTTCGTCAGCACTTTTATGTTCTCTGCCGTTTACTTAAATTTTGCATTGTGTTGTTGTGTTTGTTGTCATTAATATCAATTTATCTAATTTGTCCTCTTTCTCCGGTTCCGCTTTATTAGGAATTCTTGCAGTCCCTTTTCTTATTCCGAAAGGACTTTCATTTTTCCCTCTGTGTCTCTCAACAGTATCAACAGTATCTCCCCGTTAGACACACTGAAACTAACGTATCGCCTGGTCTTTTGGTTATGAAAAGATGTCGTCCGCTTCGACAGCTCAGAGGGCTTATCTCCCATCAGCTGACAAATTTCGAGGTTTATTTATACACTTATTTACCTTCTGCCCCTACCTAACACTCTAGTAATTTCTTCTTTGTTTTTTGTTATATACAAATTCTTTATAAAAGCATTCGCCAGGTGCGATTTTTTTTTGGGAATATCTGCTGCCAGTGAGCCCAAATATAAGACGTTACCGATGGCCTGCAGGTATGCCCCGGTTTTGCCCACAGAGCAAAACGACCAATCCACTATAACTGAAGAGATCAATAGGAACTACTTAAAAACTTGATATTATTTTATTTCTGCACAGTTGATGAATATTGCACCGCACAAAGGAAAGTGTGCAAAAAAGGACAAAGTGTCATTATCTTCATGATATTCTTGTAAAAATTAGTTTTTTTTTGTAGAATTGTACACCGCTGCTGCAGATAGAACTTGTAAAACTATGACCACGACCGTATGTTCGAAGGTCTGTACGGGACAATTGATTTTCGATGATGAGTTTAACGGAAGGAATATAGACGAAACAAAATGGACCATTGAACATTATATACCACTTTCGGACGTAAGTTGAAGGTACACTAATTTTCATTTAATGCATGTTTTTTTTATTCGATTAGTTGGTTTAGCGAGAAAATACGCCTTGTGGCCAACGCAGAATAAAATTAAGGAGTATAACCAAGAAGCCTGCTCATTTTTGATATGATTTAAGAACGTACGCCCGAAATATTTAAATATTTGCAATATGTCTAACACCTACATATTTGTTAACAAACAGTCGCATTGTAAGATTTTTGTCGTGTCAAACCGTTAAAAAATCTTATGAATAATTATATTTTCAAGTAGTTTGCATTTAATTTAAAATGCACTTGATATAATTAGTTATGTGGGTTTTTCAGAATTACGATTTTGTTTCTTACCGGAGAAGTAGGGAGACAGCTTTCGTTCAGAATTCCTTCTTGTGTCTTAAACCTGTACTTCACAATGACGTAAGGGGAATATTGAACCTCGCCGATGGGTATTGTAAAGCAGTACAATAAATAGTTGCAGCATAAACGAAATTATTGCAGATGTACGAGCGATGACAACAAAAAATGTATCTCGCAACAAGCAGGGCCACTTCTTCTGCCGCCCGTAAAATCAGGAAAAATTAAATCAAAAAAAACTTTCCGATACGGAAAGATTGAAATAAGAGCTAAACTACCGGCTGGTGATTGGATATATCCACGTAAGTGTATCACCTTATATTTTATAAATAATATTCAGTAAGATGGACTAATCTTACACCTTAAATATGTTATGAAGATTAATAAAACCGGTTCAAGACAAACTGGTGGATCGCTAGACAATTGTTTCGGTGTTATTTTCTTTGTTTCTTTATTCATAGTATTTGCACGTCGGCGTTTTTTATTCCCTTCCCATTAATAGACTTCATATTTCATGTACTCATTTCTCTTTTATTATTACATATCTTTCTCTCTTCTTTTTTGTCTGTTTTCCACTTCCATTAGCAATATATTTTTACTTCATTTTGCTCAGTTTTGTGCACTTCCTATATCCAATCTTGGCTTCTTATCATTTGTGTTTTTCTTCATTCTTCGTTTTGCATGCTTATTTGCTTCCCGCGGCATCCAGTTTATCCTCGCAAATAAAAAATATATATTTTCTTCTTTCTATAGAAATAGAACTTACTCCATCGGGAACCACCGATTTCAAAAAAATAATCATTGCATACGCACGTGGAAACGAAAAATTAATCTTAGAAGATGGGAATGATATTGGTGCATCGTTGTTGTTTGGAGGACCTGTTTCTTCCATTTCGGAGCCCCAAAGAAGTATTAATTTAAGAAGTATTCGATTTCAAAGGCCTGCAACTAGAGATAGCCATATTTATACATTAACTTGGAGTCCAGGTACTATATTCTGCCAGGAAATATGCACATTACATGTACACGATATTTTCAGAGAAAATCTCCATGGCAGTCGACCACGAAGAATTTGGTAGTGTACCTGCAAATTCGTATAGTGGTTTCAATAGCACGGTAAAATTGTTTTGTTTCGGATAAGTAATGTGTTATCTCACGCTTGTGGGTTCCAGTTTCATTTGACATTGGGCGTTGGAGTTGGTGGCCTTTACGAGTTTCCGGATGGTGTGATGTCGGGTTCGTTTAAGAAACCATGGGAAAATTTTAAAATTTCCTCCATGTTAAGTTTTTATAAATCTAGAGCGGAATGGCAAAACACGTGGTTTGGCGACAATTCAGCATTGGTCGTGGATTATGTGAAAATTTGGGCTCTTTAGGATTGAAAACGACGAATGTACTACATATTTACATTGTTAGAATGTTTATATCTTAAAATAAACTACTTTAAGCTATGTTTTTAAAGAACATTGATTTTTCAGTTTTAAATAAAAGTTTCGTTGTCAGCAACTGGGATTATGTTTTAGATCTAATCTTAATCAACATGTTTCATTTGTAATAGAAACATATACTAATAGTAATGTGTATTTATTTCATCTGGCATAATATAGGCATTAAAACATGATTACATAGAAAATATGATTAATGAAAAGCTATTATCTGCACACATCAAAGAAGAAAAAGAAGAATATGATATAATAGTGGTGCATTGAACGAATCAAGGATGCGAGAAAATAAGAAAAAGTAAATTCTATACAGAGTTACAAAAAAACATATATAACAGAGAGTATAGAGTAATAATAATCCGATATATTAATGAACGCAGGCATTGAATTCTGTTCACGGAGAAATGGAGAACAGATAAAAATAATAACGGAGCAAACATAAACTTCGGTTTAGAAAATAAATTGAATGAAGATTGGAAATACACATTCAGTAAAGAAATAAATATACAAAATACAGGACAAGTCATTGATTATTTTCTAGTAAGCAAAGATACACCGAGCAAAGTAAGATATACAAGTAAAAGAGGACCAAAATTGTAGGCGATCATTTCCTCTTAATGATGAGAAGAAAGACAATTAGAGCATATAAACTTAGAGAACCGGAAATAGCAGAAAGATTTAAAAAAATCGGATGAAATACTTATTCAAAATGATAAAGGAAAAGCAGTAGAAAAAATGGAAATAATGTAAAAATGCAATAATAAAGGTAAAAAATAAACATGTGGAGTGACGTATAAGTAAATAGGAACGTAAAAAAGACATAAACATAAAGAGAGGAAAGAGCAATCGTAAAAAGATAATTAAGAAAGAAAAAAGTTACACTTTGGAATTTGGAATGAAAACGGCAGATAAGAAAAATAAAAAAACAATTTTTTGAAACACGTGGAAAAATACAATAGTCAAAAAAACATCAAAGATATCTCAGGGGGAAAAGATATAGAAAATAGAAACGATACTTAAGTCCAATACCAAGACAAATGATAAATGACAACAATAAATAAGGAAAGCAATGTCATGAAATGCCCCAGACCATGGCCAAATGAGTACAGAGATGATGAAGGCCCAAGAAGATTTAGCCCTACAGTAACACAATTTAAAAATTAAAAATGCCAGATGATTATTGATATGAAAATAATAACACCAATATGTTAAACTAAAGATAGTAAATATTGTAAAAATTACTGCAATCGTAAAAATGTATGCAGGAATCATCGAAAAGAGATTGAGGAAACGTATGGTAATAACACTACAAGCAAGTTAGTTTGGCTTTAGACCAATTTTGCCTCTCCCATCCTCCCATCCCACCTCTCCAATTCCATCGTTTACCGGTCAATTTGAGTGGTAAAACGATGAGTTTTTTACTATCTGACAAGTGGCAAAAAGCAATAAATGAGCGATGTACGTGTCGTTCCCAAATTTAAAAAAAAGACAATGGTTGATTAAGAGAATTAAGGCTTATAAAACATATTTAAAAAAGGTCCGACGACACTGGACACGTCTTGTTTAGTCTCCGCAAGGTGTTAGACAAGGTATCGTCTTGTCAGTGGTTCGTTAGGAGGGGTTGGCTCGCGCCATATAAAGGTTCTTGGTAATCGCTACTGACGAAGGGTAATAACCCAGAAACAATATTGTCTCATCTCAGGAATACCCCCTGCTGTTTGTCCATGATTCATTTTTCTGTGTGGCTGAGCGTTGTCCCATTCTTCGTCCCTGTTTCTAAGACGGGTTTCGTGAACTGTGGTCGCATAGTTTTCTTCCGTTCGTGCTGTGCAGGCCTCCTCGCCTAGTTCTTTATATTCCCACATGGGTATTTCCTCGTCCCACAGAGTGACCGTCCCTTTACAAAAATCTATCTGAGCCGCGTGGAGGGAAAGGAAACCTCTTCCTAATAAACCGTCGGCGTTCATTGGTAGTTCGTCCTGGCACACCATCCATTTGGCGTTTACCTGTACCTGACCAATTTGGAATCGAACTGTAGCCGCTCCTAGGCAGGGAAGTTCTCTTCCAGAAATTCCCGTAAAAACTATTTTTACAAGATTTTATCCTTGCCCCAATCTCAAGGATTACTCTTCTCTTGAGAATAGTTACAGATGCTCCTGCATCCACTAACAGTTCGCTATGGCGATTATTAATTTGTAATTTAATTGTGCATTTATCGGTCCCTCCAACCTCTTCGATTTTTGGTATAAATTGAATGGAAAAGGATGGATTAGAGTGAGGGATTGATACAGCGAATATATGAAAAAGACGATATGGATATTAGAGTATACATGCTGGAAAAAAGGTTCGAGACACCAAAACCACAACCGGAACGAAACCAATTAAAGGAAAAACACTTTAGAAGAAATGAATTAATAGATAAAGTAACTACTGAAAGGAACGGATAAAAAAACGTACAAAATAAAACCCAACAGGGAAATGTCAAGTTGCCTCTAGCACGGCCAATGACGGAGAATAACTCGAACAGGGTGGTTGGCCGCCACCCCGTTCGCCTTAGGGAAACTATCGATATTACCCCAAGATGTCAATTTGTATGCGAGGCTGCGCAAGAAGACGCATATTCCCAGCAGACCGTTATGATTGAGCCCGTTCGAATGTAAATTAATGGTATAAGTATTGCGATATCGGTGTCTAAAACTAAACCTTTTATATTAATATGCATTATGAATATATCATAAGAATCTATTCGCCTACCAAAAAACTTGCTAGTGGGATACAGCTATGACGTTATGACTGGGGAAGTAGAAGATCGGAGCACATAGCAAATAAATAGCTTGCAGCTACAAGAAACGGAAATCTTCGAGAAAATTAAATTGGATCATATGGAAGCAGACAAAAAACAAACTTACGAAAGAATTGGAAAAATATAGCACCATATTTATGGGAGACAAAATGAAATTGGGATGCACCCATAGAGTGAAACATAAAATAATTACTGAGGATACATCTCCGGTATCTAAAGCACCTTACCGAGTTCAGTACCATTCAGTCAACGGGACGAACTGAAGAAACAAATAAACGAAATGAAACGTCAGGGCGTAATTAGAGATTGGCCATGGAGTGCGCCAGTGATATTGGTTACTAAGAAAGCAGAAGAGGGAGAAAATAAGATACGAGTATGTATCGATTATCGACCGTTAAATGCGATAACAAAAAGAACAATTTTTCCCTTTACCAAACCTACAAGAAACCCTTGATCAACTAGGAAACGCCAAATATTTCACTACCTTGGACCTAGCCAGTGGATATTGGCAAGTGGAAGTAGACCCTGCATTTTCGCCTCCTGATGGACATTATCAATGTTTACGGATGCCATTTGTATTGGCTCAAACATTAATATATTCAGTATTATCAGGTATGGCAGGAAACCAATGCCTAGTCTACCTAGATGACATAATTATCTACAGTAAAAATTTTCAGGAACATCTCGAAAGAACAGAGAGTATTTTGGAGCAATTATTTAAAGCTAATCTGCAGTTAAACTCAACCAAGTGTAAATTCGTCCAACAAGAAGCAAAGTATTTAGGACATGTAATATCAGCTGAAGGCGTACACCCAGATCCAGAAAAGTTTAGGATCGTAAAACAATATCAACGACCAAGAACAGTGAAGGATGTAAGAGCATTCTTAGGACTTTGCCTCGAGATCAATGCCGATGACTCAACTAAGGAAAAAATGGGATCACGAATAGCATGAAGCCTTGAGTATTTTAAGCAAAAATTGTGTAACCCACCTATGTTGAGATATTAACAACTGATGCGTCAGCACTCGCAATCGGAGCTGTATTAAGTCAGAAAATAGATAATGTGGAACGACCGGTGGCATATTCCAGCCAATTTATACCGATCATCGACCAAGTGCTTAGTCGTCGCTGGGGAATTAAGCACTACATGCATACGCGCAGGAAAATATAACTAAGTTACATCAGCATCTCATCCTTCCGTCCGACCGAAAAGCCGTGGACGGAATTATTACTAGGGGGCACCAACCCGATCTCCGGGGAACGAATTTACGTAGTTGGTTTACCACAAACTTTTGCGTCTGGACTGATGAGACTATATATGATTGAAAGGGCCATTACATTTTTAATCGATACCATCATCCATGGGGTAGGTATTATTGCGCGAGATTCTGGGCTGGAGCGTTGGTCTACTGGGGGCCAGCGTGACAATGTACTGTATCGATAATTACCATTGTCAAGCAGCAAGTCGAACTCAGGACGGAAGGTGAAAAAAGAACCAGAACAACTATCGATGGAGATACTTGAGACCCGAATTGAAATGGAACAACAGGAAGGAAATGTGTACCCAAAGCTGACACCAGAACGAGATTGGCGTGCCGAAGCCAACTAAGCACTACCGAGTGTTACTAGCAGCCGGGCCGGAACCGTATGCAGATGACAACACACTATTCCAAGACAACATTGCGATAACAGACATTTTGGTGAAGTTCGCGTTGTAAGACTTTCACAATCAATAGGGTGGTGCGGTTGAACCCTTAAAAGCACGAGTGAAGAAAATTAGTGCAGCAATGAAGAAATAAACATTTAAAAGACTCTTATGGACATTAATGTTTGCATTTTTTAAATTATGTTTATCTGCTGCCAAATGTGGGGTTGAGAGAATAATTGTTCTGTCAGATATTGTATTGAAGGTATGATCCACGAATCAGGGAATTGCTATTTCAAAAGATAGTAGTAATTTTAGAAATCGCTGGATGATAATTAATTTAAAAATGCACTTAGGATGTGAATACCCATAAACTCTTTCCCGCTGGTGAAGAGCAAAGTGAAAGAAATGAAGGGAGGTCAAGGAACCTCGATTGAATGTTTTGTGTATATGTCATGGTTTTTTATACTCGTCTCATAATAGGGAGATCATTTTAAATATATTTATATATAATATATACTACGTTAGGTAAAACGTTGTCTCAACATTTAAATTATTTCATAAAATAATACAGTAATAAAAATGAAAATAATAGTTATGATTTTATTCTGAAAATTATATCAATTTAAGGGTATATACATTGAATTGTTTTTTTATTTTGTTTTGTTTTATATTTTTTGTATTACAACTCAGTAACTGGGAGTTGACGTTTCGTTGACATTTTTTTAATTTAGTGCTGGATTGTAAAAATATTAGGGAAGATAAGGGTGTCTGATTCAACCTGTGAGCAAACACCTGTCTCATAAGTTTTGGGGAAAAGTTTAACAAGGTATAACTTAAACAAAAGAAACCTTTATTGCGCAAACAAAATAAAAATAACTAATTCACCTTAGACTTTAACACCAGTTAGATTGCTGCTAATGGTCTTCTATCTTCAACGAGGCGAAGTTTTCGTCTGACGTATCGCATCATGGCTTGGAGGCTTTCTAAATCCACTTCTCTAATTTTTCGAGAAATTTTCCAATTAGCCTTGCCTGAGGAATATTCGGAGGATTATCATTTTTAAGGGCATATGGTACATGATGGGCACCCAACCAGTTGGGTGTATCCCTGGCATATTGCTATGATGCAAGATCATGCCCAAATATATAATCATCGTCGACAAAATATTTTGGTCGCGAAACATTACAATATTTTATTTATCGAAAAATTAGAAAGTGGATTTAGAAAGCGTCCAAGCCATGATTCGACACGTCAGACGAAAACTTCGTCTCATTGAGGATAGAGGACCATTAGCAGAATCTACCTTATAGGTGTTAAAGTCTAAGGTCAATTAGTTATTTTTAATTTGTTTGCTTAATAAAAGTTCCTTTTGTTTAAATTACATCTTGTTAAACTTTTTCCCAAAACTTATGAGACGGACGAACTTAAAAAGCAATATTAATTTCTGGATTATACTAAGATGATAATAAGTAATTTTGTAACGTTGTTTGCGATGCGTGAAGTCGACTCGTGGCGAGTTGTAAATTCGTCGAGAATTTCGAGTCCGTTTCTCGCTCACGTACGTTACGCCATGATTTGCGTCGTTATCGTCTGGGCTTTGTTCTATCGTTCGAAGGCTTGTTGCAGATAAACTCCTTTAACTATGTACACTATTTATTACCACTATTTACAATTTACAATTATTTCACAAATACAATTGGCACTGTTGCGATGTTAGCTTGTTTACTAATTGATCAATGCTTAAGTGTATAATACTATTGTGTTACTACTCAAGTTGAATAATGATGTTACTTCGACTTTTGTCTTGAATGATGATGCTGTGTAACTCTGTAACTATGTGTAACTATTAGACTACAGTCTTGAATGTTGGTACACTGGATGTGTAACTGTGACACTTAGTTACTTCGACTGTTGTCTGTGTTACTGTGTGTAACTGATACTGGGACTCTTCAACTGTTGTCTTGTACACTTCTACCGTTGTCTTTGTTACTTCGACTGTGTCACTTTGAATATGTAACTGTTACTGTTCGACTGTTGTCTTGAATGATGGTACAATTCGACTGTTGTCTGTGTTACTGTGTAACTATGTGTAACTGATACTGGTGTAGTGTTACTCTTGTTACTTTGAATATGTAACTGTTATTGTAACTTCGAATGTGAAAGGCTGAAAACGTTTCTTAAATAATAACGTTCGTTTGTATCATTGGTGGGAATGAAACGTCCCCACTTTGCTGCAAGACGAAGAACTCGTCGTGATTGGTAGAATGAATTTAAAAGGTGATGAAAGAAAAGGAAGTTTCGCCCGACATTTGGTTCACGGCTTCTAAGAGGATTAATCTAAATTCCCGAGAGCCATATAATAATTTAAATGGCCAAGAATGTTCGGTGATTGTTTATTTACAACCGCATTGTGTAAAATGTGCAGTTGTAAAATGACGGCTTATGTAATGTTAAAGGAATGTAGACTAATTTAATACGGCACAACAAAAAAAAATAGGGGAAAAGATATTTTTTTAAATTCCGGCCCTACTTACATACATTGTATTTATTGTGCGGGCGCGCTTTGAAATAAGCTAATGAATGCTTCTTGAAAGAAACAATCTATCGAGCGCAATAAGAGAAGTATTATATTTTCAATCGTGCTCATTGTTCGAACAAACGTGGGTATTCATTTAAGAAACTGATTAATTAAATTGCCGAATATTACGATTTCAGCAGAGTAAGCAAAGTTAAGGAACGTCGAAAATAACGAATGGCGCCGGTGTGATAAAAACCAAATATTAATGCGATAATATTAACATACATCTTGGGTGGTCCAACGCATCCCCTCTTCGAAAAAAGATTATTGAAAATATGATTTTAAGACGAATTTTAAGACGAGCGAAGTCAAGTCTTCCGTCGGGAAGCAAATATGGCTCGCGGTGATGAGTTAAGTCTCAAATAACATCACAGAAATGGGAGAATAATCGGTAATCGCTTAAAGACAAAACGTGCAGAAAAGTGAAAAAATTCTACTATTAGAATTTAAATAGACTTTGTGTATTTATGAATTTCGGTTGAAATTATATTGTGCAAGAAGAAGCTTAAACAGAAACAATTTATCCCTCTTTCGTTCCATTGTTTTTCGGAGTTATAGGAATTGGTATAAGAATTTATTAGCAACAAGTGCAAAATTATGTGGGTTCTGGTAGTTTCTATTTTTCTTTGATAAATTAAATTTAAAAGGGCAAGTTTTCCTTTCCTTCCTCGAATGATTATAAATTAAAAAGTGTAAAGGCTTTATTGCGGATTGTTTTTTATTCGTTGATTACAAGTTCGTTTGACGCTACTTTTAACGTATATTTTATCGTTGTGCTTTATTTTAATTTAATTTAATCTTTTTTTCCTTTATAATAAAGTTAGTTAAACTATACTTACTACTATAAGGGGCGCGTGGGCTTCAGTTACGTTAAGATGCACTGTTTGAAAATAGGTAAACATTAAAAACTATAAACATAAAAAAAATAAAAATACAAATTAATTATTTTTAATTCATGGGTCAAAAATCTCAAAATTTTGACGAACTACTTTTTACACCCTAGGTCCTATCATGCTACACAATAAAAATGCGAATTTACACCACAAGTTCATTAATTAATTTTCAAATTATTAAAAATTGATAATAAATAAATAATTAAATTGCAATTTCTCAAACGAATCTTTTAATTGCAATAAAATTATTTAACTTGTTTCAATGATTATTTTTTTAAATAATACAAATTATAGTCGATCCGTAATGCAATAAATTGGTGTAATTATTTTAATCGTATTTAAAATATATAACATATGACACAAAACAATATCATAAATGCACTATTTTGGTTTTCGATATGTTTCGAACTTTGTAACTGCAGCCCAAATATCCTTGGCCAACACATCTGGCACCTCAAACGCTGCAAAATGTCCTCCATTTGGAATGTCAGTAGACTGAAGCAAATTTGGGAATTTGTCAATTAACAAACTGTCTGGTTGATAGACTAGTTCATGCTCGAATCGTATACAAGCGGTGGGCACTTTGATGGGGATACTGGAACATGTTTTATAAGTTGATAGATTTATTTGTGTAATAAAAAAAAAAGATTTGTGAATACCTGTCGAGTCCCAAAGCGGACTGTTCCTTGTTAACCGTTTCTGCATATAACCTAACAGATGTGGTAATAGAATTTGTCACCCAGTATATCATCACATTATCCAGAAGATTTGTGAACGTGAATTTCTCCTTTAGGCCACCGTCATCTCTCTTCTTCCATTCGGGGTTAGTCCAAGTAGTAAATTTTTCCAAGATGTACGCAGCTAACCCAACTGGCGAATCATTTAAACCCACGCCTATGGTATCAGGCTTCGTAGCTTGCAGATGCATATAACCAGTCTCCAATAATAAATTGGAAAATATTGTTGACAGAGGATAAACTTTGTTCTCAAATTTCTTGTCTACTATTAATGGTGGATATATACTGCCCAAAATAAGCTTCATTCTTATCATGGCTGTCCCGGCACTGCACATGTTCGAGTGAACACCAAGTATGTTATCAGGGAAAAGTGTCGCCATGACGGAAACGATCAATGCGCCCCAATCGCCGCCTTGTACATAGTATCTGTCATAACCTAAGCGTGTCATTAAATTTTTGAAGACCACTGCCATCTGTGCGGCGCCAAGTCCAGGTTTAGATGCACCATCGGAGAAACCATATCCGGGCAATGACGGTACAATCACTTCAAATACAAAATCTTTTCCTTTTTGAGGAGTCGTCAACAGAGGAATTAATTCGTAAAACTCTCTAACTGAACCGGGCCATCCGTGCAACAGCAACAAAGGAAGAACTCGTACACCACTCGTCCCTTTCGGCTTAACGTGTAAAAAGTGGATCTTTAAACCTTGTACGTTGGTCGTGAATTGTGGATATTGATTCAACCATTGTTCACGTTCACGCCAATCGTATTTTGTCTTCCAAAACGCGACGATGTCCGATAGGAGATTAGTGTTCATGCCATATTGCTGCTGAATACCTTCCAGTGGTGGTGTAAATTGCCTGGCACTATTCAATCTTTCTTGCAGGTCAATTATAACCTGAAATAAATAAATCAAAGATGCTATTAACTTTGCTTTTATAGTCATAACGAAAATATTGCTTAAAACAGTTCTCAAGTATCACATTGACTTTTCATTGACTGAAGGAACTTTTCAAACAAAAGTTGTTTAAAATTTCGAGATATGGAAAAACATGACAAGAGTAAATCATCACTTTCGCTTCAGATATCGCATTAAAACATGAGAGGTTTTCTTCCTCTCTATATACAAAGATACAAATCAAAGAGAAAGAAATAGTCAGCATCGAATTTTCATGGTTCCTATTGTTTAGCCGGGTCTTTTTAGACACAAACTCTGCCGAGTTAAATCACTAATTCTTAAACCGTAAATCGGGAGAAGAGAAATGTATTTTTTTAATTATTGAAAATCGAATAAAATTTTTGAAAACATGTTAGGTTCTATATTCGGGGCGCAGCCGCGGACGTGTTATAATGTCCGTCATTTCGTCGTACTTTACATGAGAGCGAACGCTCGATCTCTTTTTTGAGTGACTTCGGCTGACTTAATTTTCCAACTTGCTCCGATACTTCGCACACTGTGAATATTTGGCTAGTGCTGCAACCATATCTAATGGCGCTCTATATTGTAACCAGCCCTATTTTCCACTGGAGTTGTCCCCCGCCGTCCCAAATATATTTAGAAAAATCTTTTGGAAAGATTTGTTCAAAGTTGTTCCATTGATATTTGTCTGAAGTGCCTCTTCAGACAAATATCAATGGAACAACTTTGAACAAATCTTTCCAAAAGATTTTTCTAAATATATTTGGGACGGAGGGGTTGTGAGGTACATTTGGCGTCCGATTTAAAGTTTTTTCCTGTCCTTTTTGCGATTAAATTGATGTTCATATTTCTTGACCTTTTAACGATTTATCACATTTTGATGAATTGTTCAATATCGTTTTTTGTTTCTATTTTAATAGTTTCTTGTGATTTTAAACAGGATTTATATGTTTTTAATATTTTTTACGACAAAAATCGTAATTCGTAATTAAACCGGAAAAATCGTAAATTCTTCAAAAATTGCAAAAATTTCCATCATAAAAGTATAAAAAATATAAAAATGTATATAAAATCGTAAAAATTGTATCGGCTGTATTTAAGAAATTCATAAAATAAAAATAAAACCGCACCATCAGTTATAAAACTTTTTAAAGTTGTTACATATTGCTATGAATTAACCTTAAATTTTCCTTTATTAGGAAATAACTTATATAACGATATAAAATTGATGTTAAAGCTATCCTTTAGTTCAGGTTTGGTCAGGTTAAATAATGCAACGAGATTTTAAATTAAAATAATATATTTTCCAAAATCAATTTCTTTAAATTCCCCAAACCAATATACAATATTATATAAATTCCTTTACACGCGTTTAAATGTTCAACAAGTTCTCGATGCCTGTTAAGAAAAACAAAATTCGTATACAAAAATTATTTACACATGCCAGGTATGGGCAAGAAATGCTGCGCGACTCCGATGCCCTGACCGGTCCGTCCTTATCATAATCTAGTGCCGCGTCAATATTTGTCTTAATTTGTTGTGAAAAATTCTATCTTCGCTCAATAAGTTGCATTTTAAGTTTATTGAAACAATTTGTAATTAATATTCTTTATTTGCTAAGCAAATCGCAAATAATATTTATTGAAACACTTTGTTATTATTTTATTTATTTGCTCAACAAGTTGCAAATAAAATTTATTGACACACTTTGTTGTTATCTTTTGTTATTTGCTAAACAAATCCCAAATAAAATTTGTTGAAACACTTTATTATTATCTTCCGTTTATTTGCTTAACAAGTGCAATTAAAATTTATTGACACAATTTGTTATATACCCTTTTATATTTGCTTAACAAGTGCAAATAAAACTAACGCATTATAAACTAACATAATTCATTTAAATTTATATTTTGCCGAACAAGTTGTAAATTATACCATTTACCGCTTATCTATAGTCTGTTTTTAAACTAGGAGGAGTGATTTAAATTTGCCGCGCTAAAACCTACACCTGTAATTGGCCAAAACCGAGTCTGTTTCACATAATGCTAAGTGGTTGCATTTTAGTTAACAGTTTTGTGCTCGTAATTTCTTTTTCCGTAATTCCAAAAGTAAATAAATCTGTTCTTTTCAGAACTAACTGCTTCATATCCTGTATATTTTTAAGTATATATATATTGTATTCCGTACAAGTTTCGCGTAAGTTTCAGTTTCAGTGTAAATATGGCTTTTCCATTTACCCCTCCTAGTTTAAAAACAAGCTATAGCCATTGGTTACCCTGAATTCAGACACCATCAATAAAATATTAGAAAATGTAAAATATTCTTACCAAATCTTCTGTACGCTTCTGCCCCGGGGGCACTCGTGTCCTTTCTTCTTCTGCCTCGGGTGGGTCGCTGGGTTGAACTCCTTTCTTCTTCCCTAGGCCGGTCGCTGGGTCGAACTCCTCCTAATTGGCCTTTCGTCGGGCTTTTATAGCTACGTCCCTATCTTCTTCTCCCCACACTTGTCTACATCCATCCCTGCTCTTCGCTTTAACAGGTTTATTACCGATTTAAAATAAAAATAATTTTCTAATTTAACTAATAAATTCTTCTTTTAATAATAAAATCAAAATTAAACAATTTCTTCCTTTTTCTCTTTATATAATTTCTTTATTGAAACGTCCCGTCTCTGGACGTTTCATATTTTCCCTTTTTTTGGTTTATCATCATGCTTACCCGCTGTTCTTGGGTAGAAACCACCACCGGAATCCCCAACCCCAGCCGTGTCGGCTTTTCTTTTTTCTTTTCCCTGCCCTGGTATTCCTCTATTAAATCTATAATCTCGTCTATTTCTATACACTTTATTTCTTCTTCTTAAATTTCCCCCTTTATTATTTCCTCCTCGGGAATAATTCCCCGTGCTAATTCAATGGGAATCATGCACATTAATTTTTCTTGCATTCTACCAAGTTACAGGTCCCTCCCTGGTGTTGGTGGACACTCCATTCCCTCGGTCTCCGAGTCTTCCCCAAATAAGTCCAGGTATTTTCTTCGGATCCAATTTTCTTCTAACGTCGATGAGAGCTCCAGCTGAATTTCTTTACCTTGTCCTTCCATCCTATCTAATAAAGTTTCTTATTTACTCATACAAGACAAATTATACATTTTTAAATATAAATTGAAAATGTGTCTTGTCAAATGTGACAGAAAAATGTAAAATTTACACGAAAGATGGTCTAATCTTACACCTCAATGGTGTAGTGAACATTAATTAAAACAGATCCATGAAGACTAACTGGTGGATCGCTAGACAATATTGTTTCTGGGTTATTACCCTTCGTCAGTAGCGATTACCAAGAACCTTAGTTGTTGAAATACCTTTACATGTAGTTGCCATCAAAACTGCTTGGCGCGAGCACTCCTAACGAACCACTGACAACAGAACACTGACAAGACGATACCTTGTCTAACACCTTGCGGCGAGTAAACAAGACGTAAAATACGTGAAATATCTTTACATTCTGTTGTTCTGTTGTCAGTGGTTCGTTAGGAGTGATTGGCTCGCGCCAAGCAGTTTTGATGGCCACTACATGAAAAGGTATTTCAACAACTAAGGTTCTTGGTAATCGCTACTGATGAAGGTTAATAACCCAGAAACAATATTGTCTAGCGATCCACCAGTTTGTCTTCATGGACCTGTATGGAGGTGTAAGATTAGTCCATTTATCATGTATATATATATATATATATATATATATATATATATATATATATACATATATATATATATATATATATATATATTTTTTCCTAAAGTTTTGCGTACGTTGCATTTTACTCTGCATTTGACTTGCGTCGAGTTCGCATCGAATTTTAAATTGTTTATATGTGTATTTACGTGAAGTGTTTAAGGAGCAATCTTTACATTTATTTATGTTTGATTGTGTATTTTAGTCAATTTTCATGCGCGTATTAAATTAATATTACATTAGGTGAGTCATTCATTAACGTTAATATTGTTGTATTACCATATGTGTTATTCATTTTAGTATGAAGATGTCTTTTATACTAAAGACGAAACGTTACTGATGTAATTATTGTTTAATTGATTTACCTGTCCAAATTTTCCCGAAGAATTATCTTTTCTCAATATATATATATATATATATATATATATATATATATATATATATATATATATATATATTTATAATTTATTTCTTTTCTTTTTTCTTTTGTCGTATTTCTTCTTAGAAATTTTATTTCTTTTGATGGGATTTTCGACAATTAAATGACAATATGTTTATTAGAACATATTTTAATATTAAAATATAATATGTTTATCAACAACGTTTCGGCCAAAAGTGGCCTTTTTCATAGTCTGTAATTAAATAAATATATTTATATATGTATGATACTTTTATTTAATTACAGACTATGAAAAAGGCCACTTTTGGCCGAAACGTTGTTGATAAACATATTATATTTTACTATTAAAATATGTTCTAATAAACATATTGTCATTTAATTGTCGAAAATCCCATCAAAAGAAATAAAATTTATATATATATATATATATATATATATATATATATATATAAATAAATTTATAAGGTTCTTGGTATTCGCTACTGACGAAGGGTAATAACCCAGAAACAATATTGTCTAGCGATCCACCAGTTAGTCTTCATGGACCTGTATTAATTAATGTTCACTACACCATTGAGGTGTAAGATTAGACCATCTTTCGTGTAAATTTTACATTTTGCTGTCATATTTGACAAGATACATTTTTAATATATATATATAGATTTTCCATAAATGTTTGGGCTCGTCTATTAGGGAATCGTGTGGTCTGCAATAGAAATTAGTTTACACGTCATCGAACTTCCCTCTTTAGGAAGGTCCTTTTGAATTTCCTGCACGGTTAATGGGAGCCATTTATGCAGATTTTTGGACGCTTGTTTTCCTTATTGACGACTGGTTTCAACACGATGGCACACCACCACATTTCAGTCGACGAGCTAGAGAAATGTTGGTTCCCAGATCGACGGATAGGTCATGGCGGTCCACGAAACTGTCCTGCACGGTCCCCCGATTAAATCCTATGGATTTATTTCCTTGGGGCCACGGTAAAAATGTTGTGTACAGACACACAATTGATACAGAAGAACAACTCGCATTCAGGAAGCTTTTGCTACTGAAATTACTCCTGTACTGGGTAAAATTCTAAACGGAGTCTGTTGCGGCGGGCACGGTTATGCTTGCAAATGAATGGGGGCCACTTTGAGCACTTGCTCTGATTGTATTTATTTTTCGTTTCGTGATTCCTTTTGGACATCTTGAATAACATCTGCCTTAACCTATCATGTTGACGTTGACACTTTAGCGGGCATATCATTCTGACATTATTTAACTGTGACAATTTATAAACCGATTTTATTCACATTAACATCACAGATTTCCCATTCTGGAATTGGTGGATCTTAAATGTAAACAAACGTGATACTTGTTCAAATACATCGAACAATAAAAATTGTAACTTAGTTGGTGAAAGCAAACCTCTCTGATCACATACCAGTACAAGTGTGACGTTTAGATGGTACACTCACACGAAATAGTTATTTATGCATCGATTCGTAAAATAGACTACTCTGTATCGCTTTTTCCTAGAACGTTCATATTTTTCCATTTTCACAATTTCTATATTTCGGAAATTTTTAGTGTTTTAAGATTTTCGTTTCTGCTTTTGACAATATTGATATTTTTGAGAATTTTACACAATATGGTAATTTACAATTGTTGTATTTTGTTATTATCATAATAGAAGTTAAAAAATGTAAAAACACCAACTGCCAAAAGTGATAATCACCATAATTTAATAAAAATAAATTTCAACGGGTGTATCACGTGATGACAGCTGTGCATCATCGTCGTGATACATCGTCCTTCAAACTCATCAGATATCCAACAATACATCCCAGGTGCATATAGTCATGAGTTAAGAGATAATCGTGTGAGTATACTAACACCATTTAGACATCAATGCCCTCACACTCATGCTGCTAGGTGATCTGATGAGTCCTGAACAACCAAACAACTTTTTATCATTAACGAACGTTTGTACGTTTCGGCCATTAAATGGGATTCATTTCGTTAAGCTTTAATGTATGTTCGTGCAAATAGCTTTGAAAGATTTGGTTTCTGAGTTTTCCTAGGATAAAGGTTACATTTAGATTTGTTTGTTTCCTTTGGGTTGATTTTGAATCCTTAAGTGAAAAACGCGTTATAACATAACAACATAACATATCCAACTAAATAATTCCTAAGAATACACATATAATATGACAGAAATGAAGTTACATTTCCATGACCAGGTAGATGATTGGAAGTTTAAGAGTTAAAAATATATATAAATATGGGTTCATAATAGTGAAAAAAGAAATCGCGAATGTATACCATCTATATACCACGTCAGCTGCTAACATGAAACTCTGCCTGAGCTCGTCAGACCACCAGAAATACATCTGCTCAATGTGCGTCAAGTCATGCAAGAATCAATGACAAAGAGTTTGCGAGTGAGTATTAGCACCATCTGGACGTCAATACTCTCGCACTATTGCTGTTACGTAATTGCAGTGGTCTTTATCATCGACTAAGTAGGTATTGTCCAGATTTGCAACTACTACAGCCGTCGGCATTAAAGACCGATTTTTGAAAATAAGTGGCTGCAACTCTCGACAGTACCGATTTATTCGCATAAAGACCACTGCAATTGCGCAGCAGCAAAAGTGTGAGACATGTGGACAAAGCATTTTGAATTCATAAATTTTTAGTCATTTCTTTCTCCTGTGTTGCTGAAACTGAATAATTGTTAAGAGTTAAATTGATACAAAAGAAAAATAAGCTGCAATAATAATTAATTGAACATTGTTCTTAAATGATACAGTTTAAATAATATACTCTTCTAAGAAAGGCACCAACAGTGGCGAAGCGAAGATGTATTTTCACCAGAAATGGCTACAACTGTTATTAACGTTGACTGGAATTTTGTCTTTTGTTAGGGCCAGCAGAAACCCCAGCTTCGTCCGTCATGATTCCCTATTCGGCTCATATGTGAACTAGGCTTTAAGATTCAATAGCCTACTAAATACTTTATGAAACAAATTATCGATTCACAAAATTGCTGTCTCCCGACAAGGTCGGAGATGGTTTAAATCTCTAATATTTGATTTATAGTCAAATATTAGATATAGTGCAATATTAGATTTGCTGCTAAAGTAAACAAAAATATAACAAGAAAAAAAATCTCTTCAGTTTTGTGAGTGTCGAATTAAAGCAAAAAGTAAAATATTAGACCCTGACTAACAAATAAAGGAATATATTATATGTAATCAAATAATTGTAAAAAGAATATTTCGGTGTATACCTTGCTTTGGATACGTAATTTGCACTTAAACTTGGCTATATTTTTAAGTATAAATTAAATGTGAAATTTGAATATACTTTGACATTTTTATTTTAATATTTCCGACTAATTGGGATGTCGTTGTCTCAACTGTATATATACATCAGCGCAACAGGCGTGCCCGCCCAAGGCTTCTATACCTCGTTTAACGACCCGATGCAGAAAAGGCGTGGTCTCCGCGTCAACAGCCAGTTTCACAGGCTACATACAAATTAAAAAACAGCGGAACGCAATCACGATTGCCGAATTTTGTAGAAGTGTTTTGGGATTGAGAAATTCCACCAATAGACAACTTCTATTCAAACTTCGCGTATATTAGTTTTACATTTCTATTAATTTTACATTTCTCTTTTTTCTACATTTTTCTGGCCTCTATGGCTTTCACTTTCTGTCTCCATCCTGTCCTGTCTCCGACTCCTTCTTCCCATCTCATGAATCCAGCATCTTCCAAATCCTTCTTTACTGCTCCCCGCTATTTCTTTTTCGGACGCCTTCTTCTTTTCTTGCTTCATTCTCCTCTCTGTAGCACTCTCCTGACTGGAATTCTGACTGGCTCCATGCGTATCACGTGCCCGAGCCATCTCACTCTTTGACCTCTAACAACCTGTGTTATGGATGATCTATTATACAAATTTGCAATTTCCTTGTTTGTTCTTCTCCTCCAACTTCCTGTCTCACCCTTGACTCATCCGTATATCTAGTATTCTTCTTTCCCAGAGTTCTAGCTTTTTTGCCTCTTGTTTGTTTCACACCCATATCTCAGAGCAATACAGTGCTGTTGGCCGAATTACCGTTGCATAAATCCGTAGTTTTGCTGCTCTAGATATATATTTTGACCTTAGCATTCCATTCATTGCCCCAGCGGCGTTGTTTCCATTTCCGATACTCTTATAACTTGTTGTTAACGTTGTTTTCTGCATTAAAATTTGTGACTGTTACTCCTAGATACTCTAATTCCTTCACTGTTTCAAAACAATACTCATCTCCATCAAACGACCGTACTGCTTGTTCCTCTTCAATTATCTCCCTTCTTCACCATATGCTTGGTTTTCATCTCATTAATGCGCAATCCATATTTGTTCGGTCCCACACGTTCATATGTACATTTACTTAAGTTAATTTAGATCCGTGCAAACCGTGTAAATATTCTTCATAATTATTTTAGTACTAGTTAAGTAAGAATAGTTTTATGGTAATTCGCACGACCCTGTCCAGGTACAGATGGTGCCGCCGATGTGGCCAGCTAACGGTCGGTTCGGTCATTTACATTTTATTACTTATTTTGCAAATTTAAAATTTAAAAATTCTTGCAACACGTTATGTATTTCAAAACATTTGCGGCCCCAATTCCCCTTTTATAAGCCATCATTTTACAACTGCCGGTTGTAAATAACAAATTTACGAATATTTAAATTATTATATGGCTCTCGGGATTTTAGATTAATCCTCTGAACCGAATATGGAGCAAAACTTTCCTTTCTTTCATGGCTTTAAATTCATTCTTTACCAATCACGACGAGTTCTTCATCTTACATCAAAGTGGGGACATTTCATTCCAACCAATTACACAAAAGAACGTTAGTATTTAAGGAACGTTTTCACCCTTAGACAGACATTATTATAACCACGACACCAGTCGAACAGTTCGTATCAAGATAACAGTTTAACAGTTACACATAGTAACACATCCAGTGTATCATCATCAGTGCCAATTGCAATTGAGCAAAATTGTATATTGTAAATATTAATAATAAATAGTGTACTTAGTTAAAAGAGTTTATCTAACAAGCCTTCGAACGATTGAATAACGCCCAGACGGTAGCGACGCAGATCAATTGGCGTAACATACGTGAGCGAGAGACGTAATCGAAATTCTCGTCGAATTCACAACTCGCCACGAGTCGATTACAGGCAGTTCCTTGTCCACTTATCGCAAACAATATTCTTTTGATTTTGTTTCTATTGCGGTAAATACTCTCTTCAATTCCTTCTCTGATCTTGTTAACACTGCCATACCGTCCGCAAAAGCTATACACTAGTACTTGTGATGGAAAACAGTTCCCGTTGTTTTTTGTATTTTTGCCTCCCGTAGACCTATCCCCACCGCGAAGCTCCTTGATGTCATTCGCACCAACCGCATCAACTTCACAGGGATACCAAATCGTGTCATGGCCTCGTATAACTTAGTTCTACTAATTGTATCATATGCCTGCTTGAAGTCTATGAATAAGATATGTAGTTCTACATTCTGCTCGTAGCTGTTCGCCTGTATTTGCTTTAGTGTAAAAACCTGATCTACTGTAGACCTTCCCACTCTAAATCCACTCTGATATTCCCCGGTTGCCTCCTCAGCGATGGCATCCAGTCTGCTTCTCATAACTCTGGCAAATATCTTATAGGTTACGTCCAGTAGAGATATGCCTCTGTAATTACTGTATAACGTTGGATTACCTTGCCGCTTCATTCCACTCGCTTAACATTTTTTCTTTCCTCCATACTTCTTTTACTATTTCTATTATCCATCCTTGATCTCTCGCTCCGTTGGTTCTGGTACTCCATCGGGATCTTCTAAGTCTTGCTGTATGCTTGTCATTTGTTCATGTTCCTCTTCTGCACCTGTACTTAGCAGCGTTTCAAAATATTGTGCCCATATGCCTGCCTTCTCTTCGGTTTCTCCCGCCAATTCGCCTTTTTCGTTTCTGTAGTACCCCAATGCTTCTTTTGCTTCTTTATAGAAATTTCTAATTTCTTTGCTTTTGTAATATTCCTCCAATTTTTTTAGTTTCTTGTGTAGATGTTCCCTTTTACACCTTCGGCATGTGCGCTTAGGTACTGCCCTCTTCTCTTTCTGTGAAATATTGAAAGTTTTCGTGGGTTCTTCCCTTCAAATACCTTAATCTAGCTTTATTTCTTTCATCACATTCTTTTTGCATTCCTCACTGTACCAGTCTGTTTTCTTAACAGGATTGGTTTCCTCGGTAACTGCTGTGCTATAACCCTTATGCTGTTTCTCACTGTGTTCCATTTCTCTTCTAATAGCTGGGATACCTGCTCTTCAAACAGTTTTTGGACTTGCTGTTCTCCAAGACCCTTGACATTGTACTTCTCAATGCCCACACTCTTAACTTTTGGTTCTTTGGGTAGCTCTTGAAACATTTTCATTGCCACGAGAAAATGGTCTGAATTCACGTCCGCTCCGCGGTAGCTTCTAACAACTTTTGCACCTCTTGCATGCTTGGCCTCTATCAACACATGATCTATTTGGTTAAAGTTAAAGGTGTGTCTCACCTATGTCAATGCAAAATTTCAGCTTAATTCATGTTTAATATACTACTTGTCTCTGTTATATCAATGCACAAGTTAGTCCTAGCAAAATTTTTTGTTTGTTTTAATATTTTCAAGTCAGGATTTCTTGTATTTGTGAAAATAATTTTTCCGGCAATATTTTAAGTAACATATTTTTTCTTTGAACGCGCTGAATTTCATCAAAATGATCAAAATTTGAAGAGTATAACAAAAAGTTTAACAATTTAAAAAATGGCACAAAAATTAACGTTCAAAACCGCAATTTAATAATTTTCAAAAATTCAACAAATACGAAATGGATTTCTTTTAAATTTAAAATAAAATTTTTATTCCAGTTTATATTATTTTACTGGAAATAATATTTCAAGTAAAATGGTATTTTTTGAAAATTCTGACGAAATGTTCAAAATTCGAGAAGAATAACAAAATAAGTTTTATGTTCGACATAATTATCAGTAAATGTTTAACATTAAATGATCATAATAGTCGTAGAAAAAAAATTAATTTGATATCTAAAATAAACAATTAAATACACAAATTTGTTCCAATAGACACTTCAAATACTTAACGATACGGATGTAGCCACCTAACCACAACTATAATTGTCGCGATAAAACTATTTCTTGCGCAATGATTTGCAACTTCAAAACATCGACCTACCTTTTCCGGCACATTAATTTTGAAAGGAGTTACCGATGTATCTTCTTTAGTAGGTTTCCCTTCGCCCCACCAAGTGTCTTCCAACTTCGGAATGGGTGCTTCTTGCAAGATAGTGTTTATTTGTATTCCTGCGAAAATCGCAATTGCAACCACACTGAGCAAAATAATTTTAGAAAAGAGCCCCATTGATAATTCAAATGCACAAAATAACTGGTTAGGACGAGCACGGCGGCTATTTGATCACACTAAGAATTTGGAGGTTAAATCGCACACCGATATGTAACTGATGTGTCGCGATAATAATTGCGACACTGCGCTAGCATTAACGTGGAGAAATAATAAGAAATGTATTCGCTTCTTACGCATACTTATTGGAAATTTTGTTACACAAATAACGATAATGCATAACAGTCCGCCGAACAGAAATCTAGAAACCACGCCTCTCGTCAAAAGCCAGTTTCACACGCCACATACAAATTAACAAAACCAGAGAAAGTAATGACTAATGCCGAATTTCGCAGTTATGTGTTCTGGGATTTAGAAATTCCACTATTAAAATATCGTGCATTTGTGTGCGAAATTGTTAGGCGGGAAGAAGATACAGCAATACAGGTGGCAGTGGCATAACGGACGGGAACTGACAACCACCCAAAAAATAAGTAGATGTAGAAGAATGGAATTAATTTTTAAATATAAATCAATGTCGAAATCTACGTGTTTCTATAAACGATAGAAAATGTTGATTTTAATGCCACCTAAAATGTGCAGAAATTATTACATTCCGGTGCCATATTTTCAAATTATTCAAACTAATGGTCGCGCCACAGCGAATGAATCATTGGTGACCTGATGAATAGTGTCGTCTTTAGTGACGAGTCCCAGAAATTTTCCAAACAGTCTTGGTTTAAACGATGTGTCAGTATATCGATATTTGATAGTTGACCGTTAATTCTTGGTATAAACTATGTAATGATTTACTTGAAACCACTATCCATTTTTGAAAAGCTTGAAGAGAATTTTTAGAAATACACCTCATCCCAGAAATAGTGTCCATCATTTGATTTAAAAGTGTTTTTCCAGATGTTTTCCAAAGGGAAGTTTAGTTGGTACTGAGGTGAAAGTTGTATACGCATTCATTATGTCAAACCAGCAATTTACTAATTCCACAAAGTCTGCCACATCTCTTGCTAGTTCTTTGTTTTGCCCAGGGAAGTATCTACGTAAAGCTGTATCAGTTGTATTCGAAAATAACTCAGCAGCAAGTGCTACATTTTGTCTTTGAAATTTCTCACAGTTCAGGTGTAATTGTGACAGTTTATAGCAAGAAGAAATTTCAGAACTGGTGTTTTCAATTAGATATTGTATTACTTCTTTGGTAATCAGTTTTCTGTCTTACAAACAAAATCCATGATCAATTAACCAATTTCGTAATAATTTTAGTAAATGCGGAATATCGACAAAGAAGCAATTTTTTTCTTGAGTAACTGGTTGGTGGCAATACATCTTGTTAATGTTTATTCCTAACTCCTTCCAAAGTCCCATGTTACCTCCACACAATCTGATACACAAGCAACGACATTGTACAGTCCAATGCAAAAAAGTAGACAAAAACAGTTTCCTGTAATTGATTTTCCTCAAATTGTTGTTGTATGAATGTGGCTTTTCTCAGTAAGTTTTCTTAATCCACGTGATATTTGACTTATTTATTCAGTAACGGTGGTTCGGGGTACCTACGCTTACGGGTCACCAGTTCATTAAAATATCACTGAAATGACAATACTGACGTTTACATGACACTGCTAATATCAAGTTTGTTCAAGCAGCCGAAAATTTCGGGTCTACTTTTTTTTGCATTCGACTGTAATTTAATTTTTTTAAGTCTTATTAAGTCGCTTATTCCTGATAACGACCGGTGGAATCTTTTGAGAATCTTCCGATTGGTGTGTGGGAATTACTTCCTTTATTATTTCGCTATTTCCCGACTTTTCACTACCATTTGTTTCCTTTTGTTTCTTTGTATGGGTTGGCTTGATTGAGCCCTCCTGCGTCACATGTTCAGATTCCACTTGGACATCATCCCTATCGCTGAGCTGTCTTATTTTTGTTTGATCTTCTTTGTGATTCTCGATTTCATTATTCGTACCTTGAACAGTATTTGCTGGAGATGGAATTTCTTGTATGGGTGTATTTTCCCTTTCATCAGTTTGCGCAGAGCATTCACTAGTGGATGGTTTGCAATTTTTGCTTTTAAGTTCTTCTTTAATGCGTTCGATTAGAGCAAGGAGTTGTTCAGTGCTTAGTGCACCTACATATATGGGATGTTTCCTCTTTAGGAGCAGTCGTGGTTTTTGTGCGAGATTTCGTGTGTAACTTGTCAGGTTTTTTTTTAACAGGAGTCTCGGCTCCCTCGTTAGACACACCGCTTTTTGATCGTGGTGGTGTTCTGTTTAACGGCATTTTGTTTTAATTTAAATTCTGTCAGCAGGATCGAGGGTTCGGTCAGCCCTCCTTTTTGCGGCTCTTCGCTCCCTAATCAAGGTTTTAATATCAGGAGGCAGCCAACCATCAGATGTATAGGGTCTGGTGGTTGTTGCCTCCTTTAGGGCGTTCAAGATAGCCAGCGACACGTTCGATAATGCAGCGTCAAGTTCCTGGGGCGTCTCGATGTTGTTGACAGGTGTTATTTCTCCACATATCCTGCGGAATATTTCCCAGTTTACGCTGCGTTTTTCATCGCTGCTTTGTTTCAAGGGGCTGTTTCCGATTTCGATTAGTATCGTATTGTGGTCAGAACTCAGATCCGTCAAGTTACTGACCTCAAGTTCCTTGTTAACGCGATGTATAAGATGTCCGGCCTGCATCCTGTTCTGAAATACGTTGGCCCTGGTGAATTGTGTGCAACGACGTCCAAATTTTGGAGGTATTGATACAACCTCCTACCATAATCGTTCGTCGTTCGACACGACCAAAACGGATCCTTTGCATTAAGATCGCCTGCCATTAAGACCGGAACATCCTCGTTGGAAACTTCAACATACTCGTCAACGTTGAAACTACTCGTCGGCGGTTGGTAGGCCGAGACAATTTTTACAGCCCCCTGTCCCCTTACGGATAATGAAGTTGCCGTCATTTTAAGCGACCTATCTGTCGGTGTGGAGACTGTCGAATTTGAGGTGTTTCTTGACAAGAATTGCAGTGCCTCATTTGCTGCCGGTTTTTCTGACTGTTCTAAATGTTACGTAGTTTGGGACAATTAGAGAGTCACCCGCCCGCAGCCACGTCTCGCTCATTAGCAGGGCATCCACCTCATTCCTGTTGAGGAACTCCTCCAGCTCGTGGACCTTCCCCTTCACACCATTGGCGTTCCAGGCCACAACGTTGACGTGAGCCATTACGAGTTTGAAGATGGGTTCGCGTTTGCTAAGAGTGTGCGGAACTGATTTGCTGCGACATTTATCTGGTAAAACATTTTCTGTAATGCCTCCAGCATAGTTCCAAGGTCGGTTAGTGTCGACAGTGATTCACTCTTTTTTGGTTGTTTAGGCTTCGCAGGCCCGACCACTTGAGAATACTGCACCCCCTGCCTGGTCTCTTGAGACGGCGTGTCCTTTAGATTTTGGCCAATGTTGTTCGGCAGCCTCTTGAGTTTAGGAATTTTTTCGCAGCCTCTGTATGAGGCAGGATGTTGACCACCGCAGTTTACGCAGGTGGCCTTGTCTGCTTGGGGGTGCTCCAGCGCATTTTACGCATTTATTGACCAATGCCAGCTTTGGTTCTTAGCGTTTCCACTGTCACTTGTAGGTGGAGTACGTCTGAGATGTCAAAGATATGCCTTTCCCCCCTTGGCAGCTTCAACAACACGAGTGGCATTGACGGCCTTTTATGTTCCTTTTTCATGCGATGGATACCCTCCGGATGGAATCCCCTCTCTCTAAGATCCTCCTCTATCTCGGTTTCATTAATTTCCATTGGGATTCCTCGCAACACGATGTTCAATAATTTTTCAGAAGGCAACTGGTATGTATAGTACTCATGGTTGCCATTATTGAGGATTTTTGTAATCGCTCGATAGTCATTCTCGGAGGTCGGGAATAGTCGGATGCCATCCGAGAGGTTTCGAGTAGGCAAGTCCCTTGCTGGCAATCTCCCTACTGAGCATTGGCCAGATCTCTTGTTCTTACTGGTATCTTTTTGGGGAGCTGTATGTATCAACTTTGCTTGCACACCATCCTCGAAATCTTCTAACGAAAAGTGTTCGCTACAAATTCGTTTATTTGCAGGATCAAATTTGTCTTTTCTATGACATCGTCTAATCCACTATTTTCTTATTTCCTTATTTTTAGGGAATCTCAAGAACATCATTTTCCTCCCTGCTCTTTTTGCTTGTACCGAATTACTTTTCCAAATTGCAACACTGCAAATAGTTCCAGTCGTCTGACAACTAAAAGATATGTTTAACGCTATTATAGGTACCTATTAAATTCTTATATTACCTTTACAGGTACTAATACCTGTAATGTATCGTCTTGAAGAGGTAATTCGAGTAAATAACGATTAAGAAAGAGAATTAACGCGACAGCAAGCAAGCAGTTTACCGGAATAATGCACTACTGTGGCTTGATGACATACCAGGAGACAGTTCTCTCTCCGTACACTCCCACTCCGAGCCGAGTTACAAGGCAACCTAACTTATACAGACCTCGACCTGATGAGTCGTGAAGGACGAAACAGCTGATATATTTATTTTCAACAAAACGATCTTATTATAAATACATCTTGTTGCTCATAGGAAAATTGCTTTCATAGGCATTGAATTTCCAGATACAGATGGAGGTGTATAGCCAATAGCCCTATTAAGCAGTGGCGGCTCGTGGTCAGAAGCATAGGATGTTCACAAAATCACGAACATGCAAATTTTTTACTAAAATCGTATAAAAAACTTACATGTCATGTAGTAGGTAGCTATCCTTTATTACAGTCACTTTTCACACTTAATGCCTAAACTGTTTTATACTACTTGAAACTAAAGTCCACTCTTCTGTTTTTTGTTCTCAGCAAACTTATTTATATTATTCGCTTTAATGTTGAAAAACTTCAACTTCGTTCCGCTTCAGCTGTGGTCACTGGAATAGTTATTAAAATTTGTAAGAGAGCAAAGGTGGCAGAAAATATATCTTGGCGGTTATTATCTGTTATGAATTTCAACAGATGAATAGCACCACTAATGTTCCTAAAATCAGTTATATAAATTAATTCTAACTCTGTCTGCAGGCGAACTTTATCAAGAAATGGGTATGCCTCTACTGAAGCTTTTAAATCTTCAATAGCAATTTTTTCACCATTTGTGGAAATATGTCTGCAGCAAACAGAATTGAGGCATTCAAATGTTTGGTAAATGAAAATCTTTCTTTTACATGGATGATTATAGTATCACAAATTTCCTTGGCCAAAACACAATCTTTGAATCCTGCAACAAACGACAAATGGCAGTTGCTTGATTAATCGTTACAGTTTGTCTTGAAGTGCCTTCTATCTTTTTCATACATTCTATCAACGATCCACGATGTTCAAGCACCGTGACCGTACTTACAGTTCTGCTTTTAAAATTCCATTGACTAGCTGAGAAACTAGGAACTCTTTGACCGACTATTTCATCTAAAATAGTTACTATTTGTGGCGAATGAGAAAAAAAATTTACGATGTCACTTAAATTATAAAAAAATACTCGACAAGACAAAATCAAGTTGAGTGGGCGTAACAGTGAACATAAAACACACACTTATAATCATTTTTAATAAGAGTTTGCACATTTGAATGACCCACTTATTATTACACTTGCGCCATCATAACTTGTGAAATTAATTTTTCCGGTTTATCTATCACTTGTTTCACAATAGTTCTTACGCATTCTGATAAATACGCATCATGATCAGAAGGATTAGTAAAACACCAAAATCTTTCAACTGGTGTACCATAGAATATATCTAAATACCACGGTCATTTGATATTGCTTTGCTACATCTGTGCCCGGTTTCACAAACGCTAATCGGTCGTTAACGGCTTGTTAACGAATCGTCAAAAGTTTGCCGATTCGTTATCGAGTCTTTAATCCATCGTCAAATATTTGATGATGGACAGGTCAAATACATTTGGTATTTGACAATGATTTAAAGACTCGATAACGAACTTTTCATTATTCGTTAACAAGCCGTTAACGACCGATTGGTGTTTGTGAAACCGGGCACTGTAGTTTCATCAGCTATAACGGCGACATATTCAGCTATCAAAATTTCTTTCTTAATACAATCTTGAGCAACTGCCAACATGCAATCCAACAGCTCATTTTGAATAATTTTCGAAGTACCTTTAACAACAAAATTTTCAAAATGAACTTTAAGTGCTATATCTAATTCCGAACTGAAATTTATTAACCTCTGAAAATTCCGGGATTAGAGGAATCTTTCATTTCATCGTGGCCTCGCAATGCCAGCTCAAAAGCCCCGCAAAACTTTATGTAATCAATAATTTTCGAAAGACCATATCTATTTTTTCTTACTTGTTCATTTATTTATTTCGTTTGTATGCACTGTCGAGTTGTTGTTGTATATCTACTTTTCCCAGCAGCTTCATCTCTAATTGAGCATTAATCTGAGCTTGGGAATTCTCATGTTTTTTTTATTTTTTGGGCCAGATCAGTCACTCCAGTTTTTGACCAAGACGGTTCTGCAGCACCGCGACAAAATAACAAGCAAGGGAAGCAAAGCAAACTGTTACTAACACTGCACCCACAAATCCAATATTTTTTTCGTGCACGCCCTTCTTAATCTTTCTTGTAGTCTCTAGATTTGTGCGATTGTGTGCATTATATTTCATGAATGTATTAAAATCGAGTAATGCATTTTATTACTTTGTAATCGAGGATTTGTTTGAGGTTCACGTGCTCGTGCTCCTACATAGAAACCGCCACTGTGTAGTATGTATCAATATCAAGCTTCAATATGGCTGACCATGAACAAATTTATTTTGGGACGGTTCACCAGTCGAAACTAGTATTGTATTTGTATTCATCATAAATTATTTTATCCACGACTATTGCGTTATACATACGTTACCCAATTACTTTTCTGCAAATAATGGTATCTATAACTACCCAGCGGGAGTTATAAGCGTGAGTTATAATAACTCACGCTTAGTCGCATAGTAACTACTTAAGTAATGTTATCTAATTGGCCGATATTAAATATCATGTCAAACAATTAAATGTCAAATTGACAAAATGAGTTCAGACAGTGATTCAAAAATTTGTACACTACCTGGAATAAGAAAAATCGCCGAAACTCGCAATCTTCTGCCGGATAAATCGCACAAGAAATATAATGTGGCCTACCAAAACATTTGGATTGTAGTACAAGTAAGAACGTAAAATCATTGTCAGAAACTGTGCTTCTGGCATATTTTAAATTGCCAATGAAATACAAATTTTCATCATTTGCTACTCTATGCTTAGATGTACACTCAGTATAAATAAGAGAGTAAATATTGAAACTTTTACGAAACGAAATTACGAGAGTTTCTCAAACGGAAGTCTAAAAATTTTTTGGCTAAAAAAGTAAACGTTTTCGCCAGAAGAATAGTCGTGGATAAAGTATAGTATTCAACTCGAGGTAATGGCAATAACTCACTTGGATGATTACAGCGCTCGCCTGCGGCTCGCGCTGCAATCATCCCGTGAGTTATTGCCCACATTACCTCTCATTGAATAATATACTATTATAAATGATACATAGAGTATGGATACATTGTTAATGCACTATTACTCACTGGTAACTTTTAATTTACCATATCACCTATGCGATATTTTGTATTGATTCTAATAGTAAATTAATGTCACATTTTCATTTACTTAGGTAATGCTAATTGAACATTTGGAGAATTCAGCCAAATTTTTCATTTATATCAGATGCTATTGAACAAAAGGTACCATTCACTAAAAGAAATCAGATCACCTTTACACATTGATACTTTGCTTTTAAATAAAACACATCATTTTATAGAATAAACAGAAATTTTGTGACAGTTAAATTAACAACAATAATTGCAAAACAAAATAACATTATCATTTGTGGTTCACAAAGTTGTGACTAAGAACTCATGGTACAATTTGTAGTCATCGGTCGTTAATCAGATGGTTCTTTTTAGTCGACTTCATCTACCTTCTTTATATATCACTTTACCTCATATTTTGGATTATTGAAACACTAAAATTATTTGTGGCACCAACTTGGATAAAAGCTACAAACAACAATTAATAAGATTGTTAATCGAGCATGCTTATATTACAATAAATAATTCATATAAAAAATATATTTTAAAGATAATAAACAGTTTAAAAAATGAGAACGTATGTACATAAAAAAAACATTAAAAATCTGAATTGTCTAAGCATAAAAATATCACTCTGGATTATTTTCTTTGTTATTCCTTCGGGCTGCCGGACCAAACTTGGGCGATATTGGAATGGTGATTTTGTTCGTGGGCTTTATGAGGATTTGATTGAAATGTCTCACTGGTTGTGCCGTGTGCTCCGCATGTTTCCGTTGTATCGCACGTTCTTCTGCCTCTTGAGCAGCAATTTTCTTTTCATGCTGGTGACAAAATTAAGTTTCATTTTAATCAATCTAGGTGGACAACAACTTACTTGTTCACGAAAGAAATTCTGCATTTCTGTTTTCTTTTTCAATTTCAGCTCGAATTCACGTCGCTCGATTGCTCTACGCTCCGTGTTGAGATGAAATTGTGTCACCTCGATCAATGGCCGCTCAAGTTTCTTGGGTTCAAAGGGTTTCTGATGCAGTATCGTTGCCGGTCGCGCTTTGAAAACTGGGACATGTGAGACGTCTTCGGTACTTTTCTAGAAAAGTATTTTTATGAATTACTGAATAATCTCAATTAGTAATTGGAGCTGAAGATAAACAAAGCGAGTCGTGTATATAAGATTCGCATCTGTAAAGTCCAAAGAAATCGATAAAACGAACCTCGGATTTAAGACTACTTGCAGAACCTCGATGAGATCTGTTTTTCACATATTTGGGCGGAGAGTTTGCGTGAAATTCCCGTGCTCTTTTTTGTTCTTCGACGGCCTATAATAAAATTAATTAAATTGACTTGTATTAAATTTTATTAATGAGTTTGAATTAAATGTGTCAACCTAACTAAATTTGTCAAAATTACCACACAAATACATACAGAATAAAGAAATTATAGTCGTACTTTGTCTATTAATTCCTTTCTTTTGATTGGAAGCAATTTATCCCGCTGATCAAAACTAAATGGCACTGGACGGGTTAAAGCTGGTACAAATGTCTTAGGAATGGTACCAGTTTTGGATGCACCCACCTAAAATTGAAAACAGGTATAATTCACAACCGTTTAATGTAGAGGCACACATCACAAACTAGTTATTCAAAGATCCACTATGACAGTACATAGTTTAAGAACTTTTCAGTAAACATAAAAACTACAATTACTGATTACGAACTTTTTGGGATACTTCAATCAATATTACGTTTGAAAAAATCCGCGGTGGTCCGCACGAAACTTACTTATACTTAATTATACTACGTTTTTCGAAAAAACTTTTCAAGTGAAAGTTGTTTAGAATATCAATATCTATAATGTATGTAAGAATATTTTTTTCCGTAACGTGTACCGTTTTCGAAATATGGAACAAGGTGATAAGAGTAAACCATCACTTCCGGTTGAGTAATTGCGTTCAAAATAGGACGTTTTCCTCCTTGCTACATACAAATGTTAAATTTAAAGTTTCAGAGATCTAGCTATAATCGTTTGGACGCTAGAGCGCGCACTGACGGATGATGGATGACGCACAGAAATTTTATTAAAAATTTTCGACTTAAATTTTTTGCAAATTCATAAACATCTTTCCGTGATCATGATGAAAAAGATGTGCCCAAAAAAAGCTAGAGAAATTTAGCAGGCTTATTGAGTATACAGAAAATTTAGATTAAAATTTAACAAAACATAAGATTTCCAAAAACCATTCAAAATGACGAGTCTAGATTGTGTTTTGCAAATATGTAAAATTTTTGAACTTTTGGGGATTTTAACACCAGCAGATGACAAAGCAGATAGTATATTCAAACGTATTCTACTTTGTTGAAAGATGGTCCTTTCAAGTTAATTGCCCAAACATTTGCACTAATGTCGTGAGTAGGTATTTCAATGTAAAATAAAAGGTATTTACAAAAATTCCCATCAATTAGATTTGATAATGACAAATGCAGCAATTTTTCATTATCAAATTTAGTTGGTGTGCATAAGAATTTTTATTTTAAATTGAAATAACTTTTCACCTCCTCACAGCATTAGTACAAATGTTTGAGTAGTCAACTTGAAAGGACCATCTTTCAACAAAGTATTCATGTAACGAAGAATACATTTGGATAGAAATCTCCAAAATAATTCAAAAATTTTACATATTTGCAAAGCACAATCCACAACTTCATTTAGAATGATTTTTGGAAACAGAAGAACCCCGACCGTCACAGAAGAACCCCGATCGACGACTTCAACTGCTCGAAGAAGGTGCAAATTCTGCAAAGACCAAAATCAAGATATTCGTGTAAGTTTTGTGGTTACTGTATTTGTTTGGAATACACAAAACCATGCTACGCCGACTGTGCAGCAAAATTTGATTAACGAAATTTTCCATTTAATATTTTTTCTATTTCGATATCTCAATGACGATTTTGTGACAATGTTTTTACAAAAAGTAGTTAGACAAAATTGAATTTTGTGCAACCGCTTTCAGTGACTTTTCCGGTGAGGTTGGTGGTTGTTGACATTAGTTGCTAATAGACTACTGGCACCGATCACCGAAGAAATCTCATATTGGCAAAGTAAAAAGGCGTTAACATTGTGGTCTAGTTATTCCACGCTGTAAACTTCAATACTTAAAACGAAAATCTGAAAATTCGGTATTTTGAAACTAAAATGTCAAAATATTATGGATGTCAGTCATATCCAACCTAAGAGATTAAAACTCATTAAATGGTTTTTTTAATATTAAATTAAATATATTAATGAAAGCGAAATAGAAAAAAATAGCATGTAACACTCGTTGTACAAGACATCTTGTCGCACTTATTCCTTTGGAGCACTCGTCGCTTCGCTCCTCGTGCTCCAAACCCATGCGTGCGACAATCGAATGTCTTGTACAACTCGTATTACAATATACTATTGGGTGTCAAATTTATGTATATTTTTTTTTGGCCTCCCGACATGTAAACATTGTAACTACGCACCGTTCATGTCACATGTAACTTCGTGTTTACGACGACTGTGCGTTTTCCCCGTTTTCCCGCATAGTATACGGTAAAGTAAATAATCCTTCTTTTTAAACTCCAGAGACGTAGGAAAAATACGCAATTTTGAAATCATGAAGCCGATGTTCAGGAGAACGAGATATATTAATTTCTAATTCAATAAGTATAACAAAATACATAAAATTTTAATATTACTTTAATATTAAATTAGTCCAAACACTCCGCTGGGTATCGTGTTTAAGATATAAGCTTCATGCAGCAAAATGCAATTTCCTACATTCGATTATAAATAGCTAATAATAAACGAACCTACCTACCTAATAACCATTAACTTTTATACAATTATTTAAATGTAACAAATCTGTCAAATCTGTCATAAACAATGCAATGTTGCCAAGTTGAATAAATAAAATGTATAGGTATAAAAAGATGTCTTATTAATTTAAAATAAAACTATCGGCCAAAAAATTTTATACAAATCTCATGTGTTAAGTTATTTTACAGCGCTCTGGCAAATGAGGCACTCGCCCTTCGGGCTCGTGCCTCAAACGAAGCCGTCGCGCTGTAAAATTGAACTTCCCGCATTCGACTGTAAATAACTATTACACTTATTCAGCCATATACTTTACAAATAATTGTGTTATTCTTATTGTCTTTTCCGTTTCTTCAATTTATAATTTCTTTTGAAAACTTGCATTACATGTAACTTTTTTTTAATAAATGGGAACTCCCAAGGTTTTTTCACAAATATTTTTACTCTTAACAGTGCAAAATAGACCAGTCGAAAAATGAATGGTTTAATTATTTTATTTTATATCGGAGAAAATTAACTGCACGGATTACTTCTATTTCACACGGCCTAGGTATGAACTGGCATTCTATGCAACATTACTCAAATGAAATACCAAAGAAGCAAAAAAGGAATTAGTCAAAGGAATTTCCTGCCAAATGCCAAAACTATGTTGAATGTCTTTATTCACAATTTGGAACTGAGACTATATTCAACAACGATGTTTTGTATCTTTTATAAACTTTGCAGATTATAATTGCGAAGCAAGAAGCACAAACTGCAACACTTGTGGAATAAACATTACTTACGTTTTGGATACGTTCTTCCTTTTTCTTCAGCAGTTGTTGATCACGGCTATCAAAACTAAAAGGAACCAATTTGGTTTTGGTCGGTTTGTATGCTGCTGATGATAAGAGTTTATCTGTGCTTTGTATTCTTTTCATCAACTGTTGTGGATTACGTTTCTCAAAACCAAAATTAACCGTTTCCATTTTGACTGGTTTAAAACATTTTGACGCAAGATTTTCTGTACTAACAGCCTGAAATAAAAAGAAAATGGTGAAAAATGTTTCCTCTTTGAAACACGTGTAGACGTTTGTTCAATATGTTTCAGTAAAATTTGTGTTAGTGTGAAGAAAATGTATAGTTAAAGATCAATTTCCTATGAGATACACATCAGAGCCGATTTGAGTGTATAACTTACGACTGCGTTCTGTTTTTAAGTATTTAGATAGCTGATCTTGTAATTATTAAAAATTAGCTTGTGTATTTCAAGTATCACTCACCTTTTTAAATTGTAGAGGGTACTGGGTGAGCTTAAATGGTTCGATAACTGTATTGGGCTTTTTCGACAATGACACCGGTTTAACTGGCCCTTGCATGACCCTTGGGTTGATGGGATCGGCTTTTCTTATAACAAACCTGCAACGAAATTGTATTAATTTTATACTTGATCATCGTTAGATAGATTTGAAATTCAGAGCCAACAAATGTTCACAGATATAAATGAACGAAATGCTTCTAGTTTCTGATTATTATTAGTTCAACAGACAATTTTAAAAAACGCAATCTTTTACGATGCCTTTCAAATGTGGCAAAATATCGTAAAATTTCAATCATTTATTTAATTGTTAAAGTGCATATTGTACAATCGACAAATTAAAGATATGAATTTGACAGTTGTCGGTGTCAATATCTAATGGTAAAAAATTCTACGAACTTTTTCGTTTCTTCCACATCCTTTTTTTCCTTGGACAGTAAATTGTGGTTCCTTGCAAGAGTCTTTGTGAGGAGTGCGATGGCTTCCTCCTTGCTAACGAGACGCTCTTGGTCAGTTTCTTCCTTTGGCTGTGCCAATTTTGCTATGCTCTCCTATAAAACGCGTCGCATGAAACGCAGCACAACGATTGATTTTACTAACCTTTTGAGCTACTCCGTGATTTGAATCATTAATGTCATTTTTGCACTCCGGCTGAGACTCGACAATTCCATTGCTAAAATTGACGCAAACATAAATATTACAACGACGAAGGAAAAGCAAATTAAGCACCTCATGTCGTTCGTCGAGGACACAGCATGATGTTGCAGGCTGAAATTACCCAAACTCGTAGATCTTCGCATAGGCTGATGTACAGCCCCTGCACATTCGTGATCCAACTCTGGAACACGCCAGACGTAAGTAAAATGCGGCGACATTAACGTTTCACTTACCGAAGTACGTCTCGGCGTGGTCTTTGTCTTCCAGCCCCAGTTCGGAATCGAAGTCGAAAAAGCGAGGCGCATTGAACGTGAAATTCTCCGACATGATTTACTAGGTGTAACGCGTTTTATTATGTTAACGACCGCTCAACGGTTTCCACACTGTCAAGATTTCCGTTAGGACAAGTTTCGAACTAAATCGACGTTACGCGCATGACAGAACCGTGAATGTTTTTGTTTCATTTGTCGGTCACGTTAAGTGGTATCGGATTGATGTTTCCAAGCAATTTTAAGTTTAAATACGCACTAAAACGTTTGTCGATCTTTCAAGTGTTAGATATCTCGTCAAAGAAAGTGCTGCCGCTGAATGGATGTAAGAACGCCTCTCTAGCACTTTCGATATATTAATTTCTAATTCAATAAGTATAACAAAATACACAAAATTTAAATATTAATTTAATATTAAATTAGTCCAAACACTTCGCTGGACATCGTGTTTAAGATATAAACTTCATGCAGCAAAATGCAATTTCCTACATTCGATTATAAATGCTAATAATAAACGTACCTACCTACCTAATAACCATTAACTTTTATACAATTATTTAAATGTAACAAATCTGTCATAAACAATGCAATGTTGCCAAGTTGAATAAATAAAATATATAGGTATAAAAAGAGGACTTATTAATTTAAAATAAAACTATCGGCCAAAAAATTTTATACAAATCTCATGCGTTAAGTTATTTTACAGCGCTCCGGCAAATGAGGCACTCGCCCTTCGGGCTCGTGCCTCAAACGAAGCCGTCGCGCTGTAAAATTGAACTTCCCGCATTCGACTGTAAATAACTATTACCGCATACTATGCGGGAAAACGC